>CM018076.1:141559751-142759751 GCA_008658365.1 Alca torda
AGGCCTTTTGGGGATAGTGGGGAGGGACAGCACCAATTTCAGCCCATCAGACATCCAATTTTTCTCCTTTTCATACCTGCTGTAGTAAATGAGAAACAAATTAAATTTCACTCCACTATCTCCACAGAAACCATTTAAATTTTTCATGGAAACTAAATTGTCCCTAGACAAATAGCCCCCTGATTCTATGAAAATATACTGGAGCGCTGGGGACAGAAATAAATTTGTGTCACTCTGGATATGCCATTCTCTGTAATGTCATTCACTGCCGGCCAATAAATGAGTCCCTCCCGGAACACAATGGTAAAGCCTTGTGCTCTGGTGGATTTGCATTGTTCCCCCACTCTGGAGCGGTCTAATATTCTTCCTGTTATTAATTTGCAGCCTAGGTTTTACATTCATGAGGCCAAGATTGAAATGTAAATGAGGCACAAAATAAGTAGTCAGCAGTAGCCCTGGCCGAGCAGCCTGTGTCATAGACTCATGGACTTACATGAAAATAGTTATCACTCAGAGAGATTAGCAGCTCAGAACATCAATCACTGCTGCAAGGAAACAATGAATAAAATCGCCCCGACACGAGGAAGGAAATTACAAGAGCTTTAAAGTGGAAAGGGAATATGTAATACTGCTACCTGTTGTTGAAGCACTAAGATGGCTGTAATAAAAGAAGCTGGGCTCCTTCGCTCTCTCTATCTCTCTTTCTGTCTCTCCCCCTCCCCTTTTCCTGTTGATCGCTGATATTTAAATTGTGCCATTTTTGTCATCTCAATTTATCTATTAAATGAGCTGCAGTTCCTTGGCTGGAGGTATATGATACTTCACAGCGCACTCAAATGAAGCCCACAGCCTGGAGTTTGAACCCGCTTTAAAATGGTGACACCCTATATATCACCCAGTCTCTTGGCACACAAATAGATATATAAGGCCTGGGTCCTCAGGTTTCAGGGAGGTTCAGATGATGCTGGACTTCAGACCAGGAGACAAAGGTGGCTTTCCTCCACCGTTGTGGTTCCCCAGTATTCAGGTGGTGCAGAAGTGGTGCAGCAAACAGCGCGGGTGGGGCAATCTCAGACCAGCTCTTCTTCAACAGCCTCCAAGCACCTCTAAGGCGCTCTTCCAGGAGCTGTCAATAACCACAATGTGGAGAAGATTCAGCTAATTCTCCTTTCCTTCAGCAACTCTATCCACTCCTATCAGGAGGGGAAGCACCATGGAGCCACCCTGCTAGGTCAAAGCTGTCCCGGTTTCTCCTGGTCCCTCGGGAACCTGCAGGTGGATTTATCTGCTGATAAGAGTGGCTGTGCTGAACTTGATCCACAACTTCTGCTTGGATAAATAATTTCTTAAAATGCACTAACACACACCTCTAGCTGGTACAGCATGATTTCTACATTGATATTAAATACATATATAGCATAGTGCTCCAAAGCAGTACATTTTCTGGACTAATCCTTTAGCTTATCAGAGTATGTTACATTACATGTTGGATCTCTTTTCCTTGTGTGTTCTCTGTATTCAGAAAATGCAAAACACTATTCCATCCACCATGTATAATTTTGTCCTTATGAGGAAATGTTCCTGATGATCACAGCTGGACAGCAAGGACACTTAGCTACAGTGTTTGTTCTTCAGCCAACAGAAATATGGCCACATGTTTTACTAAAAACCTGCTAATTTCTGGTCTAATTTTTTACTCACAAAAAAAATTTACATTTTCAACCACACAAGTAGCTTTAAAAGTGTGTCTTAGTAAGATGAATGTAAAGTAAATTCAAAGAAAAATATTCTCATCTGTCCAATTCTGAGGTAGCTTGTTACTGTGATTGGTCACGAGAGTGACACATGCATGTGCCTCTGCAGTGGGCAGGAGCATCTCTTTGACACGTTTTCCCAAAGATGCTGGACTCCTTCTCACGCATCTACCTCCAAAACTGTGTTTGCTGGGAGAATTATGGATCGGGAAATGTTCAGTCCGGGTACACTCTCAGTTGCCATACAACTCTTCGGACTGTTCACCAATGTATTGGATTTGAAACACTTAAAAATTTAATGCTTTCCTCAATCCAACTGGGTTTGGGACTTAAGATAAATTATTTAAACCTTATTGCCTGAGATGGCACATTCTATGTAACACCTTTCATTTAAGATGTAAATGATTTTCATGCAAAAATGAAAAAGGACTCTGAAAAGCTGGAAATTTTGGTACCAGTTTTTAAAACAGGGAAACGGAGTCTCAGAAAAGTCACGAGTTTTGCCTGTGATCACAGAGCTTGGCAATGACAGTAAGATTAGAAATTAAATCTCCTTTTTCTGTGCAAACCACTAGATCATGCTGCTTTTAGAAATCAGCTTTCCATTCCTTTCCTCATCAGGAAGAAGAATTAATTGATGTGTGCAAGGCATGGAAGTAAGCCAATAGAAAAATTCTGTGTGAGTGCACGATGTCATGAATATTTTCTATTATATGGACAATGGACATTTTGGTCAAATAATCTCTGGAGAATCAGGACTGAACTGAACAGAAGTATTAGCATATCAGAGCTATTGCGCATCAGAGAAAGCAACACTTTCTTGAAAAGCTACTTTTTTCACAATACAGATGCTACTCCTTTCATTGCATGTTCATTTTTAAAAGCACAATATAGCCATATTATACAGAGTGAGTTTCCAACAATAATGTGTGGTAATGTGTCCAGTAACATTTATTCCGTTTCTCTCCACGGAAGTTCACTAAGGATAATGCATACAGCTAAGAAAAGGAATTTGAAATTTAAGAGAAGCAAAAAACCAGCATAAAATCAGAGGTTCAGCTGTGTATTAAAACATTCTTTTGAGAGGTCAAGAAATTGATCACGGGTAAGCTAGCAGAAGATATTGAGCCTTAAACTGCTTTTTTTTCCTTGCTTAAAAAGACAAAGTCAGACCCAACTTGTTACTGGAGCTTTAGAGCCCCTCAGCAGCATGCAATTTGTGACTAAGGAGCAGGAGCAACACAACTCACTTACATGGTTCCCACACCAGACAGCAGCTTCTGCTCTCATACGCCTCCTCTTTCCCTTGTGTTGCCATTGTCTTCACTCTTAGTGTCTCAGGGTATCTTTTTAATTGCTTATCAAATGGATAGTTATTGTATCATAAAATCTTCAAAGCCATTTCCCAGTCCCATTCAGTTGCGGAGCTGAACTTTTATACAATGATATATCACAATGGATTATGCTAATAAGCTTGTTAATAGCTCTAGTGGTGTTAACTGAGCGCATTAAAACAAACTGGTCCTTGCAATAGATTGGGAAATGTTTTATAAGGGGCATGTGATCTAAGAGCAGCCATGACAAGGCTAGTAAATAATAGCAGAAACTGGCATGACTAAAGAAATACTCACCTGAATTATTTATATGCTAATCAAAAATACAGTTGTTAAGCAATATCATTAGTTCATTACTAATTGGTTTATGGATTTGTGATGAATTACTTATTTGCATGCAAAGTAAACCCTCAGTCTTTTGTTCAACATTTCTAACCTTCAAATCTTTGCAGGTTTCCTCTCTGCAGCCCTTTTCCTTCACTAAAATGATTACATCAGCTTGTCAGAGAAAGTAGATTTTCAAGGTAAAGGCATAATTTTCTTCTGCAATGTATGCAATATATTATTGTCATATATTTTTTAAAAGTCATAATATATCACCATTTCGTGCTTGAGAGATATGCAATTAATGCTATACAGTGTGTATTTCTCCTTAACCTCTACCAAAAATCCTACACTTTGAACATTTATTAGCAGTGGAGACAGTGATCTTGTTTCATTCCTATATATCAAGTTTGGCTGTCAGACACGTTATTGTGGGGAACATTAAATTCCACTTTAGTTATGACCAGATTTGGCTGAATATAATCTAAGAAATAAGCACACCTATGGATCCATTGTGAGACACCCTAGAGACATGGGAGAGTGATCTATACCAAGGCAAAGATAGGCCTTTCATGTGGTGCCGAACTTGTCAGCAAATTTCTTAATTATAAGGTTTTCAGAACTGCAGCCACTCATCAAGCACTTGTCTTCTTGTCCTTTGTTTCCCTCTCTTCCTCATGTTCTTATTGCACCTCCTTCCTGTCCTCTCCTCTGTTTTTCTATTTCCATTTCCCTCTGTGTAGCACTTTTCCTTCCCAGCTGCCTCTTCCACCCAACAGAGAAACCTGTGTTCCCAGCTCTCAACCAGTTTTTCCCTTCCCTTCCCTTCCCTTCCCTTCCCTTCCCTTCCCTTCCCTTCCCTTCCCTTCCCTTCCCTTCCCTTCCCTTCCCTTCCCTTCCCTTCCCTTCCCTTCCCTTCCCTTCCCTTCCCTTCCCTTCCCTTCCCTTCTTCATTTTTTTCCAAAGCTTTCATACTACAGAATCACATAATCCATGAATATCATTAAATGAAATTAATATCGTCCATCAGCTTGGCACACTTTCTTTTGAACAAATTAAACTTTTCTCTCTCTTGGAATGCAAATAATAAGAATAATTATTTCATATTTAGAAAATATATTCTTCAAGGAGGTGGGGATCAGTATAAGATTCCCAGAGATTTTTCAGCTGTTATTGTTAAGAAGAAGTTCCAGATGTATTAATGAAAATAGGCTCAGCAAGGACCAACAGTTCAAGGTATGAAATCAAGATTCTGTGAGCAAAAATTAATCTGAACTGAGGAAAACTCTCCTCGAACTGGTCTCTCTATGTAATGAAATAACCAAATCCCACCTTTTAAACATATCCTACACCTTATTTGCATTTCCCTCACACAAGTCTATCTCATGAATATCCTGAAAACCCTTCTTTCAGTTGACCTTATAGGGTTTTGTCTTTCCAAGCACAAAGATTGCGGTGCATTTTCCAGCAGCTGCAGGTTGTTTTTCTTTGATATTTATCATTCACAGTCTGCCTCAACCCAGCAAGACATGCATCACAGTCTAATCCAAGCAAGATTCACAGCTACAAAAGAATATCGGCAAGACTGAAAAAGAAAGTGAAAGGCAAAGCAGAAGACAACCCAAGAAAATGGACAACTTTGAATGGTGTGGCACAGCGAAATTATTATTACTATTATTATTAATAATAATAGGAAAGTTTTAATATAGTAATAGCTATTATATATTAATAATATAATTAATAATAATCATGATAATTCAGTACAGTATAAAGGAATAGCAAGAGAGGGCACCTGCTCCCCAAGCATTTCTCATTCAAATAGACGAATGAAGACAAGCTGGCAGGAAGTGAAAGTTCACACTTGCACTTCTCTTACTCAGCAAAGGCTGAAACGCTGGCCCAGCTCTCTGCACATCCGTAGCTAACTGCAGAAGATGGCCTAGCATAGCTCAGGCCACTCAGTGTCCCATCCATTCCCCAAGAAAGCCAAGCTCAAGTTTCATCTTCTCTGTTATAACCACAGACTGGATTTGGATTGAGATCTAGCATGGACCTCTACACAGATCTGCCTTCATACACAAGGTGCAAGGTGATTTTGCGATGGAGCCCTGTGATCTGATCCACAGCTGTAGACAAAGAGCTGAAGCAAATTCCCCAAGACTGCCAGGAGGTCAGTGACAAAAATTGGAAAGAGCATCCATTTCATACATGTCTTGGTTCAGTACCACATGCAAGTAAATATTGTAAATATTGTACAATTCTCTATTTCTCTGTGATGTAGACCTTATCTTAGAAAAATCCATGCCCAGAGGTCCTCTTTAATCTTGGATGAACATAGAAATTCAGCTGAGGTTCTTTAAACTCCTTATTCCACGTTGAAAGACGAAAAGAGAAAAGATTCCTATTTTTCAAGCAAAATAGTGCTGTAGAAATGTGACAACTGACTACGAAAAATGAAATCTCCCACTAAGCCCTCACAGAATAAGAAAGCCAACGTGTACATTGAGTACTTCTTTGCTGCCTCTATATTGCAATCCTGATCTTGTGAAACTATATTTGAGGAGGAGTGGAGGAAAAGAAAATATTTCCTCTGTGATTCTTCAGTTCTTAGACCTTTGCTGACACAAGAAGACTTTGGCATTTATGTTAGTCCCCTTCCTTACACCCAGAAAATGGATATTTGTTCGAGTCTTTTAATAATAAACCATTTCTGAAATCCTAAAAAATTTGTCAAAATGCATAGCTTTCATTTAATTTACCATTCTTTGAGCATAGAATACGAGATTTAATGCTTTCTCTACAGAAAGACCAAGTTACAACAGAATTATTCCAGCTTGCAACCACTTTCTTGTGGATATAGTGACAAGAACATATACAATTAGAAAGCAAGAAAAAAAGAAAACCAGAAGGAAGTGCAACAGTTGCAACCACATCTCTCTCAAACGCTGATGATGGTGGTGGTGGTGATGCCCTCCAGGATTACTAATATTGTCTCTGTCTCCATATATTGATGGGAAAGAGATGAGCCACATCTCTCAGCAAAGAAGGATGGAAGATAAGCATAGCAACGACTTGAGATAATAGACAAAGGTTAAGCTATTCTAATGGCAAGTAGAGTAAAAACAAATGTTCCAGCCATAGACTGTGGTCCCATGTCTGTTTACTCACCCTAAAACTAAGGGTCTAACACATACTCTGACCTCTGCCTGTAGCCAGAGAAAAGAGGTAAGACCTACCTGCTGAATCACCTCATTTTAAGGGGGGTAACAAAGACAGGTAAAATTAATTATCTCCCAGATGAGTCTTCCTCCTCTGTGGACTGTAAATGAAGTCTAGACAGCCTCTTTAGACTCAGCCCCCCAAATTTAGATGGCTAAAACTAGGTGAGATATCTCCCACTTCAAACGTCTCTGAAGAAGGATATGGCTGAGTCCCACAGATATAAAAGCATGGAATTTTCTGAGCAGGATTTAAGGACCTTCACCTTTCTTAGCTAAAATTATATTACCTGTTCAATGTCTGAATTTGCTGATGTTGACATTGCATTTCCATGTGGGAATTACTTAAGCTGTAAGTAATGCAAGCCCTCAGTTACACGTGCAAAATTGACAATGAAACTATAGCAGCTCATTTAAGCGTTTAGAGGCCAGCACAACTCAACTACCGCAGCAGAGTCACTCCTAATCCCCAGCAGCAAACATGAGCCAAATCCCTTTTCTGAAGCAGGGAGGGAAGGCTTTGGCAGAACTCTGTCAGCAAATGGAAACCCATTTTCCCTCTCCCTATTGTCTTACCGCCCTTGGCCTACCCTCCTCCATCTACCTTGACCTGCTCAGATGTACATAGAGGCTTGTGGAAGGAATCATCTTTGGTCTCATGTTCATGCTGTGGTTGGTCCTGGGCCTCCTAGCTGCTGCCAATCCCAGCGTGTGTGCCAAAACCAGACCCGTATTGGCTTTGGTGACACAGCTGTTGTGGGCTTTGGAGTGTCAGAACACCCCTAGGACACCCCTTAGACACCCCCATGCTTTGAAGCCCTGGAGGAGTTTTGGGTAGTGAGTTGTCATCTCCAGAATGTCACATTTCCTCTCAGGGAAGGGGTAATGGAGCTCTCCTAACCCTCCGAAGCTGCTTTCTCCTTGGCCTAGGTCTCACCTCCTCACTTCTCTACTCGGAGTTTCTTGGCCAACGAAAATGGTACGGGTGAAAGCGCTCACTGGTGTGCATCGCTCATGCAAAAGGAGGTTTCAAGCTGGAACCAGTTCATGAGGAGGGAACCCGACACACTCTGGTATGACCACCATTTTTTAAAGGGAAAAAACAGCAGGCACGAGTAGATGTCTGCCTATGAATGAAGCGGGGATGAAAAGTGGAAGAAATCCCACTTTTGTTTAACCTGATTGTCAAAAAAAGGCAGACAGAAAGAATCAACTAGCTACAAGGAACGAAGTAAGTGATCTCTTCCGATTATAATCAGGACACAGAGGCTGTGATACCTCTAGGAGCTCAATCTAAATAAGGCCCTATCCTCTCGTCTCTTTCACATTATGAATAAAAACATGAAATTAGTTTTATGTCAGAAGAACAACCCTTAAGACACTTGTAACTTATAATTATAATTTCTAAGCTGTTTGGCTTGTCAGTATCAAGGAATTCACAACCCCAGACTTCCAGGACTTTATAGGAGGAGACATGCTGTGCTAGCTACTGAAAATTAACTATGGATCTCTCATCTGCATCGTGATTTATTAACTACAGTGAGAAACAGAAAGTTAAAAAATGTACTGTATGTGCATAGCCTGCTAGCACAGAAGAAGCCATTAGCTGTGTTTTGTTACTAGTCAATAAACTACTACGAACGGATACATTTAGGGGTTTTCTTCTGGCAAGTGTATTTAGGGTTTTTGTTGTACACAAATGTTGTAAAATTTTTCATGTTTGCTCAACAGCAGAGCTGGCCAGTGACAATTTCAGGATTCTGCTGGATTCACAGGTAGCAAAAAAAAACGCAAAAAAGATTATATTTTTCAGACTGCCTTTGCTATGCAAAATTCCATTCCCTTGCTAGATCTGGCTGAAAAATGGTAGCATCGCCTGTGATGTATTTTGAAAGAAACAATTTTTTTTACATACTTTGAATAAGATCTCTGAGACAGTGGGCCAACCAAAAAATATCAGGAATTGAAGTCCACTTAAAACAGGAAAATAAACTATAAAAAAAATCCAAGATATTTCAAGTGCAGTCTTTACCAAAATTTTGTTCTTCCAAAAAAAAAGTGCTTAACTTGTCAGGGGTACTATTGCCCGATTGTGCAGTTTTTCCAGGTTCTGTTTTCCTTTCAGCATTGAAATTTTCTTCTTACAATAACAACACTAAAACTCTATCCTTTCTTATTGTTTTGAGGTTATAAGGGGCTTGTCTGCATTCCAGGTTTTGTTTTGTGGGAGGCAGAGTGGGGTTTTTTCATGTCAAAGTCAGCTAGCTCCATTTTGTAAGTGAAATACTCCATAACAGCAACACAGTTTGGTTATTTAGAATGCATTTAATGATAGAACTTAGTGCCTTTAAAAAAAAAAAAAAAGGGGAGGTAGCAATTATTCTCATCATTTTTAGATGGAGAAATGAGGGCACATGGGGCTGAAACAGCTTGCCCAGCCCCTTACAGTTCTGAGTATCAAGGTCAAGAGAAGGACATACATCTTTGATTTCCAACCCAGCCCCTGTTCCCTGCACCCTGCAACAGGACCTCCATGAGAGGTAATACTTTAATGAAGTAGCCAAATATTCCCTTTGGCTTTTTTCCTACAGTTTCTTCCCACATTGTTTCTGTTGAGCAATGTCATCTCTCTTGCTTCTCTTCCTCCCCACCTATGGGCTTTCATGACGCTCTTCTTCACTGTCTGAAATGTTAAAAAATTCAGTGGATCAGAAATGGGTCAAAGCCAAAAAGAATAATCTCCAGAATTTCAAGGGTTCTGATTACAGTATATTCATTTCTAAATCACTCCAGGTTTTTATTTTGCAAGATCAAAATCAAATGACAAAAATTTGCATAATTGAATCACTGTTGTACCACTTATGTGTACAAAGTTATAATTAGACCTGGGACACTGACCTTAATTTTCCTTTTATGTGAACAGAGCATTTCTGAACTTCTAATAGTGCTGGAGTTCAGCCAAACGCAAAATAAAATTTTAAATTAAATTTTAAGGAGCAAAGAAGCGCAAGTAAAGACAATGTTCTTTACTCTGGTATAAAAAAAGCTTTTCAGAGTTTATCCATTCTGGCTGTGACAGAGTTAAACAGCTGATCACAGATTTGTGATATATATTGACTGTACCAGATTAAAAGTTAGACTTTATTTGTAGCATAAATCTGGTATATGAATATGTAATGTACGTTCTTCTTTTATCGCAGTCATAGAATACTCTGAAACTTTAACCCCCAAAATGCTACCTACATATTTCCCTCCATATTTTGTATTCACAGAAATAATCACGTTAGTTGTTGGATACCTTTTAGTAACACACTTTTCTTTTAGTAAATAAAAAAGACTGCCACTTTCCATCATTTCACAACACCTAGAAAGACAGTGAAATCTTCAGAGCGCTTGCGTCTTTCTTTTGCTCGCTCTCACACACGTTCCCTCTAGAGAAGCAGATGTTTGACTTGTCTCATGTAAAAGGCAAAAATTGAGTTACAGCTTCAGAGTGCAAGATTTGCAATGTTTGCTACAGTTTATTAATGTTAACCAAATAAAAATGACATTAGTGAAAAAGATCTACATGATATCTCAGAACTCCCAAGATTAGGCCAGATGGTCACTTCTAACTGATATAATCTAGTAAGCTGTGTTGAGAGACAGGCTATTGATTGAATTTCTGACTTTAAATGCAAGCCCCATATCTGCACATGTCCACAGTGATATCAGTTGCTTGAAATCCAATACAGAGGTGTAGATTGGGAGATGATGTTAGTTGCTACCTATTAAAACTGTCAATTCCATCTGTTGTCTAACACTTTAAAATACTGAGTGTAGTTTTTAATAGATCAGTATTAGATTAAGAGGCCGTATATTAAGGCTTTTACTAGCTGAGAAGCGTGGGTAAATGTGTAATTAAATGACACAATGGAAAAGGAACTCCGTTGGCTGGAACTGGCCCAAATTAGCATCAAGCAGAGAGCAAATGCTGTGATTTAGGGTTTCTGCAGCCGCCAGACTTCCCTAAAAATGAATAATGTGCTAAAAATGAATAATGTGCAGTGCTTTTGAAATTCTCTTTACAAGCCAGTGTATCATGATTAAAATGTGGAAGTGTTGTGAGCGTTATGATTATCCAGCTCCCTGCACTGCACTTCCACAGGTACTTCAGCGACTCTGTACATCTGCCAAACTGCCAGGCTCTGATGACATTCCCAGAAGGGCTGTCTCAGATGGCTGATGACAGTCCCATCAAAGCCGTGTTTCTGGAAAGCCGTAGTCCTGAATGTCCCACATCCCCCCAGAATACAGTTGAAAACCATGGCTGGGGGTCCCAGGGGTATGTATAGGGTGGTGGTTTGACCTGTCCCTTCCCCACAGGTGTGCAGCATCTCCAGGCACTGGCCAGGTACCAAGGGCTGATGGGGAGGGAGGGCAATGGACAGACACTTCCAGCATTGCCAGCCCAACATCCAGCAGCTGTTGCTGCTTAAATTTAATCGCAGAGGGAAACTGCCCTTCTCGAGCCATATCTACCAGTATGACCACAGGAAAGGGAGAGCTCCTGCAAGACAAAAACGTGGGAATGGATCTTAAGTGCAGACACATAGGCAGACAGAGGAATTTGCTTACTTTATAGCTCCCAATCTTCGTACGTAGAAGCAAAATGAACATACCCAATATGCTGGAAGAAAAGCAGTAGGAGTCCTCCAGCTGTCTGGAAAGGGCGTGGAAGCAAGATTCTAATAAAAATCGATGGTTTATTTTTCTCATAAAGTTTCTCTAGATCAGGCAAGTAACCTCCTAATTACTGACCCTAGCTGGGCCAATGCCTCCCAAAATAGAAGAGAATTTGGGCTCAGATGAAACACTGCTCTGTGATTTTCTGTGCTTTTTTTGCATTAACTTTCAGAAGACATTTCAGTTTAAATATGAATTTTGAGGGCATCATTATGGTGGCCTGTGGAAGATGCAGAACAGTTTTCAAGAGAGAAGAGTTTAGAAGAGACCCGAAAAATTCTGTTTGCAAACTACTAGTGGGCTGTAGTCAAAACAGCTTTATAAATTCCCTGAATACACCACAAGAAGAGTCTTGGAAACATAAAGTCTCTTCATGTTGTTAACCAGTACAAGGTACATGAAACATTCATGGAAAATGAATGTTAAGCGAATACTACAGTATACTCATAGAATACAAATTGTGAATTCAGAAACACTGTATTCCCAACAGATACGCAATTTGAAGAATTATGCTCATTCCAGATAGAAACAGAGACAATATTGTGTGATGTAGCTGATAAATTAACCAGCAAAGGTCCAGTTGCATGAGTCAAATACTCAAAACAAATCTGTAGGACCAGAAATATTTCTGGGTAGCATTAAACTACTTAGAATAACAAATACGTTGAGGAAAATCAAAAGCTGCTATACAGATTATTCACAAAAAGTAAGAAAAATTCAGTGAATGGATTATTTACTTAGTTCTGCTTGCTGCTTACTATGGTAGAGCAGAAACTGTTCTTCATCAAAGAACCTTCACGATCCCTTTCTTGCTGGTTTGAAACACTTGGTATCACACAGCGATACAGATGCAGTATTTCAAGTGTGGAGAACAGCGATTTTACTCTTACCGTGGCTCTCTTTTAAGGGGTCATGATTCTCCCGTCTGGCCACTGTGGTGGGACTCTCCCTGACATGATTGGCACCACTAAAATCATCAACAGAGCTTTTATAACAGATTTTATAAGAGCTAAAGCTTTATAACATGTGAATGCTTAGAGAGAGGATGGATTTTTCAAACATTTCAGCGTGCTTTAAACTGGAAGTGCTAACTTTACCTCAGTGAGCCACTGAAAAATCCTACTTCATAAGCCAGACCTTATCAAACCAAAGGTTAAAAATCTCACAACCATTTTAAGCTTTTCCTCTTAACCCAAAGGGTAGGAGAAAAATAATAACTGTAATAAATGGTCCTTTTAAACAGATAATAGGATTTCTGACCGATATTGTCAAATGAGACCTGGGAAACGAGTAGCTAAATATAAAAAATATTATTTTAGTATAATTTCTCACCCTCCCTTCTCCAGCAGAAATGGCAATTCACAGAAGGAACCAGCACAACAGCTGAATCTAAGTCACAGCAAAATATTTGTTAGAGCTGCAAAGGTTAATAAACAAGTTAGTTGGTGTTTTTTTAGGAAGAAGGTGGATTTAGTCACAGCATAGATGGGATGAGTCACATAAACTTAAGCAACTCAAGTTGCACCTTACCCCATGACACTCATCACATACTATGGGGGTTGCAAGGTTTACAGACAGTGCAGGCTCCCCTACCATGTGAATTTTTGGCTACTCATTTCCTTTAGACCCAGAACTTCTAAGCAACCAGTTAGAATCATCAGTCCCTCCAGGATTTGTTATGCTTGTGGGTGAATTTATATTTGTGTCTTTGTAGGAATCAAATGCTAATTTTAAATAGAAAGGAAACCAGTAGCTGAATTTCCAAAATAAGATGTTAGAGGAATGATGACATCTGAAATCACAAATTGGGGATGAAAAAAAATTAACCAAATATCGTATGAACTAATTATGGTGAACTGCGCATGCACACACACACATATTTACAGCTAGCTGCAAAAAAAACCAAGACATAGTATTTCAGCAGACCAAGGAAAAACGAGATCATGAACATTGCATAAAATAATTAAGGGGATAGAATCAAACATATGGAATATTCTCATGCTAAAATACACAAAGGATTCCATTGCTATTGAATTTTCACCAGCTGCCAACTTTGTTAATACTGTTACGAGAACACATGGATGGGACATGCTTTGAGACTAGCACCAAGGGCGATCAACGTTGCTGACTGCAGAATCTTTACCCACCTCTCCCCATGCTCTTCTGCCATGGTACCTTCCAGCCCCAGCTGCAAATGTTGTGGCAGGGGAAGAAGAGGCAGGAGCTAGAGAAAGATGGAGGGGAAGAAAAAGGGACAGGAGCAGCTGAAGGCTCTTTCCTGCTTCTTTCTCACTCCCTTCCTCCTCAGGCAAAGTGCACAATGTGGGAATCAGACTTTGATAAAGGATGCAGCACCCAACAGCTTCCACAGAGCACCGTCTGCCCAGTGGGAGACACTGAGTGCAGAGCAGGGTTGAAAATCTGTTGCTTTTTGAAGAAGTTTTGCTGAGTGCTGAACTCTTTCAAAAAGTCTGACTTGAGCTATGACCACTGAGAAATTTTGAAAATTGGTTCCCTGTACGTCTGAAATGCTTAATATTCACTAGCACCTAAGTGCAAGTACGTAACAGGAGCTTGATCCTCGGTGCTGGGATAACTGAGTTTCTGATTTTGCATAGTGAATTAGGTACCTGTCCTTGCCCATCCTTGCATTAGTAAGGCTTGCTCACATAAGTAGTGGTTGCTGAATCGTGTCCATTTTCTTCACAATATTTTCAATTCCAGATGAAGGAGAGGGTGACCTGCCTGACATGGACATGTTGAGTAAGACTGTCCTTTCTAACAAGTTATTGCAACCGCTGTTCTTTTTGTAAGTTATTTAGGTTTACTTATTCATAATATCACTTAGCACAATTTTTTTCTCCACTTATATCATTATTGTAACAATAAGTGTCACCGATGCAGCGGCAAGAACAACCCAGAGAAAAGATTGCAACTCATTATCATTCATTACTGTAGTGAAGAGAGATTAGAAACATAATGGAAACTGAGAGAAGATGTACCTTAGTGTCACTTACCTTGTACTTCGCTCGAAGCCAGGAACTTCCATGGGCTGTGATAGTGTCTCAGTCACTGACTGCCAGTCGATGACCTTGGGTGGGTCACACCGGACTCCACTGCCCCAGTGTGAGCTCAGATAAAAAGTACAGTCACATGGAAACCCGGTGCTGTATTTGAGGAGAGCTTTCCTGCTTTTACTGCTATATTTTTGGGCTTATGTAGATAGAGCTGCTTAGTGAGTTATAGTTATTTAATACTTCCCATTATAAGACCTCATTTTCAGATGTTGTAACTTTGCCAAATGTTAATAGTCTGAGCAAAAATGTTTCATGTTGTGTGACTGCCACAGTGTGACAAAAGTAGTAGTAGTAATAACTTGAATTTTAAGGATAGTTTCTAGAGATGAAGAGTTTCTAAAGAAAAAAAAAAAACTGGGGTTCACTGTGTTAAAATAATTCTTCCAACAATATCACAGACAAGCCCTCTGCTTTGATAGAGCAATATGGTATATGTCAGGGAGTGCCATCTCAGTTGGGAACTTGTCTTCTGCCACCCTCTCAAAAATCTACACTGTTTTGGCCAAATCGTTCAGTTTTGTAAATATTCTGTTCGTTAATGTTCACAGGAAAATCATTTTGATTTAGAGACTAAGTTGTCTGAAAATTTCCATCAGTACAGAGCCTGTCCTACTGTCTCATTAGCCTGGAGAGACTGAGCCAACACTCAGGGGCCACAGGGATGACTGAGGATACCTCATCCCCTCACAGCTCCTGCGTAGGACAGGAACGCTGTGTGATAGCTCTGGTCCAGAGAAAGACTTACTCCTCAGTATCTCCATTCATTTTTTAAGTGGTACCTGAGACATGAGGAGAAGAGGAAACTGGTGAAAGTTCAAATGCTTTCTGTTTTCTAGGCTTGCTGCAGTCAAATGTTAGCTCACACTACAGTGAGGAAGAACGATAAGTCCAGACTCCAGCACAAAATAACTTATAAAGTTATTCTAGGAATGAAACTATGAACATGTCCATATCTGTGAGTCTACAATATTGTAGCTGAATGGTGCAATGATATCATGTAAAAACAAATTTGATCTATTTTTTCTTTTATACCAAGGCGTCATACACTTTGTATATCTACTGCAAGGAAGACCCAAGGTATGCATGGTCTGTGCTGGTTCCGGCTGTTTTGCCCAACAGCTGCAGGGCATGCTGTTGCGTCATCATCTTGCTACTCCAACGATACAGATCAAGACAGAGTCAGAAAACCTCCATATGCCAAAATTCTGGTTCTTGACTATAATATAGCTTCATCCTCCAAGGCCTAATGCTTTGCCTGCACAGTCACAGGTTTGTCTGACAGCACATCAGGACATAATGTAAGGTACATACATCCAAGTGGTCTCTACATGAGCTAGATGAAGTAGAAGTTTATCTGTGAATGTGCATGGCTCAAGTTTGGCCTTACTATGTCTACACTGATTCAACTAGACTACCTAGATTAGTTTTAAATACACTGAATACCTCTGCTCTGCAACATGCCATATAGACATGAGGAAAGAAACAGTGCTCAAATTCCAAACTACTAGAGATGAGCTGGATGAATGATGTGCAGCATGTCCTTTCCTTCTCCAGTCAACGGCACTAAGAAATAATCTGTAATAGTTTCTCCAATGCATGGTGGGGGAAATATGTTCCTGATCTTGGAAATCAAAGCTCCAAAGTCACTAAACACAGACATTCACCTTACATTTAGGATTTTCTGAAGAAGAGATACAGGCTGAGCCTGCTAAGAAGTGGACATCAGGAGGTTTTTCAGAAGTTCTCAGCATGTAAGTGGGTGGTAATTCTCCTGAGAACACAGCCAGACAAGCGCCGAGGATCTTGGATCCCACTCTCAGTATAAACTCATATTTGGAAATAGTCCAGGACACTCTGACAAAGTCTTTCTTTAATATGAAAATGACACCTTACTGAAAGCTTCCTATGGAAGAACTCTTCATATAACACATGCCACAGGACACAGTGGGTCACTGAATTTAGTCTCTTGTTATCACAGTGCAACATAATCTCATCCAAAAATTTACGAAGGTCCATCATATTATTAATTAAGGTTGCTTCGTTTAGGATTTTTTTCCCTACTTATCCTATTAGAAGGCTGTGCTAAAATTTAAGTGATGGATAGAAGTCTTTGAGTTATCATGATAATTTCAATGAAACTTTCATCAGGAAAAGCTTCACAGATTCCAGGCTGGAATTCCTCATCAAATTTCTGCCAGGATAGCAAATAGTTTACTGATGAGTAAGTTCGGATGTGGGAGGTAAAGACTCCTGGTCTGTGATCTTGATGAGGGAGGCAAGTTCTTGGTCTAAACAAGGAAAAGCATTGTGTCAGGGTTTCCTTCATTTCAAGGGAGCTGACTTAACCACTACATTTTTGTCTAAGGATCTTTTATCAGAATGGGTCTTGGCTTTCCAGAGTCCTGCTTGCTTTTTCCTACACAAAGAAGACAGAAAATTTTATATTCCAAAATTTTCAGCAGACAATTTTATCGCTTCCTATTCACATTTATACATAGCAAAAAAGGAAGAATATTGCCAGCCCCAGGCTTTCAAAAATAATGAGCTGGGCTTTCAAAATCATGACTGGTTAAAAAATCCCAGTTTTTCAGAATAATATCATTGGGGTTCTTGACCCATGGATTTGACTTTGGACGTTGTGGGCTAGAAAATTTGGTTTACTAAATGACAACTCATCTTTTCACGTAAGTCAGTGAATTTAGGGCTTTTGAGTTTTACGCATTCCCAAGCTAATGTTAAGAGGCTGATTTGGCCTACATTGCAGGGATTCTTGGAGATACACTGAACAAATTAGTAACTTAGTACTGCATTTGGAGCCTTGCAGAAGACATTGTATTCAAGGAGCTATTGATCTTGGGCGAGCCACATCTGCTGTATTGGGCCTCATTCTTGGGGCTTGAGGAGCCCATACGTTAGCATGAGTAGCTGCTGTACGGGAATCTGCTGCAGTGCCCCGTGCTGGCCTGTGTTGCACACTGGTGGGGGTTTTGACCGGTATAACATTCCCACCTGCAAGGAGAAGACATATGGTTTTGTTTGTGGCACAAACACCCCAGTATAGGAGGAAGAAGAAACCTCTCCATGGACAGGGTCTGTGCAGCATGCCATGAGAAAACCCGTACAGTGTCCATTGATGCTGCATTAACATGGGGTTCCCAGCATCTGAAGTGGCATAAGATTTACTCGTTATCTGTGTTCCCCTTTCTATTCCACTTTATGAAACCAGTATTTTATTATGCCATTTGTTGTCAGATCTTTCTTGCAGAGATCCAGAAAGAGCCTTGCATCGTGGATCCCTCCCCGGTGCAGAAAAAGTGCAAGATTCAAAATTTAGGAAGTCTAGAACCATCTGTGCCTCAGTCCAGTTCGGTAGCAGAGATCACCAGCTTACTTCCTCTTACACACAACACGGATGTGGTGAACTGTCTTCAGGCTGGTGAACAGCCACCAATGTGGACAGAAAGATCATGAACTGCTGCGTTTAAAGAGCTGATGCCTACTGTGAAACCCACTCTTCACTGCACAGATGTAGGTAGCACCCTCAAATACATTAAGTAATTAAACAAGTTAGTAGAAAGTACTGGTAAAAAGCAATTAATTTTATCTGAAAATGCTGTTCAGGTCATAAGTAGTTCCTAGTGGTTTCTGGGTTTAGAGTTTTTTTAAATAGTGTTTGTTAGAGAAAAAAACACTGCTATTATTATTAACTTTTTCAAAATAAAGGGCTATAGCTGCTCGTGCAAGCTCTAATTAAATGCACAAGTCTGAATTTGGTATTTGCTGGTGTCTCACGTAATTTTTTAACTCAAACTGCAAGACAGACTCAAACCTGACACCTCTGGATCTTTCAGAGAACATTCTTCCCTCCATACAGACTTCTCTGTCATCAAAACTGTGGCTCAGATACTTGTGTGTGTATGTGTGTGGGTAATGGACGGAAATTTAACAAGCTTTTATTATCCACTGTTAGCATTAGCCTGAGTCTTTTGGTTAGTTGGGAGTTAATTGCCAAAAGGTTTTATGGTATATCTAATTGGCCCAGTCATCCTCCTATGCCATGAACCCTACCAGACTGCCAGTGTGCCCTGAACTCAAACAGAGGGTAAGAGCCCATCAGTTATTTAGTATGTGCTACAAGCATGCATTTTCTTTTCACTCCATGTGAAAATAGTTAACCACAAGGAAAGAGTCCCACCCCTCCACTTTGCAAAATGGTGAAATTAAGTTTTCCGTACAGCTACCAGGGGACTGCAGTAAATTACCCTGGTAACAGAGTTTACATTGATTCTGAAAAAAGCACTTGTCCATATGTAACAACGATAACCTTTTAGAAGGTTTGGAAAACAAATCTGACACCCCATTAAAAGGCAAATGATTTTTTCTCCACACAAGAAAAAGAAACTTTTAAGACATAGAAGGCTATTAATAAATAATGGGGCTTTTTTTATAGGAAAGGCTGACATGAAAGCTTAAGCTATAAACTGTATCAGAGGCAGTATTTTGACTTGTGTGGTTTATTTGTCAAAGCAGCGAGAAGGGATCTCATTTTTATTAGCTGCACAAAAGATATTTTATTGAATGTCACATTGTAATTTGATTTTAAAAGGAATAGAAAAAAATTACATTTTCTCGGATACGTAATACTGCAAAAACATGATAGTCATACTAACCACTAACCACAATGAGGAGTAATATAAGCCCTCCAAAATATACACTAGTACCTTACCAGTGCAAATGTGTTTTTTCTGATTCCATGTACCGGCATATTTTTCCTGAATCCAGTTTCATTTACAACTGTCAGACTAATAGATAAAAAAACATGTGCAAGTTATTAAATTATGTATGCAAACAACTAACACAAAGAGTTAGATTTGAGGAGAAGGACAGCTTTTAATATTTTAAAATTTGTCTTCAAGCTCATTCAGATAGGTCATTTCTTTACAAGAAAGAGATCATAGCTGAATGCTGTAGAAAGCAGTCATCGATACCTAGATATAAGAGGAATAGGAAGAGACCCAACGTAATGTAAAGTAGCCTGTAAAGATCACGTTCTTTTTCACTTTGCCATTGACTTCCTGAAAGTTGTTTAACCTCTCTTGATCCACCCCAGTGTTCGTGCTTGTGAGCACTACTGCCAAAGGTAGCGAGGAAGCTCAGTGTCTGAAGAGAGAAAGATGCAGCTTCCAGCACTGTTTCTGGTGCCACTTTTGTCACAAAGTACGGTGGCATCATCCTTGTGTGGGCAGCCTGGCCTTGGTCCTGGGATGGAGTGCTCAGCCCCTTCTCCTCCCCCTCCAAAGCCACCTCACCATGCCATTCAGCCCTGTCACACAAGGAGGGTGAGCCCGTACCCAACACGTGCCAGCCAAAAGCGTTATTGCAACTCATAGGTAACGCTCATTATCACTTAAACTGATCACCGTTACACAACTCCCCAAAAAGAAACACACTATTCAAGGTCCTAGTGACAGGGATGCATATTTTAGTTGTTAATATTTTTATTAGCACTAAATCACTGAATTTTTATATTTATTTCACCTAGAGCCTCACTTTGTGTCATTCACTGGAAGGACCCAGCGAGCAGTTTCCCAACTGATGAATTTCTACAAGTAAAATAGAGAGAAAACAGGAGAAACGTCAGTAGGTGTACGAAAATCACCTTGGGAAATGTAAGTAGGAATATGCATATTCTGCAGTCCCACCTCTGCTCCACCCATTCAAAATCCTGTTTACCCCACTGAAGTCATCGCTGTCCCCTGGACCATTAGCAATCTTATATATCTTTCAAGAGTCTCTAACTTATCAGATGGAAGGAGATTGCAAGTCACCAGCTCCTCCTTCAAGATTCGGTATCTGATAGCGCCCGTCCTTGGGTCATCTTATTGAGATAGCAGCAGTTCTGGCAGAACCTCAACAGACTGAGCACTTCACAAACATTTATCAATTCATGGTCCTCACCAGGGATGGTTTAAAAACTGACATAAACACCAGAGGGAAGCATGCAAGAGAGATAAATGCTACTCTATCCCAGAAGGTGGGATTTTAAAACAGCTAAGGAAATTCTAGGGCCAAAGCCATATCCGCTTGCAACAAATCTTGTGCTATTGAAATATTTGAAACCAAAACCAGTAATGAGCTTTTTGGCATCACAATGTTTATTTTTTAGGCCCTGACTAAAGGGGTGAGATGCAGAATGCATGAATGTATCTACAGGTCCCGTAGGGTGCCTTCTGTAAAGTCCACACAAGGGTGTTGAAACATGTTGGAGTGTCTTTCAATGCACAAATGCTTTGTTGTGCGATTATGACATTCAATGCAAAATGCCTTCAGTGCAGTTGTGTTCCCTCTCACTTTCAAAACGAAAATGTTGTTCAAGAGGTGGAAAGGAGATTGCTTTCCCAAAGTGCATAATTTGGAGATTAGGGTATTTTTCTGAGAAGTAGATGCTCCTGTAGGCAGAAGAAGTGGTTGGTCAAATTTTGTCGGTTCTCAGGTAAACACCATGTCAAAATCAGATCCTCACCATTTCCTCTTCCAGCTGGTTTTTAAAAGAAAGTTTAGCTCCCACTGCCGTGTGCTAAAAGCTCTCTCCAAGAGAGCTGTAAGGTAGCTAACAGCTCAAGGGAACTGACTGAGGGAAATGCCGGTTTCTAGCAGCTGACTGGGGTGAAACAGAAGTGTGATAGTAACTGATAAGCCTGACAGGAATAAGACAGGTCTGAACACGTAGAACGGTAGAATTCTGGGCTCTGGGAACCTCTCCAGTCAAACAGGGAAGTTCGCAGAGGTTCTGGGATTAGGCAGGAATGTGCGCATGCACTTTTGAAAAATCCTTCTGTTCTGCCTGAGCGACCTAACCAAGCACTACATTCTCTACTAAGACCTTAGAAATTTCTGAAAGTGAAATCAGAAGGTGTGAACAGAAATTCAGTAGAACATAATACACCAATGCCTTCATAAGGGGTAAGAGAGATTTAGAACATGAACCCCAATGTCAGCCTCCTGAATCCCCACTGATCCTAAGAAATGGTCTCACTTCACAGGTCCTACAGTAAACCTGTAATTTTGCAGTTAAAATGTAGAAAAATATCCAAAGTAAAAAAATGTTATGGGTTTTTTTTTAATACACCCAAAGGTAAGCTGTGAGGGCTCACAGACTCTTTTGGTTGGTTGGGATTTTTTAAGGAAGAAAATATCAACAGGTAACATCAAAGTTAAATGTCAGTACCATAATACTTCTCATTTGCCTTAACTGTTTGTATTTGTCAAATCTGTCTTTGGCCACTAACAAGAGCCTCCCATCTAACTGTCCATAAATATTTGGAAAGTTCACAGAGAATACCCATTCGTGACCATCAATATTTTTTTATGGTGGGAGAGCCCAGTCCCTCCGTTGCACATGTATAATAACACCAATGGTTGGAATAAGCCACATGGCCCCTTGTGTTTCCTGAATAGTTTAATTGTAAAACCAAATATTCCTATGGCTACCACATGTCTGAATTTTCCTAGACAGTCACATTGGGCAGATGAGGGCAGCTCATCCCCGTCAGAGAAAATATGTCTATTCTGCATGCAGACTCCAGATGAGAGGGATTCCGGTTACCACTGAGAGCAGCACAAGCACCTCCCACACGCGTCCCTCTAAATTACAGTCTTGCTGTTGGGAACAAAGGCCTTCAGAGAGGTCAGCTGGGCACCTCCCCATACCCTCACCTTCTTATTGTTTTTTGCTCAAAACATTATTTTGCTACTCGGCTGTCAGGGTAACCGTACCCCTGCCAATCTTATTAGCATCTGCTTCATCTGATCATTAGCATAACTCATTTGCCAATTAGCATATCCTAATTGTTACTGGGCACCTGGCAGTGCCCATAGCAAATTGTGCCAGGAAGAGAGCAAATGTGTCCACCCACCTGACTGACGCCCCTGGAGTTTCCAGTGGTGCTCCCCACCTCCGCCTTACCTCTTCCTCCCACCAACCACTGAACACAAGCACATCTTTTGATGGCCACTTGGCTAAATGACCCTCAGAAAACACCTGCTAATCCATCCCTGAAGCAGGTTTTGCATGCCCGGACTGACTTCAGTTGCAGGATGGGCCATGCATGCTTGTCCCTGACAGAGGACCCACCAAGTGGCTACTGTTTTGTAGCAGCCTACAGGCTGCCGTGGTGTATCTCTCATCTTCTCGTGTCCTACAATTAGCATAGGAATGGTCCTTAGCAAACAGCCAAGCATTTCAAAGTTTGGCCTACATCAGTAATTTCTTCAGTTTCTCTGTGGAATGGCAATAAAAAACATTCCTCCTAGAGCATTTAGTAAGTGATTGGGCCACTTATGAAGCACTTTAATATCCTTTGAGGGATAGCACCATAAAAATATAGTGTAACTAATGATGTCCTTGACATTTTTAAGTCTGAGGAATTTTGTTTATTAATTATAAGACTTAAATGAATTTCAGATTTTTAAATTCTGCAGATGGTGACTAGCACGTCAATATCCAAATACTTATTAGATTTACAAGAACATTGACTTTAAGGGAATTCAAACCAGATTTCTACTATTAATATTACATTGTTGTGCCAATCTCGCAGCAGTCGGTATGTTACGAAGAAAACATCAGAGGGGTGTGGTAGTCCTCTGCAAAAGTTCAAAACAACACCACGGTTACAAACATGATATTGCTCATCTTGGTCTAATATTCCCAACCTTTTCTTGACCCAGGATTCATAACCAACAAAAGGAAAACACGAGGATGGCTCTTGGAGGGGTTTTGTTTCACCTAAGCTTAAGATGTCTGCCATACAGACCTCTATACCTGGAAGAGTCATCATCGTCTCCCTCTGAGGTCAACGAAAGGACTGTACTTCCGTGGTGTACCTCATTTGAACTGTTTTACAGGTCGTCTTCTTGAGGGTGAGACAAACTGTTCTCAGAAAAGCTGGCCAGCTCAGATGTAAACCCCTAATTCAGCCAGATGAATCCTGCCTCCTGCCTGTTCCTCATCAACTCCATTGATTTACAAAGGCGATACAGAGGGAGAGAGAGAGAAGAATAGCTACTTCTGCACGTTTGTACAATGAAATATACGATCTTGGCAGGAATAGGTGACCATCATCAGGGTGGCACAGGTGACTGTCCCCCCACTTCCTCACCCACCAGCGTCATCCTTGGCACATCGGTTAGGGAAGGAGGCGGTGGATCCTGCCAGCAGCCGTGCTGCCGGGGCCTGGCACAGGCACCGACTTCCCACCAAGGCTCCTGAAGGAGCGGGAGTGGGACCACGCAGGAGCAGCACCATCCTCTCCCCCTTCACGCAGGGCGCTGCTGCCTTCTCTCGCCTGCATCTGTAAAAATCTCTTCTGTTATTAATTACCTTCGCGCTTTTTGAAGTAAAAACAGCCTTACCACGTTATCCACAACGCTGAAATTCACACTATCGGAATTATGTTGTTTATTATTCCTTTTCCCCGTTAAGAATTTATACGCTTTATTTTTACTAATTGCCAGAGATTTGGTGGGAATTTAGTTGGTTTTCTGAAAGTTACCTTTCATTAAGCTGGAGTGTATCACTTTCAGAAATGCAGTAGTGTTCTTCTGTCATGTGAGCACTATTAAAAATGCCCCCTTTTGATGTGCAGCCCCTTTAAATCTCCTTATATATGTGAAAGCCGTCTGGCTCTAAGGCAGGGGTTCTTATTTGGTTTTTTTACAACCTAGCAGAGAATAAAACTAATAAGTATTTCTCGTTCTTTAAAGATTGATTTATTATCAGTTCCAAAAACATGCCTTTTCATTTGGAAAGTCATTTGCTCAGTTATGATTGCATATAAACAGCTGCTAAGGGTCAGCATGGGCCTTGGTGCTTGTTATTGCTTGCACTCCTGATGATTTTAGCTCAGCATAACCGGCAGCGGTGTCCTGGGATTCCAGAGTCTGTACTGATTACCAACAAAAGCCTCTTTAAGATCAGCAGAAGCAGTCTAGGGACTAATGGTGCCAAGGCAGTCTGAGGCACTGGAGCAATGCCCGAGGTCATAAAATGAGCAATGACAATTGCCCTGTCCTTGCTGATTTTATCAGCCTGAGAGTTTTTTAGTATCACACGGAAGACAAAAGGAATCTTTAGTCCTGAATGATATTATCACCTAACATGAACTGTTTGGGGTTTGGTTTTGGATTTTTGTTTTCTGTTGGGTTGTGTTGCTGGTCATTTATTGTGTTCAAAAAGGCAGGTGGACGTTTTAGTTATAATATATATAACAGCTTTACACCAGCAGCAGCTTCTTTCACTAGCTACTTGCTTAATATGTTTATTTTGGAGAGAGGAAGAAGGAAAAAGGGGAAGTGTTACTATTCTATATGTATTTATATATGCTGTAAAGTGTATATTATTCTTACATATTACTAGTTAAGCTTTATATCACGTTCACTTCATCAGTAGATTTTTCATCCTGGCTTAGGCTAAAATGAAAATGATCTGTGACTACCTCATCTCTCACTCCATATGAACATATCAGAAAACCAATATATGACTGGCACTTGGTACAAAATGCACAGGGATCAAATTGAAGGAGTGTTTGGGCTCCTTGAGCTGTGATCATCTGAATGAGGAAGATTTCAAAGCATCGTGGGAATTCCCCAGAAGTTACACCAGAGACGAGTTTGGCCTTTAGAATGAGATTTTATACATCTCATTCACACACAGCAAAATGTTTCATCACAAGTGGAGACACTTTTTAAAAGAGTCTTAAAATTAATCCCAAATGAGGAAGCCTCTCTCCAAATGAGTGAAACTTGGCAGATCTACAAATTCAAACTGAGATGCATTAGCAGATATCATGTAGGGAAATTTGTATAATATCTGCCCACACCGTACCTGGTTCAAATCAGGGCTAGCACTCGCATTTCTACTGAATTAAATACATCAGTGAAATAAAACATACCAATAAGCAGTGCTTTGAAGTACTGGCTATTCCCGCTTCCAGTAAGGGTCAGGTATTTGAAGTGCACTAAACTTCAGGTGCTCTCAGGCCTAGATATGCTAAGATGCTTGGGCACAAAATTCGCTTGGCTTTTAAATAAGACCTGAGCTCCTAAATCACTTTCTCGTTTTTGAAGTAAAAAACAAACAAACAAACAAACAAACAAAAAACCTTAAAAAATCCTGAAAGCAGCTTCAAGGACCTGAGACAGCTTTTTTTTTTTTTTTCCTGTATATGGAACTCGCAATCAAAACAGAGAGAGCTTAGGGTGACCAAAAAGTGGTCTGGGACTGTAAGCTTGTAATTGCTTTGCAGATCACTTATGTTTTCCATGCATAATTTTAATGTTATCTGGCACAAATAATCACTAATGGCATTCCAGAGTTCAAATGGGAAGAACACAGATTCTGCGGCATAATTCATTTCTGGCAGCAGGGGAATCTTAAATCAAGATCCAGACAATTACGTAAGCAGAGTGGAGACACTTTGTCATATATCACTTCTGCCTTGGAACTGCCTGTGCACTCTCCCAGCTACCTCTGTTGCTCACCTCTAGGTATCCCTGCAAGGTGTCTAATAGGATGTTAACGAAGGGACTCATTGCAGGTGATGGGGTAGGCAGAAACATTTAGCACATTATTAAGCAGAGGAGCACAGACAGGGTCAAAAAGTGTTAGAAGTAAAATGGCAAAAGAATGGAAGAGTAGAAGTGGTATCAAAGGAAGGCTCAGATAAAAACACATTTTCCACTACGTATAAATCCCTACTCTCTAAGAAAGGAAGAAAGTACGTTTTGTAGCAAAATGTCCAATTTCATGCAAAGAACTCTGCATATGAGACTGAAAGTCTGTCTGCAAACTTCTCATGTTTTGGTAGACACACAGGTAGGCCCCTGTCAAAAAAACATTCACTAGCAGGTTATGAAAGGATTTTGAAAGCAAAGAGAGAAATCTCTGACCAAAGAAGACCAGAAAGAATCATGGGCAGAGGGACCTTGAATATTTGAGATCAGTGCCAAGCTTACAGCCTGTCCACCCTTCCTACTTCCAGTCCAGCATGCATCAACACCTGGGTTTTGCATTGTGTAGTCAGACAGTGGGTTGCAGTAGTCAGTTAAATGGAAGAGAGGTTCATTTCTCCTCGTGTAACTACTACTGTCTTAGTCACCTTTAGGAACTGAATCTACCCTTATTGCTCAACCTAAAGCACGAATATTTGCTGCGGGATAGGTCAGAGAGAGGAAGGCATAGCCCACAGCAGGCAGTTACCCTCTCCCCCCTCGGCACACCTATGGCCAGTTCGCAGCCTGCCCATTCCTGTCTGCAGCAGGTGTCACCCCCGCGAGGGACGCACTTCCGAAACACTCCTCAAGAGAGGCATTTTTGCTGGACAGTTCCCTAATGATATTGCCAGGGCGCCTGGGGGATGATCAGTCCATTATCTGTGACGGCTTTTGAGGTTCACTGTAATTCAAACAGAATCTTTTAAACAACTGTACGAAGTACAACTGTGCTGTACGGGGATACTGAAAGAGAGCGCAGCTCAGATTTCCATAACTCTCTGAAAGGATAGCAGTGATAACAACCACGGAAAACTAGAGAGCCCTTGAGTTCTGTTTGTTGCTCAAGACTTTAGCTCAGATATAAAACACATCTTTGCTCTGCTGACTCTGTGATGCCACTCCTGTGGCACTCCATGGGGAATAAACTGGCTAATACCAAATTATTAAGTGCCAGGAAGTGCTCAGTCTTGTTATGTAGACAATATACCATGCTCACATTATCTGTGTTTCTGTTTTTTTTTCAATGGGCATTCTCTTGGTTGAACACCTCGCTTCATTTTCTGTGTGGAAAAGAGCTGGTGTGCACCTGGGTTTGACATTGGTGTGGAGTCAGGTTGAGTCACAGAGAAATGCCCAATGTAGTAAGACATATCCCTAGACACTTGTGTAACTTTGCCCACATCACAATCAGACTACTTACCAACATGAGTGGTTACCTATATACCTGAATGTGCCTTCCAGACATGTCTCTCTATTTATATGCAATTGCATTTGTTTCCTTTAAAAAAAATACAGATCATGTCCAATTTAAACACAAGATGTGTCTTGCTTATTTGGAGAAGAAGCATAAGCTGAATATAAAAATGTCTATTTTACCTAAAAGTACCTAATAATCCAGAATCTTCAACCTATTTCCGAAGCTATTCTGACCACCTTTATATTTCTTTTCTTTTCTTTTTTGACATTTTTTACAGATACCGTAAGGATGTGGTTTATTTTATAATGCCTCTCTTTTTAACATTCAGTGCTACTTTAAAGTTGTGTCCAAATATGACAATATGTTGGCCTAATTTTGTGAAGACAATGATAAATAATAAAAATTGGTGAAAGAGGAGAAATAGAATAAAAGCTGTTGCAGTCATATCCAAGATTTTCAGTCATTTTTTTTTCTAGGAAACACAAAACTGGAAACTCCATGAAAGTGTTTTAGCCTTGGAAACACTTCTGTAAGAACTAGAGTAATGAACAATTGGTTTCAGCCAGATGTCCAAGTTCTGAAGGGTAATGTTTATAAATGCTACCCCATCAAACAGTTCACACTGCCAACAACATCAGGCGAAGAGATGTCTTTCAAAAGCAAAAAGGCAACATACCAGGAAAAACATTATGTGTCCAGTGTAGTTGAGCAACAGTAATAGAGGATCTTGGGGCATGAATCAGCAAGAAGCATCAATGAATTAATTGAAGGTAATGGCAAGCAGATCCAAAACTGCAGATTCATCAGAAATAGGTAGCATCTTATCTCTAGGACTAGACAGATAGGATTCTTTGTCGAACTCCGTTTTCTCTAACTGGACTGTTACACTGCACCAGCTATTGTAACCCAATATGAAGTACCTACCACAGTAAGATTGTGATCAATTACAAATTAAAAAGCAAAGCTCACACTTCATATCAGTTAAAATACCCATCTTACAGTGCCTTCAGACAGAAACATTTTGGTGAAAAGGCAAAAGGAAATAGGATAAAGTCTACACTTTTGTGAGCAGCCAAATAATTTCCAAGAACTTAGATACATACGTAGCTTGCATTTATTGCACAGCTTGTAAAATCTCGGTGATCACAATGAAAGCTGTCAATGAAAGCTGTCAATTTTTTGCTTGTACATACCAAGCGGTAATTCCTAATAGAGGGACAGAGGTACAGAAGAGATTGAAAGATCCTGTATCCAGTACGATGTAAAAATAATGGGATGTTCCTGTTGCTACACAGACAGTAGTTGCTGTATACAGACACAGTTGTGACCAGTCATATCTGCCCACTTGTACAGGAGGAAAGCATACAAATAAAAGTAGACATGTGGGTCACGGTGCTGACATATGGCCCACACGTCCTGGGTGAGGAAAGTCTCTCTCACACAGTGCTTTGTCTTCTGCTTTTTAGAAAGTTTAATCCTACAAGTCGGGCCTTATATTGAACGTGTGTAGTCTTGGAATTGGAGTTCTTATGAGATTCAAGGCCTAATTTGATAGTCAAAAGAGATTTTTAAAGTATCTCTGCTTTGCCTAATGCAGATGTAGGAGAGGCATCAGTGGGACATTGCAGGAGTCTGAGGTTGCTAGTGGGCAGATGAACAGGCGGCGATGACAGGGAAGTGAGCAAACATAAGCACGGAGCACAGCAGGCTAGTGGCTGTGAGGATATTTGGTAAATGAAGACACAGTACAGCAACTGAGTCTGTAACCTTAGACTGTTTTCTCTGAACACAGATATTAGTGACACTTTGGGGAAATTATCAGGGAGCACCGGAAGCCTTTGAAACCACTTGTCAAACAATTTGTCCTCATGTTTGTTTTAAAATAAAACCTCTAATCTAAAAAGCATATGACAGGTACTTCAGCTAGATAAGATGATCTGAGTGATTCAGTTTAGGTCAGAAGTTAATCTTCAAGTAATAAGATAGGCCAGATGTCCTAATAATTATATCCAGCTTCTCAATAAAACAGTAATTGATGCAATACTAATAGAGTGATGACCCACCGGGTTATTGTTTCAGGGATATGTAAAAAGTTTATTACCTAGAAGGACTTTGCAGAGCAGAAAAGCTGAGCTGCTCAGTCTGAGAGACAGAGCCGTGGACTGCAGGGTCAGGCCATGACTGCATGAAGGACACCATGGGTCCTAACACTTCTTTTTCTGTGTGAACATGTGCAGACCACTCCACTTCATCCCCCACCTTCTGTCCACCCTTTCTGCTTGCACAGTGAAGTCTTCAGTACAGGGATGCTGAGGACCTCCACATAAGAATGTCCGCCAAATTCAGGTTTTCAAATTTTGAATGTCCTAAAACTTTCTATTATCAGCTAGGTGCTAAGTATTCATAAAACTGTATGTGAACATGCTGCTGTTTTTCTCTGTATTTGATGGGCTTAGCTGCTGGTCCAACGTACAGACGGAGAA
Source organism: Alca torda (assembly GCA_008658365.1). Lineage (NCBI taxonomy): Eukaryota > Metazoa > Chordata > Aves > Charadriiformes > Alcidae > Alca > Alca torda. The sequence goes on from CM018076.1 coordinate 141,589,634, forward strand.
AAGAACTGTCACCTAATTTGGGGCTACCTTTATTTTAAAATAAACATATTCTTGACTGACAACGTGGTCACCATGCAGTGTGCTACTGGATTCAGATTTGGCCCCAGCCCACTGTAGACCAAGTAATCTCAGGCATGTGAGTCATCAGAAGAATCCCTCTGAAAGTTGCACATGGAGCTACAGCAAAAAGACTACCTCTGTTTACCTCTCCTGGAACGGCTGTAGCGTAGACAAGCAGGCTCTGTTGACATTTCTCAAAACCAATTATTCATCTGTTAACAATTGAACTATTCTGTCCCTCCTGCCTCCTTTCTAAGGTCATACTTTTCATGTAGATATTTAAAAGCATTGCTATGCAACCTATATAAAAACCTTGTTATTGTAAAACACATTAAATAAAATGTAGCAACTAATCATAGCATAAAAAGAGTTTTAGATTGAATATCCGCATTGAAGAAAATGCCTGTTTGACTACATTTGAGTATTGGTGTATAAAACCTTCTCTCTAATCAATAGTTACTGTAGCCTTCATCTGGGCCACAAAAGACAGTCCTTTCTCTATCTGTTAGTGCACCTCTAATTAATAGAAAAGTCATGTTTGCAGGACTTTTCTTCAAGGATGTTGTAAAGTGTAAACTTAAAGTTCAATATTTTTACAAATGTATGCCAGAAGTTAAGGAATTTTAATCAAAGATATTAGAGATAGTTATTTTCTATTAGGTCAGCTAGCTCATCTGTCCTGCCAAAAATAAAAGACGCTCCTTCCAATGCAGTCCCCAGTGTTTCGCTTGGCTGTTCTTCAAGTGACTCAAGCCAGAAATATTTTTATATAATTTTACATTATTTATGTCTTATGAAAAGTTGGACTTGCCTCTAGTAGGGAGAAATGTCCCAGAGATGACATAGGTGTCACGATAAAGACTACCCTGAACATCACAGAAATCTGTGACCTTATGCAGAATACAGATCAGTTAGCTCTTCCTTGCTACTTGAATTTCATTATAAGAGCAGTACAGACCCAGAATGGAGCTGGCACCGGAATGGGACAGACTGAGAGTCTTAATCACGCCAAGAAGTACCTTACTCCACAGGCATGTTCCTTGACTTGAGTGGGCCACCTCATTATGGGTCTGTATTTAGCATGAATGAAGGTACTGTAAACTTTCACCAAAAGCAAAAGAACTTTTACATGACATTTCCATTCAAAATTGTTATAAAATACTTCTAACATTGGTTGGAACTCACAGATTAGGTGTCCAGATCAGAGAGATGATGTGGTATCATCTTTCCCACCACCACCTATAAAGAGAATAAAAGCTTACTAGCTCAGCTGCAAATACCTGAGCTCCAGTGAAATCAATCCCACACGAGACCACTTGATGGAACATATCAGTAGATTAACATAGTAACTAGAATTGAATAAAATGGAATAGATAACGATGAATTTACAACATGGAAGTTATCTGCAACTCAGCTGAAAATCAGAATGATTAGGTGTAAGACCACATGCTAGAAGATGAGCCCTGTGATACATATCTCAAGAACAGTAAAGGATTAATCAATTTAGGTATAAATAAGGTGATGTCACCACCACCAAAACACAGTGGTTCTTCTTAGAATGGATTCAATTATGTGTGAGGAGGAATTCTGAAACACTCAGGTAAGTTTTGGTGGGTTTATTTTCCATTTGCAGTCTTTGTCAGATCAAAAGTGTGATGAAACTGAAAGGCTGACTGTTCTTTTGGCGTTTCTGGTTGAGAGCAGGAGGAGGAGAGTGAACTTATTCTCATGAGGTTTCCAGCAGATTTCATAGTCAAAGAAGTTAGAATAGTTTGAATAAGCTCCACATAAACATCTGGGGCCAGATTCATGGGATATTCCAGCTGCTTTGGAGCAAGCCAGTGACACAAAGCAGCAGTAAAACCCACTTTACTGACCATTTAAGTCAGGTTTATGGCTGCTTTGCATCCCCAGAGCAGCTCAAAGCAGCCAATACCAGTGGAACTCACTCTGAATTTTTGGGCTTTGAGCAGAACTGCAATGTAACTCCAAAATTCTTGAACGTGTCCTTTCCTACTAGACATAACATTCTAACTCAGCATGTGTCTGTTCATCATTCCCTTTGTTTATAGTGCTATTGTAATGATCTAATTAGGAACTAAAGTACTTTCAGTCGATTAGCACTCCTTGAATCCTAAGGTTTTAAAAAAGAAAAAACAACTTCCAATGAGTTCAGGTAAGCATTCTGTAAAGAAATGTAGCATTTTCTTTCTAATTAATCTATTTCCCAGGATGCACACTGTAATTGCCAGCTCTGTAATATGGTGTTGTCATTCTAGTAGCAGGCTATAAGCTTTGCACTGAGTTTGCAAGGCCTCAGGACTGAAGCTTGCCAGGTTTGCTCTGTCTGGAATTTTCTTAGCCTGCTGGCAACTTTGTTCTTCTTGGTTTGTCTTTAACACCAATTTTTCTAATTCCCCAGGTACCTCTGGCTAATTTGCTTTACTTGCGTTTACCTTTGTATGGTACCTCCATGATTTTACAACTCTGACTTGTAATGATGTAGTGTAGAGAAATACAGGCCCGGTGCGACAGCAGGGAAGTGGAGACAGAGGATGTGGTGTAGAAGAATCTCTCCATGGGTTGATAAAAAATGGGGCACAGGCTTGGCACTCGAGACCCACAGCTATAAGCAACTCATCAATGGTCAGTTAAAGAAATGCAGACCTGGGGCTGGACAAAACCAGGCTTAGGTGTAACAGCAAATAAAGGTGTAGTATCTAGCATACCAAAAGGGCACCATATATAGTAAATTTGCATGTAACAAAGCTGCAGATCCATGATGAAAGAGCAAATATGTAAATACATGTTAGCAATGATATTTAAAAAAAGACCTCAAGGAGATCCTACAGTGAGAAAGAGGAAACCATCAAGATGAACATCATATTTCCCCCAGTGAAGGACTCTAGATGCTGACAAGCCTGCATTGCACCCCCAACACCCTCAACAGCAGAATGAAACCACCAACTTTTGAACCCAGAGGAGCAGGGAAATGTTGACCATAATAACAGAAAAAAGGGTAGACACTAAGCATGTGTATAAAAAAATTAACTATAATATTACTATTAATGAGACTCTCTGTATGAAAATATTCTTTTCTGAAGTAATTAAATTTGGATAAATGATTCTTGGATTATACTGTAAGGATTTTAATCAGGACAACAATAAATTCTTGGTTTTATATATAAAGTGTGTTTCCTCTTTGCCCATAAGCAATATTGTGATCATAAGAACATATATAACAAATAATAGCAATCACCCACCACATTCCAGGATTTTGCAGAAATGCATTATTGAATGTTCTTGAAGACATTGAATATTATAATGATGAGTACCATGAGTACCATTAACAGAACGTAATAGAGGAGTTAAATGAAAAATTGTGAGGAAATTAAAACAGGGTTTGTATTTTATATGATAAATAAGACTTGGGACTCCATACCACCTGTGAAGAGGGGAACAGTCATGAAGGACCAGCCAGTCATTCATTAGGTGAAGCGGGAGTCTCTGAAACTGTAGCATAATGCTGTTGGCTGCAGAAGCTAAATTAAGGTTACAACACCAGGAGTCATAAATACGATATTTCCTGGTTTTTCAGTGCTTCATTTAGCAACCTTAATATTCTTTTAACCGCAGGTATTTAGTGTAATGTATATACGATATCTGTTTTCTCATTAGACTTTTTTTTCTTTTTCTGCCTGTCCCTTAATAGGGATGGATGGAGCAATTAAAACACAGCTCCACTTTAGAGCATACTGCAAAACCCAAGAGGAGCTTCTGCCTCTCGGAGTGCCAGAGGGCATAGCTGGCAGCAGCTGTGCCATTTCTTCCAAAAGTGTTGTATATATATTTATGTATATACTTTTTTGCAACTAATCATTTCAGATGGACACTCAAGAGGAAGCAGAATCTATGACCTGATTTATTTTCGGCTGCCTTTAGTGTTTATTAGTACATTTAAGATATAGCCGAACAGGTTTTGCAAAGGAAAGTGGAGGTCAAAGGGGACAGATTCCTTAATCTCCACAACCCCAGTGCACCCATGAGGAAACACCCCACTATCTTGCCCATATTATCTCTGCGTGTGAGTTTCGTCCAACACTATATTCCCATCTTTGAGCCAATTTTCACTACTTTTTTTCCTCTCTTTTCTCTCATTGCCCTTTTTAAACAGGGTAGAAATATGCTAGAAGTTTGTTTCAGTCCTAGTTTTCAACTGCAGTAATTTCAAGAATAATAGAGAAAAATTTGCCTGTTTCCTTACTACACATATTGCAGCAGGAAAAATTCATACCATCAAAGTATATATCAAAGTCAGAAAACGTAGAATTGAATGTAGGACATTCAAAACTGAAACTCGTTCTGGTTTCCATCGGAAAGTTTGTTTCCTCTAAATCCTTAATAAGAAATCCTGGGCTGACCTATGGACTAACTTATCCTATGTTTCAACTGAATGTATTGCTTATTTAATGATAAAGAACATTGACATATTGTGGAAACGTCATCCTCGACTAGAAGAGTGTAGGAAAGTGAGCTACACCAACGAGCAGTTCCTCTGATTCCATGGGTTATCTTAGGCAGACACAGGTTTATGTTGCGCTAATCTGAAATGCAATGCCTTGCATCTCTTAGGCAAATAAAATGCTTTGATTCAGGCTGTTCTGATTCCCCAATTAAGTATCTTAATATGTCCATTTTTACTTACAGCATATTGAACAATTCCAAACTTTTTTGAAAATTATGTTTTGATTCTTAAAAAAAAAGAAATTTTTTCTTTAAAAAATCACATTGAAAATTCACAGCCAGCTCTGTGTTTGATCTATAACCAATGTCACATCAGACTTGATTCTACATCAGTAAAAGACAGATAACTGAATGGACTGATGTCTTTTCTGTAGATTTGCTATCATTTGGTTTATCATTTAATTAGAATGAATTAAGTTCTCCCCTCTTACTTCCATTATCCACCTTCACTGCTTACCCTTTTATAACATTTTGTCATACTACAACACCAAGTTTTCTGTGGAGGCAAATGAGGTTTTAGGTTGTTGGGGAGGTGGGAAGAATTATTTTATTTTACAGTATTTAGTTCTCTGCAGCGCAGATACCTAAGTGTTTCTATAGTCTTTGCTCCTCCAGTTGTTTCTATGGTTCCAAGAACAATGATAATGAAAGGAAATACACAGAGTTGTACTTACTTATTTAAAAATGCTTCTTTCTCTACAGCACACTAAAAACTAACAGTGAACCTCATGAGTATAACATGGAAGACAGTATTTTAGTGCATTTCATGTTCTGTTATACTATCTTATTTAGCCCATACATCAGATTTTAAAATTAATGTAACAATACCATTTACTTAAATAAACCATGCCACAAATACAGGAAAAAGCCATCGAGAAGGATTAACAGGGAGACAGCTTTTAGGATGTCTGTGTTAGCACAGTATATTACATTTAAAAATACACAAAATTAAGGACATCATGTTTGCTTTTTTATCGTTAGCTGTCTGATAGGCTATTTATTTCAGAAAATAGTGATTGAATACTGGCTGCCAGGTAATAAGCTTTCTCTAGTCTGTTATAGGAATTAAATTATCAGCAATCAGTAGCGCTCCTGGTAGCCATGTATTATGTGTACAACACACTAGCTGTCCTTTAAATCAAGATGTATCTTTTAATCAGAAGTATCTTCTATCCATAAAGAATTCAAAGTTGGTCCAAGTCCAAAGTGAGTTAGAAATGAAGAGAAAAGCCAACTTATTCATGAGTTAGCATGCCTGGTGCTGTTACAGTTATTTTTATTTCTATGCATGCTGGAAAAGCACTTAGCAGTCATGATGTGAGGCAGGAGCTGGGGTAGGCTCAGGGCTCTGCAGGGCAGTCATTCCCCTCTGCTGCCCTAGAGGTTTATCAGGAAGCATCCGGCAAGCTCAGTGCACCACACTGTCCTCTTCACTAATTTCACTAATGAAAGGGTCAATCATCTTTTGGAGAGATGTACCACCCTGTCTTTTCCTTTCTCAAAGAAGAGGTTGAACCTCTTGATACAAACTCAGGAGGAGCCAGGAGACCCTTCCTCACAGAGCAGCAAAACAGCTCACCGAAGGCCTTTGTGGGCAGCAGGGTGAATTCAGGAGGAGCTGGGATTTGTGAGCCACCATATGGGGGCAGCTTCATTAGGACAGCCGCAAGTACTGCCACACAGGCACGCAGTATCTGATTACCAGCACACCCAGATGGACACAAAGGGCAGGCTTCTGTCTTGACATAAACAGGAGCCGGTCTAATGAAAAAGGGCAATAGTACACATTAAGGCCATGGACCTCTTGTTTATTTGATGTAATCTTTGGTAAAGTGTTACCTATCATTTTCTGTCTTTAGTCATGGGAAAATTCATCTAGGGAAGAGACACAAGAGAACCTGGGCTGAATCCAGAATCTGCCTATGCACCCTCTTTGTCATGCTTATTATAAACAGTTGTCGTGGTTTAGCCTCAGACGGCAACAAAGAACCACGTGTCACTCACTTAGATCTTCCCAATACAGGTCAAAACAGAAGAAAAAGGCAATACTCTTGGGTTGAGACAAGGGCAGTTTAACAGAACAGCAGAGGGAACAAAAAAAAATAGCAACAATAACACAAATAAAGGACTATACAGACCCGATTACAGAACCGCCGCTCCCCGACCGCTCCCGGACCGCCCGGCCCGGGCCGCCCCAGCCCGCTTATAAGCGGTGACTTCCTGGCCCCTCCCCCGGCAGCTCAGTGAGGGCGTGGCTCACATGGCATGGAATACTGTCTCTTGGGGAGAATTAACCCTATTCCCGCCGGAACCAGGACATTATCCACCCCTTATTCCATACCATTTTTGCCATGCCCAGATCTTACAGGGTTCCATTTGTTAGAACAGTCTCTCAGGGCGGGTGTGATGGTGTGTGGTGCTGGCCTATTGCATGCTGTATTTTCAGAGCCTGACTGGTGTACCCGGCGTGGCTCACACACACACCCAGTCCATGGGCTGAAGATGTAGATCTTGAGGAAGTCGCTGGGCGCCAACTGCTGAGGTCAGTTCTGATCCCATCACCGCTGTGCTTTACTCAATTTTTCATCAGAGTCCATCTGTCCTTAATTTGGGTGATTCATTGGCTATTCTCACCCAAAATCAAATCCCCATAAGGTACACATCGGACTTCCCCATCCTTCAGCATCACCCACCAAGTGCACCCAGGTCCTTGGGCAAAAGCAATCCCACGGATGGGTTTGCCTTTGCCTGAGGCAGGACTAACCCAGACTGTCTTCCCTAACATATTCTTCATGTGCACTACGGGGACTTTATCCCCTTCTACGGTACGTGGCAGTTTTGATTGGGCAGGGCCAGCCCGATTCGTAGATCCCCTAGTGTTAACTAGCCAGGTAGCCTTTGCTAAATGTGCATCCCAATTTTTTAAGGTCCCACCACCCATTGCTCTCAGTGTAGTTTTTAACAGTCCATTGTATCGTTCTATCTTCCCAGAGGCTGGTGCGTGATAGGGGATGTGATATACCCACTCAATACCATGCTCTTTGGCCCAGGTGTCTATGAGGTTGTTTCGGAAATGAGTCCCGTTGTCTGACTCAATTCTTTCTGGGGTACCATGTCGCCACAGGACTTGCTTTTCAAGGCCCAGGATAGTATTCCGGGCAGTGGCATGGGGCACAGGGTATGTTTCCAGCCATCCAGTGGTTGCTTCCACCATTGTGAGCACATAACGCTTACCTTGACGGGTTTGTGGCAGTGTGATATAATCAATCTGCCAGGCCTCCCCATATTTATATTTCAACCATCGTCCTCCATACCAAAGGGGCTTCAAACGCTTGGCTTGCTTGATTGCAGCGCATGTCTCACATTCATGGATGACCTGTGCAATAGCGTCCATGGTCAAGTCCACCCCTCGGTCACGAGCCCATCTATATGTCGCATCTCTGCCTTGATGGCCTGAGGTATCATGGGCCCACCGAGCTATAAATAGTTCACCCTTATGTTGCCAGTCCAGATCCACCTGAGCCACTTCAATCCTAGCAGCCCGATCCACCTGCTGGTTGTTCTGATGTTCCTCCGTGGCCCGATTCTTTGGTACATGGGCATCTACGTGGCGTACTTTCACAACCAGATTCTCTATCCGGGCAGCAATATCTTGCCATAATTCAGCAGCCCAGATGGGTTTGCCTCTGCGCTGCCAGTTGCCCTGCTTCCACTGCTGTAACCACCCCCACAGAGCGTTTGCCACCATCCAGGAGTCAGTGTAAAGATAAAGTACTGGCCATTTTTCTCGCTCAGCAATGTCCAAAGCCAGCTGAATGGCTTTCACCTCTGCAAACTGGCTTGATTCACCTTGTCCTTCACTGTTTCCCCCATAGACTGGGTGTAATTATTAATAAATTCTGAGAGACGGTGCCCGATGTATGGACAAGACAGTAATACCACATAAAAACCCCAAACTAAGTGTCTAACAAGTGATGTTATCATATCATATGCCGATATCACACAGGATAGTAAAATGATAATCCTCATCCCCCTCCCAGAGGTAGCAAATATGATCACAGGGAGTACATAAGTCATATAGGAATTCACATAACACAGCCATGAGAACAAACCAAGCAACATGGTAAACAGTGAGTATTTTCCTAATAAAATAAACGTATACAGTAAATTCGGTTTTACAAGCTCTAGTTGGATTTTGTCGTTATCTCAACCCTTCGAGCCCCACGTTGGGTGCCAAAAAGGACTGTCGTGGTTTAGCCTCAGACGGCAACAAAGAACCACGTGTCACTCACTTAGATCTTCCCAATACAGGTCAAAACAGAAGAAAAAGGCAATACTCTTGGGTTGAGACAAGGGCAGTTTAACAGAACAGCAGAGGGAACAAAAAAAAATAGCAACAATAACACAAATAAAGGACTATACAGACCCGATTACAGAACCGCCGCTCCCCGACCGCTCCCGGACCGCCCGGCCCGGGCCGCCCCAGCCCGCTTATAAGCGGTGACTTCCTGGCCCCTCCCCCGGCAGCTCAGTGAGGGCGTGGCTCACATGGCATGGAATACTGTCTCTTGGGGAGAATTAACCCTATTCCCGCCGGAACCAGGACAACAGTCGATCCCTGTGATCTGAAAAACACATCCCACACATCCCAGATATGCATTAAGCAAACCCAAAACTCACCGATTTGAGGTGTGCAATAGGAAGGACTACTGGAGACTTATGTACTAATCATCTCCCAAATACTATCGACTTGTGACTGTCAAAGACAGGATACCAGATCAAACTGGTGGTTATTTTAACTGTTACCATGTTCTTGAGATTTATCTTAAAGCACTCCCAGAGATGTTCAAAACTTGACAGGAAAAGGCCCTGAACAATCTTTTTTGTGCAGGAGATCTGGATCAGAAGAACTCCAGAGGCTCCAACAAAAATTATTCTATGATTCACATGTCTGGAGCATTTTTGCATAAAGAACTACAGTCATGAAACGTGATAGAATGCCACTTCAGGGCTGGAAAACAGGCTTCAATGCAGAATTTTCCCACATCCTACCTGGACACAGGAGGGTTTTATATGCTGCAGCCTGTGCCCGGTTAACCATTACTTGGACTTCCAAAATAAGTGGTTTAGCCTAGTTCCAAAGCATCACTGGGGTAGGTGCCACAAGAAGGTGTTGTGCTTAGGGCTGGCCATTCAGTATGGATTTTCAGCTTTTCCCAAAGGCAGATCCACATTCAGCCAAGAGATCCTAAAGTAGTCATGTCTGACAGAACTTCTCCACCAGGCTCAAATAAAGTCACACACTGACCACTCATGAACTGCTCTACAGACAGTATTTGCATTCATGAAGACATGATAGAAAGCAACAGAGTCATTAAGCAAGGGGCTAGGGAAAACGGAGGAGAAAGAAAGAAAGTGAGAGAGAACACTTGCTGTCAGACTGTGGTGCCAATAGTGCCTGGTGTAAGTGAGAGGCTGTAACGAGGGAAGCACAGGGAGGGAAGGGATTGAACTGTAAATGAGGAGACCTTCAGAAGCCTCAGGAATTACATGAAATGGAGTTGCATCATAAGCCACATCAGCTTGCTCCACAGACATGTTCAGAGGCAAGTGTGAGAAATGTAACTTCTAGAGATGAAGGGGAATGCCTTAGGCATGTGTCCATTGCACACTGGGTTAGGATCCCTGCACCAGATTTCAACCCCCTGGGACACCTACACAACACAGCCTAGTACCATGACCCCAGAATCATCATTCAGTTCTGCGTAATGTTATGTCCTGCCCTCTTGTTTGCTGCTTCTTATCTGCATTGTCCAAGCAGGCATAAGACCACTCTGAATTGAGCACTCAACAGGCAATTCTGGAGCTAGTGTTAGTTCTGTGACCTATACCATTCATACCCAACTTCTGCCCGCTGTCTCTTGTCCTCCCACCACGTGCTGCTCTGAAGAGCCCCGCTCTGTCTCCTCAATGACCCCTTCTAGGCACTGGGGAGCTGTTAGGTGTCATCTATTCTCCAGGGTGTCTCAGACCAGCTTTCCCAGCCTGTCTTCAAAGGGCAAGTGTTCCAATGCTCCAGTTTGTCCCTGGCTTTCCTGTATTGGGGGACCAAAACTGGACACAATATCTAGATATGGTCCCTTTCCTGAGTGAAGGGAAACAATCTCCACAGTGTTTTAAAGTGGAGATTCTTGGCTTCCACATCAACCTATACATCCTAAATCAATTCCAGCTGCTCTGCATGATCTCACAGAGAGCAGAGACCAGACAGGAGACAGCAAGTTATATTGTGGTACACACACAGAGAAGTTACATAAGGTACATGGTTCTCTTTCTGGTGATTTGGAGAGCACTATGTAGTTGCCTCCCTAAGGAGCCTCAGAGGCTGTTTATTTGCTCTACACCTGAAAAATTAGGAGCTGCCCAGACTGTTCATCCTTAGCCTGGAATTCTTGTGTGTAACTCTTGAGGTAGCACCTTCACCTTGTATAGTCTTGAGTCCTCTCTCAGCACTGTGACGACAGCAATATGTCTCTGCTTCATTAAATACTCAGAGAAGTCTGGATAAGAGCACTCCTAAAAACTCGCTAGTACTGCTATTGTCTCAGGACACACTAAAAGTCTTTGGAAACATGGAGGAGGAGAGACGTTTTGCTTGTTGGTGTTGTTACAAATGTACATTATTCCATTTCAATGCTATGAAGTCAGTACAGGAATAGGCCCCTTGTATACGCGTTCTTTTTCTACAGATCTTGCCCTGAAATCAGCTAAAGCAAAAAATAGAAATTCAAGACATTGATCACTTATCTGCCTAAAGCCCATTTGTGACATTCCGTATGGTTTTCCCTATGGAAGTCATTGCTTTCCACACAACTTACATTGGCTTATTCCTGAAGGACAGCAAGAGAAAGACATCAAGAAGGGTCAGAGTAGTGGCTGGCCACAGCCGTTGCCATCCCCGGGGTCTCCCACTCCTATTCCATGGGAACCATTGTACCAAAAGAAATCCCAAACTGGGTAGGGAAAAACATGAGGTGTCAAAACACCTAGTCCTATCTTTCCTCAGCTTTGAAAACTCTTCCAGTTTCTAGAGCAGCCATAAGAGAGCAACTGACTTTCATGCTGCGCACCCCAGTCACCCCCTCTGAGAATCCCCCTGCACGACATTTACTTTAATAGGTCTAATTATAAAGAAATGCACTTTTCAATCAGAACCGAAGAACCAGTAGGTTTTCTTCTTTAACATGCCAACCAGCTGTTTTGAAAGGTACATCTCTAATCTCTTTCCTTCCACATGTTCAAACAGATGAAAGTAATTTTGTGCTCAACTGTCTATAAGTAATTAGACTGGGATGTAAAGGAGTCTTTATGTATCAGTTCAGAAAGAGCTACACTCTTAGCATACAGAATAATTATTAGCAATCTTCTTCATCTGTAAGGTATACCTTATGCATTTTACATGAGTCCCCATTATTAACATAACCTGACTATCAAAGCTCCATTGAAACTGGTGTCTTCTTTTTCATGTAACTGACTGAAATTCCCCAGAAATATAGTAATTTGAAAACAGCAATGCTGATGATTTGTTTCAGCTGTAATTTGTTATTTTTTTTCTCTTCTTTGTTGTTTTCCTAGTAAAGACCTAAACCAGTGGGGCTCCAATATACACAAACAAGTGTTCTGCTTTTGCTACAAGATGGATATTAATATTCAGTGAGGGTCCTAGAATGCTGCTTTTTGTCAGATTCCCAGGCTAAATTCCCTTAATCTTATTAATTAGGAGGTCACAAAAAGAATACTTTATTGGGAAACAAAATGTGTGTTCTAAAGATAGCTTAAATCAAATCTCTGAATTTACTAGGAATGATGATGGCAGAATACTTCTTTAGAATCTGCCTCAGGACTATGCTTGACATCTCTGTAAATGGGGTAGGGCAATTACTAATAAGTCAGAGGGACAGAAGCATCTTTTGAACTCTAGCTATTAAAAAAGTTGGATCATCTTTCACAAGAAAAGTGAGCGCTTCAGGACTGGGATTGTACCCAGTATGAGGAAAGCTGGAGAAGGAGCATACACCATTCCAGGATCTGCACCTTTACACGTAGATACAGACGAAACTGATCCAGGTTGGCAGGAATGCACTGAAAAGCACGGCACTTTCTTTTCACCTTGTATGGCAGACAGTTTTTGAAAGCAGATTGCTTCCTCAAAGCAAACCTCACTCTACAGCTACGTACCATGACCGCATCTTTTCAAAAAATGGAGTCACAATTTTCTTGGGAATAAAGTGCAGTTTTAGTTTCTCTAGAATCACAAGGTGACCTTGGGAAGTGAAGTCTGACAATTAGTGTTTTTACCACCAAAAATGGAGGGGAGATGGTTATTTTGCTGACGGGCAGGAGATCTGCATTATGAGAACTGCAGTAGAGAGGCCAAACCCGCCCATTCTGTCTGTCACTAACAAAGAAGCAATATTTTGTCCAAGCGCACATCAGAGTGACTTGGCCTAACCTTCAAGGATTACATGCGCTGGATATCAGCGCAAGTGATGCAGATACGCCGTGTCTATCCCCAGACGAAGGCACGCTCTGCGAGTACTGTCAGAAGTGAGGCACTTTTCATTTGTTATTTTGATGTATATAGCACTATCAGGAGCTATACTCTACAGATGTGTGAGAACAGCAGGCTCCTGCCCTGAAGAGCTGATTGTCTAAACAGACCAAAAAGCAGCAAAAGGCCAAAATGAAGCTGAAAAGCAAAGTGAAGATATGGCCATTTGTTATACAACTTGTTAAGGTTGTGAGAAGTGGTCCAGGAGGACAAAGTCAGGACATTTATCTGTCAAATCCAGATCGTGATGAAGGTATTTCAGTCAGAAGGTATTTCAGTAAAACACTGTCCTAGTGGATCAAAACATTATACCACTGCAGCTCAGTTTGGTCTGGCCAGTCGTACACTGAAAAGCAAGAATAGCAATACACCAGACAAACACACCTTAAATGTGCTGGGAAAGGCTTGGGAAAGGCTTGAGAAAAGCCCAGAGGTGGACTCAGCCCACTTCTAAGTGGCATTGTGAGGGAGGAAGGAGATGCACAGCATCAGAGGGGTAAGCTGATGACCGACCATCCAGCACACTCACTACCAACTCCCAAAACAGACACACGCTCTACTCTAATCAGTCTGTTCCTAACAAACCTAAGATGTTTATTCTGTTTACTAGCTAGTTGCAGGCACCTCCGGTACGTACCCTGGTAGAAAATGTAGCAGCAGCAGCACAGGAGCGTGTCTGCAACACAGACAGCTCCGCACAAGACTGATTTTCAAAATTAGAAGTTGTGCACAGAAGGGATCCACCAGGAACCAAACCAAAGGGCTTCGCAATATTACCCTGTGATTAAGGTGAAAAGGACGCATTGTATTTGCACGGTTTGTATCAATGAGGGTAAAAAATGCTCCAGATTTAACTTTCAGATAGATAAAAGATTACTACCCACTACACAGGAAAGGATGAGTTGCGATGAAAATAGAATCAGGCATGCATTTTTCCATTAGAAATCAATTAATCTGTGTCTGCCTCAGAGTTCAAGTCACGTGACTTCATGCATAACACTTAATGCATTCAAGACTGCAACATAAGTATCCCACGGAGACGCAAAAATATGGAAACAGAACAGGGCTGGAACTGTGATTATGTCATGTGTTCTTACCCTTCACATTATTAGTTTTCTTAGAGACCAAAGGTGTGTATGATACATTACAAATGTTCTCTCTCTGCAAATATTCAAAATAATAACTTCCATATTATATATTAGAGATGTTCTTGAATATTTGAAGCACTTAGGAAAGAGTGCATTCCTATTTTCTCTGGAATGTCCTTCCTAGGTGATTCCTCTCCTTACATAGACTCCTGAACATCACAGAGAGCATAATAGATAAGAACACATTAGCTGTATATATGAAAAATACTATGTTGTCAGAGGTCAAAATTACCCATCACCTTCACCTGAATACAATTTCTTTGCTTTGGTAGCTCATTCCATCGATTCTAGGCAAAAATGTTATTGTTTGTGTCCACTATTACTTGACTACTTTGCTAAAAGACTGGTTATGTGGTGAACACCAAGCTCTGCAGTTTTTCCACCATTGTTCATAATGGTATCGCTAAAGATCTGGAGATTTGGTCCCACTGTACCTTGTCAAAGAGCAAATAAATATACTGGGGCACATTGCCTGGGCATGGGGAGATGTCAGAGAGGCCCCCAAGAACCTGTTTGTGGGGTCTGCTCTCATCTGGCTATGCCCTGGTGTATGCCTGTTCTTACAGCAAGAACAGGGACACTGGGTCTGCATCTCTTTTTGTCCTAAAAAAACAATCACTGCTAACAGGGACTGGCTAACATAGCTGTGCAGCCACATCAGAGGGATCATGGCATGTCTCTGAAAAAACACGGCTAATTGCCCTGATAGCAACTCACCACCCCAGGGATCTCCAAGAGTCATTAAGACCCTCTGAGACAAGAGCTGCTTGAAGAGGAAACCCAAAGAAATAAAGGACAAATAAATAAAACATATAACCCCTTTCCCAGCCAAAGCATGGCTGAAGATCCCATGACAGATGAGAAGAACTTCACTAGTTTTAGCTGACTTAACACAAAGGTGCTCAGTTGCTGTGCGGATGTCCTAGAACAGACAGAACAATGACAAAATACCTCACACATACCATGACATCCTTGTGGCCATTCACGTGCTATTTAAGACTGGCTTCTATGTTGGATGGTGCCCTAAAGCTCATTCCAAATATCAGGGACTTACAGAGCTGAGTGAGTTGCACAGACTAAGCTGAGTAGGTCATTAAACCGTGAAAGATGCAGAAAAGTGTAAGCTACAAGGGTAACCTAATTTTTGCCTTGACACACACCTCTGGTATTAATTGTGCTATCTAGATAAAGCCTTAATAAGTCATTGGTGATCTCTGGGAACATTTTTCATTATTAAAAAAAAATATTTTAAAAGCTAGAACCCTTGTTTATTGCATCCAAGCAGTAGAAGAGGTTCTGTGGACAGGTCCTGCAGATACTAGTTTTTCTTAAGACTATTCTTTCCCAAAAAATGAGTCACTCATCTTCCTCTTTTTTGTTCACATTGTGGCTTTTCCTTCTGTTTACCCATTTTGCGTGATATGAATTACACTAAGAATGTACATCATGGGAAAGTTGTACATTGTTTCTCTTGTTGGAGAGAAATTGGGAATTTTCTTGCTTTTATTCATGCTTTTAACTGAGGGTCTGTGACTGTTTATTTTGTTTTCCCTAAATCCTATTAAAACTCACCATGATTTTATGATGTATAGCAATCTTTCTATTTGTTACACTCTTAAATATATAAATAGCATGTAAAACAACGAGCAAGATTCACCAGGAGACCCTGGCTGCCTGGTGCCGCTGTGGTGAGTGGATGCATCCCTAAGTCCCCCTGTGTTGGGGGTGATGACAACAAACAAGGTGATGAGCTCTCTGACCCCAGTCAAGCAAAGCTCTTAATTCTAATGGATTTGTTCCCATGTTAAAAAAAAAGTCCTTAAGTGGTCTCTTGGATTAGAGATTCGAGTCCTTGTGTCCTTGTGCCTCAAGCCCATTACTCACAAGCATCCAAGCACAGAATTAGACGGACAGTTGTGTCCTCTCAGTTTTAGGTCAGAAGATGAACAATCTTCTGTAAATTGCACAGGGAAACAGAGCCAGCTGTGTATTATCCCTGCTCATTCCCAAGAAGGAAAATAATGCAGAATATATGAAATGGAATCAAAACTTTCCATTAACATCCTGTCTCCTGACAATAAAATTCACCTGTGTGACATAGCTGAACTACTTTGCCTTTTGAAAGCACTCAGCTACAGTTTTCCCCACTGAGATGACACAAACTGAGGTCCTGTCCTCTGTCATCTCAAAGCAGGATTTCCGGTGCTCTTCCTGAGGAAGGTAGAGCAGAGGCTCCTGGCTGGCAACTGAGACGCCGTGTGCGAGTGGGCAGTGCAGGCAAGCACCACGGCGGGCAGGCCGGGCCCCTCTCTTCCACAGTGGAGAGCTGGAGACAAGAAGAAAAAATTACACCACAACACTCTTGCTTCAACCCATTTAGCTGTGGGCAAGTCCATTTTTTGGTTTTGTTGAGGAACTTTGTCTCAGCTACCGATGATGGCGATAGCAGAGTTGTGGAAATAAAACAACCAGGTACCAGCACGGTTCTTTGTTCTTAGTAGCATAATAAATGCAAGTACCTTCGCTAGTAAATAAACAGACTGTTGAAGTAATTCTTTTGATCCCTGTGAGAGCCCCATGTTTAGAAAGCATTTGCTCTTGATTGCTCCATTATGGGTTCAAGCACTTTCCAGGACACATCATTGATCTCCCCTCTGAGTTTTCATCAGTGCTGTACTTAATTGTGAGGAACGGTCTGAAAGAAAGTATTGCCAGCTCATACTAACTCCTGAGTTCAAAGGAGGGATATGCTTCCTCTCAGTTGTTTGAATGTTCACTCTTCATTTCACGTTGTCTTTGAAATTCACTTTGCTTCTTAGGGCTTGTTTTGTTCTGGGCATTTTTCCCCTGTAGAATGTAGCCCATAAAGAATTCAGGAGAAACCAAATTGCAGTGAAGAAAAAAATAATAATAAAAAAAAACCTAGAGCAAAACCATAGTATTTTATCTATATTGAACTCTTTGCTGTCTGCTGTGTTCTCTCTCTGTCACCTGAAATATTGTTCCTCCCTGGGAAAAAAATATTCAACACAATTTTTAAGCAGCTTGGTTTTATTGGGAAAGGTGATGATGAGTTAGTGGTAATATGAGTCAGACTGAATGCTTTCATGTGTCATGTCTCATCCAGAACTGCAGTTTCCTTTTTCCTCTGAGAATGTATTTACAAGGAATGCACTTTTCTCATCTTCATTTGTGCACGCTACAAAAAAACACCTCATTATTTGATAGGTTGGCAACTGTCTGTGCCCAGAACTGAAAAACAGGCTTTTGGGGAAAGAGGTGTTTCTGGCAAAATTACACAATTCCTGCTCAATGAATGAGTAAAGATAAGTGCTAGCAGCCTCCCTGCATTCAATTTACCCACATCTCTTAAAAGCAGCTCTCTTTGATAATTACTGCTAGAACGCGTCGTGATCAGGCTCTGCAGGACATCAAGACTTTGTCTCAC
This sequence comes from Alca torda, assembly GCA_008658365.1. Lineage (NCBI taxonomy): Eukaryota > Metazoa > Chordata > Aves > Charadriiformes > Alcidae > Alca > Alca torda. The sequence continues at coordinate 141,607,425 of CM018076.1, forward strand.
TTTCAAGACACTCAACTCACATGCATCCCATCCACCTTCAGTCATCTAATGGAAGCCGTTCCTCTGGGACCTCCTCACTGTAGACCCTCCTCAAGTGAAAGGGAGACTGCCATCTCCACGGGTAAATCAAAACCTTAGAGGGATGAATCATTTTGCAGAGGTATGTGTTTCTCTCCATTTTCTACGGACAGGATCTCAGGGCACTAGGGTAGCTGAAGCACTTCAGTTATGTGCCTACAGTTACAGATCAGGATCCTGGGGCATAGAATCTACACAAATTACAGCCTGACAAACTGAGGGAAGATGCCGAGTACCAGCTATGCTGGAGAGTGGATGAGGAGCACCAAAGAGTGGATGTTAGAGAACATTAAGAAGACAAAAGTCACTTTGGTACTTTAGGTGCACGCTAAGGATTTAAGTCATCTCTCCTTGATTTCTTACTCCACCACATGGTCTGGTTCTGAAACCTTTAGTTGTCTCTTTCTTGGGTCCTCACTTGTAAAATGAGGCATAAAGGCTCTCTGTCTGAGAGTAAATACATTACAGATCAAAATATGGAATACGGAGAAATCCTATGGCAAGAGGGTTGAATGGGAAGAGGTATCTACATTTCCTTAAAATAGATGGATAAAATAGAACTATAGCTCTGAAAAACTGGCTTATTGCACTATTTCAGGAGTGCATGAATCTTTTAAAAGCAATAAAGGACAAATTATGCCTCCAAGAGCACCCACTTCTCAAAGAGGGTACCTGCAACACGATGCCATAATCAGAGGTAAATGCAAAGACATGAGCTGTCCTACAGTGTATATAAGCCAGTGTAAATCACATGTCATGGACTTTGTATAGTCAAAAAGCAGAAGCGGGGGATGGGAAAAGGAGAGGGAAGTTCCATCTTCGTATTTATTTGCTTCATAAATATGCATTCCCCCTATGACCCTCTCGTGTCCTGGCACAGAACCGTGCTGTTTTTCATTTTACCATTAAAGAATGTCACATCATAAACAACCAGTTCCAACAGACATGCATAAAATCTCACACTCAGCTGAACTCATAACTTTCTGAGAATAATCAAATGCTCTATGCAGTAATTTTTAAACTGATAATTATGAACTATTTGATCAGCTTGTACGTTCATACTAGACACCTGATTAGCAAACGCTACAGTGTTTACTCATTTTTTCTTCCACAGGCTATCTATCTTTCTTTCTGTCTTTCTAACTATCTAGCTATCTAGCTATCTGTCTTCTGCTTATGTGGTTCCCTACTACAACAATGTCTAAGTAATTTCTATATATTTAAAACCAGAAATAACATTGCATTTCTTGATTTCTTTCCTACTTTTTTTCTTTTCCCAGCTTCATTAATTTATAGGTTGGTCAATTACTTATATTATACTCATTTTGCCTTGAGAATAAACAGGTTTTTTACAGTAAGTGCCCGTTGAATTTGAATTTGAAAGCTAAGGCTAAAACACTTGAGTTCTGCATTTGTTCCTGAAGAGGCAGGAACCACTGCTGTTGTCTTGATGGGGAAAGAAGGTTCTGCAGTGTTTCTGCTCCATCTCTTGAGGACCCTCTCTGCCTGGGAGCTTCCCCAGCTAACTAAAGGCTTGCTGGCCCCGTGGACCTTATCTGCCATGACAGTTCCTGCTTAAAGAGACATAGTCATCTCTTGTGAAGAGAAATACCCTCCAGTATTCCTGGACGTCTTCACACCATAGATACTGTAGATTACTCTACATTTAATACCAGCAGATAATAATTTCATAAGCAAAATGGACATGGGTATTGAGGCCTCTTCACCCCCAGCATCTTGCTCTCCCAAGAGCGTTCTGCACCCCTAAAGGATCTAAAGATTTCACATCAGCTTAGTTACCTGCAGGTAAATGCATTTAATACAGGGAGAACGTTGTGCAAGAAGTGCAGTCCCCATGCTCCTCTTCCCAATATTGCTTTGGCATAACTTTAATCACCTGGTCTTGGCTGAAGGCACAGAAAAAAAAGTGGGTTGATCACTCAGCACTATTCTCTGACTCACCAAAGTGCTATTGCTGAACTAATCTTCTGGCTTTCACCATGCACAAGAACAAGGCAGAAAGAAATATCAGGGCTGCCCTGCTCCTGTGATAGCGTCAGTCTAAAACCAAGCCATAACATCCACTTAGCGCCTCTTTAGAAGAGCTAAATGGATTTTGTAAATTCCATTGGTAAATTAGCGTTAGTGTTATTCACATAAATCTTGCCATTAAAATGATTTACCTCAACTGTAGCATTATTAATGTTCAGTAAATTAGGTCCATAAAATGACATTTGCCATGCCATTAACTGAAGATAATCCACAAAGCTCATTTCTAACTCCCTTTATATTTTTTATAATGTCCTTCATAAACACTACTGTAGCTCTCTTAGATGCATGCAGTCATCAGTATATTGATAGCTCTGACACAGCATACGCTTCAGATCAATTACTGAATCAGGAGACTAATTTAGACAATCTTTACTTGTGGTCAGAAAAAGATTCATTATTTATGAGTGCAAACAAAACTGTATCATTGTTCTTCAATTCAAAACACATGTTCCCTGGAACATCAGCCATCTTCAGACTTTCTTTAGTCAAAGTAGATTATAGCCCTGGAAAATGTTGGTAATTTCAGAAACTGGATGAAAAAGCATCTTTCAGGAATGAAAATAGAGCCCCTGAAGCAACAAAGAAAACAAAATTATTTAAGAACACTTTACAGGTTGACCAAAAGATAGATCTCACAAAATGTTACAAGCTTCTTAATGTCTTTTTTTCATGTTTATACTAAGTATTTCCAATAAAGCTTTGTGGTAGCCTTGTAAAGTCCATTCACAACACTTATAGTTTTATTTGAGGAGAAAAGGTCTTAAAAGGTATAATTAATTGGTCTGATCTCTCAATTGCTTGATTTTGCAAATACAAAAAATTTCAGGCCTAACACTGGCATTACTGTTCCATGAGATACTGAGCATCCTCTGCTCCCACTAATGACATGAGGATGATGTCATTGAACCATGTTTCTCTTGATGGATTTACAGAGCGGTTCACTTGTAGATGACCTCGGTGTATTGGGACAGAAGACCTCACACCCGCCTAAGAGAACGAGCTACATGGAGAAATATCCAATCAAAAACAGGGCTCCATTCCATAATAGTTGCAATTATAAGAACAAAAATCTCCAACATTTTTAGGTCAGTAGTGTGGCTTTATAACAAAACAACAAATTAATCTTACAGTGTCTGTTATGTGACACCAAAAGGAATGCAAGCAGCCTGCCCAGGGCATTTTCCTTGTGGTTACCATTACTTGAAGCTACCTCAACAGAATCAAAATCACAAGGATCATGCTCTGGCAGTTTAGAAAGTTACTGCCCTTCAGCTGCTGGTAACCGTCCCCCGTGTAAAATATAGTATTAACTATATTGGCATTCCCCTTCTGCTCCAGCACAAAGTACAAGCATCTGGTTTGAAGGACCCACAAAAGCGTTTTAGCTGTTCAAGCGTGACTCAAAGAAGATATTTGATTGCATCCTATTAACCTATTGATCTCTGATGGAGATCCTGTCAGAGGACCACCTTCTAACCCTTTCCTCCAACTCTGCATTGCCAAGCTTATGCACTTACTCGTGCTAACAGAGTAAATAGCAAAGTCTCTCATTTACCTTTTCTTAGCACTTTCAGAAAGGAGGATGCAGTCATTGGAAAGCATTGTATTGACAGCTTTGTCACCTACCTAGCTATCACTGCCCCACAAGAATGTGATCAGCTTGGCCATACTTAAATTCATTACATCTACAAGACAGAGATAATGAGTTCCCAAAACCAGGTCAATCTTTTTGCTGCACTCGGACCATTCAAACAGTGCAAGCATGAAATGGCTGAAGAGTATTTCTGTAGCGAACTCCAGGAGTTGACAGGAAATCTTAAAAGAGGTAGATTGCCATACCAGCCAAAGTGCAGATACAAGGATGGGTATGCGATGTTGTCCCTCCTGTACCAGAGACATCAGCAGTCTTGAGAAATACAAAACAAAGAAGAGGTTACAAAATATCCAGAGATTTTTGGATGTGCTGAAAGATGAAAGATGTTCCAGCTTCATCCTACTGAGCTCAAGGTGCCAGGAACTGACTGCTGCCCTCCATGGACACAGACTCTGAAGTAGAAGGGCTTTATGTTGCCACCATGCCCTTGCTGAACCCCTCTCCTTTAGTGAAGAGAATTTAAGCTTGCAGCCCCTTCTGAAATGTGTCTAATGTCCACCCGCTCACATACAGAAATCATAAAACATCAAGTCAGGCATAGTATTTTTAGAACATGAAAGTAATAGAACATGAAAGTCATGATTGCCACAACAGAAGTCCAGCTTCAGCTCTAATTAATAATGTATGCTGCCCCAGACACTTCTTGCTTTCTATATGTGACGGCGTGCTTCATGCGATGTGCAAGCTAGCTTGATCCAATTGTTAATGAGTACAAGATGCTGTTGTGGCTTTTGTTACCTGTTCTTCATTAGTTATTAGTAACAAAACACTAAAATTTATTGGGCAACACTAGCTAATTGAAGGAACAAATATGAAAAAAAACCAGCTTATTCCTTTATGTACAAACTATATCAAAGGGTTATTTGCACTGTTATTTTGAAAACAGAATGAAAATTTTAAAACTCTGCTGTGGTAGAAGAGCTTAGAAGACAAAAGGAATTATTAAAGGTTTCCAAATACCCAAATCCTCTTGAAATAGAATATGAAGTTGCCTTGAAAAACACGCAACACTTCCACTTTGCCAAGAAAAATTACAAATGACCCAATAACCTAAGATTTACACCTTTAAAGGTTAAACTTTGTTTTACTTATGGATTTTTACTGTTTAAAAAAAAGAGAGAAAACACAGATTTTTATTGGTATAAATCTCAGCCAGCTCTTGTAAAATTTTTAGACTCACTCAGTTAGCCATAAGATTAGGGCAATACCTGGCTCCTTGCAAAAGCACTACTGAAGGCTGTTTTTACTCCCTGAAAATAAGTGGGCTCATTGTGGACCTCAGTAGTGAGACATAATTATAAAACTGAAGGTTTATTAGCCTGATATTGATGAAATGCCAGCCATGCAGAAGATATTATAGAATACGTAAAAAATATCAGAGATTTGATTTTTTTTGTCTTGCATATACAATGTTATTGTATTGTCATTTCTCTAAGCTATTGTAAAATCATTATTATACATACACCAGTCAAAGAATCTAATTGTATGACTATTACCGTCATCACTCAGGATGAATATATGCAAAATGGGCAGTCATTTGCACCTCCTGTGGTGCCTTACCCATGCTATAATATCTGCACACCTTGTGATATTTGACTGTTTTGAATAAGATACCTGTAGCCTTACTCTGCTGGCAGTTACATCAGTGCCAGCTCAGCGAAGCCAGCTGTGTTGCAACAATGACTGCAGAGCATGGTTCAGTTTCTCCTCCTGTCCTAGAATGAAAGGAGTACAAGCTATTTTTAAAGCCTACATTTTCACTTGTTCTTGTATTGATAATCTCAAGGCAGATTTAGTACCTCACTTGTAGAGTTCAACTCGGATATCTAAAGATAACCCTGCAGCAAGCTTCCATATCACTAATATTCTTCACATATTATTTTGCTGATCCCAGGAGGGAATCTATAATAATACAAAGGGAATCTGGAAGAGTGAAACTGCAAAAGAAATATACTGTACTTGTGGTCTTGAGAATGAAAAACAGCATTAGAAGTGTTTAGCCTTTGGCCAAGACAAAACCTATGGCCCTGAGCAGCCTTTTACAGAAAAATTAGATGCATAAAGGAGAATCAGAGGAGTGATTAGAGCTGTTTGTATTTGGGGTTGCATCAGCTCAACTCAATCTATTTTTTATTGTTCTTTCAACTAACCAGGTGCAAAGGTGTGTGTGAACAATTTTATACCCGCTGAAAAGCTAAGTTTAGTGAATGGCAGCTAGGAAGGGATTTAAGCTAAACTGAAACAAACAGAACTTAGGCCAAAGCACCATCCCGTACCTATGTTGGGGACATTATGACAAAACAGGCTTCTCGCCCTTTCCTTGTGAAGGTCAACCTGGAAATATAAAACACACATGAGCAGGGAGGCTCCACTCAGAGCCGAAGCTCATCATCCAGGCACTCTGCCAATGGAGAGAGTCACACGGGGCAATAGTGGTGAGGTGAGTAACTTTCTGGAGACCCCCTGTTCCCCATTAAGTTCAGAATGAGCCCATGTAACTAGCTTGGCAGAGATACTTTAACTTTAGATAGTTAAAGCCGAATGAGATTAATCCAAACCAAAATTAAGTTACCTCTTAATGGATGGAAATCATCATTTTAAAAGTTACGATGCCAGAGGCAACCCAAGGAGGCTGACAATGGGCTGCTGGCTATGAAGATCAGCGTGTTTCCACAAAGCACTAAATAAACAATAGGAGATGGAAGAAGAGGCCTGCATTCCTTAAAAGGACAAGATGTACGAAAAGTAAACTCATGGTTTTAAAAAAGAAAAAAAAAGAAAAACAACTAAGAACAGAAAACAAAGCAGGCTGTTTCTAAAAGTAAACTTGAATCACCAAATGTGTTTAATGTAAAGCACCCAGCATGTGGCTGCATCAGAAATATACATTAAGGAAAAAAATCTTGTGTCTGGAATAAATTTCCAAACCATTTTGTTTCCTTTAATAAGAGAACATAGAATATGGCCGGGGGGGGGGGGGTGGGGGTGGGGGTGGAAGGGACGGGGGACAAGACTCTGACACCACAGTTCTGTCTTCTCTCAGTTGTGCAAAAAAGATTTAAGGGCTGAAGATATTTTAGAGAGTGGTCCTAGCTGGGGAAAGGACCCGGATTTACCCACATAACTGAAGCACCTACTTGCATGGACTCCTCTACTCAGGCTCCTTCTGACAAAGTACTTGTATCCAGGAGACAAGTTCTTAGATGGACTACACGTCCCTTTGAAGCCCTGTAACTCTCTACACTCATCATAGAGGATCCTTGTGGTGAGGACATTCCTAGCAGTCGCCAGAGACAAGTAGTTTATAAGTAGGGATGAATACCAAACCATCAAACTGGTCTTGAGAAAGCACAGAAAACCACTGCTGGTTTCACATCAGCGCTGATGAACGGTGTCTGCGTATCCCTGTACCTTTGGCAATGAAACTGGCACGCTGTTCCCTCCAAGTTAGGAAAAACACCAGAGTAAATGCTACAGTCTTTAGAGATCTTTGACAGGGAAAGATAGTTACTGGTTCCTGCAGGCCATACAGCAGCCAAAATCAGCATTTTTCAACAACTCAAAGGGCAACCATCAACAGAAAGACAGGAGTATCTTATCTGGAGGGCAGCTACAAAATATAGAGTATGTCTTTTGCTCAGCTAACTTGCCTGTAATGTAATGTGCTATCCTATGGAGCACTGGTTTGTTCCTGCTATCTTGTAACTTGCTATTGTTTGTGCTGGTTTCCTATGTGCTGCTGATTTTTTTTTTTTTTTGTGGGTGTGTGATAACTTAGACTTTCTTTCTAGACAAATTTCTGCTTGAAATACCATAGAGAATTGTGCACAGCTGCATGATTTGCTTGTCGTTGAATACAATTTTTTGTGTAAGGTAAAAAATATCTTCTCTCTGGCCAATGCATTTCAATGGCTTTGTCAAAAACACTGGTGTAAGAGTTCCCAGACAACATAAAAATTAGTTGGATAGTAAACTGCTATTAGCATCAGTATATTCTATGGGATGACCGGAAATGCACTCCTGTGCTACTCAGATCAAATTGAAATACTACTGCAAATTTTACAAGCTACATTTTTCATCAAAATTACTGCAAAACTAATAAAAATGAAAGCTTATTATTCATTTCCCTATGCGGATATCACAAGTCTTACTTCTACGTATTGGTATTTTAGCTGATCATTTAGGAAGGTGGGGTGTTTAGCAGCTAATCTTAACCATTAAATGTCAGATTCAGCATGTGGAATTATAACATTTGTGAATTTGTTTCTGCATTAATTTCTCTTAAAAGATACACTCTTCAGTACACTGTAGGATAACAACACATATGATGCATTTCCAAGACGACTGCTTAGTCGCGGCGGCGGTACATAAGCAGACTTGCCGAGAGTTTGAGTTTCTAACTTTTACTGAAAAAGAGAGCGCTGTGACCAAGCTCTAAAAAGAGACAACATGGAAAGGCATGGCTTCTTAATCCTAAAAGCCTGACCTTAAATTCACTGCTCTCCTTGAAAGCAAAATGACACTGAGACCATACAGTACACGCAGCCGTGTATCCTGTATTTATCACTGATATATCTTTGGTGTGAAATAAGAGTGGAAGGCAAGAGCCTGCGTCAAGCGTGCATCTTCCTGGGCTTTTCATAAAGCACTTGCAGCGAGCCAGTCTGCGATCACCAGGCTGTAGGCTGTCTGGAAAATAAGTGGTGCTGCAGCCATGTGGCTTTATAATCAATACTAGTTTGTAAGACTTTGTTCTTTCCACTGAAATGTTACATCTACATGACTGATAGACACAGGTGACTGATAAAAATAGATTTCCTGGGTACCTTTCATTCTTTCTTTCCTTCCAAAAAGACTGCTTTGAAGTGAGCAGCAGACACTGTTTTGAGTGTTTGGGTCTTTGGTAGTCGGGTGCAGAAACTGTCCCTCTCATTGCCCTTAAGGCTATGTGTTAAGCGTCTCCACACGCACATTCAATGAAACAATTTGTCAATTATTTGTAAAGCAGGGGAGGCACAAGTTTGTGTTAGCAAAGGATGTGGTATCAGCAGTGCATGAAACTCTGTCACGTACTTTTAGCATGAGGTTCTGTATCTCATTTGTACTTCTGACTCGTGGGGATCAGGTCCAAAGTTTCTTTGAATGGTTTTAAGGGCGAAGTAATCTGTCCTGTGATCTGTTCCACATCTCATACATCTTATATTTTATTTGCGTTCATAGTTGTACAGCTCAAAAATATTGGCATATACTTCCTACTGTTAATGCCAATCATCTGAGTTGCCATTTCTGTTTTCAGTAGACTTGGGAGTGTTGTTACCAGTCCGGAGCATACTGAGCCTCTTTCAAGAACTCTCCCAAAAGTTTTCTTTAAGTTTTCTGCATCTGCAACTAAAATACTCGAATCGGGGCTGTCCAAGAGAATCTGTGGGTTGACCTACTTGCCCACATCCTTTCAAGCAGAGTGTTTTCCGTTTCTTTTCTTAAATTTCTATGTTGATACACAGCATAAAAAGCAATCTTAAATGTATATCAAATATTGCAGATGGGTAATGTGGCAGAATTAATTTCCTGACCTTTTGGTAAAAAAAACTTTAACATTTTACAAATACAAGGTCCTATATTAATTTCACAACTACCATGAAGGCTCCTATTACATTATTACCTGGGAATATTCCAGTAGATTTTTACAGCATACTAATTGCACCGGAGAAATAAAGAAGAATGTCTCTAACACCATAAACTGGGAACTGGAGGAAGCATAACTCATATTATTCAGATAAACCATATTTTAGATGACAGTCAGCCAAGAGATCATATGAACAATTCTTTAGAGTATATTATAAGTTGTTTTGTGCATGAGAAATGTTGAGAAAGCATTAAAGAGCTCAGCCTATGTAACTTTTTTCACCAGTTTTACAGGTATAAATGAAAATGTCAAGTGCTTCTAATAGGTTAGTTTATGGGACTGTGGTAAGTATTTATAGAGATTGTTCTGGATGCTTTTCCATTAGGTACAGTACTGTACAGTTCTTGGCTCGTACTTGAAGGAAGTTATAAACCAAAGTGGGTTCCTCATTCCTCAGCATTTGACATATTCTGATTGCAAAACATTTGGGGTTTTACACGATTTATTGTAAATAATCTCTCCTATAATGATCACAGCACAATAATTCACAACCCTGAGGCTAGAGAGTTCTGCAGAAATGACATTATACGGAAGATAACTTTTCAGAATTTACCATTTGCACATCATGTTCAGAATCTATAACACGTGTAAAGTGGTCAAATCCTCATCTTTCAAATATTTTTTTCTATCGTTTTGTGGTATTTTATTAAAAATAGTTACAGCCAGCTTAATAGCTTGACTGATAACTCAATATGTTGCCACATCCCGCAGTAGTATAAATTGGAAGTAGAGAAACAAGACAGGTTCTTGGGTATAAGATGCCTAGCACTGGGTGCTGCGTACTGAGAACAGGCTTGTCGTGTCTTAACAGCAGATGAGACAAAAGGAAAGGTTAACACAAAGAAAAAGTATATGCCACTAAAACTATGTTGTTAAAATGGCACATTTTCTTGTAGAAGAAAAACTGGTTTGCTTTTACTGACCTTTAAGTCAAATCTGGAGTCCACCTTTTTCCCTCATATTAACCTGTTTTCACCTGCCTTTTCTCACTGTTACCTTTGAAGGTGAAATTATGATAAATTATTGTTTTTAATATTTCTAATGGTAAAAAGAACATTCTGTACAGTTGAATAATTGAAGTTAGAGTCTGAACAGTTGGGTCCTGTTCCCAGGTTTATGACCAACTCAGGGTATAAAGGGCAATGTACACACTTAATTAAAAGACTTCTTGTTCTTTTCCCACCCCTTTCCACCCAAACTCCTGTCTGGAATTTAAAAAAGCTGTTAAAGAAACTTAGATACCTGAGCGCAAATCCGTTATAACTACTCAGTAACAACCGTAATAATATGCCCATTCCCTTTAAGGGGAGGAGAGGGATGTCTATGGGAGGTAACCCACCTTTAAGGTTCTTTTAGCCCTGGAGGAGATGAGCACCTAGGAGAGAAACAAGGCAGGATTAATAGCTACTGCTTGGACAAAAAACCCCAAACCAGTCTCTTTGAGACCCTACGATTTCTGTGTAGTCTTATGACGGAGGCTTTGGTAAAACTTGTCTTTCTCCCACTTGCTCCATGTTTTACAACTTTCTGTCATCGTACAGGGGATGTTGCAAGGGAAGGATCTCTGGCTTCACCCCATTCTGCAGGGAAGGTCCGAGCTTCCCAGGAGCCAGCTGGGTACCTCAGTTTAAAGCTACGGATATTCTGACTCAACACTGTTCGAGCAAGGAAGGCAAAGACACTCCTGAGGCAGGGACAGCCTACCTGAACCAGCACACTCCCATTAGGAAAAGCTGAACACCTTTGTGCCACAGAGGGTGGCCTGCATGGATTGGGGCCGCTCCCAGGAGGAGACATGGAACTGCAGAGGAGAACAAATCTGCACTTGGAAAAAAACAAACTGACTGCAGCAATTTGTACTCAGAAGTCCTAGGACTGGAGCTCCCAAGATCTTTACAGGCAAAGACCAGTGTTATCAAACGATAGCAATTCATACAACTTACCAACATTGTTTAGTGTGGCTTGAAAATGAGAAATCATCAGCTGTCTTCCAAAAGAAGTCTTTACAGAGCCTTTTTTATTTGCTCGCTAATGAGACCAATTTCACCTCCTAGGATGACACTTTCCTTGTTCAAGCCTTTCCTCAAAAGCAGGTTCCCTTTATGTCCACCCATGAAAGATGATGATGTTCTCCCTGAGGTTTTATCTTTATACATAGTTTAATTCATACCCTGTCTTTGCACTGATTACTAATATGTCTCTCTGTTCTCCAAGACAAGCACTTCTTTTACCTATCATGGAGAGCAGTGCTAACAGGTCAGGTCTCTCAGTGGAGTAGGGTTCCTCAAGTCATTTTGATAACATTTAGGAAGTTCAGGGATAGCAGTGAAATTAAATCTCAATGATGCCTTCTTTAAAATTGCAAGAGAGCAATCACCCAAAACACAAGAATGTGCACATTTTATTATTTCATGAGATGGAATTCTTGCCTACTGCCAGCAAGAACAAAAAAGATATGTGAGATTTAGAGCTTTAAGTGTTGCATCTAAATCCATATTTCACATAAATAAATAGCCTAGTTTACAGAAGCATTGAAATACCACACATACAGTGCTTCCACTTACTACAATCGGGAACCTAATTCCCAAAGGGAAAAAAAAAGAAAAATGAAAAACCTTTCAAAGCAGATCTTGCTTGTATCCTATTCATGGGATTTGACTGGCTCGGTATTTTCATGATAGATGTTCTGCAGAACCTGAACTGTCGTTCTCTTTAAATGAACCACAAAACTACAAAAAAACTTCAAAAACTGAGCAAATTGTAAGCCCAATGGTGCTGAACATGCAGACAACTAATGCTCTGCAAGCTGTGAGCTCCCAGGGCTCTGTTCCTCCCAAGGGATTAAACCTAACCTCTAATGATGGCATTCAAAAGTGTCAACATTGATTATTCAAATTCTGATCATCTCAGTCTATGAGACAGGGAAGGTTTGGGAAGCTGCTGGAGAAAGGGAAACACTGAGGAAAAGCATTAGGAGGTAGACCAAAGCAGGCAGAAGGGAACAAAACAGAGGAAAGAGGATGGGGACAGGAGAGAAATACAGATGTATTGGGTTTGCGTGGCAAGTTTTTGGTAGCCGGGGGGTTACAGGGGTGACTTCTGTGAGAAGCTGCTAGAAGCTTCCCCCATGTCCAATAGAGCAAATGCCAGCCAGGTCCACAATGGACCCGCCACTGGCCGAGGCCAACCCCATCAGCGAGGGTGGTAGCACCTCTGGAATAACATATTTAAGAAGGGGGAAGAAAACTGCACCATTGCAGCCAGAGAGAGGAGTGAGAATATGTGAGATAGCAGACACCAAGATCAGTGAAGAAGGAGGTGGAGTAGGTGCTCCAGGAGCTGGAGCAGAGTTTCCCCTGCAGCCCATGGCGAAGACATGGTGCAGGCTGTCCCCCTACAGCCCATGGAGGTTAACGGTGGAACAGATATCCATCTGCAGCCCATGTAGGACTCCATGCTGGAGCAGGTGGATGCCCCGAAGGAGGCTGTGACCCCATGGAGAGCCCACACTGGAGCAAACTCCTGGGAGGACCTGTGGTCCATGGAGAGAGGAGCCCACGCTGGAGCAGGTTTGCTGGCAGGACTTGTGACCCTGTGGGGGACCCACACTGGAGCAGTCTGTTCCTGAAGGACTGCATCCCATGGAAGGGACCCACACTGGAGCAGATCGGGAAGGACTGCAGCCTGTGGGAAGGGCTCACATTGGAGAAGTTTGTGGAGGACTGCCTCCCATGGGAGGGACACCACGCTGGAGCAGGAACAGAGTGTGAAGAGTCCTCCCCTGAGGAGGAAGGAGCAGCAGAGACAACGTGTGATGAACGGACCACAACCTCCATTCCCCATCCACCTGTGCCGCTCGGGGGGAGGAGGTAGAGAATTTGGGAGTGAAGTTGGGCCTGGGAAGAAGGGAGGGGTGGGGTGAGTGTTTTAAAATTTGGTTTTATTTCTTATTACCCTATTCTGACTTCTAATTGACAATAAATTAAATTAATTTCCCCAGGTCAAATTTGTTTTCCTGTGATGGTAACTAGTGAGTGATCTCCCTGTCCTTATCTAGACCCATGAGCCTTTCATTATATTTTCTGTCCCCTGTCCAGATGAGGAGGGGAGTGACAGAGAGGCTTTGGTGAGTACCTGGCATCCAGCCAGGGTCAACCCACCACAACCGAGAGTAAATAGACCTCCATAAATCTAAATTGTGAGCACACGCTAAATGCCAAAACAGGGCACCTAAATAATGGAGATGTCTATTTAGTTGGTTCCTGTAAAAAGCTGTTTGTTATCCTTCATCTTTGTGCACAATTTTCCGGTGACACCAATGGGAAATCCTCTGTGGATTGAAGTGGGCCAAAGTCCTGAATATAGAACCCTGCCCACCGGCCCTAATTGAAAATGGAAATTGGCCTTCTGATGATGATGGCTTGACTTCCCTGAGCTGCAGTGAGTGACCGGGCATGGTTGTACAGGCTACTGAAGAGGTCACTTACAGAGACAGAGCTAGATACAGATGCTGAAGGTTAAAGCAAGGATCCAAAACCTGAAAAAATAGCACCACTAGAAATAATGAAGGCTTTGGGTGACATTTTTCAAAGCATGCAGCAGGAGATGAACAGATGGAGCCTGTGTGTATTTCCAGTGTTGTGTTTTGAACTTTTAGCTCAAAAGGCCTAGGGGTAAAATTAACACTTAATAAATATGAAGTTTTCAAATATTTATTGCTTTGAAAGAAATTGCTCCTAAATAAAAGGAAGAGTTGACACCAGTCAAAATAATCCCAGAGAAACATCTTTGTCCAATCCTCAGGAAACCTTGCGATTTTTCTTACCGCTTTCTCCCGCCTTTCCTTGTCATTGTTTATTTGTTTGCATATTGATGCTCATTTATTGTCAGCACTTAATAATTCATCTCAAGTTACCAAGGCTCCATCATTACAAAACATGCACCATCCCTCCGCAAATCGGCTGTGCAGGCTCAGACAAACAACGCGATAACAAACACCACATGTAGCCCACAATTTTTGTCTAAATTGCCTCGGCGCTTCAGGTGAAATGCATCCTGCATGGCTGTAACATAAGGGTAGAATGAAAACCTAAAGGTCAGGTGCTTGAGTCTTGGTTCTGAGCACCACCAAATGCCTCCGTGCAAAGGAGATTGACTTTGATCTTCATCAGCCACTACAGTGACAGCCCTGAATCTTCCGAGCAGCGATCAACAGCGATCCTTGAAGACAGCAGAAGATTAGCGAGAGCTTGACCTCTCTGCACGTCAGGCGCAGAGTTCATTGTCGCAGGACTCTCTTGTCAATATAAACGTAGAATAGGCTTCCGTTATTATTTAGAGCAGAGTTCTAGTGATCAGCAGGCTAAACCTGAATATCTTCGGCATTATTACCAGCCGTGCAACATTAATCAGCTTAACAATATCAGTTAGTGAAAACTGGGGTATGACTTGAGGCATACTGCTGCACAGAAGAGCCACGCATAAACTGACTCTTATCCGTGCCCCGGAATAGCTGATCGGGAGGGTGACACAGAGGCACGACGGCAGCACACGTCAGCCTGACGAGGCTGCCCTGAACCCTGCCTGTGTGGGGCATGGGAGGGACTGAGTGTACAGGAGCTTTCTGCTGGCTCTCTGTCCTCACCGCAGGCAAGGAAAGGGAAAACACACTGCTCCCGGTTCAGTCAGGCGAGGCCAGCGCAAGGCCTGACAGCTCAGACGTTACCCAGGTCCGACGGAAGAGCAATATAGGTATATTCCACGCCAGCCTGAGCTTCAGCTCAAATGCTAAAAGGACAATGCGAGACATTTATCAAAACACAGATGTTGGCTGTAAAAAATTATGGATTCCAATCCAAAACGTTGTAGGCGTGTTGACTCTGCATTAACATTGTGACTCTGATGTCATTAAAAAAAAAATTACATTCAGCACCCCTCCCTAATGTTTAATTATCACAGGCGTTGAAGCAAGGCACGTAAGACCACATCCCATAGTACTTAATGGGAAAATAACATATTGTCACTGTACTTACCACAGTCTACTTCAATTTCATAGCATTTTTAAATCAGCAAGGAGGAGGAACATAAAAAGAACTGAATGATGCTGTCAGACTTAAATGGATGCTTGCTGTTAGATTTGTGAGAGTGGTACACCTGAACACGGGACAGATTGCTGCTTTATAAATATGTATAGTAATAATGCCAGAGAATGTGTCGTGGAAAGGATACTTAGACTGGTCAGCTTTTTATTCCTTGATTAAAAAAATAATAATGAGCTTTTCACTACAATTTTCTTAGCGGCAAACCCACATTCATGCTGTGTCTTTGTGGATCTAAGTAAAACAGGCTTGACCCCTGAAGTCACTTTTTAATAATTAACTCTCGCTAAGTTCATTAAACACTAATTGAAGCTACAGAAGAAAAAATTGTGAAGTATATGCAGATAGACAGAAACACCAAATGTGATTAAAGATACTGACTGTGGTATATATGTGCAATACAGTACACGCATTATATAGATTTCAAACTCAGTTCCATAGAGATTTTTAAGTCCTTTATCCCATGATAAATTCTACCATGTTCAGTGCTACTAAAAATATCATTAACAAAGTGTTTGCCAGCTAAATGACATGGACATCCTAACCAATAATCTTTGGAAAAATCTGGAGAAGTAGACCCCAAACTGTACAAGGTGGAAACCCTGAAATATCTTTCAGTGCTTTGAAATGAGATAAACAATGGATAAAGAGACTCAACAATCTTGAGAGTCCAAGTTTTCAAACTGAATATAATTCGTAGATTTACATAAAAGCAATAATTTAAATGTATATATTTGACAGTTTTCAGTGTTCAAAGTCAAGTTACTGAAGTTTCAATTTATTCATTCAAGAGCCAAAAATGAGAGGTTTGTAACAATCGATAAAAAAGTGTATCTCATTACAACTAGATCAAAAAATATGAACTGAGGTAACTTTACAGGTCACTGCTTTCCAATCTCTTACCCCTCAGAACGCAGGACATTTCAAGTGTGGGTTCAGACTCCAACAAAGGTGCCACACTTGCTCTTCCTAGTTAACGTGCCCGTGGAAGTCTCCCACCCATCACCAAAATGTGGAAATTGCTGTTGGAACTGGCTCCCTGAGTGGCACAATGCTCAGACAGAACATTTCCTCAGACAGACAGAAAAGGACTGAGAGTCTGCGTCTGGGTCTCAGGAGACCCAATCCTGCCGCAGCCTGCTGCATGACTTAGGGCAAATCACTCAACTCCCCTGCCGTGGCATTAACGTTAGCTCTAATGAGTATTTCTGCTATGCTAGAATGTAAAGGCTCCAGATATGAGCTTCCTGAGACCAGATGTTTCCTATCCAGTAAGATGTTTGGAGCAGAGATGGGTTCAGAGCCTCGCTGCTCAACCTTGGCATGACTCCAATAAATCCAAGGAAGCTGAAGATGTAGCCAGTGCTGTGTAGGCAATGGCTAACAGAGTGAGGCTCCAGTTTCATTAGGCTCCTCTAAAGATTACTGTAACACAAACAACATAGAATGAGAGCATGAAAAAAGTCTGTGGTATTTCACCCTTTTGAAAAATTCACATTGATTTCAATGGACCTCAGCTCTGCTCTTTGATCCTGCTTCCAGAAACTCATCCTTGGTACTTTTCAGTCTTTCTAATTCTAGGGATGCTGTAGGGAAGAAAAAGGCAAGGAGAAATTAATGGAGCCGAGAAAAAGCTAGGGAAAAGTAATGAACCTGGTCTGTTGTGACAGTCCCAGAGGTTTCACAGTCTATGTCTAAAGAGGTCTACCTGGGAGGGCTTTAGAGATCCCTGGTCTAGGAACCTACGCCTCTTGCGTCCAAACTCAATACAGGGGGTAGACCTAGATCTATATCAGCTCTTGCTCTCATGCTGGTTTCTGGTTGAAGATGTAGTGGGTATACAGCTTGGATATAAGCACAGCACACACTGGAGGGCCAGTTTAGGAGTCTCCGAGAACTGCCATTGTATGCCCGGCAACTCAGTGTACTTAAAAATACACTACCCTATTTAAGAAAAGACAGATGGTGAAAGGGTTACAGTACCAGTCTTCAGGGGCCAGGAGACACTGAGTACACGCTTTGCCAAAAACTTGAGTGAGTCACTTAGGTTACACCTATGCAGATTGCTAGGTCACCCCCACACCAATTCACACTAAAACAAACTATACTGTCAACCTTTACATTTTGCCCAGTGTGGCAGTTCTGCTGATGCAGGAGGGAGCTTCTCATGCAAACAGGAGGTGGGACACTGTGTTCATGCCTACACTCACCCCACCACTCCTGGGAATGCACTTGGAAATCCCGAATGAACTGAAAGTCTTGCACACAGGGGAGCCACAAGTGCTCTGCTCCTGGCCCACCACAGCTACAAACAAGCCCAGAAGGGTCTAAATGGACGACAAAAGACAGGCAATATACAGTCAAGGCTCACCCCAAGTGTCACTACATTATGCAGTATTCTACAGTAATAGGAATGCAGAATTACTATCAAAAACATAGCTGTATCAGGAGAGTAACTTCTCATTTTCATAAGTAAATTGGATCAGCCATCTTCCCATTAAAGCTAATATATGTTTTAAGAAATGTTAAAAACACCACATCTGGAGATCCAAGAGAACAAAAGTATGTTCAGATCACAATAGTTTTACTTTTCTCTAGTTTTACATTCTTTCAGCTGGTAAACAACCAAACTTTTCTTAGTTTAAAAAAAATATGTAATTTATTTCTGGATTTAGATTTGGTCTGCCACATTGGTCAGTAAAACCACCGCTAATAACAGCTAGGCTCTCACTACTTAAATAAAAGAGTTTCACTGTAGTTCATAATAATAGCACAATAAAAGAAAAAAAATTAAAAAGTGAGATGCAGTGATTCCTTGGAGGTTATACATGCAAATTGCCCTGAATCTGTGCAACAGTTCAACAAGAAAAGCAATATTTTGGGACAACAGTTCTGCTTTTGTAATGAGCCTGTAAGATTCATTCCACTGAAATAGCTACAGGTATATTATACCCCATGAACTATTACAAAATTAAACTTCATAAGCAATATGCCAGTGCTTTGTGTGATGCATTTGCTAAAAGAATCATTCAATTTATCATGTTTTCCTGAAGCGTTATGAGACAAGGTCTTTGAATAAAACTCATTTCATTAGGCTACCTTGTTACATGGGAAGATAAGATCTACACTTGACTAAAGACATCATTCCATCATGCCCATAATCACCCTACCTGGAGAAGTAAACATTCAGGACCTTAGAAAAATGGCATTGCACTGCCTCACTAATGGTACTGGAGGAATACATTAAAAAAAAAGAGGTCCAGATGGACATGGTGAAAAATTATCTGAAAGCAAATGCAAGTACACAAAAAAACCTCTTTCATATGTACCGGGGGCAAGTTGTTTAGGCCAGGCATTTACCCCAGCGTGGGCAAATAGCGTGCAGCAGTGTGAGCTGGTTAAAAATCAGATCAAGGGGCACTTACTGCACAATGCCTATCTTGCTTTCCAATGCCAGTTTAAAAGGTACACCTCTTGAACATTTCTATCCACCCAGTCCTCACGTAGATGCTGCCACACCACTTAGATAGACACATATATTTGCATAACTTATTTTGTTAAATATTCCTGAAGGAGGTCTGAGTTCTAGTCCAAGCTGCGCCACAAATTTGCTCTGTGGTTTTGGGTTTAATTTTTCAGTACTTCAGTTTCTCAATCTATACAGAGGAAACAGAACTGGCAATAGATACCTAGAAGGTAAGTTTTGTAGTGC
This sequence comes from Alca torda, assembly GCA_008658365.1. Lineage (NCBI taxonomy): Eukaryota > Metazoa > Chordata > Aves > Charadriiformes > Alcidae > Alca > Alca torda. The sequence continues at coordinate 141,626,705 of CM018076.1, forward strand.
CATTTTAGAAGACCATGTGATGCATTTTGATATCTTTGAGCAAATATTCAGAAGTTATATAATTTGAAGACTGGTGCAATTTTTTCCAGTTTCCTTTTGTTACAATGGTACGAAGTTCAGCATGGACTATCTCCTCACCTGCTCTGATAAGAGTGAGAAGTAGCTCCAGTGAAGTCAACACATTCAGACAAAGTCAAGGCAAAAGCAGAGCTCTGGCTTAACAAACTATTGTCTGTTTCATATGAAAAGGTCCTGTGTTAGTGCATGTCAGGTCGCATCATGTATAATACAGAAATCCCCATTTCCCAAATTTCCCCAAGGCAATTCAGCATCCCAAAGGCCTTGACCGAAACATGGGATAAGGCCTACACACAAGGCCAAGATGTTCCTGGAGTGGTTGCTGTCTTGTGCCATGACTCGCACTGATGGCCACAAAATAGTTTGGTGAGAAAACTGAAAGCTTCTTTTTATTTTCCTGGTTTAATTTTCAGCGAGATAAATTTTTCAATCCACCTTGCTATGTCACTGGCTCAGGCCAATCCCAAATGGAGGAGGCAATAACACATTACTGGGAAGGAAACTGGGGATGGATTTATATGGTATTATAACAACTTTTCTCTTGCAACCTTAAACAGGAGGGTAGTTAAATATGTTCAGAGAGGTTTTTTTCCATTGCTATTCCATGTCCAAATTGTAAGTCTCCACCTTTTTCAAAAGCATTTTTAATTATGTACTGTTGCTGAACCCCTGGTTGATAAACACTGCAAATGGGTCTTGTAAGGGAGATAGTTTTCAATCCAAAACATTTCTGGATAGAAAACTAAGGACTTTTTCATTTCCTTCAAAATTCTTTTGTCTTGCAGTGAAAACAAGAACATTTTATTTCTATATTAATGTTTTTGCCTTTCCATGTTTTTTATTCACGTTGTTCCCCTCTTCCTCCTGTATGTTATTTTTTTCTGTTTTGTCAGCAGGGGAGAGAGAATGGAAAAGACAACGTATCCTCCTTTTTGTGGGGAAAAAAAGGTTGTGAGGGATATTACTTCCAATGAATATTTTTACATCTTCCTGATGAAAAATTGGCATTTTTTTAGGTAATATTAGGTCTCGGTAAACAAAGAAATAAAAAAATCATGTTATTTGGTCAGCTATTCCTAACATCTCAGTTGTGGTATACTTTCATACCCTTCAGAGGATGACTACCCTCCTAATAAATGCATTTCACTTTGAGAAGCTGTGGATGAAACCTCAGATGTATTTTCTTGTCTTTGCCTTCTACCCAATCCTCACAGAAATTCTTGCTACAGACTGGAGAGTTCCTAGCCACAAAGTTTCTCTCTTAAAATCAATGTAAGAATAAGCTACAGTTCTGTTAATGATAAGTGTATTTAATCCTCATTGCTACCTATCCTGGTGTTCATTATATGGATTTTGGATTCAATAGTGTATATGTAAACCAATGTGAGAATCTGTCCTGGAAATTCTAAATCGACTCCAATTTCAAAATAGCCAGCAAGAAGTGAGCTTTTTTTTGAAGTCCTTGTTTGATGAGGTGTTTGAAGGAAATGTATTCCCTCTGTCCCAGCTAAACTATCAGCATCCAGGGAGAAGCAAAGGATGAAAAAGCAAGCGAGCAAGCTCCTTCAGAGAGCTGCATGCTTCGCTGATGGTTGGATTTGGACACAGCACAAAGAAAGGGCACGGGGACAGAGAGTTTCCATTTACACAGGTCAGCTGTGTGTCAGGGAGCTGTTAAAGGCACTTTGTCTAGACTGTATGCTTTTTGATGAAGAAATTCTCTTTTAACTATAAATATGTGCTCAGCACTTTGCTGTGGGTTTCTGTCAGGGATTTCACCAGGATCACCACTCTCATATAAGGCACATATTCAGCTGAAAGACTCAGAACTATGATCTTTTATGGCAGGAACCAAAGAAAGTCAAAGTTCTAAGAAGCAAAAGCACAATACAGCGTACTCACAAAGCACTTGATTCGTCAGGATGGGAATATCACATCTGGATGACAGAGAGCTCTGTCCTAAAACCCTTCAGGTGCCACCACTGATGGCCAGTTCTAAAGCTCTGAGGATGGGGATAACATCTTACGATGTCCCAGATACATACATTTTAAAGATGCCTTGGTGTAGGTTAGGTACATACATTTTAAAGCCTCAAGTTAAGTCTTGTGAAAGAAAAATAAAATGTAAACACACCATCAGGAAGAGACTGAAAATTAAATGGGAACAGAACATGAGGAAAAACAATGAGAAAGATGGGAAGAAATATAACCTCACTGAAAGTGCTTTCCAGCCTTCTACAAATTACAATCCCCAAAACATTTTTCAGTGGTGCTGCACATCCTTGCATAATGAATTCAAGATTATTAACAATAGGTTTGATTTTCTTAGTTACCTTTTGTGATTCCCTTAGAAGTAGTCCACTGACCCTCAGGGTCCACTGGTAACCACTGTGACAGTATAATTATGATTTACTAAGTATGAAGGGACAAATTTTCAAAGAGCAGGGCTGGAATTTCACTTTGTAAATGGAAGTAATAATATTCAAAGTAACACAATTATATCCAAACATGGCATACTTGGAAAATGTAGGGACACATAATTTCTTAATCATTTGCTATAAATGTCTTTATACAGGAACAAGATCTTCCTACAAAGAATTCTCCTTTACTCTCATACTGAACTCTGTGTCTGCCTGTCTTGTACTTGGCAGCATTATATACTTTTAAGTTAAAAAGCAGCCATATGATACGAGGCCATATCCTCAGCTGGAGTAAATCAGCTCTACTGAGGCAACAGAGCTGTGTTGATGTACACCAGCTGAACTTCTGGCCAATTTTTCAAAATAAAAGTACTTTGAAGTGACCCAAACAGCAGCTTCCCAACAACCCTGTACAGCAGATGAATGTAAATCTCACAAGTCGTTGCAAGAGCCCAATCTCCCATTTCTATTGAAAATAGAGCCATCACAAAAGTGATGTATTACGTCTCGTTTTTATTGTCCGTGAGGAGGGTGCAGGTGAAGGGAAGCAAAGGGCAGCCAGGGTCTGGGGCTCGAGTCTGTTTCCGAAACCGCCAAGACAACAAGGCTGTAAGTGTCAGCTTACCTCCAGTTCATGCTGTCTCACACAATCCACTGACCCAGGTGAAGGTCACGTCTCTAGCACTTGACACTTCAGGGCCATTTACATTTATATGTAATTGTTTTTCGAGCGTGCATGTGTTCAGAGGAGCTGGATGTCTTGGGAATTGGTAATAGGATATCGGAGCCCATCACCAAAAGGCCACTAGTTCAAAACTGGAGCAGTTGTTTGAGCAGCCAAAAAGTGCTAACTTTCTGAGCTCAGCGGCTCAGATGAAATGAGTTGATGATTTCAGGCTGGACATGTGTCCCTATCACAGAACAGCTCTGTCGCTGCAGCTGTCAGAGAGGACACTTTGTGGATATTGTCAACAGAAAGGTCAAGGACTGACGGTGTGAGTGTGCAGATGACCTCTTCCTCTCAGCCCAAGCAGTCAGCTTTCCAGAAGAAGTCAGAGACACGCTGCTGGAACAGTGTGGGAAATGTCACCCAGCTGCTGCCCTTGCTGGTCCTCTTCTGGAGGTTAAAGCATGACATCAGACCTGTGGATGTTAAACCTCACGCCTTTCAGAATCATTTAAAAAGCCTGAATGAAGTGCTGTGAAGACAGTAATAAATAAACATGCAGAGAGACCTATAACAGGCTTCGGAAAAAAGCACTTGCAAAACCTATGGCTCAGTACACCTCTCTTACTAAATTTCGCTGACAACGCCAGCAGGTGCCTGGTGGCAGAATTACTGATTTGTAGGGTTTTTTTTTTTTCCCTAGCATCTATTTTACTGAGTGCTATTTTTTCCCCCCCTAGCTCTGTAGGATTTATGCTCTTCACTAAGCACCTGCTTCCCACCTAGGAAATAATAAGTGCTCCAGGTCTGCCTGCCCTGCGGAATGATGGAGAAAGGGATGGAGGTCCAACACACCTATTCAGCTACCAAGACCTCCAGTATCACAGAAAGCCATAATTAGGCTGCTTGCTCTCGGCAGCACGAAACAAGGGGTAAAACCTCCCTCTGGGCTGCAGCAACAGCCTGATCCCCAGTCATCTTGCACGGAGCAGCATCAGCAGGGCATGAGGAATCCAATTTGTCAGGAGTTTCACTGCGCTCCCCTCCTCCCGACACAGCGCAGACTCCGCTGCGAGCAGGCTCACCTCCACCTGCCTATGGATGAGAGGGCACACATTATTCAGAGAGGGCGTAGGCTTATCTTTAAATCAGGTAACTGAGGCGGCAAGACAGCCGTGACAACACGGAGTTTGAAGCTGGGTAGCTCCTGAAGGTCTATACCCCATTACTTGTGATTGTTGTTACGGCCAGCTCTGAGTTACCTGCTGCTCTGGCTCTGTGGTTATCGGTGCCGACGTGGATCTGTCTGTAGGAGCTGCAGTCAGCTCTCTGGACTGAAGCGCACCTGTCCGGGCAGAGATGGGGCTTTACGTTATTGAGGGACTGAAAGGGGATCCGAGCCCTGCACTCCTCAGACCTCAGGAGAACTTGGGCGTTAAGTCAGAGCTTCGTATCTGATCTTGTTTCAAGTAAACAGTCACCTCACAGAGTTTCCTGCAACCTCAAAAATATCCTTCCTGTGCCCACAACTGACCACCTAAGCTCTACCGCACTTTGGGTCTCAGAGCAAATAAAAAGACAAAAATATCTTTCTTGTCATTGCCTTGGGAAATTTCCGCTTCTTCATTCTTCCGTGGTTGTTTGTACACTTCAGACATATTGAAAACACCAAAAGCTGAAACACATGTACTGTGGCAAAGCAGATGGGTACTGTTATTAACCAAATCTGGTGTCTGGAAGGAGATGGTAAGCCCCTCCCCTTCTGAAAACAGAAATTAAAACGGTTCCCTGTTTATGGTGACTAGCTGAGCCCAGATTTACACAGAATTAACCAAAAGACACTTAACAGAGAAAAAGCAGTCACAGCAGCAACCACTTCCCATTCTTGTTGGAAGTCCCAACATCAAAAGTACCTACTTATTTGCCAAGTCACTTCCAGACAGCTCAGGGCCAGATAGTTAAAGGCTGGTTTACTTTCAGGGAGATTTCCTAATCACAGTTTTCTCCAGTTTCTGAAACTGGCATAATTTGCTTCTGCAGCTGATATGTAATATTGTTTGATCACCTGCCCGTGGTCATTATATCTTCCCTGCATAATTACTTGGGGCTATTGGGTATTGCACCTTCCATCATCTTGTTTCCTATTCCTTTGCTGCACCACCCTCCAATAGGTGTCTGGGAGAGGTTTATTAGTATACTTTGTATTATAGGACAGGCTGTTATTAAGCACTATTCAAACCTGGAGCAAGAGAAAGTCCCAGCTGCTATGCTTCACATGAAAAATGGTTAGAGAAGCACTGGGTTGGGAGACTGGACACTGGCAGAGGCAAGAAAAAGCCCAAGGGCTCCTGATATCTACTCAGTGTCCTCACTTCTGAAGTTCATCCATGCCACTGAGTCTTCCTCTTGTCCTGCTTGTATTTTATTAGTCTGTGGTTAGTGTAGTGCCTAGAAAAGCTGCAAGTGGGATGTGACTAGAAAAAGACACTTCCTTTCTCTTTTCTCTGCAGGTGTTCAAATACTTGCAGTAGCATAAACAACTGAATTGCCCACCCTGCCACCTTCTCTGGATCCCACCCCAATGGAGCTGTGGCCACAAACAGCAAAACAACACTCCATATTCCTCCAGCTCACACCCTCCACTCGCAAATGCCGCGTGTGGGCAACCACCCTGTCTCCCCCTGCCTGAAAGGTACTTTGTGCTGATCACCTCACTAGAGGCAGCTGTATTTAACTTCAGGTGGGCTTTGAAGGGGTAGGGCTCAGTCATTCCTCTGCACATTTCTCAAGCTAGAACAAACTGAAAATCCACCTGTGCAAGGTCCTGTGAGATGTTTTGTACCTGAGCGTGAAAATTCTTGACCTATCAAGTTTTTGTTGTCACCTGCAGCTAAATGCAGGTGCTTGCCATTGGCATGTCTACTTTTATAGTTATCTATCTACCTTGTGAGACAGGCAAACCTTGGTGCCAGCATGAACACTTGAGGTTGTGAACACATACTTGCTTTATTAGGAAGCAAGAAACATTACTGGAAACAATGACATGCTTGTTAGTCGGCAACTGGCAAGTTAGAAAACTGCAGCAAAACACTTTCCTCTCTAATTCAAACTGAGAGCTGTGTATTTTTTTCCCTCCATTGTCTTTTACTTAACCTATCACATAGGTGGTGTGACAACTATTTGAAGTTGCTGAATGGTGGGTTTATCACATCTGACCGCTGACTCTTGGAGTACTGTGTCCATCTTTGGAGTCCCCAACATAAGAAGGACATGGACCTGTTTGAATGGGTCCAGAGGAGGGCCACGGAGATGATCAGAGGGCTGCAGCACCCCTCCTATGAAAACAGGTTGAGATCAACCTGGAGAAGAGAAGGCTCTGGGGAGACCTTATAGTAGCCTTCCAGTACCTAAAAGGGGCCTACAGGAAAGATGGGGAGGGACTCTTTAAGAGAGCGTGTAGCGATTAGACGATGGGTAACCATTTTAAACTGAAAGAGGGGAGATTTAGATTAGATATCAGGAAGAATTTTTTCACTATGAGGGTGGTGAGCCACTGGAACAGGTTACCCAGGGAAGCTGTGGATGCCCCATCCCTGGAAGTGTTGAAGGTCAGGCTGGATGGGGCTTTGAGCAACCTGGTCTAGTGGGAGGTGTCCCTGCCCATGGCAGGGGGGTTGGAACTAGATGGTCTCTAAGGTGCCTTCCAACCCAAACCATTCTAAGATTCTATGATTCTAAGATGGCTGGTGTGTGGTTGAAAACAGTAGACATGAGTTAATGCAGCACCCCTAGAGATGGGTGGTGACAGTTTGCTCAAATTTCATAAGAAAAAAGGGGATCTCCTTATAGCTGATGCTTGCTAATATATCCCAAACACGTGGCTATCTAGTTATCCTGCTTTGAGAAAGAGATGGAGGAAGGAAAAGAGCAAACGTACAGCAGGTTGAGGCTGAAGCATGCAAAGGGATCTAACATTTCACCTGACTGAAAACTTCCTGGTACCAACAATTCTCACAGCAGCAACTCGTTTTCTGGAGCCATGAGCTGGGAGCCCAAATTAGTTCAGTATTTCCTGCCGCAACCACATTTCCCAGATGGTTCCAGACCCAGATAGGTAGAAACTGGGCAGATTTTCAAAGGCCTATCAAAATCTTTGGATGAACTTGGCCTCACTTACCCTAAAATATTGTAGCACGGTTACGCACAGGTGGGATTTCCCTATGTATAACCATGACCAGGACAGAACGTTCCAGAAGCTAATGCTGAAAGCAAGTTGACAACTTAGGAATTGTAAAACATCTTTTTCCTCACCCTGGGACACAAGAAATCTATTTGGTTTAGGCTCTTTTCAAGTACCAAATGTATGTTGCACTTGCTTAAGTTGAGCTCATGCCAACAGTATTACAGCAGAGATTCTGCTTAGCTGTGCTCACACACAGTTAAGGAAATTGCGGAGGTTTTAGGTAACATATTATAGAAGATAGGTACAGCACAACAGAGTGAAACGGCCACATATCAGCTAAGCTACACAAGTACACTCAGCTAGAAACTGGCAAATGGTTTAATTCGGGAGTATATTAGTAATATTGCCGGGAATTATCAGCTTTGAATTAAGATCGGTGGAACAATGTCACGCTATTGTGAAGGAAGTAAGCAACATACTGGGCTGTATATAGAAAACCCCACTGCTCGCAAGATGTATTAAGTTTTCCAGTTCCCTTCACATCAGTAAGCAGGCCACCATGGGAGTCCTGTATTCGGGTCAGGCACTGCAAGAAGGTACCACTTAGAGGAAAACAAAGATCAGTAAAGGTCTAGAGAACACAACCTGAAATGAAGGAAAGACTGAAGGAACTGGAAGTATTTAAGAAATACATTTGAGAAGAAACTCAGTAATAGTCTTCAAGTGTGTAAAAGTTCTTCTGCAAAAAGAGAATAATTTCTTCCTCATGCCTTTGTTTGATAACTCGTGAAATTGTGGGCTAAAGTAATAGACTGGATAATTCAAGCTGTATCCAGGAGAAGCTTTCTAACAGTAGGGACCACGGAGCTCCAACACAGACTGTGGGGCAAGGCCATGGTGTTTGCATCACTGTGGCTTAGATGAACATGCACCAGAATGACCCAGATACCAGCGACCTGCCCCAGGGAAGGAGGCTGGACCTGGACACTTCCCGAGATCACCTCCAGCTTGATGATCTCCTGGCATCTCACAGCAGGTAATGTATGCCCCCAGTATTACTCACCTAATTTACCAAACCTGTGGGTTGGCACATGCCATTCTACTGCCCAAATGGGTTTCTGCCATGGCACTGCTGTAACCTCATGTTTCTGGTCAGCCAGCCATCTGTTGAGGGGTGTGAATGCAGAGGCAACCAAAATTCACATCCCAAAGTCTCTCTGTCATCCTACAATATTACATTTAGTTAAAATATTCTTTAAAAGACCCATTCAAGATGGACAGTGAGCACAGAAGTGTTGTATCCATGGTACACAGTGGAACGATTCATATTGGTGTCGTGGAGGTTTCAAAAGGTTTGAAAGACAGGCACTGAACCTTTAAGACCTGCTTACTTTTAATACAGAAACAAGAGTCTGAATTGGTTAATTAATTAGTGATTAATAAAAATTCATTTATGGAATCTAAATTGACTGAAGTGTAAATGATATTGTATTGTTTTTTGCCTATTACTAGAAAGTAAGCATTTTGGAGGTTGGGAATAAAATACTTTCTGTCATGTTGTATTCACTAACATTACCATTTGTTCTGCTCACTGTTCCTCCTACAATTATTTTTGGCTGATACTGAGAAGATAATTTAACAACAGAGTGTCTCAAGAACTAACTCCCTAGTTTCTCTCTGTCTGCTTTTACACTGTGGGATGTGCATAAAAGTAAAATCATTCCCCAGTTCAAATGAGGAGAATATGCTATAGAGCATGGTAGTGCTGTTAGGAAAAGAAACACTTAAATATTAAAATGGACTTCCATATGTGGTCTTACTTCTGGACAAGAAGCAGCCAGCTGATATGAATGTTTGCCGTTTACTCACAAACGCAGTAGGAAGTTCCTTGAGGTACTCCTGCGGAGAAGTGGCTAACAGGCGTAACGGAGCCTCCTGAGATAAAAAGAAACCAACCCAAACTTTCATATGCAAAACTAATCCAAAATAAACTGTTCTCTAAGGCTTATAAATATTTAACTTTTCCTCTTTAAAATATTGCCTAGTCCTGGTGATGGCAGGGACCTGAGATTCCTTCCATTCTTACATCTTACCTTTCTTGTATTCCATGTTTCTCTTTCTCTATGACTTTTCTACATGCAACATTAACCAGATGTAGGAGAAATAAAATGTCCACAAGAAAGGGGTTAATGTTTTCAGGACTTGCAACTTGATCAAAAGCATAAGGAAAGTCACTCCACAGCTAATTTATAGGCTAAAAATCTGTAAGTATTTGAATCAATGTTTGAATTACTATACAATTACCTGAGATTGCAGGGGACTGGGCTAGGTGAACTGGTGAGCTTGTTTAATACTGTGGTTGTTTCTATGAATGATAGTTCAAACAAACCAAATAGAACCTACAAACAGATGAGATTTGCTCATCAGGAACCCAAATGTATTTCTTCATAGGACAATACATGCTATTTTTCAACAGTCAATTCCATGAAAAGAAATACATTTTATGATCTATGAGACCAATAAAAACTAACTCAGCTTGAAAGATGAATTTCAGTTTTCAAATAATCCCAGTGAAATGAGTGTGAAAGACCTACAGATCAAGAATTATTCATAGAAATTATTCAGACAATAGTTTCGAATAACCAACAAATGTGAGAAAACTGCAAGCTATTAACACACAATTCACACGTCAGAAGAGAAACAGTGTATGAAATAAATTATTCAAGACAAAGAGTTTTAGTGCCTAGTTTTTCTCCAAACGGTGCTTTACCCACAGCACCTTTTCCACAGACCACGTCACTGATGTGATGTTTCTGGTAGCGCGCAACATACAGAGGACATCCTCTCCCACTGGCCTGTAGAGGCACACAAATTCAGCACCTAAATTTAGGCGTGACTTTTCATAGAACCTCTTTTGTAGACAACAGAGAGGGAGAGAAAGGCTGCTCTGGAGGACCATTAACAACATCTAGTTTGGGCTCATCTTCTGTTTTGCCACCCGGAGGAGACTACAGAGGGAAATATGAGCCTAAGCTCCTAATTTAGACACTTACAGTAGGGTCGTAAAGCGAGATGTTGTGAATATTTATTACAGTGTCATGCAGCAAACACTGGATAGCGACCAAGAGGGACAACTCCCATATACATGTGGGAGCAGAGAGAACCTATCTGCCAGGACCAGCAATATGGCACCTGACTTTCAGGCAAGAGATCTCAACAGAAAGTCTCTCAGCCCTTCTCTGGGGAGGACCACTTCCCACTACCAGTGATTCTGGAGAATTACTCTCAAGGTTTAGCCAAATAGCAGAGTCATAGACATACACAAAAACAGCAGCAAAATCCTTCATCTACTTACAGGTAGAAATGTAGTGACTAGTAGCAGCACATTCTCCAAACTACTGGGTGTTTACATGATTGAAATGGAGGCATTTCCTTCCTAGGCCAGATCTTTCTGACCTTCCATTTTCCATCTGATGGTTCCTCTACATTCCCAACACAGGCCTGCATGATGAGATGTGTGTGGAAAGGAAGACCTACTGGACTACTAGTTCCCGCCTAATGTGCTGTGCTCCTCATCACTCAGACTTGCTTTGCTGCTCTGGTCATGACTGGAAGTACGATGTGGGTAATTACACAGAGTTCACTGATGATACTCCTCCAGTTTATGCACCTATTGTTGTCAGCAAAACTATCTTTTACCTTTGAGAATTTGTGGTCAATTAAAGACCATGTGGGTCTTTGTCCAAGAAGACTTGTACTAATGACGGCATCTTGGCCAAATTTCATGAACATTGTCTCACTAAGCACTCCCTGCAGAATGGTTTGAAGGGATTCTTGTTCCTCACATCATGCCTTAAAGTGGTATAGGAGGTTGAACTGCTAAATAAATGTCCACATCCACCCATTCACTGTTAAGTAGTGAGATACTTTCCCTTCTGTTTCAGGACAAATCCAGCATGACAAGGCTCCAAGAACTCCAGCTCTCTGTCCTACACAACTCAAGATGGCAGAAATCCCTTAAGGTTTTCTGGCTTCTTGAATTTATGTCTGCTAGTAAAGAAATCTCACAAAACAGTTTGCCCTGTTTTAGCGCTACCAAGCTTGATTCTGCACCTCAGCTTCAAACCTCGACTTTAAAAGAGACCTTAAACCTGACATGGAAATTGATTCCAATTTCTCCTTCTTGTGCTGGCTGTTTTTTATTTTCCCCAAACCAGTTTCCTCTTCTTTGCTAGTGGGATCTGCAAACGCTTAAAGAGGTACCTAAAATTTGCTCGCCAGGCTCAGCTTAGCTAGAAACAGATTAGGCACGAAGATGAAAAATCAACCCTTTATTTTCCAGAAAGACTTTCTTGGTAAAGCTGTCCAGGAAAGCTGGGACGCCAACTCCCACCCCTGCCACATGCAACTGGGATTACAGCAAAGGAGATGTTCACAGTCTCCAGCAGAGAAACACTTTAAGGCGTTTAAGGCACCCTGTGAGCACCAGCTGGAGGTTGCAGTGGAGGCAGCTGTTCCAGTACATGGGAAAGGGGGTTGCAGATTAGAACAGACAAGGCAGCTTAAAGGAGCATTTGGAGTGAGTTCCCAGTGTAGACTCCCCTTCTTCACTGACAGCTGCGCCTAGGGAGGGAGAGCGGAGCATGCACTTGCTCCAAAGCCCAGGACGCACAAAAGGAAAGCAGAACAGCCTCTCAAATTGCCAGCAAGTGCTGCTGCTGTCTTCAGACCTTCGCCAGACCGTCATTAGGGAGCACCACATGTGTGTGGCAGACATCACACCAGACACAGCTGTTGGCAGCTCCTTGCAAGTGGAAGGCCAGTGTTACTCCTCCAGCACTTAGCTGGGAAGGGATAAAAAAGGAGGAAACTCCATTTAAATGCCAAATACACACACACGCACGCACACATCTTTTGAAGGGCAGGAGCTTACAAGAAGCCTCATGTGTCCTCTCCCTCTGTCCCCTGGAGTAATACCTTGTTGTTGTGGGTTCATACGCTTCCAGAGGATGAATACAGCTTGGAAACTCTCTGTGCACAGAACAACTGTCCTTCATATACGCAGGGGTGAACAGTTGCTGGCACTGGCTTGTGTTCCCACACCTTGCTTTTGCACCTACGCAGAGGCAAAGGTTGGGACTAGGAATGGTGTCTTCCCAGAGAGGTGGACAGCTGACCTGGGGAGCGCAAAGAAACCTGAGCATAGGCTAAAGTCCCAGGCCCCAAAAGGCTTTTCCATCCCTCATCTGTGCTGGAGCCCAGGCATAGTTCGGATTCAAACTCAAAGCCTGAACCTGACGAAAGAGCTGAGCTCAGCCTGGGCGGGCGCGTGCTTGGTACATCCCTGCCCACCCTCCCAGGGCTTTCAGCAGGAACATAGGCTATTTGGACAGGTCAGCCATGAGGTTGAAGTACATCAAGACGGGTTTCCTTCTCAGCATGCCCTGGGCTGCCACCAGAATACCTTTTTGCACACTTTTAAGGGTTTAAAGAACAACTCCGCTCGTGGTCGAGCTCAACTGCGGAGACATACACTGCACATCTGACCCCACATGAGCATCCTTCACCTCTGAGAATTTCCCAAGGACCAGAGAAAGAAACTTGCCCCCTCCGCACCTTTTCCCCTGGTGGGAACAACTCAGATCCATGGAGCTTTTTACTCACCTTCTCCCCACTGCCGTTTTCTGTCACAGGGAAGTGGGACATAGCCCTGCCTTGTGAGAACTCATTTGCAAGTGCACAATGCCAAGATCAGCGCCGTGTTCCTCTCACAAAGGCGGAGACTGTCATGCTTGCTGCAATGTATGAGACACAGCTTCCCACAGTTAAAACAATGTCATCAACACAAAGAAATCTGTTTGATTTGATACCAAACTTTTCATCTACTATATTAACATCACTTTTATGCTCCTTCGTCTTATAATTTGGCACGCCAGTAGCACTGAGAAGCCGCGAAGTTCCTGTTGTGCTAGATGCTATGCAAACACATGGTAAACTTGCTTTGCCTGCCTTCAGGCCTGAAGTCAGCAATCAAAATTACAGCATTAACTTCCCAGCCCCAAAATTCTTCCCAAAATACTGCAGTGCAGTCTGGCACTGCCCAAAACCACCCCAAAAGCACGTAAGAAATTGCTAGGTATTATAGTTCTCCACCTTTCCTGTAAAAATCCAGTGGTTATTTATGGGGAGGGAATCACATTTGGACATATTGCATGGTGGCAGCACTCAGTCCCCCTGCTCCAAAGGCAACCGGTGATGGTGATGGTACTCTCTCCATCGCCAGGTGAGTTATTGCTCCATTACCAGCCTGAACTTGGAAGGCCGCTCAGACTGCAGCAATAACAAGACAGATAGGTCTTTATGAAATCTACACTATTAACACTATTTGTTTTGCCATGAGTTGACAACTTTAGTAAATTGCTCATAATTGGCTATCGAGGAAAAAACACAGGTCTGCTCACCATTATTATGGTATTGATTTTCAATAATTGCTTTTTTGGGGGTGGGGGGAGTGCACGCGTCACTTTTGTGTTGTAGGAGAGCCTAGAAAGAAACTGGCTGTGTGGGTCTGTTCTGCGTCTGGAACTTCACTGTGGCAAAAAAAGCCATATAAAATGCACACCAGAAGTAGCTGAAGCAAAGATTTATATTTTCTTTTCTCTGGCACTATATTTTAGCATGGAAAGAAAAGAATGGAATTAACCATGTAGCTAAACACGATGGTAGCCCTGTAGGATATTCGTGTTAGTCAAAGGCTGAAATACATTAACATTAAAAAACTCCATAGGGTTATTTTAAATATTCATTAGGAAATTTACAAGCTTTGGTGTAACGGCTGAGGACTCCAGTGTTTTTATAATTGGAAGCCAGGCCAGTGGAAACTTTCTCAACCATGGGAAAATAATGTGGCCCAGTTTCTGTTCCTGTGTTAGAGATTCTTGATTATGCTCTCCAAATATCAATCCCCTGAACACATCCACACACACACATACCTGATATTACAGTATTGTTATGTGGCATCATTCATTATCAGCTCTTCTACTTGATGTTCCTTTTTTTCCTCCTTTTTTTTTTTTTTTTTTAAATGTGCAATCATGCCCATGGCCCAAAATACAGCACTCTCCTCCTCTTGTTTCAGATGAAAGGGACAATGTTGCTGGGAAGAATGTAAAGAGTGTCTAGTGTCTCTCAACAGGTAAATGACTCAGAAAATTTGCTGACAAGCACAAGCACTTAACATAAACCCAGGGAAACTGTCAGCAATCTTATGTAGAGATGACTCACTCAAAATTCAATTAGCACGAGATTGCAAGCTGATCCAGAAAAAGAAAGGGTATTTCTGGCACTTCTTTTTCTTTTTCTTTTTCTTTTTCTTTTTCTTTTTCTTTTTCTTTTTCTTTTTTTTTCTTTCTTTTTCTTTTTCTTTTTCTTTTTCTTTTTCTTTTTCTTTTTCTTTTTCTTTTTTCTTTTTCTTTTTCTTTTCCTTTTTCTTTTTCTTTTTCTTTCTTTTTCTTTCTTTTTCTTTTTCTTTTTTTCTTTTTCTGTTTCTTTTTTTTTTTGTTTTATAATTTCTAAGCTATAAACTAGCGAGAGTTAGTATTCCTTCAGTTTTCTGGCCTCCCATTTCTCTGGGCACAGGAGAACTGCCTGAATTCTCACTTCCTCACTTTCTTGTTCCATAGATGTCAAACGATCACCATGAAAGACTGGGAAAGGAGAGTTCTGAAGATTTACCCCTCCCAGGAGATCTTTGCCCAGATTTGCTATAAAACTCAGTGTAATCTTTGATCTTCCAGTGACTTGTACTCTTCTCTGTTACTTGAAACCCAGCATTATTATTAAGCTTAAGTAGATTGCTTTAAACTTCTAAAATATTTACTCTCCTGCCTCCCAATGGGATGTTAACAATAAAAAATAGCGAGGGCTTCTACATTTGTTTTTACTTTACATAAACGAATTAAGCAGTCTCTACTAGACTCGTTTAGACCCGCAATAATGTAAACTGAAGCAACATAAAAGAGCCTCCACATCCATGTTTACAGAATAGAAATCCGACAGTTTTTGGAGGGAGAAGTTTAGAGAAGGTGCCTAACTCATCTTTACTCTCTCGACTGTGAGCAAACCTGGGTAGGCCTCTCTGTTCATAAGGGAAACGTGTGACACTAACAGCTTGGTTGTTTGCTTTTGTATTTTTTCAAGTGAGTTCAAAGGAACTCACTTGATTGTATCCCTTCCCCCTCCCCCACCCTTCATCCTTCATAACCATTGTTTAATGAATTTTTATTAGAAAAGCATGGCTGCACTTATGAAAAAAAAAAATCTGTCTTTGAAACCAGGAGGAGAGTGTGTTTTCCCTGGCATTAGCCTGTTAGTTTTTAATATCAGGTTTGCACTGGAGTTGACTCCTGGTGCATTTTGGAACCATAAGCCAACAAAGTAAAGCTAATGGGAAAGGAAATAATACAGGAGAAGAGAGCCCCTTTTGAAGTGTGGGCAGGAAATCTGCACAACTCTCTCTCCTCCTCCTCCTTCTCCCTCCTTCTTCCCCTACCCCCATCCCATGCAGTGTCCTCCTCCTCTCATAAAGAGTGACTTTGGCTCTTTTTTTTGTTTGTTTACAGGATGGGATCAAGCAAAAACACCAGCTTAATTTCAGTTTCTCAATTAGCAAAACTTCTGGGAAAAACATTCCCTGGTGTAAAAAAGGCAAACAAATCAGTAAACATAAGGAATGAATAAACTGAGGATTCAACTCTGTAGTTTTGGACAAGTTAAAAGATGCTGCCTTCCATCAAGCTTTCTGCTGCAATATGCCTCCCATAAAGCCTCTAAGAACCAGCAGTGTGCACTGTACTTCTTGGTTCAGTGACGATATTGGAGCATGTCATAGGTGCCTCAGAGACCTATTTACACTCCATCCTGTCAAAAACACAAAGAAGAAGTTACCAGGCAGAATCACCTCCAGCTCTTAAACGGCATGCTGGTGATGCAGATTATAATCACAGATTTGGTCCCAGCTATTTGGCATAGTTCATTCTCTGCTGGCATCCCTCATGAAGCTCAACTTGTTTTGTATAATTGTGAGAAGTCTGGGGAAACGTTAGTTGTCCCTCCTCCTTTTCTCTTAGTTATAGCTCCAGTGTTTCCTGGAGAAACAAATGGTCAGTAGGAAGGACTCTAATTTAGGATTTGGAGGTTTGCCTACTTTGCCTACTCGGTTGCCTACTTTGTCACAGACCTTTTGTGACACTTGGGTAAATTACTTTATCTCAGATTCTCAACTATGTAACAGAAATTGGGCTCTAAGATATCTTCGTGATTTTGTTTATAATGTTGCAGCTTAGAAAGACGTAATCACACTTTCCTATCATACAGCAGTACCTAGGGGGAAACCATGGGGGGGAAAAGCACATATTGCAGCACTGGGGATCATCAAAGTATCAAGAGACTTGAAAAAGAGATGCAATGAAAGGTGAAACAGATTGCAGATTCTAAAAATCGAATACAGGAATTACTGAATTTCTCATGTCTGCTATCCTTAAATTCAAAGGCTATGATGATGTAAAACCATATTACAAGAAGAACGGAAATGGCTAAGAAAGGCATAGAAATGCTAGAAATGTGACATATGCCAATAATCAGGGTTAATATTCTGCCACAGTGGTCTAAAATGGCATACTAGAACCTGTTTACATCGATGTTAGAAATCCAGGACCTTGTTCTAACACAAGCCCGTATTTCCTTGAGCTTATTATCTAGGACTGAGGCACGTGTAGATTTTCTTGGGAGTCACAGCAAAAGCATGGCTGGGACATCACCTGGTCAGCTACTCCATGTGTGACGATCACATGCAGGAAATACACTACGAGCACAATGTATTTGTGGGTCACGGGCTTCTGACAGCACCTCTTTGCAGTTCCCAGAGGTACCTGGACTCCTAGCCGTAATAAGCACATAAGAAACTAATGTGATCAGAAGACGGAGGGTAACTTCCTCCAAATGTCACGGTCTTTCTCGAAAGCAGTTCCTTCATAGCACTAACATTATAAAAACAGGTAAGTACCTTTCTCTCCAGCAAGAGAGTGAGTATGAGCTGAGGAGATAAACCCCTGCTATTTCTTATTTGCTGTTTTTGCTGGTGACAAAAGGTCAATAGAATAGGGCATAGCACACTTGCTAAAATATTCCTCTATCCCTTGTGAGAGGCTTTACAAATTATTAATACCATGATCCAGTTGTATGCTTCTCATCAAGGACTGAACATGCCTATACACCACAGGGATAACAGAAATGTAGATAATGGCCCATCCAGAAAGTGTGCTCGGTATACAAAATGCTAAATGCTTTAACTTGTCACGTGCTTTTACAATCCTTCACCAAAAAAAAATCATTACACTGTAGTTGCGTGGTGTTCTTCACATTCAGGTTGTTGAAATAGCATTGATCGTCTTCTGAAGTAAGATACCTGTGTCAGAGTTAGCTACCCTGAATTCCTGTTGAAGCTGATGAAAAGAAAATGGGCACTTATAAGACCCAATTCATTTCCTCCAAAAGCAGAAGCCATATGAATCACATCCTAAAAGGACTTATTTGTTTCCATCACCTACGGAGAGAGCATTGAGTAACCAGCTCGGATGTAGCTGTCCACAGGAGGGAAGGCTGAGGCAGTGATTCCCATCCCTGCAGAACAGATCTAAGCAGGGGTTTGGGGATCAGTGCAGGAAGGACACAAGGTGCTGGGACACACGTGGCCTGAAAGAGGCTGCAGCCTTGGTGAACCTGTGACAGCGGAGTTTGATCCAGCCTGCAGAGGTTCCACATGTACTAGCAAATTCATAAAAATTACCCAGGCAAACTCCTGCTGACTTCCGCATGTGTCCTCAGTGTCGAGCTCAGCTTTAACACACTAAGTGATCTGACCCCATCTGCCTCTCTACGGTGGCACTGTCCCAGTTCATGACCTTAGTGGCAGCCCTGTGTGGCACTGATTAGCCCTTCTGCCTGCAGGAACTGCAACCAGTGGGTATGTGAAGGTCTGGAGGGAAGGGGCATTATTTGGAGATTACTGTGTCACCTCTGACCTTGTTGAAGTCACTGCTTCAGCCAGGAGATCTGAAATTCAGGAGGCAGAAAAATCTAACCATGTATCTGGCAGTTTTGTCTGCCATGGTGGGCAGCAGCTCCTGCCAGACCCTGAGAGACAGCAACCACGCTGCTAAAAGGATTGACGTCTTCTTGCGCATGAGGCATGAAGGCATCAAACCCATTGATAGGGATAACTGAGCTTCCTTTTGGAGATGTTTGTCCCTCTCATTGACTATACCCAGACCCTACTCCTTCCACCAGATGACAAGAGTTAGGTAGGAAATACGCAGTCTTGACATCCTGATTTAAACACAGTCCACTGAAGTAAAAAGCTCAGTCCCTAATGATTTCAGTAGGGTTTAGTCTTCACCAAAGAAAAAAATAATGACCTTGATATGATCTCCTGTCTAATACCGCCACCAGTGTATCAGCTAGATCGGAGCCAATGAGTTCGACTTCAGATTGGAGGCAGTTTCAGGGTAGCTGCTGAGCGCTACCACAGGAGGTGGGAACATTTGGCAGGGAGGACATGCACTCCCAGACACCAGCTGAGAGCTGGCCCTGCTTTTCTGGACCACATTTGGGAAGGTAAACTGTGTTTTCACACCATCTGTAGGAGCTTGTGTGAACACTGCAGAGTTACTGCTGGGTCCAAGGCTGCAACCGTATGTGCTTGTTGAGACCGGTGTCACAACCCTATATAGGCATATGTTATGGAGCATGAAAGACCACATGCCACCATTCAAGGCAGCATGGGGGTTTGGGCACAGGGGCTAAAAAGTGCTGCTAGAAAGGCAATGGGAACGTGTACCCGTGAGCGCCCACATGGCAGCAGGACTCAGTGGCAGGAGGCATTTACCCTCAGGAGGGACCCTGAGAGGACAGTTGCCCTCAGTACATAGATGTGTCTCCCACAAACTCAGGGAGGCAAGCCGGACTAGCTTCATTTCCTGGCCACGTCACAGCCTCCCTGTGTTATGGAGCAATCTGAATTTACCTTATATGATTTCTCTATGCCTTAGTTTCTCTTCAGTAGAAAGGAAGCAATAACTCTTCCTACCTCCCCATGATGAACAGTCCCTCATGTTTCTGGGCCAGATGAAGTCCTGAAAGTTCCTCATCTTATAATCCTCAAATGGTTGATGTAAATTTAAATACAGTATTGTGATGGGGTCAACCTGCCCCTCAAGGCTGCTTTTCCACCTTTCAAAGAGGGCTGACGAAACAAGTGGGTCAAGAAAACATCAAATCAGAGTGGGCCCGAAGGTTACCTTGGCTGAAACAGAGCCATCCTCTCAGAATACCAGTCCAAAAAACATATTAAAAAGTGGTGAGGTAAACCCCATGTGCAGGAGCAAGGGGAATTGTTCCACATTTTTGGCTCCAGAAAGCTGGAGGAACCCTCACCTGATGTCATTTTAAAATGCTCTGCAAATACACTAAATAAGAGGGGGGTTTCTGCACAAAATGAAAACTTATACAATCTCTTAAAAAAGCCAAACCTTAAACATGTGAAAGCTTATGAAAAATTAGATGATGTGAAAAACACTTTAAATCAAAGCAGCAGGTAAAGCTTGAAATAAAGTTATCTTCAGTTAAAATCTCTATGTACCACATTGACGGTAATGCTTCATTTCCTGTAGACTGTAAGTAAATCAAAGCCTACTTTGGGTTTCCATATCTGTCTAAGATCTCATCTCCAAGAATGTATTATTTTGGCATTTCCCACATTGGAATTACCTCTGGTCCAAATTTAGGTAATAGAGTATGATAACATATTAACAAGTAATAAGCATGAAATTTTTATCCATTTTAAAATGTATTACTGAGAAAGAAAACAAACACATAAAAAAGCCAGCATTTCAAAAGTAATCAGCAATGGAACCGAGAAAACAAAAGACTTAGGTCACACGAGAAAAATGAAAGGAAAGAAAAGTATAGCTAATTGGTGGCACTTTTGCAGGGAAAGAATGTAAGAAAAACTGCATACCTATTCAGGAAAAGTAAAACAGATGTGTGAAGTGTCTGACTGAGCTATTGTTTTAACTTTGTAATCTAAAATAGCTGACTTGATTTCATTTTAACAAGGGATTAGTTTAGCAGACAGTTTGGATTAGCAGCAACATATATAAATAAACGTGCTACTCTTAAAACTTAAATACTCATCTTACAAGATGCAGGACAACAAGAATCTGAAAAATGCTAGTCTTGAGCTTTTAGATTATAGAGCCAAAGCACATGCCCATTCCACAGAGACAAGGAATTAGCAAGAGCCCTCACACTGAACAGTGTAATACAAGAAATATTTGTGATTATGATTTCACTGAGAAGTAACTCAAGCCCTGCTCTATGCCTGAGTTGCAGAGGATTACAAAATATTTTACACCTATGCTATTTTAAGAAAAAGAAGGAGAAGCTCATACTTTGCTATTCATATGAGAAGGAACCCGACACAAGTCAGAAGTCATGGGTTAGGTATTTTGTAAAAAAAAGATGCATGTTGCTTTGGCCATAGTAGCCGGGGAGGGGGGGGGGGGAACCCTCTCTGTAACTAAAGAAAACCCTATTCTAATGTGCTTTTCACACAGCAGCAGAGGTCAGGATTAACAGATCAGAGGAAGGGAGGTGTCTGGGCTGGTAACCAGAAAGAGGATGAGTCTGGGAGAGAACGACTCTTCCTCCCCTGTCGGCAGACAGCTGTCTTTCAGTGAGCAGTCTCAGAGCCTGCGCTAACTTTTAAGTCATAAACATTCACAGACATTTGGGGTTTTATATAGGATCTTGTATAGACCCTTCCAGCACTGCCAAGACGGATGTGATTCTAATGTCGTGGTGTTTTCTGTAGCAGTCATTTTGCTGCCATCTGTTAGAGGTCAACACTAATACGGATCCTCCATTTTTTTAGGCCCCTTAAGTCAGTAAAGGCTTAAGACAGCTACTTATTTCAGTGCACTTTGGCTCTTGCCATCAGGGTGAAGACCTGCACTTGGATACACAGAATTACAGAGACTATTCACCTACAGGAGAAGGGCAGGGTGCTCCATAAGTAGCAACTACCTCAGTTGTCACGGGAATCTTCGGTTCAGTCCCTAAATTTCTGCATGCGCTGTGTATAAGGATAGCCATACTGGAACAGTCTTCCTTGGAAAAGAGTACAGCAAGGAGGAAGGCTGAACCCATCAGGCTTTAATTACAGCAAGAGAAGTTTAAGCTAGACATTAAAATCTGTTCTAATGCCACAAACACAGAAATGTTGTGAAGACTTCACAAGTGGAGGTCTGTAAAATGAGTTAGGCAGACATCTGTGGGGAATGGCTTAGGAAGGCAGAGCCTGGGCTATATCTGAGGTTCCTTCTGTTTTTCATGGAGTAACATTCATCTGATTGAGTACTGACAAACATATTGGCTACTCACCATCAGGTGTATGGCAGGCAGAGCCTAATGTGCATTAAATCCAGAGAATTTACAAGAAGAGTTCCAATTCAAACCAAGACTCTTTAGCAAGGAGCTGCATCTGTCTGGCAACGCAGCTACAAAGGAGAGTTCCTGAGAGAAAGACCTTACAGGTGCAGGAAAGCCAGCTGCTGAAGAAATCAGACAATGTCAGACCAGAGACACATGTATCCCCTAGCAAGATAACTTGCAGGTAGATGCAGAAGGGAGCAAAGAAGAAAGCAAGCATGGTAGTACAACAGAAGCAGTGACAGATGTCTTTTGGGGGGCTGTCTCCTGTAAAGAAGGAAAAAAATAGTGACACCAAAAAGGAATAAGCAGAGGAAAAAAACAAAAAAAACCAAACCAAAACAAAACAAAAAAAACAACAACAACAACAACCACAACAAAACCAACCAAGCAAAAAAAAAACAACCCAAAACCAGAAAGACTCTAGTGATAGGCAGGAATGTACAAATGTCATTTTTCAAAGACCAGCTGGGAGTAACTTATCTGACACGCGTTTTTTTTCTAGATCTGTCACCAGTCATGACAGTTGTGTCCTTCCCCAACACAGAGCATAGATTCACCGAGCCCCAGAATCTTCTCAGGGGGCTGGTGCAGAGAGAATATGAAGTAGGGTAATAAGGTCTGTCTTCAGCATTTTGGAAAAAGAAAATAGGGGAAATACATTAAGGGAGGCCTTTGGCCTTAGTAGTACCTGCCCACCTCATCTTACGTTGAATAAAAGTCAGTGTGTGAATCCTCTTGCCTCAAGGAGAACCAACCTGGCAGAGAGAACAGAGTACAGAGAAATGTATCAAGAGCAGAGTTATTTCATGGCAAATATAAGCTCAGGCCACAGCTGTGTCCTCCAGAAGACATTCACAGGACGTTGAGAAGTTAATTAATTTGGGAACATCCTGCTTAGTACTGGAACTCCTAAACAAAGGGATGCTCCATGGCAGGATGGTGTATACCCCTGAAGAGGAGAGAGCAGCTGGTGCTCTTTACAGAAGACCCTCTCCCCTCTTTGGGAGCGAGAGGAACACAGAAAACTTCATCACAGAAACATCTGCTTCTGACAAAAGAGTGCAAGGAAACTCACTCTCTACACACTAGTTCATCCTCCCAAAGAAGTAGTCTGCTGCCTGTGGAGTGATTACAGGGAAGAGCTGCAAGTGGATTGAGTTTTGAAGCCAGGCAGTGTGTTGCGCACTAGCCCAGTAAATTGTTAGTAACAGGACACAGGCTTCACACTAATTCTGTAAGATCTCAAGACTCTTCAGGTTTCATCTGGACTTGCCTTCACCTGCCTGAAGCTTTGTTTTAGCTGCATCAACAATCATCTGATGACAAGGTGGCTACTGCCCAATTTGTTCTTTATTTGCTAAACCCCTGTTTAGATTTTCATAGTTGTTTGAGGTGACTATATTTTTAGTTAGATACAGTAGGGTAGTTATTATTGGTAGAATGAAATATCCGTTAACCTAGGATAGTGATGCAGTGGAGAAGAATGTAGGCATGAGATGGTAACAAAAGAGACATGGGAGAGGATACTAGAGGCCATTGAGCTATTAATTTATCAGTGGTCAATTACCAATGTTTAACTGCGGTTCTTAAACAGTGGCAGCTCAGGCAATCACATGGCCAAGAACCTTCTTACCTCAGAGCCACGATGGAGAGGTGCTGACCAGGACAACTGGCCCTCCTGAAGCTGCTCAGCTGTCCTCCTGCGTCACAATCACCAGCGGAGTGAGAAAAGCACATCCATGACATTGTGTAAGACTCAGGTATCTCAAGTAAGTGCCTTAAGTCAATGTGACTCGAAAGTATCAAAAGAGCATTTTTTTAGAGCTCCCAGGCCACTCATTTGTCATGACTGAGGCTATCCTGGGAAAAAAGTAGTGTTTTGGTTTCAGTGTTTTCCAAAATTACTGTTTCATTGGGAAATTGCCAGATGCCAGACCATCTCTCCATGGCTGGGCTTTTTGAATATTTTCTTCCTGTAGTGACAGCTCACTGCATTCACTTTTTGAACAAATCTTATAACGCAAAAAAAGGGGGTCAGGGAAAGGTCTGTCTGTTTGCTACAACAAGGAGAAGCAGAAGACCCACCAGTAAATTAGAGTCGTCTGTTCGCCTATCGGGTTCTTCCAGATGTGAAATTCACCCAGCGCAAGAGGACCCAGGAGCAGCACATAGCTGGAGAAGGCAGGGACTGAAAGTGACCCAGGCAAAGGCAAGCTTAGGAAATCAAAATCTGAAGCAGATTCTGTGTGCTTAAGACCTTTGTTTCAGTTAAGAGCAAGAGGACTTTATCAGCACATCCAGGTCAACCTTCCCTTGCATCCTAGGTCTACCCCAAAATCTCATCAACCCGGCACTTACGCAAGCACGGCTGCCCTTCCACTCACATACCATGTGTGGTGGAAGGGCATCCTTCAGAGGACAGAAGGATACGCCTGTCCTTGAGCTGGGAATCTTCACAATCACATTCACATGTATCTGACAGTACGATGAGAGTGGCGCTGAGGATCTGGCCTGTGACTCAGATTTGAACTTTTCTTCTGTGGCACAGCCTTAAGTAGTGCAACCTAAAAGTGGCAAATAAAAACACGGAGCAGGGTGTGAGGCAATATTTGCATGTGGCGCCTGCCTACCTGCAGCCCTGCCAGCACCTGGCAAGGCAGAAAGCAGAGGAAAAGCAAGTTTTGACTACTCCAGTACATTTTGCCCGAATATAGACTGTGAGATGTGTCCTAACACTATTTTAATTAAAATGCAATATCAATTCGATTTGAACCACCACCTTTGATACCAAGCTCAGCAACTTTATGTAGTAGGCTTGAGTGGAGATAAAAAATTAATGTGTTAAATAATTTAGGCATCAGAGAGAGTCCCATGACCATAATATAAACATATTGATGTTGGCAAGAAAACATTTATTATTCATTTTACATAAGAGCTACAAAGTTCCAGGTGCATTTCACAATTCATGCCAAACTTTGTCAACATGCACAGCTTCATGGTAATTAGAACTTATTTATTTGTATCAATTTACATTTATGTTAAAGAAAGTAATAAATATATGGAAGAAGGAGGATTGTTCTATGTTTTCTATGTATACTTGGCCTGAACAAGCACTCTTAATAAGTTTTTGGTGCTGCTGCAGTAAATAAGTAGGTGTTTACAAGAATACAAAAGGTATTAACTAACCATTTTTGGAATTGTCATGGCAATGCCCCAGATTTCCTATAAAATCCTGAATAGATACTGACTGACTATAATGTTATTTTATTCTGCGTTTGTCTTCCTTACCTGGAATGAAGATCCTCATCTACAGAGTATGTATATGGGTATATAGAGATATATATATACACTGTAAGTGCACACTCGCATATGTGTGATATAGATATACATACCTACATTCAGAAGGCTATATACGCATATAGGATAAACAAAAGTGTGGCAAACACCAAATCTGCACGAAGGAATTTGCATATTTTTGTTGCTGTTAATAATCACTTGGCAAAGGGTTGTTCTTGCGGTTTCTTCTCGGTATGCATCTATGAGCGGACTCTCATTTTCTGAATACTGCAACTTTGAATGAAGAAGTCCCTTTGCCTACTCTCATTTAAATTCAAACACAGATATTACAGTAAGTCACTGTGTTTGCTCTCTTCATGATCTGGGCCCACATTTCCAAACAAATATTTTCGTGCCAAAATTTTTAGACCCCTAAATTCGGAGAGAAAAACAGTGTTATTATATTTGTTTTTTCTTATTCAGCATTTTCCTGTTCTGAAATAGCAGTAATGGAGGCAGAACAGACTGGGCAGCGCTGAGCCCCAGCTCTGGCAGCTGCGCGGTGCTGAGCAAAGCAGCTCGGAGGAGGGAGCAAGGCAGTTCTTAGGTGGCATCAAGCCTTTGGGACCAGCTCCAGCAAGAGGAGCAGGCTGAGACTGCAAGGAGCCACAGCTGGACCTCCTTGAGCTCGGGTACTGCCTTGATGGTGCTGCCTTGCCACCATCATCGAGGCTGCTGTAAACTCCAGCAGGGACCTGGGATGGAAGAGCAAGAGGTTTGACTGGAGCCTCCAGCACGGCACAGGAGAGTCGGCTGTCCATGTTATGCAGTTTGTGTATAATAAAACATCTCATGCCTTTTCAGCTCATCAGCTGCAGTATTAAAACAGGCACCTTGCTGAGAAAATAAATACAAAAAACATGACTAGAGGAGGTAACTGAGAGCAAACTGAGAGCAAAATCAGAACTATTCCTTCTTTTTTCTCCTTTTTTTTTAACTAATGTAATTAAAGACTTCCTCAGCATGGACACAAAAGGAGTATTTAATGTGAACTTTAAAAAAATAAAAAGATTTAAAGGTTTAATATACCTCCAGGAAAAAAAAAAAAAAAAAGGCAGTTAAAAGATTTCCTTAAAAAAAAAAATAAAGATCCACAAATGGCTGGTGAAACTCCATAAAGCAGCTGGAACTTGTTAATAGTCACACTCTCCTGTGACCTGAGATGCAGGAATCTAACCATGAATTTTTTACAGATATCCTTTAAAACAAGTGCTGGCTGATATCACTGTGGCCTGCTGGACTAAAACTTTCTGAAGACACTGTGGCACCTAGAGGAAATCAACTCTCCTAACATTTAGACTTCAGTAAAAATAACTTTTTTTTTCCATTTCTTTTTCTTAAAAAGGAAAAAAAAAAAGAGAAACACTTAATCAGCAGCAGTGACTCGGTATTAAAAACCAACAGTATTCTTTTCCCTCTGCTCTGCACATATGGTTCCTCTGAGAGACCAGAGTTAATGAATAATAATAGTAATTTCTTCACTAGCCATTGCTAACTTTGATACCATGTGAAAAAGATTAAATGTGAGAGAGCAGTTTTCTGCGGAGATGGGCCCAACAAACCTTCTGGATCTAAACAGCAAGAATTTTTCAGGGAGTAGATAAACAGAGTCTAAATGTCTCTGTCTTTATCACAGCCCCAAACAAACCCCCAGCAGAAAACATGCTCAGAGTCATGCTCCCAGGCACTGATATCAAAATCTAGACTCAGATTTTGGTCACATCTTACTGGGAAAAACTGAATGTTGTATTAAACCAAGAGTTTCTCTAAACAATGTTAACACTCATAATTCAGATCTGTGTAGAAATAAAGGCCACGCTTTCCTGCAGGATTTTGCCCCCATGCATCAAGGATGAAGGCCCTACTGTGGACCATCTGGTGACCTGTGTAATCTTCCCTTACGGCTCCCCCCTTCCATCCGCAGGAAGAAATGGCACATGCCATTCCAAGCAAGCCCATCAGCATGCCAACGCAACACCAGCTGGCTTCAGCCAGGGTCCTAGTGGCTTTCTTGCCACGGCACAAAGTATTTAGCAGGGCTTACTGTATAAGCTGGAGGACATCATCAGTTCCATGAAACCGCCTGGCTTCTGGATGAGAGCACGTCCACCTTGAGGTGCAGGTGAAGTGAACACAAAACTGTTTGCAGTGGTCAGTGCCCCAGCCCCCATGGCGATGCCAGCACGAGATTTGAAGACACTGTGCCTAAACTGGAGAATCCTTGTTAGGAAAAGTCATGGGGTGGGCTTTAGTAAGTTATCACTAAAGCAAATTCAGGGGTGGGCCCTTGTTTTCAAAACCCCCCAAAACATATTAAAATTTGAGGATCAGCAAAGGAAATATTTGCTGCCTGAGCCATTACCTACTTGCTGGAGGTAAGCTCGAATTCTCATCATCCTCCTTCAAAACACAGCAGGATCAATGTGCTGTGTGAGCCAGAACACTGGAATAACCGTCCTTTTGTCCACTTAATCGTGGTAGGGAAAGCTATTTTGTTTTCCTGTGCCTTTGCTCCTTTATTAAAGAGATCTGGTAGGAGGGGTTGTGGCTTTAAGCGTTTCTCCTCCCACATTTTTTTCTGTCTTGTTCCAGGTTTGTACAAGGCCCAGCAAGTATTAGAGCCTGAGCACGGCTGTAATAATAGAGCCCTTGGGAAAGGTGGCACTTCCATGACTGCAGGTGTTGAAATACTCACCCTAAGATGTCCGTCTCATTAGCTCTGCTCGCCGGCCTCCTTATTATTGGAAAGGTTATTACAACACTGTGCCTATGTGAAAGAAGTCAGGCTCTGATTTGGACGTATATTGGCCTCCCGGAAGCACCACTGCATTTGGCACAGCCCAGCTGTCAGTCTTAGCAAAAAGGGCAAGAACTGGAAAGATACGAAGACCGACTCTACTGGGCCTTGCAAAAGGTCATTCAAGGTCAAATCAGGGTGGCAATATGGGGAAGTTCGCTCTGCTGGAGCTCGTCCCATGCCCATTCTGCAAGGAAAACTACAGTCTTTAGGGCCGTCACTTTCCTTCACAACCACTAAATTCAGACAAACATTTTTAAAAAAAACAATCTCAGAAAAAGTTAAACTAACAAACTCTAAATAGGGAAAGGTGTTAAATTATGTGTGGCCTCATTCTTGTGCTCTCCCTGACAAACAAAAAGTGGCCAAAAGAGAATTACAAGCTATGAAGCTGTTAAACTTTCCTTGGTCACTTTATTTCAGATTCCTTATGAAGGAGCTGATAGACTGGATATGTCGGCATGCTGTATGATACAGGCCACGAGGAGAAGGGAGAAGAGTGATTCTCTTCCCTCTACACACACGCGCACACACAAACACATGTGTACACACATTGCCATTGAAATGAATGGGCCCATTCATTGGAAACACAAGTTCTGTTGGTTTATTAGGCTTGGAACGAAGTCACACCATCTCAACCTGCCAGAGTTAAGTTGTACATACCAGAAAAATGTCTCACCTGCAGTACCTGTCAACCTATTTCATATTAACGTAAGCACTACGATTTCTACTGTCCATGGACCAAATCCTGAAGGATTTACACAGCCCTGGAAATGGGCAGAATGAGCTTTTCTGCCTCGTATCACAGTCACTGGGATTCACCACCTCCTTAGGAGTCAGGCGGTGTTTCCCACAGGAATGACTGCCAGCAGGAGGAGGGACATTCCTTGAGGTTCCCCTTTCAGAGACTTCTCAGAATCCCTCTCTCTGGGTGGGTTGGCATCTCCTCTGCCAACGGGAGCAAATGGCCTATCTCCCACAGGGTCTTAGCCGATCAATCATAGGTGGAGGGCAAATTGCCTCTAGGCTGTTTTCTGGCCCTCAGTAGCTCTTCCCTCTGTGGTCTTCAGTGCTACTCGGCAGCAGAGGTGCTGGGAATAATCCTCTGTCTGCATCCAGCTGTCTGCGCACTGCAACAAGAGCCTCACAGTGCCCTGCCAAGCTCCTCGGCCTTTGAAGGCACAGCCCCAAATACCACACGTTCCATTCCAAGGCAGAATGTAACGACAGCTATAATTAAAACTGTTATTAATGCAAACACATGAAGTCACAATAATAACTAAACTGTGTCTGAGGTGGTGTCTCGCTTCCTCTGGAAGATCAGACCTGCTCCTGTCAGAAGGCAGAGCAGCTCCTTCTCCTGGCTAGTTCGTAACCTGGAGACCTATTGTCTAAACACGCTGGGTTTGTTCCTGTCTCACACGCTGCTTTTCACCCGTCTACTGGACAGAAGCTCTTTGGGACTGGCACACAGCTGATTAAGCCAATACTGCACTGCAAACTGCTTACATTCAAGCGTACCTAATTCTGGCCTGTTGCTGTCAAGTAAAGCATATTAGGCAAGAAAAGATCTTTGATGTCTATCATCAGTCTTCACCTGTATCTCCCAACAAAATTAATTCGGATGAGTCAGAATAATAGTAAGTACATAGACTTCCAGAGAGCTGTTTTGGACTTATTTTTCCTCCTAATCAATATAAATAATCTATGTGTACTTTGCTCCAGCGAGTATTTTTTCTCTGAACCATCAATGCAACACTTTCTCACACCTTGATCTTTATTTCTGGCATATGCAGAAAAACTTAAAGAGTCTCTTCGATACAACTGTTCATTTAAGGTCAAAATAACTCTCCTCTTTCCTTTAGAATTTTTTTCCTCAAAGAACTCCTATCAACCTCCATGACTACTTTTCACATACTTTTTGATAACAACATAGGAGACATGATTCTTGAAGCAGGATTTCCTGCAGTGGTAGTAGTTTTCACCTTACATTGGTAATAGTGATGAGGAATATGCTGTTCTTGCCTCTGTCATTTTAATCTTAATTACTTTGTGTAGGGTGTCATCCAAGGTAGTCAATCTGAAATCCACAGTTCTTAGCTCACCTCAGATGAAAGAGTTTATTTTTATTAGCATAACACGCTAATATTGGACCTCGCCACTTCTGTCAAATGCCTTAAAGAGCGTGTCTTCATCTCCAAATCTCTTCCAGGTTCAGATTCAATTTACAAATCATCCATTTGTAGTTGAAAAAAAGTAAGCTGTGAATTCTCTGGAGTGTTTGCAAGGCCATTTTCAGTAACAGCAATAAGTGGTTTGCAGTCAATTTCAGCTAATAAAATAGTAATAGCTAAGGCCTCCCACAACTAAGACATGAAGCCTTTTACAGCCATGCCAAAGCCTCCTTCTCTATCTGAGCTTATTAACTCTCATTTCCTGTTAGCATCTACTATGCATAAAACACTGGTGTCTAGCTGTGACCACTCTCCTGCAAGAAGATTGCACCAAAATCCTTCTTAGAGACACCTGTGGACAATATAGTTTTGTGCATCCCGTCCTCTCAAATTAATTCCTTTTACTTCTTAGACTTTTGATTAAGGTCAGGCAATGATATTGTATAGGAGCATTCTCTATTTATTTATTCAGGTGGCAGTATAAGGTACAATTGTCCTAATGTAATCCATCACTCCAAGAAATCTATTTCTTTGTCAACTGCAGTGGTCTCACTGTTACCTATGTGTCTTGCCAAATAACCTTCTCTCTCAGGTGTGTTATTTATATTACAGAAAATTTACATTTTACTGGCATCACACGAACCCAGCAGCCCTGGTTCTGTTCCAGGATGCTCAGAGATTCCAGTCATTCTCTTCTGACATTTCAGTTTCCTTTACCATTTTTTTCAGATTAAAATATCATCTGCGGTGCCCCAATTCCTTCTGTACTATCAATTTTTTTTTGTATTTCCTGACCATACAAATAGAGTGTTGAGCACAACCTAAATGGAAGTCTGAAATAACAGGGTTTTCTCAATAAGACATGGAAAACGCACAAAACATGTGCTGTGTTTTTCCAAATATGTTCCCCAGAACCCTGCTGATACATCCAGTGTATAAAAATATCTAGTATTAAAAAACTTCCCTGAAAATGATCCCCTAACAACTACTGTGACTTTTTTCTTTTTTTGTATTTATTCGGTTTTTCTGGTCTATCCAAATGCAAAACATTCTGTCCCTCTTTTCTTCTCTAGAGATGAACAAAGAATGTACCCACAGTTCATTCTCCTGCACATTTTATGATGCTTGGGGTAATAAACTCACCCAGCTCCTCTTTTAACCTCTTCCTTAAGAGGAATGGAATTTGAAGAGGAAGAGGGACCAGAGGGAGGCTGACTCTCTCCTCTGATGTGTGTTCTGCTCAGAGGCAGCTTGTTCCCTAGCTGGTGTCTTCTAATGCTTCCTCAGGTATATTGTCCTCCTGGTCTGTCCCATGAGCGCATCGTCCTGATGAACAAACGCTCAACACGTTTGCTCCTTAACGGATGTTCTTCTCCATAAAGTTAATACAGACTGTATCTGTCGACTTTATTTACTCTCATGTTAACTTTAGTTGCCATTAGCTTACCCCTATAGGCCTCCCCTGACTCTCCATTATCTGCTTCTTGTCAGGAGGATAACATTATTTCAATCAACACACCATCATGTGCACCAGTATCCAATTTAAAATGAATAAATGTCTTACTTGCTTTCAGGGTGATAGTCCATTCATCTTCTGATGAATTGCTCTTATGAAGAATCCCCCAGAGCAAATGGTGCTGTCATTGATCTGCTGTATGCTGCTTCTTACAAACTATTTCACCGTGATGTAATCTAGTGCATACCTTTTTCCAGTTTATGGCTTGCACTATTTTCCATGCCATCTGCAGGCCCAGATGTTGCTCTTGTAGGACTCCAATTATAACTTCCTCAAGCATCTTTCTTTGCACTACTTTGGATTCTCCATTATGTCCTCTTTTTCCTTCTGAACTGGTGAACTGGTTAGTTTGACAAACTCTGACTGCTTTGTCAAGAGTTAATTCTTGATGTTGCAACGATTTGTTCCAGATCCCAGTCATTCTCTGTAATCAGGGTCTTGCTCCATTAAATTGTAAAATTTTCTCTTCAGCCACAGACTTTGAGTGTTATGGATTTCACCTTCTTTTTTAATACGTTCTCCTTTAAAAAAAAAAAAACAACTTATATTTCATTATTTCAGAGTAGAACACTCCTGAACACGTTCTCAGTTAATTCCGACTGCCTAAGTAACTAGAAACCAAAGAAACCTGACAGGACTTCAGTACCACCTATTGTCAGACAGACCTTTTATCTTCTAACTGTCTTCCCTTTTGTAAGCAGATAAAGAGTATGGAATCATTCACATCTTCCACTGTTATCTTCCACACATCCAGAGTTTTCTCTGCAGTGAATTTCTTTCATTAGTTCATTCTTCCACTCGGGGTACTTTCCTCCTTCCTTTTTATTCCCAGCACCATCAGTTACCTCCTGTGCTTAATTTGTGTACAAGACATCGGCTCGGTATCCCACCCATTTCCCATCACAGTGGATAGCTACACCAGCTCCACGGTCCCCAGCCAGACTGACCATCTGAGACCCTTAGCCTTTACAGGCTGGAGATCCAATCCCATGCCCTGTGGCTTGTCAGCACAGTGGTTCACAAGTGCCACTGGCAAGGCTGACACCTTGAAGGAGTTTCTAAGGCACAGAGGTTGCTTTGCTGCCTCAGGGGATTATAGAGCCTGAAGCCGTATTAACTGTTGAACTGATTTCTCTCTCAGATACTAAAGTTTCTCATAGTCACTGAATTTGTCTTCTGTCCAAAGCTCCTTTCCCTCCTTCTTGAAGGTCTGTTTTCCTACAGCAGTAGATGTTTCTCTTCTCCTTTCTAATCCCTCAGAAGAAGTAGGAGTAGAGCAACTCCTCTCATCATTTCCTAGGTGTGCAAGCCACGTAGCACAAGTTCAGTAAATCTAACCGTTCTTGGATGGACTGGACCCATTACACGTGCAGGGTGCAGATGGTCTGCACACATCCAGTAAATCTGCTGCTCTCAAGATGCGCAGGACTTAGCACATCTGGTCCAAGATCAGTGGTACAGTAATAAATAAAAAAGGCAAATAAACTCACACCTTTGATATAAAAGAGAAGCAGGCAAATACCACAACAGATACATCGAAGTTGGAAAACATCATTTCCCTCTGCTTGTCCTTGACTACATCTTTATTATACGCCCCATGAAAATCCCAGCCTTGCTGCTTCTGAGACTATCTCACCCCATGCTCAGTATGACAGATCTCTGAACATGATGAGAAAGGCTTAAACTACACTCTAGGACCAAGCAGGTTGTCAAACATCTGAAAATCCATTATAAATAAAGGCAGTCTTCGAATTCCATGTGGTTAGTGTTGCCAAAAGACAGAAGGGCATCATTTGGAAAACCTAACAAAATGTAGCTTTAAGCAGAGCCAGGAGAAAGGGGGGAAAAAAGGAAAATTACTCAAAGTTACCTCTTATCTTACCTTTTTTGTTGAAAGGCAGAGTTTGAATGTGGTGTACACCTCGGTGGTATGCCAAGTGACAGCGAAAGAACTTCCATATGAACATCATACATTGGCATATCTGCAAATTCGTAAAAGGTCTTGATGCTGCTGCAAGAGCTGACCCAATGAGTAATGTCGCAAATTGTTGTCCCTTTGTCTCACGGCCACATAAACAAAGCTGTCTCTATATAATGTCTGAGAAAGATGCATCATCAGCCCATGAGCTCCTGCCAAGAGGTAGGATGTACTCGCAGATTTTGTTAAGGCACTTATCAAGCCAAAGTCAGCTTTGTTAGTTAGACCATGACAATAACACCTTTATGGAAAGAACCAATGAATTAATAACATCTTAATCATTTTTTCTCAGTTCTCATGACACCTGGTTTTGACTAAAATCCTTACAATCCAGCAGCAACATGCTATAGGACAGTGCAAGAATTTATAGAAAAGTTTCCATCTTCTGTGTTCACACTTCATATGCTTTTTAAATAACTGCTGCTACAGTTTTGCTCTCCCCACTGCGTAAATTCAGTAGGATTTACACATAAGGGCTGGTCTATCATCTGTTTATGGAATATTAAACCCTTGCAGAATAAACTATCTGACATGGCCAAACTTTCCTTCTCCAAATTCCATGTTCTCATAATCCCTGCAGAGCTGCAGATTCCAAGAGAAGTGCTGCTATTACGGACCAATGCGAGGCCAACCTTCACTCAGATTCAAGGCTCTGGAAGCACTTTTCTTAATCCAAAACAAGAAGTCAGATTAAATTTTTCCTCCCAACCCTGAGCAAATCCATCACTTTAAACCCTCACATCTTAAAAATATTAATGTTTTTTCCCTTTTGAATTTGGCAAGATTCTCCTGCGTCAGTAAGAAAGCTGATTGTTTCAAGTTGGACCTGCACAGGTCCATGGGTCCTTAACAAAACCGAAAGAGAGTGGTTTTACTGACATCATTCAAGTTGCATTGTGGTTACACTGGCTGAAGATACAGCCATATATTTAGCACCATTTCAAATCATAAAAACTTGCAATTTTTATTTTTTATTAACTTGAAAAGTTTACTGGCTGGTCACACGTGCACAATTGCAAAATGACGGAACAAATCTTCCAAATGTCAGTTTTCATTTCAAAACATATTTGTCATTAAACTGAGATGACACATGATCATTTTTACTGCCAATGGATCATTTTAAAGAAAATGTGACTGAGTGAAAATAGGATTACTACAAGGATTTTCTAACCTACTATACGCAGTTCAAATAAAAGGGCAATTTGTGTTCCTTTCTTGGTTATCAGGAAAGCTTCTGAAAAGTTTGGAGCTAAAGGCTAGAGACATCAAAAAGGAAGCTTAGTGTTGACGCGGAAGCTTCGGACAATAACACGCAGACCAATATGATCAGGTTAATGCCACTTTATTGCGCAGATAGCTCAGTTATTATAGGTATTCTAGTTCCGTGTACTACGAAGACCAATTCTTGATTGGTTACTCGCATTAAGCAAATCATACATGGCATAATATAATTGGTTACGTACATCCACTCGTCAAATACCTATTGGCTAAATATTCGTGTTTCTTATTCTTACAGCTAATTAGAACTTGTTCCCTGTGTTGCTAACTTCCTACTCAGCAACCAATCACGCTGGAGTGTTCACAGGGTGACTATTTAAGTCTAAATATTCTGCCACAGCTTAGAGTTTTGTCAGTTGTTTTCACTCTGAAAGATTTTCTCAGAGTGTGGCTTTAAAAGAATTTTTGAAAGAGTAGACGTCAAGCTACATGGCACGGAAAGCTCTGTATATACTCCGGTGAGGGAAGGGAAAGAGAGTCCTACCAATCATATTGTTTCCATTCTTATTACTAGCTTTAGAAGAGAATGACAGTTTAGCGATTTTATAAATCACAGCACTGTATCATCTCATCCTTCTCTTTCCATAATACAATATTGTCAACAACACAGTGTTGGGGTCCATTCTTCTAAAAATACCTAAAGGTTACAAATTACTGCTGACTGCCAAAGTTGGTAATTACAATATTTAGACCACACTGACTAGGCAAAAGTCCTGTGATTAAACTCTTGTACAGAGATAACTGCCTGTGCAGCACAGGCCTTAGCTCACTGAACAACCTTCCCTCAGATGAGCCTGAATTCATGGGGCTGGTTATGATCAACACCAAGAACTTTCCCTGTCCTTGCTGCTTTTCTTACAGGAAACAGGATACTGTGTCTCCCTATAGCTCTCACTCAATAAAGGATTTAAAGGATTGAGGGTTCCTAAGAATTTTCTAATTAAATACAATAGATTAGGAGGTCTATAGCATTACAGCTTCATTTGGCCATCCATCAACATTTCATAACCCTAAGCACATTACCTTAACCAGCAATGTGAAATGTGAATGAACTAGAACACTGACAAGGTTGAACCCCAAGAGAGAGCGTAAAGGAGATAGAGAAAGAGAAGGGATGGTAGGCAAAAAAGCTTACTGAAAAGAGATCTGAAAGAAGAAATAGAATTACTCTTTCTAATGTTGGCAAATAAGATAAATGGACATCAGCATTGCAAGCTTTATTATCTTTAAAGTTTGGAAAGCAGAATTTCTATCGGGAAGCAAAAGCTGCCTCTATTGCTCCCAGATCAGGATATGTTAAAATTCAAAATATATGACATACTAAGGAAAGATTATCAGCTTTCCAGTTCGGAAACAATGCCTGAAAAATTAGTCTCTGTTCTGCCCTCAAGGTATTTTTTCTGAACATCCCAATCAGAAGTGAT
This sequence comes from Alca torda, assembly GCA_008658365.1. Classification (NCBI taxonomy): domain Eukaryota; kingdom Metazoa; phylum Chordata; class Aves; order Charadriiformes; family Alcidae; genus Alca; species Alca torda. The sequence continues at coordinate 141,663,106 of CM018076.1, forward strand.
AGCTTCAGGAAGGGAAGTGAAGTCAGTCCTAATGAGGCTGAGACCACAGGCCACACTGTGTGCCAGGATGAGAGAGAAGCATATGGTAGACCTGAAGACCACAGGTGGATTTTTGCTTCCGTTGCCTAAATTGCCTCTTCTCGAGTCACGTCACATTCATAGCCCAGTCAGTAGAGAGTAAAAATCCAGCCCTAAAGCAGGATGCAAGGTAACAGGTTTTGGTAGCAAACATGTCGATGGCCTGCAGCTGGCAACCTGACCTGGAAAAGGAGATTACAGTAGTTGACAGTTTAAGACTCTACTCCAGTCCACAAGTGCTTCAGAAAGCTCCACCTGAACCCCAGGTTTATGAAAGGGATGCCCATCTCAATAGCCTTGCTAGACAATTCATTCAGCCTTGCTCATTCCTGATCCTTTGTAAGTGAACAGGGAATGGCCCTCGAGCAACAAGATGCTTATAAGCCATAGGCATTTTTCTGATCATGGTAGTCTGCCCTCACTCACTTTCTTTCCTGGACCCCTCCGAAGCATGTAAGGTTTTCCCTGAGGCATATATAGGGGTTTAGCACAGCCTTAGCCAGCCCAACAATTCTGGGGAGCCTATTACCCTTGTGTAGTAAAGCGAATATTACCAAGCGGTGCCAGCTCCAGTGCTCCTGTGCCGTGGATCCCATTATGATGGGAGACAGGATGCAGCCTGCGGTCTCATCTGCCACTAGGAGAAGCTACTTGGCTCATCTGACCAGGAGAGAAAAGCAATATTGGTTTATGACATATGGAAAAAACTAAAGGCAGGAAAAGTATGATTTAATGAAAAGTGATTTCTGGAGTGCCCACTACAAATGCACTCAGCTGCATTGCATAAATTTTAAGGAAAGACTCTGGATTTTTGTGTTTTATTTTGCTTTAGGGTGTTTTTTCAGCCTGCTGGATTTTCTCAGTGCTGCTGCTTTCTGCTGCTTCAGAGATTCTAATTTATGCTTTAATGTTTTTTTCTTTCTTATATGGGGTGAATTCCTATAAAGGCAAAAAATATTTTCATAACGGACTTTTCTTTTTAGTACTAATATTTTGTTGTGCCTATCAGGAGTAAAACAGATGCTTCATTACTGGCCTCATCAACTTGAGGAGGTGGGATTTCCACTATCAGAAGGTTACATCTACCAGTGTGAAAGATTTAAGGCACCTCTGCTACAGAAACAAGTGCAGTCTGGCATTTATGCCATTTCCAGGAATCAAATCATATTTAAGCCACACATACGCTGATCTGTTGATCTTGAGGTATTATTTCCAAAAATCAATGTTTTGTGTATGACCTTCAGACATACGCTTTTCATTGTAGGAGGCCGATGTGAAGAGTGTGACAATTCAGCCAGTGTTTTATCAGTGCCCTACCATCACACCTGTCCACTGGTACAACATGGGAGGTTTCTGTAGCTGTGTCCCCAGCCATACCCGCAGTGGGCATGCTGTAAGAGTTGCCTCTCATAGTCAATGATTTTGAGAACCCTAAAAATTGTTTTATAGCTCCTATACATTTCCATATTGCCTGGCAGCACGCTTAGAGGCCTGAAACAGATCGAGGATTTCATGTGCTCTCTGGGGATGCTATTTTATCTCTCTCTTTTGGTTTCCCCACCTGTAAAATGTGTTATATTTTCTACTGCAGGGTATTGTTGCGATTAGTTTTAAATGTTTGTGAAGCATTTTGAAGTTAAAAGGTTTGGAGTAGTAGTTTCTGGCTCAAGTTTACCTTAAGCAAAAGTGAGAGCGTGGAGAAGGTATGTTGTAGCTCCAAACAGCAACTAAAAATCACTCCAATAGTTGTGAGGAGAGGTAGGTGATGCAGTGAGAAAACAGGTCCCCTGAATATACATTCAAATAACAGCTGGAAATATATTTTCATGACATTTGGAATCACTTTAGTGCATCGAATGCAAATATTAATACTTCTAAAAAGAGAATTTTTCCAAAACCACAGACTAATATAAATGTCCATACAAGAAAAAATTGTGATCCATATTCACAAGATAAGATTTTTGTGGTATTTATTAAAGTTTCGATGCCTTTGATAAACATCAATTACAAAATTAGAAGGAATACCACTAAATTTGTTTGACTAATCACATATTATGTGTCATAGTCAACATGACCAAATTCCAGGAATTAGTCATGGCACAGTGACTCTGGAGTGGGGATTTTGTTCAAGATTCAGATACCTAAACTTAGGTGTTAACAATGTAGATGTCTACAAAAATATTATTCAGGCCATCAGGAAAACCTGGAGGAAAACAGGTGGAAAGAAAGACCAAAGAGGCTTGTGGTAGAGTAAGGAGAAGAGGTGGTGATTTTTGCTCCTCAGATAACTTTTTCTGGTTTCATAAATGCCAAGGAGCAAGAATGCACTGAAGTACAATTCCATCCCCACTGAAACTATAATTCTTATGACCAGCATAACCCACTCTTAGAGGCAAGAGTGACAAATGCCATATTTTTCATGTGGCTCTCAGAGAATGTCAAAGGATATGAAAAATCACATGCAGCCAGACAGCTCCTGACTGAGTACATGTCTGAGGAGGTCCTAGAATGAGAGATACTCAAGGAAGTGATACAAGATAAAAAGAATTTGTTAAATTTGCCTGAGATGTCATAATACGAATAATTACAATAACAAAGAAAGATCAGCCTTTTGTTTCAACTTTATCTATTTGGGGGGAGGGGTTGTTAGCACAAACATTAGACCTAGGATACCTCTCAGCCTATCACACATTTTAGTAGGATGTCAGAAATCTCCAAGAGCAACAGCATTGCACGGGAGCTGCTGATAGCTCCTCAAATGCATAGATTATTCTATTTTTGATTATATGCATATGTCAATCTCAGAGCAAAATTGAGCCCTTAGGGCAAAATTCTCCTCTCAGATCCACACATCAATGGGAGTTCCCCTCGTGCAGGAAGAACAGACTACTGGAGTTGAGAGCTGCTGTGTAGGTCAGGATGGAAAATTTGGTCTGTAGTGTTTATTTTTGAAATAGTAAATTTAAAATATAAATGTAATTTTCTGTCATAACAAAACATTCGAACAAAATCTAAACCTGGCCTACCAGCACCACAGAAAAACATACCACGTTCACAAGCATAAACAAATATTTAGCTCAGGGGTTTTGGAGTGAAAGAGGTAAAATTATGTCTTCAGAAAAACTGAATATATTAAATTCTTCCCCTACAATGGTGAATCTCTTCAGAATGAAAACACTCTTTATTATAACAGACTCACTGGGGACAAGGTGCTTGAAGAATCAGTTTTGTGTAATCCTTCATAAGGTGAGAAATCACATTCCTAGTGCCTTCAGGCCTTTACAGACTGTCTGGGCACATATGTAAAGAAAAGCTTCATTCCGCCACACTCACCATGAAGCATGTCCAGCATATAAAATGGAATTCCATTTTCCAGAGGGGATGATGAAGAGGAAGGATCACTAATCTAGAGTAGCTACTCAGGAGCTCTAGTGCAAATTTTGGGTTAAATGACATAAAATCTAGATGTACAAAAAAGGTAGCCAGTCAAGGATTTAGCTTTGGAATTGCTGCCAAAGTGGGTGTCTGAGCCAGATCTGTGCTCACTTTACACATGCTTTTCTTTGCATGCTTCTTTAATGATAAAATTTACCCCTTCACAGTGAAATGGTACAGAACCTATACCTCCTTTTCATTCCTAATTCTCTCTAATTGCTGATTTGAAATTAGCAGCTATTAAAATAGTGTTTAAAAGATTAAATTGGTGTGTATAACCTATACCGATCCTCTGGATGAGTGTGAATTTCACCTGAAAATTCCAGGCTGCTGCTGTCAGGTTTTAACACTAGTGGTCTGATTTAGTGTTCAAAGACTTTCTCTCTTGCTTCTGCTATTTAGTCTCTTTCAACATCTTCTTGCTTGAAAACTTCTATACTCATTAGTCACTATTGAGATCATTAGCACGCAGCCTGGGCTCTCTGTAACTACTATAAACAAAGACATAAAGGGCTTTCTCATGTTTCTTACTGCAGTTTCGGAAGCAGTTGATATTGCAAGAGGGTAAAGAGACTTGCAGCTTCAGATAGATATGGTGCAAGTAAAGCAGCAGCCAGGGACAACACCTAAGGCTTTGGAAAGATGGCACTATTTTGAATTATTAACAAGAAACAATCTAAATTAGAAACTCCACTAATGTGCCTGTAGGAACCACATACCCCTAACACAAATGTTTATGAATTAGGTAAGCATTTAAGTACTAGTTAAATAAATATTCAGCTATAACCCATTCTGCCTGTGGACATGTAGTTAGAAATCTTTGTTATCCTGATAGAGACACCATGGATATAAAATGGTAACAAGGACAGCTATAAAAAGTTTGCATTCTATTTCCACTTGAGAAATGTCAAACTTTGTTTTTGTTAGTGGCTCTCTGGGAAATATTTCTCGGGCAGTTTTTTAACCATAACCTGAGAAGAGTATTTAATTGCAGAAATAATCACTGTTGAGTACCAAGATTAACTTAATAGTCATTAGTTGGCAGTACTTCTTAACTTGACTTGTAAAATCGGTGCAATGAATTATTGAAAAGCCATTATTGAAATAACCTCTTCTTTTCTAACATGGCTGCTTACGTTTCCCAGATGAAATGCAGCATGCATCTGTTGCCATAGCTACAGTTAGTTTCTGAAATAAACATTCCTTCTTTCTCATTCCTATGTCCATATACAAAAAGCTAAACTATGCCATCTTTTACAATCATATGTATTGTAGGTACAACAGTCCATTTAAATAATAATTTTATTAAAGATAAAAACCTATCTTACCTCAAAACCCAGACATTTAAGTGACATGAAAGATGGCAGTTGTCAAAGTTTATAAACACAACATGGCATGTATATACACAACATTTAAAGGAGTGACCTTTCTGGGACTCTTGACAATGTATAAAACACAAGGATGTTAACTAATTAAATGTGGAGATGGGGAAAGGTTTAAAAAAAAAACCCAGGTTCCTCAAAGTGTCCTTGCCGTACCTCTTGGGTTCTATCCCTGTGATCTCTGGAGCCTTGGAAAAGAATCATCTATTCCACGGCCAGGTAGAATTTGGGATAATTTTAATTAATGAACTGGGCAGTCCTTTTTAACTTTGTCCTCCTGCAGCACAGAGACTTTGTGTAATTTTCAAATGTCTCATATATGATTTCCAAAAATAACACTCAGTTCAAGGAACTTAGGAGACTGTCCATGGGGGTCAATTTTCTCATGTCCATGCTAAGGTAGCCTCATACAGCAGCCCTGAAGGAAACACACTATTGCAAAGAAAACATATCATACTTCTGGCAGTAGGGAGGAAACTACATTTCTAGAGGTTGCTTCTCTGTCAACTATTAAACATGCAAAGCAAGTGAGTAAAGGCCAAAATAAAATGACACTCCAGAAAAGAAACGACAAACGCACGTACAAGTGGGCATCCAGGTCCACTTCCAACTAAGGTCAGGGAGACAGACAAAGATACAGGCAGAGGCCTATAACTCAGACACAAAACAAGGGCCAGGAGTGTAGAGGATATAAATCAGCAGTTGTCCTGCACCTTCAGCAGAACAACACTGAAGTATGTAAGCAGTACTCAGGCCTCATGGTGTTGTAAAAGATGTGTGGATGTTTTAATGTTTACTTTTCTTTTTCTTTTTAAGAAGCGTCCTGAAAGCTTAATCAACACAGAGCAAAAGTAGGCCGTATCAATCCCCACGAGCCTAAGTAGACAGATGCGCCTTGCAGCATGCCTTAAGGGACGAAGGATTGGAACTATTTTGGACCACTTCCAGGAAGCAGATCCCAAAGGGAATACCTTGACAGCAACCTCCTTTATACACTGGAAGGTCTTCAGAGTAATCATCCTTTACTGACCAATAGAAACATCAAGAGAGACATGGTCTTTTATGTGGGTAAGTCCTGAGCCACAGAAGGCTTTGAATACTGAAACAAGCCCATGCAATATCACCAGAAAACAAACAGGCAGTGTTTAGCACAGAATGGTGGCTACCAGCAAGATACTCCAACATCTAAGTCAACATAAGATGTAGCTCTATTTGCAATACATTATGATATCCTGTGACAGTTTACAGATCCTAGCCAGCATTACTCTTCCTTCATGTACGCACAAAGACACTTAGATCAAGCAGATATAACTTGCTGGGTGCTATAAACTTCACAGATTACAACCCAAGTGAAAGGCTGAGACTAAACTAGCTACTAGCTTGTATCTTGGCTGTGTTGTAGTGCATGATAACAGTATGGCTGTTACTCTTTAAAAATTCAGTACTGGTCTGGCAGTGAGGGACCTCTACCACCATTTTTCAGAAAACTCTGTCAAAACTTATGCAATCTGGTTTTAGCCTATTTATAGAAAGATCACTATAGATTACAGTTACCAAGCAAGACTGGATGGAGCAAGCGTTCAGATAAAAGGAATAAAGAAACACCAAGTAACTAAGATAGCAGATAAATTAAACCAAGTAAAACAATCAAAAAATATCATTCACCAAGAAGAGCTATGCTTTTCTGCAACAACATCTAGAGTCCAAGGTAAATTGAATGAGGCCCAAGAAGAGACATTTACAGTAATGGGTCTGAGAACCTGATTTTCTCAGTTCTTGAGATGCATATGGTTTTGATAAAGAACTACAATTTGAAGATTTAAAGGACATAAGCGATTTGAACTCACCAGCCCCTTCTTCTCCCTTATTCTCCCCTATTGTTGTTCATCAAAATGACTCCAGATCTCATAGTATCATCTAGTGTATCATTTATTCAGGAAGAGAATTTGTGGTAAAAAAAAAAAAATCTTTCTTCTGCTTCTCCATGAATAAAATTCTGAACCCTCCTCAAAGAAAAGGTATTAGACACTATTCCAGGACTAGACATGCTACATTTCCAAGTGGAGCATTTCCAAATGCTCCATACCCAATTCTTGAGCAACATGGATGAAGGGACAAACAATTCCAAGGCCCTGATGTATGGACTGTGCACCTCTCTGATAAGCAGAAGGGTTTCCATGAGCACAGCACCCTCGTTCAAGCCCTGGCTCCCAGTCCACGGCAACCCCAGCCTAGACTTTCCAAAGCCACAGGAATCTACTTATACCAGCAAACATATCTCTGCCAACCACTGGCCAACAAAATCTATGTGCCCCTGTAATAGTGTAAGTCTCAAAAAAAAAAGTACATGAGGCCCAGACATAAACATTCCTAGAAAATCAGACTGTATTCTAATCCTACCACACTGAGAAGTGACGCAACATTTTATCAATGCTTCAGCTTTCCTTTTGTAGCAAAGTTAGTAACTACAGGAGAAGCAACGATTCCTCTATATTAATAATGGCTGGCACCTCATGGAAACTTTTTATCGTGATCAATAGTCCTAGGGCTCAGATTCACAGAAAAGTCAGCTCATCCACATATATCCATATACATATCCTTGGCAAACATGGTATAAACTAAATTAAATTAGCCCTTGAAGAAAGACCTCATTTATCAACCAGTGATAAAACATTCATTCATCTCACCCCCCAATGCCAGGTTAGAGCTTGTGCATCTCCTAATGAAATCACTTCAAATTTGGCCAGCTTCTGCATTTCCCAGCTGTTTCTCTTGCTTTGAGCTAGCTTAGCTCCTGCTTGCGGCCTAGAGCTTTCTACGTTCTCAACAATTACATATCCAGCAGTACTAGCACCAGATCACAAGCGATGATGTAGCACACTTCACAATGTAAGGGTGCACTGGTATGTATCTGGATGGGATGAAAACTAAAGGGGACTGGGATGGTTTTTCCTAAGTCAAAATACCATTTTGCCTAAAGTGAATGCATACACTCTTGTCCATAGTTAATATCTGTGAGCCTTTCATATCCTTTACTATGAAGCAGAGACTCACACGGCACTGAAAACCTATGTGAGCTGAGAAGATACCTCTTAGTGATCTCGTATCAGAAGCCCTAAACTGTTTTCCCTCAACCATCCCGCATATCAGAGGGCTCCAATGCCCATAAAATGGAATGCTTTGTATGTTTTGTGTCAGTAAATTCTACACCCCTTCTGATGTCTCATTTGCTCAAGCCTTATGTAAGTTTAAGACACCATAATCATCATTCTCTTCCTATTAGCATAGGCTTTTTTGTGCGTCAAGTTATCTCCAGACTTCAGCAGAGTCTGAGTGTCCCAGTCCTAATGGTTCTACAGCGTATGCAACCTGGCTTTTTATTTTTAATTCAAAAAAGGATAACTATAGACAATTGCATATATAAATGCTGAAGGAAAACATTCTTAAAGCTGAAAAAAATAAGCGTTCATTACATCATTAAAGACCCAAAAGTCAGGAAGTGCCATTAATGGCATTTACTGTGCAATCCAATTCTACTCCCATGTGTATACACATTATGATACATTCTTTAATTATACAGTTAAGGCTTTTTTTTTCCATAGGACCCCAGCTTTATTCAGTGCACAGTGTTCAGTGAATACAGCAGCTGCTCGATATTTCTCTTTATCCTCATGCTTTATTTACTGCACATCCTCTGAACATTGCATTGAATACAGAGTTACTTGTTGCCTCATGGGTTTTGTGCTGATGCTCTCAATCTAGTACATCAGTGTACTATAAAGATTAATGAATTTATGGTCACAATCCCCCTATGTACACACTAGGAGAGTGTCATTTCTATGTACATATTGGGAGAGTGTCATTAAACCCATTTTATAGACTGAAGCAGAAAGACACCGTGACCTGCCTAATGTAAGACAGTAAGTCAATGGTATATTGCATGAATCTACACAGCTACGTAACGCTTCCCGCTTCCTCAAAGTCCCAAACCTACATAGCTTGTGTTAATTAAAGTTGTGGCGGTCAACACTGAGCATTTCTGTACATCAGACTCCCAGTCTTGTGACTTTAAGCCCCAGAAAAAAGAGAGCACACATCCAGTGATGTCCTGCAAATGTCTTACTATCTTCAATGTATCAGCTTGAAAGTTACGACAAAGCCAAACTTACACTTCTTGCAGTGTTTTCCTTCATTGCCTCCATACAGACACCTACTGGCATCTCACACAGGTGAGGAGTACTCCTAGAAAACACCTTTATTCTCTTCACAGTCCCAATTCATTCCTTGAGTAGAATTTACCTCATGCAGCAACTGAGACAGAGGTCCTGTGGTAAGAATTTACATGATAAATTAAGGTGGAACCATACGAGATTGCGTTGTTAAAGACCCTAAGGCTCTGCATGTGGCAATTTAAATTCAAGTCAAGTTTTGAGGGATTTGTTTATTAACGTTTATGTGTATACATACATCTATACCCCTCCTCTCGAGAGGTTTTTTTGCAACCAGGAAGAGAGGAAAATTGGAAACTTGATGAAATCTAGGAATTTTGCTGTGAAAAGCTGATATATTTAGAAAATATTCAAATATTATTGTATTGAGCCCTACCTAGGGAAAATGATAAGAAGATTCTTTTTCCCAAGAATCTGTAGAAAAACAATTTGCACTTAAGTTGACTACAATATCAGAAAACACAGTAGAGAAACCAGTTAGAACAGAAATCATAGCAGAAAGGTCATTTGCCTGCTATGCCATCAGAGTGACATCAGCCACAGTCAACTCATTCCCAAGAGATCCACGTCTAGCATGTTCTGTAAAGTATTTCTCCAGGACCAAGTTCTCTACTTTTTCAGCTACCCCATCTATACAAACAAAGGAAACCAGAAAAACCCAGATTGTAGAGTCCTGTGTGAATCTACTAGCTACTGAGTCATCACGTAAAAGGAAATCTCTGAAGAGGAAAACAAAGTGGTGAAACCACTGCCATTTGTGCAGCGGAGGACACGATGGAAGCATGTGGAAGATACCTACCATGGAACTGGACATGTCTGTCTAAAGAGAAATGTCTACAGAGAAGATGGCTACATCTGTGCTCATCTAGCTTCTTCAGCATGTCCTTAATATATTCACCAGAGGTCTACTTGTTAAAATTGCCTGCTTGCTTCTACTGACAAGTTCTGATGTAAATGTTTGAATTGTAAACATCTGAAGTTAAGCAAGATGAAACAGAGGCCTAGTTTTTGTAACTCAGTCAGGCTAAATAGGGAGCAAGCCTCCAAGCCACAGAGATCTGCCAGGTGCCAGGCACACACAAAAGTAGAACATCAGGCTTATGGAGAAATTCAATGTGTGGAACAAGAGGACCTGCAGCCCTCGGGCTTCAGTAGAATTTGAAAAGCAGCCAAGAGTCCTGTGTTAAGGTTTTGAAACTAAGTGCTTAAATTCCTCTGAAGTCTAACCTTAGAGTGAGGAATTAAGACACTTTTTTGGATCCAGCTTTCTGACCCTGTATTTTTATAGCCTCTTGGTAGCAATTATAAACCAGCAATTAAATGTAAGAGTAGGATCATTACCATTAATCGTATTGGTAATGAAGTCTGAGTATTTGATTTGGGGAAATGAAATTACACACGTTTCCTTTTGTTCTGTTGTCCAATCTTCAGTCATTTACATGTGGTCCTTGAATGTAGATCTGTCTTTCTGTGGTTGCTCCTGCAGACTTGAGTATACAGATTGCTCTCTAACTTTAACTGGAGTTTGGGATATGCAAGCAATATAGGACTGAACCACACATATTGGTAAAATTTCCACAGTTCACGGGTATTCATGCCAGCAGAGACTCAGTCCTGTTTCCTGTATAGCTCCTCATAATTTTCTTTTCAGATGTTTGTAGCTCAAAAAAATAATAGTCTAGGAGAGAAGCTACTCAAGAAAGAAGGGAAAATTTTACTGACAATTCATAAGGAATTTATTTTGTTACTGTATTCTTATCCAATTCAATTCAGATCCTACAGAGAGAACTAGAGACAGTAGCCAAAAATGCTGATGGCAATAGGATCAAAGTATAATTTTTTTGAATTAGAAATAAATTTTCATGCAAAGAAGAAGAAAAATATACACAAAGACAAGAGAGAGGATACCTCCCTCAGAACTGTCAATGATTTCAGAAAGCAATAGAACAAGTAGCCATTAGAAAAACATGCTCATTAACAAAAATGAAGAGGTGAAAAAATGTCTTCCTAACAACCAAATTGCCAAAAGAACTTATCTCTCTTTTCAACATCTGAACTGAATATGAACAGAGAAAAAATAAGAGTGTTAAAACATATTTATTTATAGATTGCTATTAGGCGGTCTTCTGGTGAAACTAATCTTTCAGCACACACTGTTATCACTTTATATTTTTTCGGATTGCTCTCACAGTACACACTACTGACAACCATCCACTGCCCACATATCTTTAAGAGGCAGAAAGGAAGGATTAATTTTCTTATAATAGCCCGTCTCTTACATAGTTAATGACAGGAAAAACAGGATGTCAGTTTGTGGTGTTGGCTTAGAGAGAAACAGTAATCATGATGTGGGAATATTGTACCAACTGCTTTCCAGCTATGTTCCAGGTCAGAGCTCCAATAGACGGAAATATTTGCAGAAAATGCAAGGTTAGAAAAGCTACGTACAGGTTCTGACTTCAGCTCTGCCAGCTGCAGACAAGAAAGAATAAAGACATGCCGGGAGGACTTGGGGAAGGGCTGGGATACGTAACTATGCCTCTTGATGAAGTTTAAACGCAACATATGTGTCAGATAAACTGGCTTTCAAACAAGACGAGTCTAACCTAACTCTTGTGACTAGTTGGGATGTTTAGAACTGGATCCACAGACTGTAACCTAACAGAAAGATTTCCACTAACCCAGTTTTCTTTGGCATTGTTGATGAAACAACACAGTGCACAGGAGCAAGAGGATTCCTCGGGTACCCTTTTCAACATCTAAATGCCAGATTACAAGTAGAAAGAATAAAACCACAGGAGAAATTAGATCTAATATACCAACAAGTAGGGACATGGAAAGAACTCCTTAATCACCTGAAAAATAAGCCTGATCTAGTGACTCTCCTATTGATTCAAACAGACAACAGATTGGAGCCATCAAATACAATCCTGAGAAGGGTCCACTATGAAGACTGCTTTATTCCTCCTGACACGAAGGAAAAATTGTCAATCCTTTAAACAAAAATTAGGATACCAAACAAAAAATTCATACCGGTAGATGGGATGCAAAAGTAGCTTCTGATTAGTCATGACAAAGCTATAACTTGCTTTGTAAAACTTACACAGAAGTCAGTGAGAGATCTGTACGTAGAATGACTACATAATAAGATAAATTGCGGCCATTCCTTGCAAGAAAAGAGTGAATAAGGTGCTTAAAAAGCATTAAATACAGAAGAAAAGGCTCTGCTTTAATAGAGGGAAATGCCTCATTATTAATAGTCCTTTTGGTAGTAGTTATTTTGGGTATCCATTAACACATGATTACAAATATTTATAAGTTTATTCATATCTCACTTTTACAAGATGTACATTCATATCATGTGATTCAACATAATACACTCTGAAACTGGAACTCAACATGTCTGGTGAATTCATGTAGGAGCATGCTGGCATAACCAAAACCTTAAAAAAAAAAAAAAAAAAGTTGTTTGCTTGTTTGTTTTTCTCTTCCACAATAACAAAGGGGTACAAACTTTTAAGACGAGTTGGTTTTGGAGATTTTTTTTTTTCATTTTAGCAATCCCTGAAATGTCTGTAAACTCAGACACACTATGTGTACATAACCAAAACAATGCAATGGTACTGCAAATCATACTGGCTGCTCATAGCAAAAGCAACAGGTTTAAAAAATATAAAAATAAATGCGAAGCATTGTCAAATTTACACTCAACATAATTAAAATAATACACATTTAGAAATTTTCAAACAAAAAAAATAAATAAAACATCCACATACATTAATACAAAGAAACAGAGATATTTGCCTGTCTGATGTAATTAATACATACCATAAGCCTAGATTCATGAAAGTATTGCCTTTCAATAAATATCTTCAGCTTCAAAATCTGATATTTTCTACATTCTTCAACTGATTTTAGTTAAATATCAATTTTCAACATAAGGTGTATGAACTGCATCAAGTTTCAATCATTTATTGGAAATCAGCAAGTTTCTAGGCTGATTTACTAAAATTAGGCACCAACTTTTAGCATCAAATCTGTCTAACAGACAAACAAATTTTGAGGGATATCTGGTATCATACCCCTTTGAAGAATGCCTCAAACACCGAAGCCTATGGCCTTCCACTGACTTGGCTAGAAAGGCCAACTAACAAAAATAACCAATATAATATTAACCCCTGGGTTACACTGATGGGATCCATGTTGCACCTTTTAAGGATGTGGCTTAGAGATGCAATTTTACAAAAAGCATGAATCGTAAATCAGAAGGTTCTATTCTTCTCTTAGGGAGAGGAGATCACACACCGTAGCACACAGCATTTCTTATTTGTTTGTTTCCAAGCAACATCAGGCCTTCTCAAGCTCTACCACATCTTATTGCAACCAGTAGAGATTTTCAAATGGCCGAATGACAAGCTCTTGCCGTGTTAGCTACAGCTGTTTGGAAACCTGTTAGCCACAGGAATTTTGTCACATCAGGGAAAGAAAACAACATAATGGGGTCAGTAGGCTGCTTACAGATGAGGAGTGGGGCACTTCGACCATCCTTTTTAACCAGGAACACAACAAATTTCCAATCATATTGGTTGTGCGCACTTTATAGAGTTGAGTACAATTAGCAATCACAAGGACACCACCTGGATCATTAGATATTAGATATTACAAAAATAAACACATTTCTAAGAAAGATGTGTAATCTATTTTTCCTATACTTTGAAAATTTTCCTCAAACTGAAGGGGGGAAAAGCCTGCCACCTCCAAAGTAATAATGTCTCCGAAAACTAAAATTATCTGTTTAAAAAAAAGAAACAATTTATTTTGCCTAGGACATTTAAAAGAGCAGTAAGCATGCGTATTTTTTGTCACAAAAAAAAAAAAATATTCATAACCTGGGGTTGCCTTAGGGATCTGGATTTCTGTAGGACTCCATGTCTATTGTCTTTGAGTCAACAGTCCCAACGTGCCAATGTTATGTCAATTCAAAATTGTGTCTTATTATTATTTTATAGGCAAACATAGGACTAAAAGATATAGCAGATAAAGCATGCAAAGAATTGACATCAGCACACTTGGTCTGTGTGAAAAATTTATAGTAGGGGAAGTTGAAAATCAAGGTTTTCTAGCAATTTGTGCATGCTGCTGGGAACTCGGATTTTTGGTTCTCTCTTTAGCACTGCTGCAACTCAGCCCCACTGAGTCATAAACCAAACTCCCACTGACGTGCAGGGTCAGAGGAACGGGCAGTAACTTCGTGTTCTGCGGAAATAACTCACAGACACATTCTGCCACTCTGAATCACATTCAATGTTCCCTGTAAGACTTTCGCTGAAGTCAGGTACAGAGTTTAAATTTCTTGGAGCAGGGCCTCTGTTACTTACAGTTTGGAAAGGTGTCTAGCACCACAAAGCTCATGTCAGATTATGATTCGGGCGGTGCTGCTACATTACAAAAACAAAAGTAATAATTCTCAGTGCTGACAATGGGTGATGGAACCTGGCCCTTGATTTATATGCCTTAATTTCTACAAAAATGGGGATAATAATTCTTACCTACTTCATAACCGGTGAGGATTAAATAATAAACATTTATACAGTGCTTTGCAAATAAACATTATATAAGTGCTAAGTATTATGATATTAACCAAAATGTCACTACATCTATATGACCCTACTAAGCAAAAAAAGTTCCAGTATAATTTTTTTCGTACATTTCCAAGTCAATAAAAACGAACCATGGAGCCAGATTGCTATTTTGATACAAATGGATGAAGTACTTAAGCTTATTTGACAGTTCCAAAAAAATCAGAGACTATTTTTTCCATTATAAAGGGGCCCATGTAATGCATAAAGCCTTTTTTTATAGAATTGTTTATAAACAGCATTATTCATTTGGCATTCATTCAAGTTATTTTTCAAATACTGGACCAAACTTTTGAGGGAGACTCTTTAGCAATTCACATACACTCAATGAAGGCCTCCTCCAAGGGAATTCTGCCCAGCAGCCGCTGTTCTGATGATCTTGGAAATCTCACACTTCTCAAATGAAAGATTACACAAAGATCAGGCTGAATGAAGGTGGACAGTAAATGAGGCTTGGCATGCCTGAGAATCTAAAACAATTACAATACTTTTAAACTTTAATAAGCACCTCAGGACCTTGACTATCTTATTGTCAACATCCTCAGGAAAAATAATTAAACAAAAAAAAAAAAAAAAAACAAACTACACATTAACAGAGATGGAGTAGATGCTTTGGTCCGGATTTTCAACTTATATGGATCACCGGAGCTCCACATGGTGAATGGAGCCAAAGTGACTTACACTCAGTAAAAAGTACAGTCCAGTAGATGGTAGCCCAGGTAGGACTCCTCACTTCTTCCCAGCGATGTTAAGGATGACAAGAAGAGGAGGCCACCTGCATGCATCATCCAAAACAAGGCAAAGCTTTTATACCACCACCGATGCAATTGGCCCATTCAAGAAATAAGCAAAGCAGAACCGGTTTTGGTTACAGCTTTTGAGCAGTGCACCTTTTCACTTCCTTTTGTGCTAAATGAAATGCAAGAGCAGCGTGAAGCACCTTAGATTCACAGCAACACCCTGCCCCTGTCCCCAAGCTGATCTATGGCACCTCCTTCAAAACAGGCTAAGCTGATAAATCTTGCCACCTTCTTCCTTTCTGCCATAGAGGGCAAGACTGTCCTTGAGATATCCAGTGAAAGCAGTCAGAAGAAACTGTAAGAATTTTTCATTCTGGAAAGATATATGCTACACTACCAGCCTTGTTTCATGTTAGCAGGAAACCTTATTCATGTTACCGCTATTTTTTTTGAACACAAGACAGGAGTTATGTGTAGCAAAACTTCTGAGAGAAATCTACAAGCATTTTTGCTATGTTGGTACCTAGTAAAACAGGAAAGGTGGAAAAGTTATTCCCTCCAATATGAGGTGGATGCATACTGTACGTGCATCCTGTAACGCTGTAAGTTCACTAGTATTTCACAGCCTCGCTTAGAAGATGACTGAGAAAATTCAGATCCCAAACCTACAGCTTCAACTGAGCTCATTCCATGGAATTGTTCGAGGGTGAAAATCACTCCTGTGCAGAAGTCTAGCACAGGACTGAAAAAATCACATAAGTCTCTCTTAAACTCTCAAAAGAGGACTTGAAAGGGTAATAATTAGATCACAGGTACAGATAACAAGCGGTCCCCACTCAATCGAAAGCTCTGTGCCTTCGGTCTTCAGCACTATATATTGAATTCTCCTTCAATGGCTGTGGGTATCCGGTACAACAGGTTACTTGTTATAGCCTAAAGCATCTCTGTAGTAATGTTTATTATTTTTTGGATCTGCATGTTAGAAGGGCTGGAACCACTCCAAACATTTCTTATTTTAGCCAGAAATTCATACATCATCATGAATAACATTTTACTTTCTAGGTAATGTTTTGTTTCAATAAGAAATTGTTATTTGCCTGAGATTTTTGGCCGTATTTCTCAGCAAGAAGTAACACCACCTTAATATTTTGGTCTTGCTTTAAAAAAGGTACTGGGCTTTCACAGAGAGGTAGAAAAGGCAGGTAACATTTATCAGCTCTAGCAAATCCAAAATATAACTACTTCTCACGTAATAAATAGAAGGGAAAGGGCACAACTTTGACATTCCAGAAATTTTGCTTGCTAGAAAATATCAAAACTTGAAGGAGAAACAAACAAAAAAAAAAAGATGACAAGTGTCTAAAATTTATCTACAGCATGAATTTTTGTCCTACAGTAATATTTGGATTTGATAAATATCAGCAAAAGCCAAAACTAGTAATGGATTGCTAAATGAGACATAAAAAGCAGGTGTAATAACGGTACTATTGAGAGGATATCCTTCCATCAACACAGGCCTTGGTAACAAAGGCAACAAACAGTTCTCTTTTTAGACGTAGACAAGACCAGTATTTGTACTTTCCTCTCTCCTCCCCACTAAAAAATTTATAAAAAAAAAAAAAACTAATTAGAAATGAATACCATAAAAAGTAAAAATGGGGGGGGGTCAGTAAACTCAGACACTTTGGTAATATAATTTAAAGGATTTCCCTACTCCCCATCCTTTCTGGATTTATACTAGTTATTTTGCTTAAGCATTAGCTTAAGACTTGGTGTCTAAATCACAGGCAAAAATTAAAACAGCCAAATATCGAACTTGTCCACCTCTACAAAACACTTATGTGGGTTTTGTTTTTTTCTTTACTTAAAATGATTGTGAAAGTGTCATACAGACTTTTCAGCTTACTTCCCAGAAATATGGCACATTAACTTGACTAGAAATCATGGCATCTACCTTTTCCCATACGTGATACATATAACTTTATCCATTCATAGAAGACTCGGACTGTCATTTTGGCAAGAAGCTGCAATGCGCCAGTCTGAGCATAAAGGACTTAAGTTCTGGTTCTTGCAGAATCGGTTATTAACAGAATAAGTACGGCTATTTTTTTTAATCTATAATATTTACAGTATTGCACTTTACTGCACTTAATTGCATTTCACTAAAATTAATGCTGCATCAGTATTATGCCTTAAAACCATATGTCCATCTTTGTTGTACAAGTCATTCTTTCTACATCCTGTAAAACAGCGAGATTTTGATTCAAAGATCCAGACATTTGGAAAAAAAAAAAATAGAAAAATTGACCTGTTTCTATGGCACAATGCATCTCAATGAGTTCAGGTGATTTCTGGCAAAACAGGTGCATTTCTTATTGTTCCCATCTTTCAAGTTATCACTAATGATTAGTAAATTCTAGTCTCTCTCTTTTTCTCCTTTCAAATGACATAGCCATTTGAGACGCACATTTTTTTGTTATTGCTGCTTGTCTTTTTTTTTTTAGGAAAGAAAAGGAAAAAAAAAACCAAAAACTGCCTTGCCTCAGATCTGAAATTCCACATTTAAATTCAAACCAGTTCTGCAGCAGCAGCTCCTCAGTGATGGAAGAGATTCATGGCAGTGAAATAATACTGTTGGCAACAAAGAAATGTCATCTTTAATGGAGACCAGCCCCAAGGATTTATTTATTATTATTACTATTTGTTTTGTTTAGTTTCGTTCTAATATATTTCTGATCTTCAAAACGTGTTTAGTTAGACACATGCACAAGGTAGCAAAACTGACAGCAGCAGATGACGTTATGCTGGAGCGATCACTTTTGCCAGGGTCAAAAATCCAAAGCGTCCCCAAATGTTCACAGATTAACATAATTTAGAGATCGTTTCCTTCCTTTTTTTTTTTTTTTCTCTCTCTCTCTCTCTTTGTGTTAGGTTGGTTGGATGGTGGGTTTGTGTTTGGTTTTTTTTTTTTTTAAAAAAAAAAAAAAATCTCCTTTCTCTCGCCTCCCACCTACTTTATCCTCCGCAGAAGTCTCTGATTCGTGGGGTGCGTGTTCGGGGTGTGGGTGCCCGCGCGTGGGGGAGCCGGGCGCCCTCGCCCTCAGGCGGGCGAGTCCCCGCCGCGCCACGCAGCGCCAACGGCCGCCCAACGGCCTCCCAACGGCCGCCAACGGCCTCCCCTCTTCGCCCGGCGAGTCTCTGGGGGGGGAGGTGGGGGGGGAGCGGGAGGGCGAGGAAAGCGGCGGGAAGCGGCTGCCGCCGAGCGCTCGCAGACCTTGGGTGAGGGGAAAGAAGTTAAAAAAAAAAAAAATAAAATTAAAAAAAAAAATTAAAAAAAGGGGGGAGAAGGCGGCAGGGAAAAAGGGGAGAAGGCCGCCGAGGAGGAGGAGGAAGAGCGAGGGGGGGGGAGGCAGTGCGGCGGTCCGTGCGGGGCACGCACACACAGGCCCGCCGCGGGCACCCGGAGCGGGGTGGGATGGGGTGGATTGTGGCGGGGAGCGGGGGGAAGGGGGGGGCTTGTATGAAGCCTGTCAGAGCCCCAGGGCCTCGGCGTGCTTGCGGGCCTTCAGCCGCAGGTCGGCGATGCTGGAGTTCTTGCTGTTGCTCTTGGCGGCGGCGGCCACCACGGCGGCGGCGGAGGCGGACTCGGCCAGGGAGGCGATGGGCAGCCCGAAGGGGGGCGGCGGGAACATCAGGTAGGGCGCGTGGGCCGCCAGGTGCGGGTGCAGGTGCGGGTGCGCGTGGGCCACGCCCTCCAGCTGCAGCTGCGCCTGGACCTGGGGCGGCAGGGACGCGGCGTCACACACACCCCCCCGACACACGGTCCCAACCCCCCCGTGTCAGAGACATCCCCCCCCCTTCGACGGACGCGGAACCCACGGGCGCTTCCCCCCGCCGCCTCGACCCTTCCCGGGACCAAAGAGCAACTTGTGACCGCAGTTTCTTCTCCCCCCGCCCCAATACCTCTCACACAGCGCAGCAAATCTCCGCTCCCCACTCACCCTCCCGAGGCACAGGGACACGCTTAACCCTCCTCATATTTTTTTTCTTTTTAATAAAATAAATAAATAAAAAAAATATGCGGCCCAACGCACGGGCGCCAACAAGTGCTAAATAGCTAATTTTTTTCGTATATTTTTTTTTCAGGGATGTTTATTTATACCTTGCTAAAAACTCTTTGGCCGCCGAGTCCCTTATATACCGGGTCGGTGTTTGCTTTGGAACTTTCTCGACCTACACAAACACGTTGGGGTTGACTGAGAGATTTCAGCTCCGGGTAGGTTCGGGGAGGGGGGTGTGGAGGGTGGGGGGAGTTTATTTATGTATTTAATTATTTTTGGTCCAAATATGTCTTTTAAAAATCAATACAATTAATCTGTCAGCTCCACGTGCCTCTGAGACGGAGAAGGTGGTGGAGGGTCCCTTTGGGCTGGGAAAAAATCGATTCCCCGATTAATTGACAAAAAAAAAGGGGGGGGGGGGGACTTACGAGCGGGGCGAGGGGTGGCTGGAAGCGGGGCAGAATTTCATTCCCCCTCGTCCCGGTTTTCCCCGGGGCCCTGAGCCTCGCTGGGACAAGGACCCGGGCCGGCTACCTGCGCTCCGCTAGCCCCTGTCCCGGCGGGCCGCACGGCGGCAGCGCAGCGGGGAGAAGCCTCCCCACCTCCGGGGCGGCCGCCGCCGTCGGAAAAAGGCCAGGCCTCGACATCCCGTCTGAGGAGGAGGGGGAGAACGACAGGGCAAGAGCCCACGTAGGTTTTTTTCCCTCCCCTCGTGGTTTTGCCCACTGAGTGGGAGACCGGGCGGGGACCGAAAGGCAGATGGGGACCGGCCTGCTCCATCCCCGGATTTGCCCGGCTGTCCCCCCCGGCCCTCCCCGCCGCGGGAAGGCGAGGCGCCCCCGGGAGGTCAGCCTGCCTTTGCCACGTCTGCCGCCGGCCACGGGGCCGTGTGCCAGCCCATCCACCGCACGGCGGCGGAGGGGGGGGGGGTGCTCGTAGCACCGGCGGCGCCTCCCGGGGCCGCGGGACCCCCCCGCTCGGCCCCCCTCCCCGGGCCGGAGGGGCGCTGAGCTCCTTGCAGCCGGGCGGGGGCTCCTTCACGAAGTTTTACAGCCTGTTTTTAATACGTGCCAACTTCTATATAAATGGCACTTGTAAACGTGTCCAGCTTCCTCCCGAAGCAAAAGAAAGGGGGTCGGAGCTTGCCGGGGGAAAGGCAAATAAAACCGGAGCTAACTACCTGTTGGAAAGGCATCCTCAGGGCTCCCATATTCACATAGGGGGCCACTCTGCAGGCGTCTAAATGGCTGGCGGTTCCCAGGATCACACCTGCGGGGAGAGACAAGGCCGGGTGAGCAGCGAAGGAGCCCCGGGGCTCCGCGTCCGTGTGTGGCCCCCGCGCGCACACGCACACACACACTCCCCCCGACCGTCCCGCACCCCTTACCCACCTTTATGCATCTGGTTTTCCTGCTTTCGGCACTTTGCTCTCCTGTTCTGGAACCAGACCTGTGGAAAGAAAACGCAAACAAAAACAACAAAAAAAAATAGCAACAAAAAATGGAGGTAGACCAGGCAGCCGCTAAGAAAGCGGGTTATCTGAGGGGCGAGGGAAGGAGGGTGGGGGTCTCCGCACAACTTTGCCGAGGTCTCTCCCGGGGAGCAGCCGAGGGGGAGAGGTCAGCCCCGGGCGGAAAGAGCCCCTCCATGTGCTGCGGAGGGGCTATTTTTCGCAGAGGAGGGGGGGGGTCCTGCTCTTTGGTGTGGTTTCTCAGCGGGAGCTGAACCAAGAAGATCAGAAGCGCCCGGGGAGACGGGGAGCCGACCGCTTCGCACCGAGGTCCCCGTGTCCTCCGGGGTGGGCAGTGGCGGTCCTTGTGCCACCCGTCTGGAGCGAGGGGGTGCTCCC
Source organism: Alca torda (assembly GCA_008658365.1). NCBI lineage: Eukaryota > Metazoa > Chordata > Aves > Charadriiformes > Alcidae > Alca > Alca torda. Next base: position 141,684,519 of record CM018076.1, read on the forward strand.
AGAAACACTTAAACTAAGGCCACAGGCAGGCCGTCAGGGACCCTCGCTCCCTTTGCAGTCACGCCTCAAACATGCCCGGGACAGCCAGCGTGGGCTAGGTCAGACTCCGGGGCCTGGCCCCGTCTGCTCCCTCCCGACCTCAGAGAAGATGCGAGGTCTTGAACTTGCACAAACGGGCTGAATCATTCCCCGTTCCCCAAACGTTAAAGGAAAACAAAACACGCTTGTGTAGACTTCTGGACAGACAAGATCAACATCTTCGCAGGCTGAGATGTCAAGAAGTGCTTATAGCCCCTACTCGAGAAACGCCTGTAATCCAATAATCCTGCCCCCATTCCAGCCGTTCTGATTCAAACAAGCGCAGAACTTGGAGTTGCCGCTGTGCCTCCCCTGCCTCTTTTCCAGAGGCATTTCAGCCCTTCATCACTTCTCCCCTTCCGAGGTGCTTGGCTTAGCAGCTCTCCCCACGGGGTCGTCAGAGGCACGGCCCAAAATGTTTTGCGGACCCTTATCCTTACACCAAAACCTACCGAATATGGACAAACATTGACTTTCACCTCTGATAAAATCTTGGAGCTAAGTAAACACCTACAGCCTTTGATGTTCTTGCACTTGCCAAGAGATCATACGGTTAATTAATACTAACTGCACTTCCTACATCAAATTTTCCCTTCAAGCTTTCTTCAATTGCCTTAATGATGGTCATTTACAACGGAGTAATTAGTGCAAAGAAAGGCTTCCAAAGGCATTAATTACCTCGGGTACCTCAGTGATTTTCTTGAGTAGGAATTGGCCTTCTCCGATTTGGAGCACCATTTTTCCTGCCCAGGGTGGCCGGGGAGGGGGGCACGAGGAGCTGGCGGCGGGGTACTGCGGGTACGGACCGACCGCCGGACCGACCGCTCCCGTCCCCGTCCCCGTCCCCGTCCCCGTCCCCGTCCCCCGCCGGCTTGTCTCTAGCGCAACCCTCCCCGCTCTAACCGGGCATCGCTGCCCTGGAACGCACAACCACGGCACAAGCCTGTATTATTTTTTTTTCCTCCGATCAATACGAAACATTAACAACATGCAACGCTTCTCCTTTTAACCGGGCCGTTAGGGATTATATATATATATATATTATTATTATTTTAAATACGAGCATGTAAAATATCGTGCCGTAGCGACAAGAATGCATTATTTTTATTTTTTTTACGGTTGTAAATCCTTGCAGGAAATCTCCTTGTGTGTCTTCCCCACGTCCCCCCCCCCACCCCCCCAAAGGAGTATAAATTGTCAGGAGGAATTTAAGCAGCGTTTAAACAACTTCTCTTGCAAATCAGAACATCTTTCAAACAGAAATTATATTTAAATCTGGAAAACGAAGTGCACTTTCCCTTTAGCTATGAAAAAATAAGGTTATGAGAAATAAAAGTGATGAATTAGCCACTGCGTTAAGCGATAATAAATCAGGCTTGGTGTGATTCACGATCAATTCCAATTAGTCATGAATATGCTAAGTAAAGCACAGTACACTGTTTTAGACAGTTATTTCTTCATTAAGGATCACTCAGTGATTTCTTTCACAAATGCTCTAATCTGATTTCCTTTTGATTTCCATTAGAGACAGTGAATAATGACATTTAATTTAGCCCTGCACCATAAACCCAAAGATATTTGTTGTAATTGAATTACTGCCTGCTCCTCACTATGGTCTCATAACTTTCAATTATAACCCTGACAGCTGGGTGATATGAGTTTCCAGTACAACACTAAAAATAAAAGGTTAATAAGGACTAGCTACCGTAGGAGCTTCAATTTATTTACAGCAAATTTCCACACTAAATTGAAACTATATCCTTTAACAGCAAGGGACAAGCGGTTCAGATAGGAACTAGAGAACAATTCTGAAAGTATTAAAAAAAAAAAACCTTTCCCTTTTCCCCCTTTCTCCTCCTTTTTTCCCGCTTCAGTTTCGTGAGGGATATCAAGCTCTCTGCTTATTTCCTAATTAATTATCCATTTCTCCTCTTTTCCCTCTTGATATTTCTTTTATTTCTAGCCTTGTGTTCATTCAAACCTCTTTTGTAAGATCATTGCATCTATTAATTTTTTTATCTCTCTCATAATCTCTGCCTGAATCAGTATCTTTTTTCTTTTTTTTTTTTTTTTTTGGTGTGCTGTTTTAAGATCCGCGAGCACTTGAAGCACCAATTTTCCTGTAACTATGAACATCCTGTTAAGGTGCTGCTCAGTAATAAAGTACTTGAAAGAAAGAGTGCAGAATTCAATTACAAGTAATTTATTTTTATAGAAACAGTACATCAAGGCCTTGGAAAGATATTACAGAGCCCAAGTAAGAAGATCTGGGAAGATGACATAAGAGTTGATGTCCCCTTCAGCAAAAGTTTAATCTTTTCATTAATTTATATGGTGTGGTTAGATCAATCTTCCAGGAGAAAGTAGGCCAGCAGCACTCTGAACCCCTGCAATATCCCCTGCAACCGCCCTTCCTAAGGCGTGCGCCCGGCGGATCCCTCGCCCTGCTCGGTTTATACTGAGAGAGGCAGGAGCAGAGGGGAGAAAAGAGCCTTTATAAAGGCAACAAAACAAGAAAAAGAAAAAAAAAACAAAACCAACCTAGCTACTCTATTTGTTTCGGGGAATGCCTCCGGGAGGCAGTTGTTTAAAGCCAGATAGTCGCTTACTCAGGCAAAGTGTTGCTGAGCGGGTCCGGGGGGAGCGGGATCCGCCGTCGTCGCGCTTAAGGAGGGGGACAAGGCGAGTCCTGTCCCCACTCCAGCACGGGGCTGTTTCTTGTCTTCCCTCTGTGCCCTGGGGTTAAGGGGAGGCACGGAGACGACCGCCTGTGCCCACATAGTCACACCCGCACCTATGTGTAATCACGCGTACACACGTATAGACGGCTATAATACATATGCATGCTCGTCTCTTATCTCCAGGGTGTGAAGGCGTTGGTTTGGTGACTTTTTCTTCTTGGGGTTTGGTTTGGGTCTGTTAGGCGAAGTAGGGAGTTACAACCCAAGAAGGGATCTCCTTCAGGTTTCTCCCGCTCTAGGCCTGCTCAGAGAGCCACAGGTTGATCTTATTAATTACTTCCAGGGTTCCTTTTTCATACGACATCTGTTTTGGGGAGGCATTCCCTAGTTGGCTTAAGGGGGGGTATTTTTCCCTTCAACAAACCGAAAATCGAATTTTAAAATAATCGATGTGGAGCCACCCAAACAGACGGCTCCGATGGCCCCAGAACTACAGCAACCCGGACCTATTATCAAGGTTTCGAAGGCTAATTGGTATTTAGCTGTATCTGAAGCGGGCTGGGAGGGACGGGGGGGAGACTCCACCAGATGGGGTGCCATGCATTCATACGCTTGCTGCGCGAATCAGAGCGGGCACCTTTCCCCCGGCTCTGGCTAATCCCGTCCCTCAGCACCCAAACCGTCTACCCTTATTCACGGCGATTGTTTTCTGGGCTTTTTTTTTTTTTTTCCATAACGGCCCCATTAAAGAAAGAGGGGGAAGAAAATGAGGATTAAGGGAGAGTTAATGGCACGTTTGCAAGGAAAAAACACAATAATTAAAAAAAAAAAAAATAGCGAGCTGCTCAGCTATTAGAGACTTGTCAACGCTATCACCACCACCCCCACCACCACCACCTCCCCACCACCCCCCCAAAAAAAAAAAACCCAAAAAACCAAAAACCCGCCTTCCTAGGAAATGCAAGGCACAGGCAGATATTCCCAGAGCAGAATTACTGTTTGGCAGGACAGGTACAGCGGAGTTGCAAACAGCTTCCCCATCACACGTGTCGCCTCTGCCTTCACCTCCCCGCTTTGGATGAAACGGGGCACTGTGCTAGGATCCGCTGGCAGTTAGGAAGTGAGGTGAGGACGTTTCCAGGAACAGAGCCTTTCTCTTACCTGAACCCTAGCTTCAGACAGTCCCAGCCTCTGGCTTAGTTCCTCCCTCATGAAGGCATCCGGATAGTGAGTCTCATCAAAAAGTCTTTCCAGCTCATTCAGCTGCTCTAGTGTGAAATTGGTTCTGCTTCTCCTTTGTTTGAGCTTGGTCTGTCCATCTTCATCTTCTGACTTCACATCTTCCCTCTTCTCTTTGCACTCGTAGATCCCTGCCGGGAGGGGGAAGGGGAAAACGACACTGAGCCTCCCCTCGCACCTCTCCGAAGTTTCTCTCCGCAGAGAGAGGTCTCCCCTCTCCCCTCTCTTCGTCCCCAAACTTTGCGCAACCTGTGGGGGGCAATAGGCGGGCGGGCGGGGGTCCCTGGGCTGGCCCCGTCAGGCCGGAGGGGGCGAGCGGGGCCGGGGGGCACCGTGTCGGGCTGAGCCCCGCTGCCAGCTTCGCGCCGGGCAGGGGACACCTCGCCGGCCGGAGGGAGGGATGGAGGGAGCCGCGCTGCCTTGCCTGGCTAATGCCCCATCAGAAAAAAAACCTATATAGATAAATATAATTTTATTTTCTTTCCAGGCTGAGGAGGAAGCCGTGCCGCCAGTTGGCATGGGCAGTTCGGGGAAGGGGCTGGTGGGAAAACCGCTGGCCCCCCGATACATCCAGGCGGTGGGAATAGGCGGGGGAAGGGGGTTTCTCCGTTGCCGTTTTCTCTCAAAGTAAAGAGGGTTACGCAAGAAGCTCCCCACTGCTGTCATGGTGAAGCCACGGTGAAAATATTTGCCTCGTAAAAGAAACTTTCCATGGGCCTGAGACCGAAACCGTCCGCCTCTCTCCCCCTTATCACCCCTCCTTCCCCCAGAATACCTGCCGGCGGGTCGAAACCCCCCGGGCGTCGGGCCTGCACGGCCCGGCGCGGAGGAGCAGACTCCAGGACCGTGGGTGGCCTCCCAGCCCCTCCAAAACAGCAGACAACCCATTCCCCCCACCCCGCTCCGGCCCTCATGGAGCCCAAGAGGGCTCGGGGCGAGCTTGCGATCGGAGGCAGCCGCTGCTGTGCGCGCTTGTCCCGGGCAGAGGGGAGGAGGGTTAGGGAGGCAGCGGGAGAAAACAACTGTCCTTTTTTGTTTTGGGGTGGTGGTGGGCATTTCTTCTGCTTTGGCAAATTATCTTTCTTTCCTCTTTTTTTTTTTTTTTTTTTCCATTCCCCCTCCCTTTTCCTTAATGCCAGGCGGCCTAACGCACCGACCCTCTTTTAAATGCGGATTAACGAAAAGAAGAGAGGTGCTGGAGCAGGGGCCACCTCTGGAAGATGAACCGGTTCCCCGGGACCCCTCCGCCTGCCCGGGCCGCGCATCCGGCGCGGGCACCGGCGGAGTCCCGGGACGAGCCCGCTCCGGCTGCCTCCTTTGTGCTCTTCACCTTCTGGGGGGTGGGAAGCCACATCTGCAGATTAAATCCGTTTTCCCTCACCAAATACACACGTGTTATATATACATATATATGTATGTATACACACACGCAAATGTGCGCATGCACATATATATATTAACCTATATACTTAAGGGCATCCCAAAATGCAAATGACTAACTGCAAATCGTAAGTTAACTGAACGTAGTAAAGCGTCCTGAACTGCATCTGTGCTTAAGTAAGGCGGGGACCCAAACCGAAGCGCTCGTTTTCACTTCCAAAATGAAAACTGTCCCTGGCCGTAACCGTTCCTGCGGGCTCCCTGTCTCCGTCTCCGGGCTGGATATTGGCTGCATAAAACTTTGGGAAGGGTCTGACCTCCGGAGGCGGAGGCGGGGGGGGGTTGTTCGCTGGTTGGTTTCAATGGCGTTTTGTTCGCATTTCTCCAGTAAGGGGAACCCCTAGGAAAAGACGAGGGTGCTAACCCAGCAAATGCCTAGGGAAAATTAGGCGCGTTCAAAAGCTCTGTCTCCTTTCGGAGATCCGAGGCTACAGCATGTCCGTGATAGGTATAAAATATTAACTAGCACATCGGTGGGACTGAAATCACACGCCGGAATCAGTTGAAATTAGACTGAAACCTGGCATGAATTTAAACTGTCACAAACATCTCAGCTCTTTCCAACTCCTCCCTTCCATCCCCACCCCCAGCCCCTCTCCATAGATTAGATTAGCTAAACGTACAAACTAAAAATTCGATACACAAGGAAAAGGGAGAGTAGTAGAGATATTTTTTTTCGTTCGTTCGCATTATAATTTTTTTTATTTAGTTTTTTTTTTTTTTTCCTGGAGCATGCCCGGCTTTCATTTTTTAAAACCATCTCTTGCGCCAATGATTCTTCTAAACTGAACCCTCTCGTTTTGCAGTCTCTCGACCAGAGAAGGAAAATCAGCAGTGCCGAGTGGTACTGGCTTGTGCAGAAATACGGGTACCCGAATATGTGGTTACACCCGGTCCTTCAGTTTGGGGAGGGGGTGGAAGAGAGGAGGATATTAAATAAGCGTTTGGGCTGTAAATTAAATTGCCTTTCGCCCAATGTTATATTAAACAAGATCAAACAGTAGGAAACAGCTGAAAGACTGGTTGTTGTTCCCCAACCTATTAACCGTTTTTTATTACCCCAAGCTAGCCAGTAGCTCCCCAGGCAGGTCCACCTGTCTAACTTGCCTAGAGACACTTTCTCAACTTTCTAATCCCCCCGCCCTTTTTATTCTCTCCTTCCCCTGCGAGCCCGTGCGGGATTTTTAGCTTGCTAGGTTTAAAAATTATTTTTTAATTTGAATTTCTTTCACGCTATGAGAAGGAATGGCGTTTTACCCCTCTGCCGGGCGTCCCCGCAGCCCGGGGGGGAGGCGGTACTGCCCCGGCCCAGGTGAGAAGGGCAGGCAGGGGACCGAGGGACCGGGCGGCAGGGCCGGCCGGTGCCTCTCTCCGCAGGGATGCTCCGTCTCACCCGGGCCCGGGTAGCTCCCCCGCAGCCAGGCTCCTCTCCTCCTCCTCCTCCTCGCCGGCCGCAGCCTCTGGCTAGGACAGGCTGACCGACACAAGACAAAATGTCCAGGGAGAGCCCTCTCCACATCCAGCTTTCTCCCAGCAGAAGCAGCAGCATCCTGGCGGCCCGGAAGCAGGAAGAACAGGTCTCCTGAGGCGTTAAAACTCCCCGGACAAGGTTTCCTCGTACAAAAATACACAGATAGACAAAAATGTCTGACGTCCTGCGCTGCCCCCTTCCCCCGGGCGAGTGAACGCCTAACGCACCGGATCGATCTGGGATGTGAACGGGGAGTGAAAGGGGAGGCGGGGGGGGGAAGGAGAGGACCGAAGTTGCGACTTATTTTTCACGGCTATGTTCACGATAGGCATGCAGGCATATGTGTTTTTAAAGCGTTATGTTCCCGCCGCTGCGGGAGGGAGGCGGCCGGAGGAGGGAGGCAGAATGCGGGAGGCGAACCCGCTCGCCCCGCCGGGACCGGGGCCGGGGCGGCGGTGTCCGGCTTGTCCCCCGCTGCGGAGCGCCGGGGGGCGGCCGGGGAGGGGGCCGGGGTTGGCGGCGAGGGGTGCGGGGCGGAGGGCGGCCAGCCCCGCTCTTACCTTCCGCCGTCCTGCCCGTGCTGAACTCCTTCAGTTTGTCCTTGTCGCTCTCTACGTGGTCTTTGAAAAGATGCACCGGGCAATGGTTGCTGCTCTCGGTCATGTCCTGCAGGTTAGAGTCAGAGTTTCCAAGCTCCCTAGAGCGAGCCAACCCACTCTCCAAAACTTCCCTGTACGTGATCGTCTCCTTCTTGTTGCTGCTGCCACTGCCGCTGCTGCTCTCTTTGCTTTTCTGGTCAAAAGATTTGGATACAAAAGCCGTAAGTTCTTCCATGGCTGCCCGGTGATCTTATCCACAGAGATCCACTTGTTTTCAGTCGGAGATGTGGCCGTCCTCCGCACGCTGTTTTTGCACGTAGAAGATGGGCTGTATAGGGTTAGATCACTCCTGCTGTTATTTATGCCTTTCAATTTGAGATCACACTATTTATACATGGCTACCTCAGCCCAACCCCCAGCTCTCCCTGTCTCCAGCAATTACTGACTGCTCCATAGTCGCAGGCGGACTCCTAGCAGCTATCTCCCCCACCTCAGTCCAGCAATTGGCTTTCTTTTCATTTCATCACTCTTTGGCATCTTTGCACCTTGATTTAGGGAGGCAAAGAGGCAAAAGCGAAAAAGAGGGGGAGAGAGAGGGAGGGAGAGGAATAAAAGGGGGGGGGGGGGAGAGGAAAACATGAAAATAGGTGTCTGCATTCTGTAAATGGGTTGCAGAAATGGAAGTCGAGGAAGACTTAATTGATTGTAAGGACATCCTGTGCGTGGCAACACTGTGAGTAAAAACGGACCCACAGCTAATCAAATAACTGTGCTCCTGCAGTTAAATGTATCGCTGTGAAGAGGAAAAGAAAATGAGTGTTCAATAAAAAAAGGTAATGAATAAAAAGCCAGAGATGTGCATTTGTTGTAATCATTGGAAATTCTACCTGATTTGCTATTTAGCTAATTTCGCTTAATTAAATGGTCAAAATAGTCGGCGAACCAAAAATGCTGTTTTAAAAGTGTTGCCTGTTCTGTCGGGCGGGTGGGTGGGTGCGCGGAGGGGGACGTGTGCTGCAGTTAAACAAGTTGCGAGGTGTCTCGGAGATCCGTGTCGGTGTGTTCGGAGGATTTGGAGGGGGTTGCTTGGATGGGGGTGGTGGCGGTGGTTATTCATAGGTAGGGGGGCTCTCCAGATGCGTGTAAACATTGCAGGGTCTGTTTTCTTGTTTACTGTTATTATGCCGTGTGAAGATACTGTTGGGGAAAATTAAAATCTAAAATGTTTATTTGGATGTAGAGCTACCCCGCTGCGTGCAGTAGAGGGGTAATTTGTTAACACGAGAGTTTGTACACGACAAATAGAACATTAAATCGTCTTTTTTTTTTTTTCCCCCAACGAAACATCTCCTGCCAGATTTAAGATAGGACTGGCAATAATTTCCCCACCTTGTTCTTGGTAGGCTGCTGTTATTTTTGTTGTACTCGCGGAAGAATTATTATTCTGGGCGCTTGAATAGCTGCCTGAAATTCATCTCCAGATAACAGCGCCGGCATTTCCAGCGCCTCTCTGCACCATTTGATCCGCAAGCGGAGCCGATTTTTCAGCTATTTATTTCTATCTCGTCTCCTCGGGCTCCTTCGCGAAGGGTTATTTGGTATTTGGAGGAATTCTGTCTTCTGGTCGTTTGGCTTTTTACGTCCTTCTCATTCCTTCGCCTCGAGTTTGAGATAATCAGAGCCCATCATCACGCCACCCTCTGCTCTGAACCGCAACCAAAGGAGGCTCCTCGCTGGAGCAAGGGGCCATTGTTTCTTTTCCGGGGGAGCATGGGACTGCTCTGAAAATTAGCAGAACATTAAAACTCTAAAAATACGTTTAATTAATCCAAAGGTGCCCCCAGCACCAGAGTTAACACCTCCACAGGAGGAGGGGAAAAAATAATAATCGAGGAAGCAATTAATAAAGGGCTTTAAAAAAAAAAATCAATCTCCCCCTGTGCGAGTTTAAAATGATTATCTAGGGGACAAGGATTGATCATTTGATCTCGGCACTGCGGATATCCCTGACATTTATTATATTGTTGTGTCTCGGTGGCATCCTTCCTCCAGAGTTCATTTAACAAGTGAGGGAGCCGAGGAAGCCTTACAACTTAACAAACAGGTCTTGTCATCGCAAACGCCAATCAAATCCGAGGCTCTAATGTATATCACACGGCACCACATAAATAATAAAGGCAAAGGATAGACGTGGAAGTAACGTATGGCTAAGAAAAAGATTCCGGCACGACACGCTGGTTGTGCCTCCCTCACGCAGCCTGTCTGTGTAGGGGTTCGGGGTGGACTGCTAAACAGGCTGGTGCTGCGGTGCCAGGGTGTCACGGAGCCACACACACGCGGGGACGCGGGCTCCCGCGGGGCTGTGCCGGGGCTGAGCCGCCGCCGGGGAAACTTTCCCCAGCCCTCGGCTGGACCGGTATCCATCCATCCATCCATCCATCCATCCATCCATCCATCCATCCATCCATCCATCCATCCCTCCATCCCTCCCTCCTTCCCTCCCTCCCTCCCCCCTCCCCGCCCGCCGCCCCCGCCGTGCCCAGCCTCCCTCGCAGCAAACAGCAAATAAGGATAAATATTTACTAACTCCGCTCCCCCAGCCCCGGTGCGGCACCGTGCGCTACGGCTTCCCCGAGCTGACGGAGTTTGCACCCCCTCCCCTGGATCTCCCCCCACCCCCTCCGTTCCCCCCCCCCCCCCCCCTTCACCCGCGCCCCCGTCCCGTTCTCCTCCCCGCGGCTCCCTCCCCGCTCCCAGCCCCACGCGGGGCCGCGCTGCTCCCAGAGACCCCCCCGGGTCCCTCCTGCCACCGCCCGGGGCTCCTGCCCCCGAGGACAGGGACAAATCCAAGCCCCCTTAAAACAGCGGGGGGAAAAGCCCTGTTGCCTCACCGCCATCCCTATCCCGCCCTCCCTTCCCGCTTCCCGGCAGCGCGGGAGCGCCCGGTGGGAAAGCCGTTTCCCCCCCTACCCTCCCGCCCTGTTCCCGCACCCGCGGGGCGCAGCTCGACCCGGGGCGAGCCACCGGGCGCACAAATCGGGCGGCAATCCGCAGCCCACCTCCACTCGCCACCCCGGACGGCAGCGGGGAGGCCGGCGGGGGGGAGCCCTGCAGACGGGGGGGAACTTGCCTCAGACTCGCTCCGCAAGAGAAAAGCGAAACAAAGCACCGGAAAGGGAAAGGGACAAAAAGAGGGAAATAATTTAAAAAAAAAAAAAAAGAAGCGGTTCAAGTCGCAACCCTCCCCGGGGATCCCCACGCCGCGGACGCCCGCGGGGGCGTGGGCAGCCCCGTGGGCGCGCACGGCCTCACTGAGCGCTCCGCGCAGAGCGGAGCTTTGCGGGGGGTGGAGGCCTGTCCCGACCCGACCCGTCCCGTCCCAATGGGGCGGCGGGAGCGGGGGGAGGCGGGGAGCCCCTCCGAGCCCCCCCGCAGGCCGCGGCCGTGCGGGCAGCACGGGCAAGGTGGTGCGGGTGTGGGCAAAGGTGTATGTGTGGGGGGGGCACTTTTGACCCCGCTACAAACTTTGTCAGCGAGTTCAGAGGGGAATTGCGCTTATTGCTGCTCCCGGTAACGGGCTGGGGAGGAGGGATGGAGGGATGGAAGGAAGGAGCTGCCGTCCAAACCCCATTCCCTTGCAGGCACAGAGCTCCTGGGACCCTGTCGCAAAACTAAGAAGCTACCAGCGCCCCTCAGAGCTGCCCTCGGCTTGTCTCGGCGCCCCGGGTACCCCTTTCCCGCGGTACAAGCCATCCCGCTCTCCCTGACACCCCCCCACACTCCCCCCCAATCCCTTGCAGGACCGGGCATCAGCGATATGCTGAGGGCTCCCCTGGCAGCACGGCCTCCCGGGTCACCTGCGTGGCAGTCTGCCCCCAAATGTTCCTCCTCCCTCCCCACCGTCCCGGCTGCAGCCGGGAGTCGATGTCTGGCCCCGGGTGCTCAAACCCGGTCGGGAACGAGCCGGGCGGGAGTGCGAGGGGACATATGGGAACAGGGAATCTCTCCCTGTCGGGGAACAGCCCCGGACCGGCTACCGCAGAAGAGCGTTTATTTAGCGTGGTATCAATACGTGGGCTATTTTTTTTATTATTCCGCTTTCCAAGGGACCTCTTGACCACTGAGTTTGTTTTTTTTTTTTTCCTCCGAGTTGAGTGAGAGGAATAATTATGAATGAGTCTAAGCGTTGCATTAGCTTTAAGCATTTCCAAGGCAAAGTATTGGATTTCATATTTATAAGAGGAATTTACATTTGTACGTTGACTCATGGTATGACGTAGGGCGAAACCGATTTCCTCCCTCCCCACGCTTCTGCTTATTTTGGTCCAAATGGGACAAATAAGCAAACGGAAAAATCGTCGTTTTAATCCACGCTTTACTAAGCGCTGACCCGAAGAGCAAGATTTTGTTGAGTAGATAACCGAGTCCTCTCTCTCCATCTCCATCCCTCCCTCCCTCCCTCCTTCCCTCCCTCTCTCCCTCTCGTGATTAATTCAGAGACTGTAATCATGGACATTGTACATCAAACCTTTCTGCTCACGCTACAGACTCCTGCAGATTTTTATTGGTTTACATGAAAGCGAGTAAACATATTTCAGAGGATGCCCTTTCAATCTGGCTCCATTTCCACAGCACATAATTCCAAGGACAATTTGTTTTAATAATAAGAATGGATGCAGTGTTAATGGTTTTCAATTTGTGTTTAAAAAAAAAAACATTAAATATTTATAAGTATCGATCGAGGGTTTCAGGATTTTACAGACGTCTTAACACATTTCATAGATGGGATTTTTTTTTTTAATTTAGAAACCTGCGTCGTATTCTCTTTTATGCTGTTTATTGATTTAAGCAACATCCGTGTCTCAAATGAGAGACTAATAGATTTTCATTAAAATAGTCTTTCTTAATCCTGATTGTGAATGGATATGATTGATCCATCCAGCACACTACACATCTATAATATTAATAAAGGACATTATCATGGCAGGACTTGCTTTTCCGTCAGCAGGACACTTTTTTTCCCCCCTCCTCGCAACCTTAAAGATTTATTTGGGGGCCGTAAAATGGCCCACAGGAGGGAAACGCATTGGGAAGAATACATTTTTATATTAGATTTTTTTTTTTTTTGGTAGCTTCAGTGGAAAGATTTTTTTTTTTTTTTTTAAATCTACAAGCCGCTGGGGCAACATATGGTGAAAATTAAACTGTTTCCCCGCAAATCTAATCTTAAAACATTTATGTTGAGTTTTATTTTTAGAAAAACAGTTTTAAAGGAGAGGAAAACAATCTTGGATGAAAAGTAAAATAAAGAATATTCGAAAGGCTATAGTTTAAACTAACAATAGCCTGCTTCCCCGGCTGAGGCTGCTGGACGGGTATCGTACCTGATGAATATGTTACGAAGCGGTCGGGACAGGAGCGGCTACAGTAATTAATGGAGTGTGACAGAAATGCTAAGGGCTTAATTGTCTTTATTCCGACTTCTAGCAACGTAACCAAAGGGATACATTAATTCAATACAAAAACACACAAATGCTCGCCTCACTCTACACGGAGGCACACGCAAGCACACACGCTCTCTCACAACACACACACACACACACACACACACACACCACGTCCCTTCTCTATCACAACTATTTTTTAAAAAAGCTGCCTCTTTCCAGCAACGTTAATTACTCATATATTCATTACAGGGAGCCTAGACGCGTTCAAAATCCTCATCTACTTTTACTTCTGTAAAATTAATCATTCACGCGGTGAATTACCATAAGCAATTGCTTTTGTGTGTAATTAATTACAATTTAGTGGGCGAGCATAACGGGCGAGTAGCTCCCTTGATTTCAGTCGCCCTGAGTAACTCGAGCAGAACTGGAAGAGTCTATCAGAAAAACCGCAGAAAAAGAAGGGAAAAAAGTTCTGAGCTGTAAAGTTTGTACTGGTTTTAGCAGCACAAAATACACACAGAGAGAATTGTTTGCCCCCTTCAGTAATGTGCGAGGGACGCTGCAATTTTGAACTCTGTAATAATGATTAATAAGTCAAAAGGGCATATTTTTCTTTTATGGTATGCAGCGCTCAAGGGAATATTCCGTGTATGTCTTTAAAACGAAGTAGGAATATTTACACACATGCACAGAGTTAGCAACAGCACCAAAGAAAGAAAGAAAGAAAGAAAAAAAAAGCAACCACGAATATTTCAGTGGACTATTACATTTTTTCAATTATTTCCCAATGAGTATTTCAATGAACTGTTACATTTTCCCAATTCACAGGGAAGATTTATGGGATTATTAAGATTTCTAGTGGAAATATTATACAGTGGAAGTTTATCGTCTCTCAGGGATTGTACACCATTTGATATCAATTTCCAGATGTTATGATCTTTTTCAGAAAATAATTGAGTATATTAACTTCTTTCCTACATAAGACTATTTAGGGGTTTATTTATTTATTTGTTTATTTATTTATTTATTTATTCTGTCAAGGGCACAGCTATCTCTTCCCCTCCCCGCCCCCCCCCCCCCCCCCCCCCCCCCCCCCGGAAACACACACACTTTTCTTTTACCGGAATGAAATTGTCGAAACATTGGGGTAAACTTAAAACAGATAACAGTTTAATACTCGAGGGAAGGAATAATTAATTTGCGAGTTTATTACAAGCAAAAGCCCGTGGATTTACCTATGTATTTTTGTATAGGATTTACCTATGTATTTTTGTATAAGAATAAGGTACAGTCTGCCTATTTGGCTGCCCACGGCCGTGGACACAGGGGGAGGCGCGGTGGCCCTGCGTGGGTGCCGGAGCCCCCGCGGGGACCTGCGGGCGCCCCGCTGCCCCACGCTCCGCCGCGGCGGCGTCAGCTCCGCTGTCATCCCACGGTTGAAAGCAAGGTGGAAAAGCCACGCGTGTTTTTCAAAAGGTCTTTCCCAGGTGGTTGCTCGCGGCGGTAGGTCCCTAAATCCCCGCAGACCTGGGGAGTGCGCACACGCGTGGACGCGCACACGCGCAGGCGGATCCGTGCACAGAGGCACGCGTGGACGGGCACACGCTAGCCCTGCGAGCCCCCACTCCGCGATGTGGCGGGTCTCAGCGGCAGCGGGGGGATGCCTCCCCCACCCCACCCCGCCTTTTCCGCCGGCCCCCCGCTGCCCCCGTGTCAGACGGGGCGGGATGCTGCCCGGCCCGGCCCGGCCCGTCGGGGCAAGCGGGGCAGGGGGCAGCGGCGCGTTAATGGCAGATTTGCAGCTGTGCCCAGGAGAAGCGCAGGGCGGACGCCCCCCCCTCGTCCCCGCTCCCCACTCGTGGAGGCTGCGGGTGGGCGAGATGTGCCCGCCGGTCCCTGCTGCTGAGCTCCCACGGGGAGGGGGCGGGGGGGGGAAACCGGTGGGTGCCGCAGCGGCGTCTCCCCCGAGGAACAGTCGAGCCGTGCCGCCCCCCCGGTCCCTGCTGAGATGTCCCCGCGGCCTTCGACGGGCAGAGACACCCCCCCCACACACCCCCGTCTTGGCCGCCGTCGGAAGGGTTGGGACCGGCCAGAGCGAGATTTCACCCCAAAAAGGGATTAAGGGCTGCGGCGGGCTTCAGTGTCCCTGCACGGCGAAGTGGGGAGCGAGGGGGGGGGGAACATTTCACAGGTTGCCTCGCCTCGCGTTTACCGGGGCAGTTACGGGGGGAAAAAAAAAAAAAAAAGAGGTGGGAGAGAAGGAGAGAGAAAGAAAATCAACTTTAAGAGACTCCGGGTTTAAGTAACAGCCTTTGATATTTTGACAGTAAAATGGAAAACACTTAACAGGAGTCAAGTTTTGATGTCTGAGGCTGGCAGCGCCCCCTAAAATTATATTGTCTTGCCTGCTGCTTCAAATTGGACCCAGGACCTTATAACGTCTCTCCAGGTCTTTATCTGCAGCCTTTCTGATTGCAAAACCATAATTGTATCATTTTACACCAGTCAACTAAGCAAGTGCCAGTGGAATAAAATCCACAAAGTGCACACACATACCAGCTCTCCGGCAAAAGCAGCCTGTTCTTTGCAAGTTGTAAAGGCCTGCAAATTAAATACCAATTACTGGAAGCAATAAAATGTTTTTTATTGCACGAAATCTACTTAAAACAGAAAAGAATAGTCGTTTTATTTTCGGGAGGGGGAGGAGGCGGGGGGGGCGCAGCTCACGAAGACATATATTGGCAGAGAAAGATTCTATACAGCGCCTGCACGGGGCCACAATGGAGACATTCTACCGCCGGCAGCAGGCAGGCGTCCCCCCCCCGTGTTGTACAGGGGGGGGTTATGCAGAGGTGCTTATGATAGGGATTATTGTAGGTGAGACTCGGAGAGCTGGGAAGCCCGGGAACAGTAGCTCAAGGTAGAAGCGAGTGAGTGGCGCAACCGAGTTATACGACAGCAGCCCAATGTGCTTTTAAGCCCTCTGCCAAATGAGGCTCTAAGGGGTTGGTGGCGAGAATAACATGGAGTGTGGGCTGGGGGGGTGTCTGCGAGGTAGCACAAGTAGCGGCCTGGCCTCTCCTCCTTCCTCTGCCCTCTCTTCCTTCCCCTCTTTGGGGAAGAAGGGGTTACTGGCTTTCTACCTTGGGAGCATCATGGTGAAAAGGCTCCTAATTCCCTACTGTGCTCTCCAGCCCCTTTGGTGGGGTAGCCCCCTGAGAGGCAGCTTGTGGGGGGTGCAGCCAGACGTGTTCCCTGGGGTACTAGCCCCGCAGCGAGGCTGCCGTCCCCCCACGAACCTCCCCAACTTTCTACGGAGCGAAACAACATCAGCAAACCTTCCGGCGGGAGGGATGTTTACCCAGAGGAGACACCCTCAGCTTTGCCTGAGCTCGGCTGCCCTTCACCGCAACGCAGCCCCCCGCCTAGCACAGAAAAGGAAGAGTGGAAGCAGTCAGAAAGCCATGCTCTGGCAGAGGAAATCCAGTGGGATAAGTGATACGACAAACTTCATTTAATACGCTCAAGCCCTTGAATTGCGCATCGAAACCTCTCTCAGATACATGCATCCCACTCCTAATTTCCCTAGTGTTTCATTACTCCTGGAACATCCTGTCCTTGTGGTTTTCCCTTATATTGTGCCCGCACTTCAACCTCAACGATGGAAATTGCCTGTGGATGGGACAGGACACAGCTCTGGGGAGCACCTACCATGCACAGCATGTCACGACACTTAGGCTGACGGGGACTCGCGTTGTGCCTCTGTAAATAGGATTTGAAAGAGCGAGGTTTATTTTTTCCAATGACAGAGGCAATTTGAGGATTGCAAGCTTGTTTCTTAACATGACCCCATTCTAAGTGAACTAAATTCTCTGACTCACCAGAGCGTATTATACAGAGCCAGGCTGAGGCAACAAAGAGATCTTCCAAGCTAATTACCCGCAAGCGCGCAGGCTTTCTGTAGATGAATTGGATTTAGAAATGCTTGAAGACTAGACTTGACTAGACTTAGAAACACAGGGAAAACTGAAACTCTGCCATGCGTTCTACTGCCATTTCAAAGGTCCCCTGTGCTTGCCATGTGAGATCTCCAGCTTTTGAAGGGTCCGATTTAAGCTGCCCTGCTGCTGCTTGTGCTGCGAGGAGAGCAAGGGCGCAGGCGGGGGCTCAGGGCTGCAGGTTACACACAGCCCCTTTGCCTGGCCCGGGGGAGCCGTCACCCCGAGAGCCTGTGCTGGCCTCCAAGGAGCCCCTGGGACACCTGAGAAGTCGTGGGGCCACCCTCCAGCACCAGTGGGGCTGCTGCACCAGTGGGAAGGGTGATACCGGTGGGGTTGCTGGCACCAGAAGAAACGAAGTGGAATATTTTCCTTCCTCTCCCCAAACTGGAGGGGTTTTGGGGCTTATTTTCCCAGCTGATACTCCTTTTTTTTTTTCTCAGTTGGGCTTTCCCCTCACCTCTGCCTCGCCAGTGGTTTTCCCTGGGGTTCGCTCACGAGGGCTCAGCTGCTCGGCAGCAAGGAGGCAGCCTTCAGAAATAGTTGGGTCTCCTGATATCAGCCCCAAGGAAACGGAGGCCCAGGGCTGACATCTGCAGGTCCCTCTGCTGCACTGGGTCCTCATTTAATGCCGAGCGAGGAAAAGCTGTGGGAAGGAAAAGGTTTAACGGCGTAGTAATGCTGCTCCTTTTGGGGCAGGGGGCGGGAGTCACTGTCAAAGAGAAAAGTGTTTATTCATTTATTTTTCCTTAAAGAGGGGAATTCTGTCCTCGGCGCTGCTAAATAAGCAGGATTTAGGCTGCTGCATGCCCAAATCACGCTGGGCGCTCCTGTTTACGCCCCTCGTTGTGTGTCCACGTGCGCAAATATTCACCCATTGACGAGGCTGTGGGGGTTTCTGGTTTTGTTTAAAAATTGGCCGCCTGCAGCCTCCCCTTAGCTCCTCTGGGTACGCGTGAGCAGCTGCGGAGAGCTGCAATGCTAGCCAACAGACCTTGTAGCCCCCACAGATGTCAATTAGTTTCTCTCGGGCTTCCTTTGGATACACTGGGGTCTTGAGACCTCCATGTGCTGACTTATTTGTAAAGCATGAGTTATTCACTAACTCCGTGTTATTAATTAGAAGATTATCAGCTCTCGGTGGTTCGCCTGCCTGCTGCAGGGAGGTTCCAAGGAAACCTTCGCATGGACTGGGCTCAAGGAGAGCGTCTATTGATTACTATGGTGGGACATTCCTGCTTTCTGCATTAAAGAGCAACTGGAGGGATATGAAAGGCTACGGAGACCCTGAGTGCCTTTCCAGGCGCGGGTAACCCAGAAAGCGGCTTGCTGCAGCTGCATCGCCGTGGGTTGGTGAGGGCTGGCCGGCTGCTCGTGGAGGCAAGCCCGGGGACGGGGGCCGAAGGTCTCGGGAAAACGTGCAAAGAGCCCGTCGTGGGCTGTAGTTGGGGGGAAAAAAAAAAACGCAACCCTGCATAAATCCTTTTGGCAACTGAAAAAGACAAGGAGCTGGGTACTAAAAGCGCAAGGAGGAAGGGAACAGATAAGTACATCGCCTCGAGACACCACAGCTTTTTAAACTAGTTAAACTGACTGTGCTCCTCTGGGAACCCCTTTTAGAGGAGGCAAAATTGAGTGCATCTTTAATTTGCCTAATTTTCTTCATCCTATATATTTTTGGGTCCTCCCTGCGCTAATGAATCCTTGCTGCGTTCACGGGGAGTGAAACTTGTTAGTATTAGCAGAGGTCACCGCCGCCTTTCTCCGAGCCATCACTGTCCTTCCCGCGACTCCATCAAGCATTCGGGAGGGTCGCACCGGGGAAGGGGAAGGGTCAGCTCAACCCGCCTGGAGTTTCACCGCTTGCCTTTGAAAGGAGACACACTTTGATCTAAGATGTGGCATCAAGCCCAATATATAGTTTTAGATATACATATATATATATATATATATATATAAGGTTTTGTACAGAAGAAAAAAAAAAATCAGGTAGCCAGCTCTGCTGTAACATGAAAGTCGGTGCAGATAAAAACCACCAGCGAAAGCCAGAAGGAGAAGGGTTTGGGTGCAAAAGAGGGTTTGGTGATTATGCTGCCGAAGTCCGGGGAATATCTGGAGTTTGTGACCTGACAGAGACCTCTGGCTTTGCCATGGATTTCCCACGTCCTGTTGAGTCACTTTTAAATCTTTCTCTGCCTCAGTTTCCCACCTGCAAGATGGGAATTACAAGACAATATTTTGCCTTCTCTTCATTTGTCTGCCTTATCTATGCATTCTGTAAAGTTTAGGGCATTGCTTCTATTTTTGTTGTGTCTACTGCTTGGCAGTTTCATGTTTCTTGGGACCCTTAGGCATTTTCCATAACACAGATAATAAGTTTAACAGGTTCTCTCTTTTTTTTTTTTTTCTTTTCTGCCTTTGGCCCCAAAGCTCATCCCATCTTTTTCTCATGAGCCAAATGCAGGAAAGTGTCTTCACAGCATTTCTGTGGGGTCTCTGCCCCTCACTAAACAAGGTCTTACCAGATTACAAAGAAATAATAATTAATAATCACTGCTGTCTTCCAGACTGACCCATTTCGTCTGCTCTGCTTGCCAGACTCGTCCAGACCACCAGTGATCCAAAAATAACCGCACTTCTTAAGACTGAAACACTGAAGAGCAGAGAAGATGCACAAATCCTTTACTAAGAGCAGAGCCCAGGCTTTAAAAGCAGCCAGTCATTCGCGTGTCTCCGTTTCCTCTCTAATTTGAGACAACGTGTCCAGATTTAAAACCCTGGTGTGTGTTGTCAATTCCTGTTGTCTTCAACCCTTTTAAGTTGTTAAGTACCATGCTTTTCAAAAAGTTGTGTCCCACATATCTCCTAAATCACCAAAAGGTGAGGCACCTCAAATTAGAGAGCGCGTTCGAGAGGGTAGGTTTAAGTAATTACAAATTGGAGTTGTTGGTTTGGTGTTGTTTTTTTTTTTTTTCCATTTCAGCAAAGGAGGGGTATGATCAGATTAAATCTGGCAGACCTAGCTGGAACAGTTTAAGAAGTTACCCTCGCCAGCTGTTCATCGCTGTTCCTCTGCCAGAGGTTCCCTCCTTCTCCCACCCGCAGGCAGAGCGGAGTGACCGTAGACCTCGGCCACTGAAACGCGGGGCCCAGCGCCTCAGCTCAGGCTTCCTCTCGCTCTGCGTCCTGCACAACGGGGTGCGCAGGCAGTGAGTGTCGAGGACTACTATATTCATAGTTTGGACAGCCAAATGCGTACGTAAACCTTCGGGACTGACTAAATCCTACTTTTTATGAACACAGGAGTAAAATGCACTGGAGTGTTCCGAATATTTTTCCTTATTTAATTTTTGACGTAATAGCTCATTTGATCGTTTTTCCAGGAGCAGACAGATGCAATTAATTTTAAAAATAACTTACTAGTAACAACCGCTAAACATGGTTGTGTTTTTTTTCCCCTTACTTTCTAAGATTTTTCAAACTAGGTTTTTTTTTCCTCTGTGTTGTTTTATTTTCCCATGGCAAATATTCAGGCTCTGTGGACACAGACTTCATGCTGCTTGAGGGAGGAGATATAAAAATGATACTGTCCTTCAGAGAATTATAATGTGAACAAGAGAAAACAAAACTCCCTTTGTGGTCTATTTGTGCGTTACCAGGCAATCTTCCTATGCCTCAAGACCCTTCATATTCGGATACATCATCCTTATATAATAGATAGGTTAAATGAAAAGTCAAATGTAAATTGTGCATACTTCAAATTTCTATTACTTCTAAAGTGATTTTAAAATAAAACAGGCCCTTTGGGAGAAAAATAGTATGAGCATATTTGGTAATCCTAAATTGTAGTTTAAGAAAGATTTTTGGCAGGCGTGGTTGAACAGATCTTTCTTAACGTTGCTTTGCTTTTGTTTTTCTATTAGACAATCGCTCAGTAACAAGGGTCAGCAGTAACCAGTTTTTTCTGTCTCTGAGTTAGATGTGTGATGCCAGCCAGGTGACTTCATGTGGTTCTCCTGCTTGCCAAGTTGAACAGAAGATGTCAGATTTAGGTCTGCTGCTGGAAGACGTTTTCAACGTAAAGAATGACGAAGTAATGGCTTTCCAAAATGATTATCAAAAAATTCTGAAAGTTGTTTGCTACACAAAACTATTTACAGAATCCTAGCAATGCTTTCTCAGTTTATTAAAATAACACTTATACAAATAATAAGTAATATAGACTCCTTAAACTATACCTACCCTGATCATTAAACACAGTGTATTGTACATGGGAAAAAAATCAACAATTCAGTAGGAATTACACGACTTACACAGCTGTAAATGCATATGGGTCAGTTGCAGAGCTGACCCCATTTAGAGCTCGACTAGGTGACCTACTGAGGTCCCTTTCTATCTGAATTATCCTATGATCCTAAAAATCACAGCTGACAACCAATGATGCTTCTGATGCACATGTAGGCCATAAATCTCTGACATAAAATTTGAAGGCATCCAGAGTCCCCACTGCCCCCAGACCAGAGCAGCAGACTACCCTCCATCCCTGAGTGAGGTGCTCATGGTGGAACTGCCCGACATTTGCCAGCGGGAAATGAATTTAGATGCATCACCACACTTGAAATA
The DNA here is from genome assembly GCA_008658365.1 of Alca torda. Classification (NCBI taxonomy): domain Eukaryota; kingdom Metazoa; phylum Chordata; class Aves; order Charadriiformes; family Alcidae; genus Alca; species Alca torda. The sequence continues at coordinate 141,706,095 of CM018076.1, forward strand.
CTTAGTAATTGCCTGCCTTCTTCAATAGATGTTTTCAAAGGCTTGACCTTGGGAATTAATTTTCAGGTGGGTTCACATGCCAGTCTCCCCATTTATGGTTAGGAGTCCAAGCTCAGAGGCCAGACGGACATCCATGCTGCTGTGTGTACCATCACACATTTTTAATTTGTGAGGCTAGTCTCACTGCCTTGCTGCCTCACCCGGGGTAGGAACAGGTACCTCAAAGGGTCTGTGCAAAGCATCTAATTTAGGGTATTTTTCTTAATCTCCCCCTAGCAGAGAATACCTTCACGCGGAAAGCCTATAGCTATCAGCCTCCTAATGTCAATAGATATCTACTATAAAATTAAACATAAATTAGATATCTACTATAGCCCATATAAACAGCTCCTCTCTACCCCATCCAGTCATAATCCCTCTCCCCTTCTCCTTCCTGCTCCCAAAGAAGAAGATGCTGCATCCAGCCCATACTGGGCACAGACATGTGTTCACACCAGCCTTTCAGCCCAGACGAGGACTGTGCTCATCACATAAATTTGACGACTATTGGGCGCCGCTGGAAGCTGTGCACCAGGAGCTGACTTGGTGCACGCCAATCAGTCGTGGGAGATCTTTCCCCAGGACCTGACTAGATACAGACTAAAGTAAACCCCCCAAAATGCAGATGACGTGGGTGTTGAGTTCCCAGCACCATTTTGCTCTAGAGATCAGCTCCTGCTGGGATGGGCTACTTGCTAGTGTACACATAGCCAGGACACACTCCCCTGTTGTTGTGCTAATACAGCTACCTCTGTTGTGTCCCTGGTAGCAGACAGACATGAAATGGCTCCCCAGAGTTTCTGCATAGAGTACTGAATACTGCACCTGTTATCCCTCAGAAAACTGTAGGATTATCTTTGTTTGCTCAGACACTGTGCTCTCTACAGCTGTACATGCCTCTCAGTGAATCCAAAGTCCAATGATGTCTTGTGCTAAAGGCAACAGAATACACCCATTCGTAGTACATAGTATAGTACTTAACTGGTCCTCCACTATATGAAGGCTCCGTGAAGACTTCAGTACTTAAAGGGGGCTTATAAGAAAGATGGGGACAAACTTTTTATCAGGGCCTGTTGTGATAGGGCAAGGGGTAATGGTTTTAAACTAAAAGAGATAAATTTAGACTAGAGAGAAGGAAGAAAATTTTTACAATGCGGGTGGTGAAACACTGGAAGAGGATGCCCAGGGAGGTGGTTGATGCCCCATGCCTGGAAACATTCAAGGTCAGTTTGGACGGGGCTCTGAGCAACCTGATCGAGTTGAAGATGTCCCTGGTCATTGCAGGGGGGTTGGACTAGGTGACCTTTAAAAGTCCCTTCCAATATATTTGCCAGCCTTGTTATTGATAGAGCTGCAAACCCACATTCAAAAGTCTTCAGTAGTTGGAGCAGGTGCAGAGGAACAAGCAGATGGACTGGAGTAGATTCACAGAGTGACAGATAACTGCTCCAAGCACAATTGAGCAGAGATTTCTTTGAGAGTGATGCAAAGCTCTAGAGCTCCGCTAAAAAGATCAAACAAGGAATAGATCTCCGGAGAACTGTAGAAATCCCTCATGGGGACCACCAAGATCTCCTGCAGTTATCTGTCATGCTGAATGTGTATAAATCTGTAATAGAAATACTAAAATCAGTCCGAACGGAGAATGAATAGAGATGATTGAGTGTGGGAGCACAAGATGAAAGAACAGGCAGAAGGGATATATGGTTTTGGCACCTAGACTAGCAGGTCATCAAAGTCATGCTAGATATATGTGCAGCTTCTCAGTTCTGGAGAACAAGGGAGAGCAGAAAGAAAGGGGGGAGAAGAATGGGAGTGGAGCCTGAAAGCACCCAGAAAAAAAGGCAAAGGAGAGAGAATAAACCTTAATAATGCCAGGGGAGAGATATAAAGGCAGAAGAGAGGAAAGGGTGTAATAGTTGACAACTAAAAGTGGGTACATTAAAAAACCAGAACATGACCAACAGTGCAAAACCTCAAGAGATGTAAAGAGGAGTCCCCAGGCTGCACCTCTTGTCCTGTCTGTCAGGGAACTGGGAGTCTGGAAACACTGTCTGGGCTGTGTGGACCCAAGACTTGGGGCTTGGGAGCCTGCAGACACGAGAGCATGAGCCAGCCAGACAAGTTCTGCCAAAAAATAAAAAAAAATAAAACCACCTTCCCTTCCTATAAGGTCTCCCACTGAGCTCTGCTACATTGTTGCTGCAAGGCTGCAACAGTATACTACCTTAATTAATGGAGAAGGGAACAAATAGACTAAAATTTGGCATAGGGGTTTTAAAGGGAAGTTTATTCACGTTCTTGCATCCTAGAGAAAGCAGTGCCTAAAATATGGAAGCAAACAACTACGGTGAAAGCCAAACCCAAAGCAGACATTTCTTCAGCCCTAGCAGCAATATACTTCAAAATTAAAAGGCCGATTAATGGAGATGACATTACGATAGGCAGACTTTACAAGTCTTGCTTAATTCAGAGGGTAAGTCGAGATACAGCTGTTGGTAGCTTAAATGCACACTGACATGGAGAGTGCTAAAGTGATAGTGGAAAGGAGCTTTTATAAATGATGGAATCAAACCATTTCAGCAGACCCGCTCTTCACCAGAGTGGAAAATGCAGAACTGTAACTAGCTAGTGAAATACTGCTGTTAAATGTGATGGGAATCAGAAGAGACTTAGCTCAATAGCTGAGGAGGCTTCAGGCCATCGGTGTGGGTTCAGGCAACCAGAGTCTCCAGGACCAGGAGTGAGCACTCGGTGCTCAGGGACACGCAGATACTGGTGCTTCAGATTTGGAAGGTTTTCCTGTAAAAATGGCCTGTGTCAGGGACGAAGAAGGCTATGGAGCAGAGGTGTTTCTGGTTCCCACTGCTCTGCTTGGCTCCAGAGAGCCTTCTTTTTAATGCAGTTTTCCTTGCTTATTCATTTTCTTCGCGTTTAACCTTAACAGACATTTGTTTTGACTATTGGGAGAATGGAAGTAAGCTCAAGCAGGTGCACAGGGCTTAACTACAGCTCCGATACACTCAGTTATATGCGGATGTCTTAAAAAAAAAAAAAAGAAAAGAAGAAAGACACTGCAAAAAATGCAGGGTAGGAAATGTTTTGGTGTTAGGACAGAGGTCCTCAATGATCATCTTTTGCACAAGCTATTGGAAGCAGTCTACAGATGAGAGTATTGGACTATTGAGCCTGACAGTGAAACAAGTGAAACCCAACAGTGGAATAAGTGCATTTATTTTTAATGTATTTTCTGCACTGGTATCTCATCTGTAAGTAATTCTTAATTTACAAAAAAAAAAAAAAAAAAAAAAAAAAAAAAAAAAAAAAAAAAGGTATTTAAAATGCCAGTAAAGCTTGCCTGTAATGTGGTTCTGAAATGTTTCATTGGTCTGAGGTATTCTCAAATAGCTGATATAAATAAACTGGTTGAAAAGTGTCTGGTAGTAATTCAAAAGCACAAATAAGGTAATAAAGATTGTTGTTTATTTTTTTTATTTGTCTATTCATTTAAGTTTCTTCTGTCCTTCCGACAAAACACATCTTCTGCAGGGTCCCCACCTTTTTCCACAGGTTTCCTCTTATTTGGTCCAATGTCACCCACTGCCCCTTATTCACGCTGCAGCATTTCCTCATGCTGAAGGTATTTTTACAAAGCTTTCAGGGTTCCACGCATTTCCAGCTGCTCATCCGGGGGAAATACAAGCCCTAGCTATTCGAACAATAGCAAAAGCCATGGGGTTAAATTTATGTAAGAGGTGTGACAAATAAACAAGGAGGACTCCCCTTTTTGAGTACCCAGGAAAAAAAGATGTAGTGAAATTCCACGGGAATGAATGGAATTACTCCATATACAGGCTCCTTTAGCACGTCACAACCTGATCCCTAAATGGTTAGGGTAACCCCTAGTTATTCTGGGCACATGCCACCCTGATGGCATGGTATAAGCTGTAATAATTTTAACTGTAATAAATTGTAATAATGGTGAGTTGAGGAAATCTGTAGCCATTTTTATAGTGTGGACTTTTCCTCCTAACACATGGCTGATTGATAACACCCAGTGGTGGCAGCGGGGACTGGGTGCATGGACCATGCACGCGGTTTCCCCACAATATTAACCCAGGACCTTGTCCTCAGTCCCCACCTGTTCCCCGAACACTGCGTTTGAGCACACAGTGCATTCCTTGCTCACTGCTCTCTGCCACCCGTCACCCAAATTCCATGTGCCCGCCCAGGCGGGTTGACCCAAGTACACCTCACGTAGGATGTACACTTATCAGCTGTCTGCAATATGTAAACTATAAACTGTAAAAATCTCCCATTAAAAAAAAAAAAAAAAAAAATCCAAGGAACACTGTGCCACTGAATGGAACAAGAAATAGGAAATTATTACATAAAATATCAGACTTGCTTGTTTATTTTGCCTGAACTGAGTGAAGTGTAAAGAGTAAACTGAGAATGCGGCTGATGAAAAGTGAAGTTGATTTTAAATTAAATGCATAAATGAATCCCATTTTAAAACGTAACATTGAAAGCATTGGGTAAGGAGAAGCAGAACTGCATTCACATCACTTAAATTTACTTATCTAGAAGTTAGGTGTCCGGTTAAAGCTAGTGGTGTGAGCTTCCTCTCCTATACTGCGTATGGAAGCAATTGCCCCTGTGGGGGAATTTGTCCTGTTTCATTTATCTCACCCATCCCAGCCCATGTTGCACGCCCCATAGGGATAGCCCACTTTCACTTTCTGAAGGTCCATCTTTGCTGACTCCAGAAGAATCCCAAGCAGCTCTCTCAGAGTCACGCTTAACTCTAGGATACTATGAATCTTACCCTCCAATGCAATACCATGGTCTCAAAAGTTATTGCCTGCCATCTTCGTAATTTATCAGGAGTAGCTATAACACAATTTTATTCTGGTAACCATGTGCATGGCTGTGGCCCGTGCTCTACCCACGATAACATCCCACAGTTTGAAGACAAACGCTTCCCGCTTTTTTAGTACATGTAAATGTACCTATTGCCTTCTAATGAACTGAATAAAACCCACGCACGTACATATCAGTCTCCATACCCCTAACTGCTTCGGCATACACAGATTGCTATCTGTACATAGACATACAAAAAAATGATTGTGTTTGTTAGTGCATCTTTACATTTAAGTGTCTCAGTGTGAATAATACAAAGACGGCTTGCACAGCATGGGTTAGTAGCTTATAATTTAGGATATGTAAAAAGGTGGGTAATTTATCTTGTATTTTTAAATAACAGATGTTTCATGATCTACGTGGCTTTATCTACCAACTAGCTTGTACTGTCAGGTATGACTGAAAGAATATCAGCTTTACTTATGCCTTCTTTTTCTACAGCGATGGTTTACAATAAGGAAAATATTAAGGTGCATGGCTCATTTAATCAGCAATTTTGCAAGTGTTTTACTTGTGTCAACAAAGAACAAATTGTTTTCAGTGTCTGCTATCTAGAATGCAGTATGCAGCATAAATTATTCAAATCAAAGCAACATAAATCTTTGTACGGCGAAGGTGAAGCCGCAGAATTCATCGCTGTGTGTTACAGCTCGGGATAGGACAATGACCTCTAATCAAAACTCCTCAATACAGTCCTTACACTTAAGATGCCAACTTGCCACTAAGGACCTGATTATCTATAAATTTATGGGAACCTGCAATAACTGGTGTTTGCCTCCTGATAATGTTTTCTGACACACATCAGGAGATTCAGCTGATCTGTGTTAGAGATTACTGTACAGAATCTGTAGTTTATACAGGCAATGAGTAGACAGAAGGTCCATTTGAGACCTTTAGCTATAAAGAAGCACATAAGGAAAACTGTTTCCATAGAAACATGCCCCACAGCTGTAGTTAGTATAGGAAAAATAGTTTTATGATTATTTCAATGAAGTTCTACCTTTTGTTTTCAATGCAAGTTGTATACAATAGGTTGTTTTGTAGTGTGATCTCAGTGTAGCTAAGGTCTTACATGTGAAATTCACCCCAAAGTGAAGGACCCCATGTTTCTCTTATGTGTTCCTAAGAGTTTTATTAGATTGTGTGCACAGTGTCCACCATAGAATGATTTACATAAAACAGTATTCCTTTTCAGTATTTATTCTCTGTACAATAAATGTTTACGTTTACATTAACTCACAAAATTGTACATAAATTTCTCAGAAATTCTAGATAAAAAAGCAAAGGACCAGATAAGCTTCCAACAAATCCAAGGAAGGGATGTCTGGTGATTCCAGGAGGAGATGAGTCAGGCCAAAGGAGAGCTATAGGAAAACAGAGGGTGGGCATGAGTAATTTGCTAACAGTCTGGCAACATCTTCTTTCCATTCAGGTCATTTCCGATTTAGATGGAAAATTTCTAACCAGTTCCCTGGAAATGACAAGGTTGGTGCAACTCCAAACTAGTTAATCCAAGCCATTTTTGGGAGAGCTTTTGGTCCTGCTTCTTCGCGTGGCTGCAAAGGCGCAGGGCAAAATCCGTCTTGTGGTGGTAAGAAGACAGATCTGCACGTCCAGTTGAGATTTTTCTCCCTCTCATTTCAAAAGTGTTAACAAGGCTGCAAATTTCCCCTTCCTGCCTGGCACGAACATGGACTTTATTAGCTGCTTCCACGTACCTATGCAATGTACAGAGTAATATGACGCTTGGATTTTTTCCTAATGAGTTTGAAATTAGTATAGCTGAGTTGCACCAAGTCACACTAAAGGCTGGGACATCCATGACTAGGAACTGGATTTTATACATGAGTAAGTGAATAAGCCAAATAAACAATGATTCAACACTGAATGTGTTGAAATCTGTTGCCATGTCGGCTGTGGCACAGGTTTGGTGTGTTTATGATGATAAGAGTGATTATTTTGTTTCCTCTGTCATTTCCAAACAGGACTGAAATCACATCCTCCTGGACAAATTTTGCTTGTGGACATCATACCCATGCAAACCCAATGCAAGTTGGACGGATATCTGTCTCAGCATCTCTGAAAGGCGCATTTTCCAGAAACCACGTTCTATAGAGTGAAGGAAGACAGAGACAGATAAAAGATGTTTAGACAGCAGCATGTAATAGATTACAGGGAGGGAGAAAAGGTTCTTAACTTAGGTATGGCCCCGCATACCGCTTAGCAGAGCTGTGCTTCAAGGGCTCCTCCCTCCTGCCAGTGGTCCCTGTATGATGCTAATCTTTAAAGTTAGGTGCTGTCGTGGTTTAACCCCAGCTGGCAACTAGGACCACGCAGCCCCTCCCTCACTTCTCTCCTTGCCCCCAAGAAGGGTAGGGAGAAGAGGGAGAAAAGGAAGGGAAAGGAAAAAAAAAACCTCGTGAGTTGAGCTAAAGACAGTTTAATAGAGCAATAACAGAAAATAATAATACACAATAATGATACACAATAATAATATATAATATATAATGATGGTAAAAGAATATACAAAATAAAGTAATACAACACAAGTCGCCCTCACCACCCAATGTTTGCTTGCCCAGCCCATCCTGAGCAGTGATCGTGGATCCCTGTCCCGCAGCCAGCCCCCATTTATATACTGACCATGATGTCTAGGGTATGGAATATTCCTTTGGCCAGCTTGTTCTGTCTGTGTTTCCTCTCAGCTTCTACAGGAAGCTGAAAAAAGTCCTTGCCTAATATAAACATCAGCTGGCAACAACTAAAACAGTATGCATTATTGACATTCCTTTCATACCAAATCTGAAACACAGCAACCACTAGAAAGAAAATTAACTTTGTCCCAGCTAAAACCGGGACACGTGCTGAAAGTTGATGCTGAAAAGTAGATGTTGTCGGTACCCTCGAATGACTCAGCCTTGCTTCAGAAGTGATGTCCTGCAATCCACCAACTTCATAAAAGCCAGGCAACTGATGCAGAAACTGATTTTGATAGAACCTGTAGCATTGCTGCCATTTTATGCAAGTAACTTCAAGACCTATCTCCTTGAATTGTAAGAAGAGGCAAGCCGTGGCTTCACATTTTGCTAGTCTACAAAATCCCACAATAGCACTATAGAAAAAGAAAAGAAAAATTGGGTAACATTTTGTGCACTATTTTAACAATAACACACTAAAACCATACCAGTATGAATTGGTTTGGCTACAGAGGATTTGAAAAAGTACTTCAATAAAAAAATAACTTAATAATCCACAGTTCAGTAAGATGTAACCAAATAATTCACATATACCAGACAAATAAACACTCCCACATGCCTCCAAAGCACCTCCAAGGAAAAGTTTCTTTCCACAACAGAAATCACCAGCTTAGTAATTTTCTTTTCAGGTTTGCAATATGACCCATCTTGGCTTCCCAACAACTACAGCAAGGCTTCAAGAAGATTTTCCTCATAGCATTTAATTTGTTAATGGGATTTGCATGCACCCTTCCAAAGAAGTATCAAAAAAGTTGGCCTCATTGTTCCTGATGGCCAGACAAGGGGAAGAATAATTGTGTCATACAAAATCTCTCCATGTTCTCCCCACAGAGACATAATCACATGTTCAAAATTTAGAGAGGTGGAAGAGCCAGCTCAGGTTCCACCTAAGTCTGAAGGATTAATCTCTACGTCAACTCTAATGGTACAAAAGATCTGAGTGTAATTTCCTCTTCTGCCTTGTGGTATACCAGATTGCAGAAGATTGCATGTATTATTTTAAGGTTCTCCAGAGAAAATTTCCCCGAGCTTCCCTACAAGGACTTTTGACCACAGTACAGCATTTAGGGGGAAGGGCACTGGAAGAAACAGTGTACTTACGGAGCATAGGAAGCAAGTTTCAAAGCAGGCAGAGAAGGTAAAAGGGGGAGCAAATTCATGACAGTATCTGAAGATGACAGAGAAAGTCTTGGCCTGTTGAATGGAAAAGGCAAAATTCCCACTGACTCAGTGGAGCCCAGAGTTTACTCCAGGAGGGAAAATTGTGCCATAAGGGAGAAATGTCAGTAAAAAGCAGGAGTCTGAGATACATGAGCGAGCTGAATTGCCACATTCTAGTACAAACTTGAGTGCCATGAGCCAATACTGGTAGATGCACAGAAGAAGGGAGATGCAACAGAAAGGGTCAATGCAAACAGCTCTTGCTGCTGGCAGAATCACCAAATACACAATTTTGATAAGAGGTGAAAGCAGAAACAGCTTTGACTTGAGGGACTCTGGGTGCAGGCAAGGCATAAGCTTGTCTTTACTGTAAGGTGACAGGACCGAAGGAGCTGCAAGGGACCCAGCCTGCCCGGGAGCCCCAGCCATTGACCTGGGCATGGCTGAAACTTGTGTTCAACGCGGAGGAGCCAGATCTGCAGCCACAGCTGCCCCAGCTCAAATAGCTGCTCTGTCACGATGAAGTTATCTTTGGCTGCTTGTTTCAGGGAGGGCGGAGGTTCATGGAGTGGGGCTTTGCCTTTTTTGTTTTAAGGAAAAGCATGAAGGGTCTTTTCTCTCCCACTCCCCGCCATATTCTACAAAAGAAAAGGAAAAGCAGAAGGAGCTCTGTAAATTGAGTCAAAAAAGCAACGAATATTTCTGAAGCTTCTGAAATCAGTTCGAGTGCTTAGGCAAAGCTAACACAGCTAGAGGCTCCTTAGAAAGCCACAGCAAAAGGGGACTTTACCCCCATCAAGCACATGTGACAGTCCCCCACCATGGGGAGAGATGGGAAACGGCCAATGAGTTTCGTGGTTCTTTCACCAAGCCTTCTCCCCGCTTTCTATTTTGACTGTATTGCAGGGGTCCATTTTAACGTGCTGGTTTTATTGTTTTGGTTTGTTTTTTATTTGCAGTGCTACCCAGTGCCTGACTGGAGAAGAGAGAGAGAGAAAGAGACTCGAGAGAGGCGAATCCATTTTGCATCAATAACAAAACATTACATTTCTAAGGGAAGGAAAACAACTGCTTTTTAAAAACAAGGCTGGGCTTGTTTGTCTCTTGGTTTCTACAGAACGGTTATCAAGCCAGAGGAGTCCTGGTGATCATGCTTTGCCAGCACAGACAGAACAAAGGATTATTAAAAATAATATAAACTGACGACATATGTTACCAGTATTAAAATTGATGCACATTCCTGCATACCGTAGGGGAAGCCAGGAGCTGGGTTTTATCTTCAACAAAGTCAGAAAATAAAAGCAAACCGTTTCAGTCTTACTACCTCTAACAGGGAGGTATTTCTTTCTGTCTGCTTGGGGAGGAGAGGTTGGGGGGAGCAAAGTTTGATTTGAACAAACCTCAGCCAATCCTGTCCCCCCTCTAAAAGTAAATCCAGCTTGACATGGGTACTTCTGCAAATATTTTTCCCACCAAAAGGTTATGAACCAAAGCCAGGAGCAACCAGATGACTGTCAAAAAGTAGCAGGATTGGACCCACCATCTTCAGAAACAGAAACGCATTTAAAAAGGCATATTAGTATCAGGTATTAAAACTTTTTCACAGTGGTGGCATGCAGACGTTGCAGCCAGAAATTAGGGTCCTTTTGTCCCAGCCATGAGACAAATAATTGCACAAAAAAGCCACCCTTGCTTCAGAAAGCTCTGCCACCTACCCTCCCACTTCTGTACCACCACGAGCAGTTTGAAGCTGTTCTCTGAGGTCTTTCCTCGCGTCGCCCTTTAACCCGCGCTCACCTGGTCTTTTGCAGGGTCTGGGAATCTTCAAATGAGCCCGGGTTTGCAGTTTCTCTCCACGCCTAACCTTACGGTTCCTGCAAAGCGAAGAAACTTGTTTGTAATGCTCGCACATTACGCCGGGATGGCGCGCTGTCAACACATGCAGCGTTATGGACTGGAAAATCCAAATACAGTTTGCAAAGCCATTGGAGGTTTTCCACAGAGTACTTGCAAGGGCCTCTCCTAATTGAATTTGCCAAAATTCACATGAACTCAGATTTAATCCAATCAGTTCTACATCACATGTCTTTCAACGTTGACAAAATATTTTTTTCTAATTGTGACTCTCTTGTGGAACCAAATGAATCAGAAAGGGACTTAAATGAAAACCAGTCCAGATTGTTCTACACTTTAACCTTACATCTGCGCTTAATTAGGATGCTCAATTTCCCTAAACTCAAGTCATAAAATGGAAGTAATCTGTGGCCTGTTTGTCAGTCATTATAGGGCAGCAGACCTGCAAATCAAGGCAGGCTCAAATGCACAGGATCCTGTTCGGCATGGCCATTGAAGGAAACACGGGCGATGTTGTTGAGCAGCGGGCTGGGAGGGAGTCGGGAGAAAAGTTCCCTGGGAAAAAGACATGTGCGAATGACCTGTGTGCTGAGCCTTGAACAGAGGGAGCAAATGAATGTGGAAAACATGTGTGATTATTTAAGGCTGCTCCATTCCATCCGCGTGAGGCTCTTACAAAAGGCCCGATAATAACTCGTGCTGGACAACATCGTCAGCCATGGAAAAGGCAGCAGCCCCATCTTCACATCGAAACTGCTCTCTTAGGAGTGCCAGCGTCTTCAGCTGGTGTAACCTTTTAGGGCGTAATTTTGAGACATTGCAAGGTCCTGGGTGGCCATGCCACTCCCCCAGCCCTGCTCCCCGGTCCTGGCCCTGCACACCACAGGGGTCACCCATCCTTCCTTCCCCACCGGTGCAGCCATGTGAGGGGCTGTGTTGTAGAGCTGAGCAAGAAAAACTCCCCACAACCCCAGCTGCACCTTTCCAAGGGTTTTTCTAAGGACCTGGATCTTGTCCCTGGCTCAATTTCGCAGCCCAGCCCCATCTGAAACCCCAGCAAGGGAGGGCTGACATCTCCCAGAAAGGCTTCGGCACCGGCAGTGCTGCTGTGAGGAGCAACATCCTCAAACACCTTGTATCCTTGCAGCCGGCAAAAGCAGCTGCAATTAACCCACATCCTTAAAAGTGCGAGAAAGGCTTGTCATCTAGAGTTGCTAAAGATGCGCTATCGGGGGCCATGGCAAATCGCTGGAGGAACAATAAAACCCTACCCCACGCACCAAGGTCTGTCATCATTCATTTCAAACATGCACTTCAGAGTGTTGCTGTTATGTTGTTTTTTGACATCTTGAGATCTGCATGAGAAATCCCCGTGGACGTGCTGTAAATCCATATCTACAGCAGTAAGTTTTCATTGCATCAGTGTTATTAAATATATATATGCACTTATATATATATTATTTGGCGATGCTGAATGAACAATTGGCCTTTAACTCCTCCTAGACTATTAGGTCGTACTATAGGTCAGTGAAAAAGTAATTTTCCCTAGATTTGTAATAAGGTCTGGGATTTGACCTATGACCCCAATGTCACAAGGTATTCATTATCTCCACACAGATGATATACAGGCAAAAAACCATATATTTTTTATAGAACTGGAAGAATTATATTTGATGGATACATTTTATTAGATGGATTTTATTACCTGGATAAACTCAATTAGCAGACCTCATTAATTTTGAAAATGTAACTTATTTACATTGAGCTTTTCTTCCTGTGGCCATTAGCATTCAAAACATATAAACTTGAGCTCAGAGCACAGTTGAATTATTTTGGTTCAGTGGCCAAACCAAAAAAAAAATTAAAAGAGAGAGGAAAAAAATCGTCTAACCAGAACAAAAAGCTTATTTTGCATCAATGCAGAATGCTTCATTTAACCTGTAATTAAAACCTTTTTTCCTGGTTCTTAAGCTGTTTTTTTTCTTTCATTCTTAAAAAATATTAGCCAACATTCAAACATAATTTCCTAATGAGAAGCTGCAATATTTTTCTTCCAAAGGAATAGAAACTAGCACTTTGTCTTTGTGGGGCAGGGAAGCTGTTTGCTTTGTCTTAATGTAATAAATAGTTTCAATCTCCTGCCTCTGGACTGAGGAAAAAAATGTCACTAGTCCATGAAAATGTTCCACTCACGCCGAGTACCCATATTTGCAGGAAAATATTAGGGATATGTAGTAAGCAGAATGTAAAGGGCTGAAGACATAACTGAAAGGTGTCTGCATAAAATACACCTGTATCAAAACATACACATTGCAAGAGTTTTTGAGAGGTGAAGGATGAGCCTGTGAACCATGTGTCCATACAATATTGTCCCTCAGCTGATTCGTGGGTGCATTTCTGCCGTGGCCACAAAAGTCCAACCCTTGTATGGCAGATGCCTTTGTCCCTAGCAAAAAAAGGGGGGAGCAAGAAGCCATGAGCACAGGATGGGGTTCATTTCAAGTAATATTAGGCTTCTTAAAGTCGGATGTCCAGATCAAGCTATGCTTTTGTAGCCAAAGGAAAAAGATGAAGCTCCACCTGAGACCAAGCCACCGCACACGGCAGGGCAAGGGTCCGAGGTGGGTGAGGAGGGTGCCTCGCCTGCCGGGGTCCCTGCTGCTGCCCTTGGTGCCGCGAGGACCCAGGAAATTTGCCTGCACCAGACATCTCACACGCGTGCCATTAACTTGGATGAGGTGAATCCCGTCCACTTGCGTCCTGGGAAACATTAGCAAGGACTGCATTAGGATGAAGCTCCCTCAGGCTTGCTTAATCCCGTTCCTGCAGCCCAGAGCTGCTGTGAGCAGCAAGGTGGGGAAAGGTCCCAGAGATGTATGAGGTTTGATTACAACTATATTGGGAAGAAAGTGGCATGGACAATGGTATTCCTGCTGCGAAACACCTCCTCTGAGGGCTTCTCCAGATAACTGTAATTTAGAACAGCCATAAGGTTTTATTGGCCACTGGCTTGGCTCAGGACTGCTGGTGGGGTGGCAACACAGCATGAATAACCCCTCCACTGATGCTGAGTATCCAGCCACTAGGTCGAGGTCCACTGTCGCTGTTAGCATCATGAAGCAGCTTTTATTTTGAGCCTGAACTACTTGTGTGTCCATCCAATGAATTCCTGTTAAAAGACTAAACCTGCTAGGGGATAAAAATCCATTGCAAGTGAGAAGCAATTTACAGTAGAGAATTGACCTATAAAACCAATGCATTTCCATTGCACTAATCCAAAACATATTTCAGAAAATAGGTCTGCGCTCTGAAATAGGTCTTGTTAAAACAACTGACCTGTTAAAATTACGGGTTTAGTGCAGCAAGCCTGTATGTTTTAACAGGATTTTCATGTGTTGGGCCATAGTCCTAGGAAATTTTCTAAGAAAGTGACCTCACTCCTCAAAAAGCAGTGGGAGATTTAAAAGCAAGGCACATCCCTTGGACTTCAGAAAACAGCAACTTACAGGGCTCCCTGCCTCGGACTTCTTCCCCTTTCCGCTCATTTCTGTGTCGCCTCTCATACTGCCCCTTACACCTGGAAAATTTTGGCCTCTTCCTATCTGCCAAATATTTTCTCTTCTCCATTTCGAATTCCTCCTTAGCTCACTAACTCACTTCCTCCTGACTTTTTGGACCTGGGGCCCCCATTCTCCCACACTGAAGCTCCGACGCTCAGGGGACAAAGCCAGAAGGACGGCATGTGTGCTCTGTGGTCACCCCGCAAAGCCCAGATGTGCACTGATTCATGGTGTCTGGGTGGATGACTCCCTCCATCCAGGCCAGGAGTGCCTTGCATTATTCCGGAGCGTACCTCTCTTTTTCTTCAGGACCAGCCCACAGTACTTGAACGGGGATCCTCCAGTGCTTGCGTAGAAGTCAGAGGCTCAGAGAGGGGCAGAGGAGCATCCAACTTTTCAGGAAAGCCAGTTTCAGTTCCTAAGGGTTGCAGGGCCTGCTTCAAGCCCACTGAACTCTGTGGAAGGAATTCAAAGGGCTTTCCATCGCCTATGGCTGGAGGGTTGGATCTCCGCAGAGAAACAATGAGGTGCTGTTGTGTAAGAGTTCTGGCCCCAGTAAAATATTTCAGTGGAAAACAGATCTCCACAAGCAGGAGAGGTTCACAGCAATCACTGGGAAGCCACTGTGTGTTTGTGCTTTTTTTTCCCTGCTGGTATTGAAATGCAACTTGAACTTAAGTCCACTCCTATTATTAACCTAATTGAGAGAGTAAGAACTGTAGTAAAAATAAAACTAAAAAATCTTTATTTCTTCCTCTTCCTATCCTCATGCTTCCAGATGTTGCAGTCATGAGTACATGAGACTTTTTAAAAATGGTGAACATAAACAATTTTACAGTAAAACAATTCATGAATGTGACAGATTACTTCATAGCAACCTATTTTATTAGCATACAGATAGTAGCGCAAGGGTCAGATTCAGCAAAGAGGCAAACGTGGCACCTGTCTCAGCCTTGTCTGTCACTAAGCCATCCCTCCCATTCAGCAATGGACTCGTGTTTATCTTATTCAACCTTTTACTACCAATGTAGCCATAGAAACGCTTCCTGTTAACCCTTGATGTCACTGGGAAGAGTTAGCTCTAGGCAAGCTTTCGTTTTCCTGACACCATGCCTACGTGCCTAGGCAATATTTCTAAATTCCTCTTTCATAGTATGTCCCTGCTTCCACCTCCTGTATGATGCCTTTTTGCATTGGAGCTCCACCATGAGCTTTCTGTTTACCTAAAGCAGTCTCCTGATGTCTTCATGAGTGCCGGACTATTCTCATACATGGGCCATGCTGACCTTGAAGGCCTGACAGCTTACCTCAGCTCCTTTGCCCTTCAGAGCTGCCTCCCCTGGGATCCCACCTACCAGTTTCCTAAATGTGCTGAAATTTGCTCTCCTAAAGTCCAGGGTCTGCTTTCCACTACTCTCCTTCCTTTCTCGTCCCAGGAGTTCACACCCCACCATTTCATGGTGACTACAGCCAAGGCTGTTGTTGATTCCCACTTCCCCAACCTGTTCTCCCTTGTCAGTGAATAGCAGATGAAGCTGTGGGTCAACCCTGCTTGGCTCACCCAGTGCCTGTTTCAAAAAGTTATCCCCGGCACCCTCCAGAAACCTCCTGGACTGCTGGTGTCCCACCATGCTGCCCTTCCAGCAGATGTCAAGGAGGTTAAACTCCCGCATGAGAACTAGGGTCTGTGCTTCAGAGGCTTCCTCCAAGGCTTCAAAGAAGGCTTCATCCACTTGCTCACACTGATGGGATGTCTGTAATACCCTCTCACGATGATATCCCCCTTACAGGCCTCTCCCTGACCCACAGGCTCTCCGCCAGCCCATCATCCATCTCACTGAAGAACTCCTTATAACTAGGCTGCTCCTTCACAAGACAGCAAGCCCCTCACTCCTTCATCTTCCCTGCTGGTCTCTCCTGGAGAGCCAGTACCTGTCCATCACAGCCACCCCGCGTCTGTGAGCTGGTCCACCACTTTTCAGTTATTCCAATGACATTGCTGTTAAGTAGAAAAAAACTCCTAGTTTTCAGTCTTGTTACAGCATCTCGGAGTCTGTTCATTTTTAGGTCTGTCCCTGCAGGAAGGGGCTAAGGAAGCAGAAAAACCTGCATCCTTTGGGTATGACAGGAGGACCTGGCACCAGCCACGGCTTTTGTCGCAAACAGCTGCCCTCTGCCTTGCAGAAAGCATAGACACCACCGAGCAGGGGCAGCAGCAGGGTTGGTTCCTGGGACGGGAGGACTCTGCTGGGGTCTGCCCATGGCTGTGCCGCGATGCGCCCGTTCCCCTCGCAGCTCCCCCACGGCTCCCTTGTGGCCTTGCTCCTGCCAAGGGGGATAAGGATGGCACCAGGCTGTGTAAAGGCAGATTGTTCCAGGAACCTCCAGAAGCAGTCGGAGAGGCTGTTTGCTGTTCCATGAAGGTCTGGGGCTGAATAATTCAAAGCTGAGCAGTCTGCTGAGGTCAGCAGAGACCTCACAGAGAAGCACAGGCCCCACTATCAGACCACCGTGTCCTCCACGTTCCGAGGAGCGCAGCACGCCTTTCTATCGAAAAGCTCTGAACTCCTCATCCTTTCAAATGGCTAACAAATGTGTTTGATTATGTGGCAAAGCAGATTTTCATGTGTTGACAAAGCCTTGTTAATCAGGAGAGCACGGCTCTATCTACAGAGATACAGAATATACAAGGAGAAATTTCAACACCTCATTAGAAAAATAAATTAATGTCTTTTCTGAGATTGTGGCACAGGCAAAACATATCCTCATATGGTATAAACACTTGGTGAGAAGAACTTCATAGCTTTACCGTGATTTCACCACTCGAGAGTGAAATGGCCATCCCAAACTGACACAAATCAAAACTTTATGCTACTCTAGGACATGTTCTGCCTCCCCTTTCTTCTTGTGATGATCTCCATCAACCACCAGATCATATAATTTAACATAACGCAAAATCTAGACCTCTTGACACAGATTCCCCCTCCTGCACCCAAGGAGGGACAGCTCTAATTTATACCAGATGGCTTCAGACTATATGAAACCCCATGCCAGCTGAGGGCTAGCCAAGCACAGGTGTGCCCCATCCTGTCCCAAAATGCCTTTTCCTGTTCTCCTTCTTTCCACCCAAGGAGGAGCAGATGTGGGAGGGAGCCGGCAGCACTGCTCTGCACCAGCTGAGAATTATGCCAAGCTCCCGTTAACGCACCCAGGGGTCACATCCGAGATGCTCTGTACAGAGGTGAAAGGAAAAAGAATCTGCTTTCAGCATAAGTAAGGAAAAAGAAAACAGAAAACTTTAGAATTAAGTGCATGAGAAGGTTTAATACATTGCCAGAATGTTGATGAAAATGAAGACCCGGATTCCAAGGAATCTAGAGAAAATGATCCCTTTGAGTCAAACATTAATAAAAGTCTGCAGTGATATAGAGATGATCTCATGCTCATGGTTATTTCCCGTTTGCAGCGTTTTTTCTTGATATAGGGCTTTTTTTTTACTCCCAGATGTTGTAAAGTTAATTACACAATCACTTGTGTATTACAAAAAAATGAATAAAGAATAGTGGATATGCGTGGGTCACTGGAGTGCAGCACAGAATGAAAGAATATGATCTTCAGAAAAAGGCAATTTATACATAGTACCAGAGCTGAAATTCTTCGCTATTCTTCAGCCAGACGCTGCTTTATGCAAGGGAGAAATTTTCAGCTCAGGCTGAAAATTGCTGGGAGCCTCGTCTGCGCACGAGCTGCAAGAGCAGCACAACCCCAGCCAGAATGTAATGCTTGCCAGTGAAGGGTGGGATAAATAAAAACACGTCTACAGGAAAGTCTTTTGCAGACCAGTATGTCATAAACCCTCTCCTCATCGTACTTCATTGTGCCACATGCAAGGCAAGATGTAAGGAGCCATGTTCTCTGAGGCCCACTTGTTTTGGGAAACACGTGTACTTAAGTACCATTGGCATTCACGTAACCCACCTCTGCAGCACGTCGCTGTGCCACCAGCCCGGTGCTCGTGACAGGTTGAGTGACTCAGCGTGACTGCAAATCCGCAGGATTTGCACACCTAAATATGAGTGTGCAGGTTCACAGTAATATTTGGGAAGTGTAGATCTTCCTCCCCTTTTAAAAAATGTGATTCGTTAAAAGTTACTTCAAAGTACTTAGAGCTGGCTTCAAAACATGAACCGAGCTCCTTAGTCAGCTCTTCCAAAAACATCCAAAAATATTCTGGTCTACTTCCTCACTAGAAAGAGTATACCTGTGGGCAGAGACCAAAGAGATCAAACACCAACTTATTTACTTTAAAGCAAGTTAAAAATGGTTTGGGCTATGCTGTACACAGGTTTTTTGACTGTAGCATGTGACCAAGCCTCTTCCACAAAGTTCTCAACCACACAGGTCACTAAGTACCCGTCAGAGCATAGAGGGAACAATTCCCATGCTGGAATGTGGTGTCACCTGCCATTGATGATAAAGGCATTTGGAAGCAAACACCGAAAGGGAGGACAGACTTGATTTAAGGCAAATTCTGGAGACAGACAACATGGATCTGACAGTAGCATCTGGTCTTTGGTGACAGCATTAAAACTAGGAGACACTTTGTCTAGTAAGCACTGGTGAAAGCCAAAAGATTTCTAAGAAATAATAATTTATAGATTCAGAGAATTGGAGGCACAGAGTTTCTCTTGTCATTTCATTTCTCAGCAACCATTTTCCCAGCTTTTTCCTGACTTTCTTCTGAAGGCTACTGGGTCATCTTTTGGCACAGAGGATGAGAGTTCGCTACCTCTGACTATTTAAAGTTAACTCTTTGACTATGCCACAAGGGCTTGGGGGATTACTTTGTAAAACAGATTTTTTAAAATACTTCCTACTAGATTTGTCAGGTGATGAGACATTTTATTAACTTTGTTGCTATGAATTTTTATCAGGCCAATGAGGAATATTAATTCCTAAGGGGTCTGAACTAATAAAATTGTAAAATGAAAAGCTGTAAAAAGCGCTTCATCTCTTGATAGCTATGTTTTTAAAACTGAATCACATCTTGTGATTAATCTTGACTTTTTCTGCTTTTGAAAATACTTATGTTTGCCTTTGTTGCATTGTGTTTTTTAAAGCCCTGACACCTGGAATCCTGTGAATATGTAGGAAGCCAAATTTCACCACAAAACCAAAATGAAATCCTCCAAGTGTTACACAAAGAAGCATATAGACCTGTGATTGATGTAGATACCTAAACTGACCAGTTTTAGAGCCAAAAGGGATTGTTGTGATTGTCTCACTACTTTCCATATAATCGAGACTCGAGAAAGAACTTCCCTATATTAATTTGTGCTTCAAGATTAAAAGCTGTGCTTGCAGCAGAGCTGCTCTTCCAAAAAAGTGTTTCATTTTGATTTAAAAATCTCCATTAATGGAGAACCCAGCACAATCCTCTGTAAATCATTCTAAATGATTAATTATCCTTGCTGTTATGAATATGCGCCTTCTTTTTTAGTCTGAATTTGCCTTGCTTCAGTTTCCAGCCATTGGTCTTATTAGTCACTGTACCTTTGTCTGCCAGACTGAAAAGCCCTGTATTACCTAAATCTTTTCCTTGTGGAGGTACTTACGGGCTGTGATCAAGTCACAGTTAACCTTCCCTCTTAGAAGTTACTTAAATCTTTTCCTACTAGTTATCCTTTAATTATTCTCAGAGCTCCTCTCTGAACTCATGCCAATTTTTTTACATCCTTCTTGAATTTGGGCACCGGATCTGGACATAGGACCCCAGCAAGCACAGCACCAGTACTAAGAACACTGGAAATAGTCCCACTCCCTTTTTATTTTTTTTTTTTGTTTGTTTGTTTGTTTTTTTTTATGCGATCAGGAACTGATTTAGCCCTTCTGGCCATAGCGCTGTGCTGGGAGCTTGTGCTCAGGTGATTTTCATCCTGACCACAAATACCATTTCCAAAATTTTCTACTTCCCCAAGCAGAGCTCCCCTGGAAGTGCAACCTGCATGTCTTGTTCCCAGACCAGTCATTTCACATTCAGCCACCCCAAAAACACTTCTCATTTGACCACATCCACCGCTTTCTCTCTGTATCAGTGAATACCCTCAAAATTATTGTTTCAGCTGTGAGGAGCCCCATCTTTGACCCTTAAGTTATTGCTAAAAATGGGAAACCGTAAGAAAACCAAAAAGGAAGGAATGGACCTTCCTGATAGACCCTCCCTGCCTACAATCAGATTTGGATGCACTATTGAACTCAGTTTCAGTCTATTTTATGTGTGACATTGATTTTATAACATTCTGCTTTGTTATTCAAGCTGTGTGGTCCCATATGCAATAATGTTGGAATTTTATTACATTGCAAATATCATTACTTCTATCAACCAAAGCTGTAATCACATTAAAACTTATACTGAGCTAGTCTGACAAGATTCTTCTATAAATAATTATTAATTATATTTCCTTCCTTTAAATCATTATTAATCTGGTCCCATATCTGCTATTTTGCTACTTTGTCAGGTAATGCTCTCAGCTGATTTTGATTACTTGATGTACCTCTTCTGCTTTTTCTAAATGTGGGTACAACTGCTTTTTTCCTGAAGCCTTCCTGTTCCCCAGAATTTACTGAAACTCAGCATTAACGATCCATCACGCTTCTCAGCTTACAGCCTGAAACTCTCGGACATGATGATTTCAAAAAGTCCTATTTTAGTATCTGTAATTTAGCACCAACTTTAGTGACTATGGAAGGGAGATATATTTTATCATTATTGCATGACTTAAATATTCTATCTGTTTTGTGCTTCTTTCTTCCTCAAGCCAGGGTATAGAAAGGTTTATTGAATATTTCAGCCTTTTATTAACAATTCTGCCATGTCTAACTCGTTAGTGAAACAACACTCTTATTGCGATTCCTTTCGCTCTTTAGATACTCACAAACTCCTTCCACTGCCTTACATTCTGCTGGCTATAGCTTTCCCTTCACATCCTTTTTCTTCTCACATCAGTTTTCTTAATTTCATAATTTATCTTTACTGCTATCCACTTTTTTCCCCCATATACTGTTTTTTAATTATTAGACATGCTTTCCCTTCCCATGTGCACCTGGCTATTTTTAAGCCCTCTTTCTTGACTTCAAGTTTTTAGCCCTTGTATAATTTATAAAACATTATAAAAGAGTTCAGTCTTTCATATTTTACCATCTCAGTTCTTCCAAGCTGACTCATGACTTTATTATTCCAGTTTTGTGAAGCTGGGCTCTTAGCAACTCTAAGTAAATATATTAGTGATGTGAACTTTATGTGGTTTGCATAAACAGACATAGTAAAGCTGAGCTAAACAACTGCTGACTTCTAGTTCTCCGCTCAGCGTCTATCCTTCTGTCAAGACGAGGTCCAACCCAGAATTGTTCTGTGTTGGTTGCCACCCTTTCTGAGCTAGAAAATTGTCATCTATAATTTTGCAAAATTCCAAGGGTATTTTAATACTTGGCAGCATGAAACTTCCAACACGTGTCATTCAGAGGGAAATCCTCCACGGTAGCACAGCATTTCTTTTTCCACAGCCGGTAGATGGGTGTTCAAGCAGCCAGGCATCCTGCTCTCTAGTGTGATTTGGCGGGCAGCAACAGGCACCAACAGCTCCCCGTCTTCTGCTTTATGTTTCGGAACAGCAGCCCATAAGCATTTAAGAGCACTTGGCAATGATTCAGAGACAGCTGATGCCATTTTCAATGTAGACTGCCATTCTCTGTCCTTCTACGCTAATTCGATCAGTCCTTGAAGAAAAAGTTTCGCACCACTGATTTTAACATTCCAGTCATGCCGATTTTCCTTCCGATGGCTTAAAATACCGAGTAGAGTGTGTGTGCACTAATCAGTGAACAAGTCCCTTTTCTTTTTGCTTATTACTGGGCTCCTTGCAATCCTTGAAGGCAATTAGAGACTTTTCTTCAGGTCTCTGGCACCTTGATTAATTTTGTTCTGGTATCTTGAATTTTCTGTTTTCTCTCTCCTTCACCACCATACTCTTTTATTGTTGTTTAGTTTAATACCTTTCAGACCAGTCTAAGCAGCCTGTGTCTCAGAAAACTAGTTTCCATCTGCCGTGATTACTTCTTCTGAGACTACTTAACCTGCCTTTCCTCCCCTCTCCACAAGACAGGCAAAAATCTCCTTGACTCTGCCCAGTGCCATCAGCTCGCTTCTGGACACTACTTGGATGCCTCTTTAGCCTGTCTGCGGTCTCTGGAGCTGCTGCCAAGCGGTGGGACACGGTGTAGTCCTGGGTCACAAGTGCAGCAGGGCTGAGGAGGTGAGAGCCTTCCCTGGCAGCACATTCTCCTCCACTGATATCCGACGCCTCCAGCCCCACTCTAATCTGGCTCTTTTTGAGAGAAAGAGGGGCTTTGCTCCCTCTGATTTAATAAAAGTATAAGGGTAAGACTGATGCCTTGGGCATGAAGAACTACTGCCATTTTGAGTTACCTACATTACTTATTGTGCTGGACCAGGGAGATGAGGATGTGGGGGGCAACCAGGGCTCAGCCGATACAGCCGGGCACTGGGCTTCTCAGAACCCTCAGAGAGCAGATAAGGGGCCACAAGCTCATTCGTTCCCAAGCATGCTCCCTATCTGGTTGCTCACCAGCAGGATTCCCAGCTCCTCAGTGGGGGTCTCTGGGAACACCACGCGAAGGGATGCTGGGTTGCCCTCTAGGGTTTAGGTAGCCCAGGTCCTCCCTGAAATATATGGTGCAAGTTCAGACAAATATAGCTAGAAAGTAGACTCGATTCTCTCACTTTCCTCACAGGGTTGTAGAAGATATTGGTTCATCAGAAAGACAGAAAGGCTCGTGTGTGTCCAGGCAACTTTATGGCCCAGCTTGTGCAGGATGAAAGGCTGAAATCCTGCTGCTTTTGCATCCTGACAGATCACACCGGAGCAATGGGCATTCCTTGGTAGGTATGTATGGAGCACAGCAGGTCCAAGGGAGATCTTCTTTAGCATGTAGGAAGATTTCTTCCCCCTTTGTTCACCTGCACAACAGTCAGCCTGTACCTTAAGATAATTCTTCCACTTGTATTTGTTTCCATTCTGCTATTTATCTGTTTACCATCATCCCACACCACCTTCTATGTGCTGCTCAGAGAATCACTGGGCTTTGCTGGTCATCACTGACTTTTCTGCCAAGCAGAGTTGAATCCCAGATTCTTTTTGCCCTCTCTCTTTTGGTATTTTTATTTTTTTTTTCATACATTGATTATATCAGTAGAGTGAAGGAAAGTATTACAGGGAGAGACAGCGTGGTAAGAGAGGCATTGGAAGGGAAGTCAGCATATATTTGTGCTGTCAGCTGTAATGCATCATTTGTTGAATCTGTATATTTTATGTGGTCCAGAAATAGTTTCTGCATATCTTGTCCATCTTCTGTTTTATCCTGCAATTGGGACGTTAGCGTTTCTTTACTGAGTTTAGACTCCTTTCTTTGATTCTTGGGATGGATACTAGTTTTCCAGGTCTGACAATTGCAGGGGGTCTGCGGGATTGCTAATTCTTTCTCCCAACCGGACTTTTTCTATAGTATTTGATAAGGTGATCATATTAACGTGGTTTCACCTTTACAATTGTGTTTAGTAATTTCTTTCCAGAAACTGCACAGCATAGCCAGCTCCAGAGCAGAGAAGGGGTGATTTTGCAGCCTAAAGACTGACAAACCCTACTTGTCACGCACACAGACAGATCCATTTAGTCATTAGAAACTGCTGCCCTGTCTCTTTTTAAATAGGGAACGAGGACTGGGACAGGAGGAGGCTTCAGGAAGTGAAACCTTGAAAGTGGTTCTTCCCCAAATAATGTTAAATCCTCAGCAAAAAGATATCGAGGAAAAAAAAATAAAAGATCTTTTCCTCTTCCAACTCTTTGGAGGGTAACTATAGCTATTACTGGGGAAAAATAATCACCCTGTATCCTGTTATCACGACTTGTTGCCCATTGCTAGCAACGGTGAATATTCTCTGCGTGACCCTTACTCAGCGCCAACAGAGTCAACCCTCCAAGCTGCTGGCACCACGTCCTTTAAAGCCAGCATGCACCCGCCCATGGACCCCCTCACACGGGGATCAGAGGTTTCAAACACCTCACACAGAGATAAACAGCCATGCTGCAAGACCTGTGTCTTACGTACACGTTCACCTTTCACCTTTCTCTTTCGAGGTGGTCTATTCAAGGTTTCAACATAATCGTTTTACAGAGGGACCAGCTGAGGCAAGGGGAAGCTGTGGGATTTTCTACACTTTAAACAGCAGAGACAAGTATGCAACTTTAATTTCCCAAGTTCCCTATAAGATGGTCAAATGCAATCCTTAATATTTGTATTATTCAAATACCAAAAAAAATGCTGTCAGCTCTGCAAGCGGGCAATGGGACAGAGCTGCACAGGTTATCTTCGGAGCACCAGCCCAGACACCCCTGCTAAATGTCTGTTTCTGTGTTTGCCAACAAGTCGTGACGCTTCCACATGAACACCAAACCCAGTCCAGGTAACAGAAACACATTCCGGCTCCTGGAAAACAAGGCAGGCATTTGGAAAACAAATGGTGAGGGTACTTAGGTGGACTAGATATGCATAAGGATTTTTTTTTTTTTTTTTTTTGGAATTGTTTGAAAAATTATATGTTTATTCCTGAGGGGCTGAGTGTTTTGAACCCAGCAAAACCAACACAACAAGAAACTGTTGGGTGATGCAGCTCACAAAATTACCACATGAGACTGACATTCAGAAAATTTCCTTCTACTGTACTGACAGTGCCCCAGTGGAAAGCTGTTGATTGGGGGAACAAACCTTAACAGGCATCATGTAAGGGGCTGGTTTGTAAGCCATCATAGACAGAGAAAATACATTTATCCCTTTCAGGAAAGGGCTAGAAGAAGAGGAGCAATGATTTTCCTTTGCATTTCAGACAAAATAGTCTCATCAGTCAGGAGTAGCGATGCAGCTTCTGTTGGCTGAATCCTGTGGAAGCCCGTGTCGGGGAAGCTGCCTGATCCTGGCGGTAGAGAAGAATTGCAGAATCTGATTTTTTTGGGTCTTGCTTTCTAACTGGTAGACCTTGAGAAGATACCTTGAAATGCCCATAGGGTGAAGTGGAAAAGAGGACCGAAGTGGGTAGCATTTATGCCTGCAAAGGAAAAGCAAGAGAAAAATAGATGTCAGCTGAGGAAATTGCAGACTACCTTTTGTCATCCTTTGAAATACATGCATAGCCACTACATGCTACACGCATGGACATCCAGGTAACCCAGAGAAGGAAACTGTCCAGGAACTGAATGAACACAGTAGAAACCCATCTCCAGCACAAGGTGGAGAATAAGACTTGGAGCCAAGGCTACTGGTCCCTAGTCCCTCCTCTTTTTATGCACCATCTGACCCTGTAGAGATTAATGCCAGAAACCCACAGACACCTAAGTGGTCACTTCCACTGATTTAGTAATCTGGAATCTGGTAAAGCCTCACAGACCCATGGTTTTTTTCTGCTGTATTTAATAGGAGCACAAAGAAACTCAGTGTGAGTGGTGTAGATGTTGCTCAGAATTTGGAAAGAGCTTCCAGATATGGTAAATTTCCTCAGCAGAAAAAAAAAATAAATCTCAAATTGCCAATATGCTACATTAAAATGAGGTTATTTGGAGGTT
The DNA here is from genome assembly GCA_008658365.1 of Alca torda. Lineage (NCBI taxonomy): Eukaryota > Metazoa > Chordata > Aves > Charadriiformes > Alcidae > Alca > Alca torda. Next base: position 141,732,081 of record CM018076.1, read on the forward strand.
TTCTTGATTCTCTCAAGCCTTTGAAGCAACTAAGCAAGATGTGCATTATCAACAAAACAAGAAACAATGTGGGAGGAAAAAAAACATATTATCTATGTACCCAATAAAAAAAAGAATACAACACTGAAATGACCATCCATTATAGTTCACTGTTTGCAAATACACTTGTGGAATAAATTCTCATTAAAAAGAAAAAAAAAGAGGGAGAAGTGGAATAATTGCCATTATGTGTCTGAGAGAGTGTTTTTCCATTAGCTGCAATTAATACACTAATGGTAAATGAAAATAATTTTGCACTTATTGTGAGGAATCATTAAAGAGGAAAAAAAAAAGGAAAAGTGAAATGAAAGAAAAACAAAGCATAATAATTAATATATTGATGATTCGATATCATCTCTGACCTGATCGATCATCATGAGGTTGTGGTTTTATTTAATTAGCGTATGGTAATTGCGTACAGAATCCCAGTGTGCCGATGAAAACTGGCAAGTGAAAACATTGACCTTCTGCTCACATATGCAATGTCTTCTTACAGTGCTAACAGCCTATATGCATCAATGCTAAAAGGCTGCCGTCTCACAGGAGAGCCCCTGTATCGGGGGGAAATCATTACCGCCGACAGCGAGATCAGAGTTTGGCTCTTCTTGGTGCACAGGAGTCTGGGGAGCGAAAGGGGACATCGCTTTTAGCCAGAATAATAATTGGGTGCTATGAGATTATGAAGTGCTGCCATAAACTGAAAATGAACAGACAAGTTTCTTTTTGTTCGTTTTATGAAATGCTATTATTGTTATTTATTATGTTCTTGGTCATCAATTTTCTCGGAGTTGCTAACAAAGTGCCGCATAAATCCAGCCTGTCCCTTTCTGACCCTTATAACATCATACAATTTTCCTCATTCATTCTTAATTCAAGGTATAAACTAATGTGAAAACAGGCATTTTATTAAATGGCTAGCTTTCTACTAAATACATTTCTTTTGCAGTAGGAAGCAACAGCATTAGAAATAAATATCTCGGCCAGATCTCCTGCATACTTCTCCCAATACATAAGCAAAAAAATATGTTGTGGTCAAACCTACATTGTTCCATTTGCCAATTGCAAAATAATAATAATGTTTGAGGGGCAAAAACTCAGCTGTCAGGAGAGAAGACAGACGATTCTGCTTATTGAATGCTATTGACTTCATGGGGCCAATAAAACAACTTGCAAATAAAAGAAAGAGGAACCGATTCATGTCCTAAGATTGTGTGACGTAGCCTTTTTCTGTTTGTATAATGTTGTGATTAAATATGGTGGGGCCCTAGGGAGGGAATTTTTTATTTGAAGGTTAAGCCAATATTAGCAAAAAATAAAATAAAATTAATCAAATGGCCCAGAGCACCACAGCCACAGTTGATTCCAAGAATGTTTAGTTACAAAATGAGCAACTGACTAATTGTGTAAATGCTGTTAATTAGCTGTGCAGAGCCTCTAACTGGGCTTTTCCCTGTAACTAATAAGAAATCAATTAGCTAATGAAGTGGCCATTAAATGCTATGCTAATCTTAGCTGGGATATTTTTAATGTTTCTTCTTCTTCTTCTTTTTTTTCTTCTTTATGATCCTTCCTAATTGCCATTGCCATACGGAGCTCACAGCTTTCAGCATGTCTAATGAAACATCATTATATCATAACTGGCATTCTTGGAAGAGTTAGTGGCAAACCTGCTTCCCAATTATTTTTAATTGCCAGACATACTCATAACTGGGCCTTTTACCAAGTAGTTCAGATCCCTGCACTGTCATGTAATATACCCAAAGACCGTGTTTTCTTTTCCTTTGCATACGAAGCGCGGCCGTCGCGTTGGCCGTGATGGGGGACGCGCGTAACACCCTAAACAAGGAACCTGAGCGGTTGCCTTTGCTCTTCCTTTGATTGGAGCCTGTGGAGGCTCAGCATCGCCTTCCCACTGAGCAGTTAAAACTAGACAAATCTCGAGGAGGTTTTAACTTTATTTGAAAACTTCCGGTGCCCGGTAAACGTTATTCGCCACTAACCATTCCAAGCTAAAAAGGCGGCTGTAGCTTCTGGGCACTTACGCCAAAGCACGGTGATTTAGCAATTATTATTAGGATTAGCAATTGAGGAGTGCGAATGTCATCGGTAATTCCTGCAGGTTTTGTCACTTTCTAAAAGAGTTCGTTATCACCATTTATTTATGTCTATAAATTCCAACTTAGAGAAGGCATAAAATGTATCTTTTCTTTAGGTGACATGGACGCAAAATCAGCATCTCCTCCTTAACAGAGCCCGTTGTACGAGAACGGAGGCAAGACTGAACCCCAGTTTTTAAAACACTCCTGTAGCCAAGAGTTTTTATTTACCAACCCGGCATCGCGCCGGTAATGGCATCATATTTAAACCCTGAATCTCAATGAACTTCTCTAAATCTACTGGCGCTGAAGTAGGTTATGTGTCAGGATTAGACTGGCTCCTCCCCGCCCCCCACAATACAATAGTACTCAGGACATCTGTGCACAAAATACGTGCTTTTTAAAAGAATGTTTTCAAAAGGGAGTCTTGTCTCTCTCTCTCTCTCTTTTTTTTTTTCCCCCCTCCCCCCCTCCTCCCTCCTTTTTTGGATAACATGCAAATTGAATTGGTTAATTCTGCACCCCAGTTTCAGGAAATCTGCCACCAGCAGCTGCCACTGTTTCAGATGTCAGGAGGATGCAGATACACTGTGACATTTTGTTCATTAAATAAACAAACCAGGTTCAGGCTAACAACATTAGGTAGAAAGCCCCATCAATTCTTGTACATTTAGTTCACATAATAGGAAGTGACAATTGTTCCTTAGCTTCATAAGCACTATATTGAAGAACAAAAGGAAAAAGCATACATAATGTGGCAACAGCAACAACAGTTGCCATAAAATCCTGCAAGGTTGATTTAGATTAATGAGGCACATAACTTTTTGCCCAAGGCTACTTAAAATAAATATGGGTACAAACGTGGCTACTAGGGGAGGGAAAAAAAATGTCAGGATTTTTTTTTCCCCCTTATGTACAGTTTTGGTCTTATTTATTTGATTTGACTATCAAATAATAAAACTACTCCAACAATAGCCCCTCTCTAGGTGAATGAAAAAGATTTGCACAGTGTAGTAATATAAAAACAAAAAGAAAACACAAAAAAATTCCCATTTTTGTACATTTCAGTGGCATACTCTATTACTAAAAAAAAAAGTTAACTAGTATGTTGACCTTAGGTTAAAATGATAGAGATATTAAAAACTCAAATTAAAAGCCATATGTCTTTCCCGTTGTGACAAATCAATCTATCTGAAATAACAGCATTTCTGGCTTTTGCATCAATCGAATGTATTCTGGCTTTTGCATCTTGGAAATGCAAACATTAAACAGGCAAAACAACAACTACAATTTATCAGCTCTACATCGTATAACAAAGTCACTAGAACTGGAAATTCAGTCATGTAAAAAAAAGAAAAGGATGATGCCGAAGAGTAAGAAGAAGGGCCTATCTAAAAATCAGACCATCCTAAGGCTTGGATATCATAGATGAGGCTGTCAGTCAGACTTTGAAAGGTACAGACAATAGAGAAAAAATCCTTGCACATTAATATGTATAGCACCATGATGTGGCTTTTAATATTCCAAAGGGACTTCAGCAACTCCATGGGAAAAAAAAAGCCAAACCTGAGACTGGCTCGTGCAAATCCTCGCCAACGGCGGCAGCCCCGCTGGAGGACGTGCTACGTGAGCGTGCAAAGATTGGCCCTTTGCACTGCCGATGGTTTTTCATGTCCCTTCCCCTTGCATGTCCACCCGTCCCTCAGGCGGCTGCAGCGGGGTGCCCAGCCGAGGCATGAGGTGGCTGCCCACGAGGAAGCTCTCCCCGTCATAGGCAGCTGCCACCGAGCCAACAGCAACACCGACAACTCCCCACAACCACCCCTGGGAATTTTTCTGGGGGTTCCTGTCCCTCGCCTCCACGCCCCGAGCAAGCTCAGCCTCACTCCATCCTGGTCCCTGTCCTCCTGGTCCTTGTCCTCCATGTTGACAAAACCCTGGAGCCACTTTGGAGCATCTCCAAAGGCCTGTCTGCACCCAGGGAGCCAGCATGGGAATGGGGGTGTCATTCTTAGTGTCCCCCTTCCATAGTACATGTGGGGTGCCCTGTCCCCTACAACTAGATCTGGTGCTGGCACCACATTCAGCTGGTGGGTGTGAAAATACACGTTCATCTAGACGACCTCTAGTGCCTCCATCTGTGCAGAGGTTGAAAACAGCAAATTGTTCCAGGACAGGTTGGCATCAATTTAAACGTAAGCTTTTTTTGGCCCTTTGATTTCTTGCAAGGATATTCCTGTGTAGTGTCAGGGATCCCAAGTTCCTCCACCTGCTGTTAGGACATTTCCTCCCTACATGGGACACGTCTTCCAGAAGGCCCATGCTTTCTGGAAGAGGGAGATTCATGCTGCAAGAGGAGCAGAGGAGAAATTTAGAAGCAGATGTGCAGATCTCATGGTGCCCTGTGGGCTTGGAGGGCTCTTAGGTGCCAGCAGAGCCCAAACGGAATGCTGCTGAGAGCAGACAGTACGTTGTCAGTGTCAGCTTCCAAATGATCTCGGGGTGTCCATCAGCAGCCAAGCTGTGGCCCCTCCCAAGCCTACAGGTGGAGGAGAATCAGATGCAGTGGCTCAGAAAAGGTGAACACAGCATCCGCAGTCTTGCTCCTACTTTCTTCCTCACCCACTTGCCTGAAAGCTCCTCTATAAAATTCCTACTGGCAGGTGTGGTGTGGTGCGAGTCAGAGGTGACGGAGAATTTTTGCCAGGAAATTGCAAGAGTGAGTTTGTGTGATTGGTAGCATAATAAACCTCCATCTCGGACTACCTACTGTTGGGGGACCATGGAAGTTATTTCTGAGGGATCTCCACAGCCAGAGACCAGCTTGAGTCCCAAGGGCATCTGTGTTTTGACTGCAGAATGCTATGCATCCAAAATTTAAAAAGAAAAAAAAGCTAACATTTATTCATTGGATCATTCTAGTTTACATTAACTTTAGCAGCAACAGAAGGCTCAGACTGTACCAGCAAGTCGTTTCTTCATTTCTGTAGACTAGTTTATTTTTCTTCAGCATAAGATACGCTTAACTTTATGTATTCCTACTTCTTGGAATATTTTTTAACAGATTCGTCCCCCCCCCCCCGCCCAAGATCTTAGAACGATGGGAACCATGCAATGGACGAGGACTTTTTTTCCTTTTAAATGAGCCAATTAATTTCCCTTGTGCTGCAGTTGTACCTGACAATACACAATTTGTGTGAATGCCATTCCCATCACAGTGACATGCCTATTTCCAGTAAAAGTATAGAGATAATTTTCATTTCCTCGATATGAACAGCTTTTGAAGTGAAGAAGAATGATAGATGAAGTTTTGCAAACTGAAATAAGCACTTCAAAAATCTGTGAAAAAGGTTAGATAGATACAGCGATGCAAGAAATGGATCAAATTTAGAAGACCTCCCAATAGAAAAGTAACCATCATTTTGAGTGGCATTTCCAACAAACAATAAAAGAACAAGTTTTGCAGATATTCTCTTGGGGACGTTCTTTAATTCCCTAGAATTTCAGTAAGAGGCAGATGGACCTTCTTCCCTACTTTCTTCCCTCCCTCCCTCTTTTCCACTTCCCCTTTTCCCCTTCCCCTTCCCCTTCCCTTTCCCCTTCCCATTCCTTCCAGCATCGGGGCTTTGCCAGATTGAACTCATACACCCAACCCTCTTGAATTTTCTCTTAAACCACACATAAGAATTTGCAAACCTTCATGACCTTATAGATCGATACGTACTCTTTTAATGCAGTGTTTAGAAATTCTCATCGGGGATCAGTACTGTAGGGATGAAGAATAGTTTTACACCCTGCTTGCTTGGGAAGCCAAGTACCACAGACGGTGTGAGTAATGAAGAGGGGAAATATAAAGGGGAGCAACTTCACCTGGTGAATCTGTGGAGTTTCCAAAGTACAACTGAAAGTCCCAGTCGCTGCGGGTGAAGAAGAGCTGCCCAAGGACTTGAGGCCTCAGAGTGGGATTTATATTGATTTATCTGAAACTGGTAAATTACCAAATCAAGGTAAGCTCATTTAAGCAAGGTTTAAATCAGTTTTCGTATGCCTACATGAGGGATTTGCACCAGTGCCACCAGCTGGATTTAAAATCATTTTAGTTGACAGCACGGCAGCTTTTCTAATGGAGTTGACTGTAAGGCTTTGTCAAAAAGCAACGTGAACACGAGCAAGTTAAATGCAGGTTAATCATTAATTTCAGAAACAGCCTTCACACTGTAGGCTACACATCACTAAGAAAAAAGAGAAGAGACATGAATACGTGTAACCAACTGTTTTAAAATTTTTAATTTATTTTTTTTTTCCTACTCTTAGAGTCCACTCTTTGAAAAGTACTGAAATTGCCTCCGTACCAAAAGAAGGAAGAAAATTCACGCGGAACCCGTCATCACCTCCCACCCTTCCCGGCAGACCCCAGCCGCCGCGCTTCTCGCAAGCCTTGAGAAGCTCAGCAGAAGACTTGGGGCCTTTGAAACCAGGCTGACGTCTTCACCGCCAGGAGGGTACCCCTTCCCCACAGCGACTGCGAGTTTCACAGCCTGGTGTCTCCTTGATTCCTGGAAATTTATCCCAGCCTAATTTCTCCAGAACCAATTAAATAAATCCCTACGCTTTGTGCCTGTTAAGATTTTTCAGCTATAAAAGCTGCCTTGTGGTACTTCGCCTCAGCCAGCCTCTAATATTGCTCTTTCAGCTCCCCGGGCCGGCAGATCTGGGCTGGTGCTGTGTGCTTAGCTAACAGCTTCCTCCGAGCAGCTACGGAGATTGCCACAAACTCCTGGGGCTCGCGCGTACAGGGGGAACACAGTCAGGAAATTAAATTTTCCCTCCCCATAATTAACGAGAGCAAAACATTTGTGGGTTTGCTGTCATTTTTTTATTTTTTTTTTTTAAGCGCCGAAGCCAAGTCGAAAAAAATACCAGCATTTCCAAAGAAAAAACGTAAATATTTCTTACAAAAGGAGTTAAAAAAAAACAACGACGCTGTGCAATCATGCAATAAAAAAAAAAAAAATTTTTTTTGGAAGTTTGGTTAAGGAATTCTTTAACGGTTGCTGTGGGCATATTTTATTGCCACGGCTGATTCACTCCAGTATGTAAGCATGCATTAAATGTTAAGCACATGAGTTATCTCACCGACTTCAACGTGCCTGTTTTCATTCTGAAAGCGAGCACAAGCTCCGGAGCTCTGCGGAGCGAGAGGCTGAGATAGGACTCCTCCTGCTAAGCGTATTGCTAGGGATCGTACATTTTTGCAGAGGTCATTACACGGAGTACCGCACTTACAAATCAACCGTGCTTTTTACGAGAACTATTCTTACTTTGGAAATTCTGGAACCGTACAAATGCTTGGCGAAACGGGAGAAACAATATGCAACTGATCTGCTTGACAGCATATTGCCGGCACATTTTTAGGTGAAATGCATTGAGCCCTGAACAGAGAACATAGGCGTGCTTTCTCTGAAATATCCGGAGCACCTCTCAGAGCATGGCTTGGGCTACGCCGTGGAAGCAAATTCCGAGGACCTTTTCAGTTCACGTCTCATTTTGCTTCTCTGCAAAACCCTGCATAATATTCAGACTTTTTCAGGGAGGAAAAAAAAAAAAATCCAAGTGTTTTTTCATGAAGGGGCACAAATCACTTGATTATAGATTGGGGTAAACCTCGTTCTAGCCACTCTTTGCATCGTTTTTCAACAGTCGTGCACTCCAAGTTCCAAGTTTCTTTTTTAGATTTGATTTTCTAAATCAAAATCTTCATATTTCAGTTTCTATTAAGCCTCCATTTTGAAACCATACTATTTGTTCTCTGTTTTAAGCAAAATGAATACTGAATCCTGCATGAAGTATTTGTAAAATCAGGTCTAATATGTGTGTTTATCATTAGCTGCCAAATCATTGTGATTAAAATACATAACCTATGGAAAGATCGACTATCAATTTGAACGATTCTGTCTGAACTCACTTAAAGGAGACAAATATTAGAACTGATATCTAAGATGTGTCAAGGGATGCATTTTTAAAAATTATTTAAAGCCGTATTAGACCACTGAGAGCCACAGAGAGCCCGTCTAAAATTTCGGATAAACACTTCTTAGCCCATTATGTGTTGCAAAGATCATTTCTGTAACACACTGAGCAGAAAAAGTATGTTTTGTGCTTTTCCTATAAATCCAATAAGTTTGTGCAAAATTATTTTAATTACTTTTATTGAAGAACCGTGTACACCTATGTCAGTGTGTGTATTATAAATAATAAATAATTATTATTAGACTTGGTTGAATTATTCATTGAGGATAAATTATCTGACAAATACAGGCTTTTTCTCCGCTTGTGACTTGTTTATGAGCAATCTTGTCTTCTCCGAATATATTCCTTCTTGCGTGTTTTTTTGAATAATGAAGGATATTCAGCCAAGGACTTCAAACTGCTCACTTAGGTTGCACCCAATTTGATTACGTGTAATTATTTGTGAGTCGTGGATGTGCCAGTCATGTGGGCCTGGTTCTGCTTGAGTGGCTGGTGGGCTGGAAGAGGGTCCCAAGGATATGGGGAGGGAGCTGGGCGTTGCAAAGGCGCAGAGGCACCTCTCTCGGAGCTACACCTCCATCGCTTCTCACCCAGCCTGTCATCTGCCTTCGCAGCGTGTCATGTACAGCCTGCCTAGGAAGCTGATATTGCGACAGGGATCATGGAATCGATGTATAATTAACAGCCCACAAAATCTTCAATGAGCGAATGAGGAACCCCACCTGGAGATGAGAGGGATGAAATGAACAGTTAAGATGGGACGGGGGCCCTTCACAGCAAGAGGATTCGGCGTGAAAGGGAAATAGCCCGGCAGCACTCTGGGTGCCGAGTCCCTCGTAGACTTGACGCATATGTTTAGACAGGTCACAAATTTGCTGGCTGTTTAGCCAGAGCCCATAAATACCTGAGGCTCTAGATAAAGTGACCCCGATAACCAAAGCCCTAACCCCATAAATAAGGATATGAGGATGGGGAGGAGGAGAACATGAGGGTCCGGACCTCAGAGAGCCACAGGGCTTGTGGGGATATGGTGTGTCTCCATCCCCAGCCGTCTCTGCCGGGATGTAACACCCTGTGGCAGTGATGGGGCTCAGGGGAACCCCGCTGCTAGGGCCTGGTGTGCACCTGGTCCCTGGCCATCCCATGCAAACTGGTGGCCAACCATCTCCTGGGGTCCCACTTGCCAGACCCTCAGGTGGTCTGGCTGTGGTGGGTGAAGGGAGTCGGGATGCGGCTGCCAACCACAGCAACCAGCCTAAAGCTGTGCGCATGGCCTTGCCAGGGCACCCAGTGGGGACCCCAAAACAAGACAGCTTGGGGGTTCGCTGCCAAGGTGGCGGCCAAGTGGCTGGGAAGGAGGTCCCTCTGTCCCGGGGCAGGCTGCAGAAGGACATCCCACAGCTCTGGGGAGTCCCAGAGTGTCACAAAGACAAATGTTGGAAGGCGAACACTCAGCCAAGCAAAAGACAACAATGAATATTTCAGTTTGCTCGCAGATGCCTTTGTCTTGGCTGCTGACGCGGAAGTTCGCAGTAAGAAAGGCTATTGTGCTGACAAAAATGTGTGTGAGCAAATGTTTACACAAAGCAACTAGAGGAGGGTAGGAAAACAGCAAAGGGAAGGGTCCCCTGGAACGGGCAGGGCTTTCAGGAACACCACCATTTCCTGCGAGTTGGCTTGCTTCTGATTTTACTGCACTGAACCGGTTCTCACAGTGGCCGTGTGGCTCCATGCTGCCCAGACGCTGGGCACAGGTGGCGAGAGGGGTGGCCCCAGCCCTGCGGAGCCCCGCGGCACCGCGTTGGATGTGCAGTCCACAGGATGGAGGGGATACATTCCCATCCGGCGTCCTACGGCCAAGGGCCCTTAAATTAAAAGCAGTGGGCCAAGCCCTGCCTCTGATGTGTGTCTAAATCTGCCCCTGGTTTCGAGCAAAGCTGGGTGCGGGCAGATTTGTGCCAAATCTGGCCCTGCCGCCTGCCTGCTCCTTACGCAGCAGGAGAGATTTGCTGCTTTTTATGGCAGCTCCAGAAGGCCACAGCTCCAAGGGATGGGGAATGCAGCACAGGTAAAAATCTGCCAGTTCCCAGCACGTCAGGTACCCAAAACCATGAAAGCCACGTTTTGCTGATGTTCTCTTTCATTGAAGATTAAGCCTCCATTTGTTTTCTGGCATTTGATGTTTCATTCCTAATGATCTCCAGGCTCGGTACCAAAGTTGTCTTCTTGACAGCGAATGCCAAGTGCGATTATTCGCCCAGCTAGAGATCCTCACCTCCATCCGATGGCTGTGCTGTGGGAGTGCCATCGCTGTGGGGACAGCCGGGCCGGGCTGCCGACAGACGGAGCATCCCGCCAGCCCCCGCGCTCTCCTTGCTCCCTCCCTCCTTCCCTTCCTCCCTCCCTCCCTCGCTGCTTCTCCTTGTCCTGTTTTTTTTTCTTTGGCTTAATATAACTGCACAAAGGCAACACTAAATAAGGAAAATATGCTTCCCAGTAACTGAAACTGACAAAAACAAAGATGACATGTTTATATAATTAGTTACACATCTAACTTTTTTCAGCTTTTCTTCCTTTCAAATACCCCACAACGACTCCGCAGCCCAGCCTATGAGTGAAGCTGAAATAGATGCGGAGCAATGAAACCGGTCTTTTTTTTTCTCCCCCCCTAAAAGCCATTATAGGCCTTAGGTAACTCCTGAATCTTGGAGTCCCTCTGTGACTGCTTTCTGCTGTGAGAGCAATTCATTAAAAGTTAATTAAAAGGTGAAGTTCAATATGCAGTTTCCTTTAGCTAATCCTCCTAAGGCAGCTTCATATGGCACTAATGTATCCATTTTGTTGATGTTAGAAAACAAAAAGGCAAGATTGTCTAATTAAGACGTTGGTGTTTACAAGAGAGAGGTTTTCTAATTGGTGACTCTGAGTCCAAATTAATCTTAATGCTGCTCATATAAGTGTTCTCAATCTAACTTGGACTTTTCCCCAACAAGAGCTTGCAAAATGTGAATCATTTCCAGGACCTTTGATATAATGGTATTCAGCCTGCTTACCCCTTCTGTGCTCATACCCCTTCGGGGACCAATTCTGAACGCCCCCCCACCGTCTGAGCTGCTTCCCTCTGGCTCCCGTGCGGGAAACTTCTTTTTAAGGGCTTATGCTGGGCAGGCTGGTTCCTAAAGGTGGAGTTTCATCTCTGTCTTTCAGCATGTTTTCACTCAAATATCTAAGTATGTGTTGTATTTCCACGCACATCGGTTATTTTTCTGGTAATACGTTTTCAACGCTTTACAGAAATGAGCACGCTCCATCTGATTTTGTTGGTGCCAACCATATTTTTTTTTGTCTAATGAAAGACAAAAGCATAATTAACTGTATTCCTACTAATTCTGGTTTCTTTTGACGGTAGCTGCTGACTTCCTGTCCTTACAGTGGGAGTACAGAAAAAGAAAAGATCACCCCCCCCCCCCCCCCTTAAAAATATGAATTTATACTGCCCAGACACACTTATGAGAAAGGGCAAAAATATCCTAAGCTGCTATCACTCAGCCAGTTTTGGCCACCCGAACTTTAATTTTGGAGACCATGCTGGTAACTGTATGTGGAAGAAATCTACATCTACTATCACAAAAAAACCCAACTACCTCAAGAGAAAACCAATTCTAAAATATAGGCTGTCCAGGACAACTCTTTCCTTTTCAAAAAAATGGAGATACTAACAATGACAAAACTTGATATCTTCATCAAGGGCTGTCACAAAACCAAATTAAAATTGTAACTTGCCCAGAAAATGAAAGTGACACCTAAGGGCTAAACAAGGTGACTTTTTATTTACAATGTTTTACATCGATTTTTGTGTCTGCAGTCAACACTGGTGACTCAGTCCTCCAGTGTGCCAGTGTTTTCCTCTGTGTATATGACAATCTGCTTCTCTCTTAAAATAAGTCACGTAGGCCAATATTTTCCACTTTTATCTCAATGTACCTCATGTCGTAATCCCACGCTTGTCAATAATACCTGAAGGTTAAAAAATACCTCTCTCCAACATGACGCTATTCCTTGACATCTCTACCTCATCTTGTTTCGTCCTTCTCCTTTGATCATTTAAACTGCTGGCCAACGACAGCCAAACAGAAAGAGAAAGGAGGGGGGGAAGCGAGAAAAAGGTCTCATTTCTTTGCAAAACCATGGAAGCCCCCGTACGTCCGTTTGCGCTGCTCCGAAGCTGCAGACATGTCGTGCCGGGTTGAGAGTTGTGTGGTTGGAAACTATTTGCTGCCCGCTAAAAACCCCCTTCTGGGTACGCCCTTGCATTCAAGGTATGGAAGCTAAAAGTGGGACCGTCCTTCCACAATTCTAGCTTGCAAAGTACACCGAAAAAAATAGAAAAGAAAAAAAAAAAAAGAAAGAAAAATACCTTGGTTCCCATACGGGAACGCCCAAGCTTTCCGGTTTGTCCGCAGTGCACAAACACTGGATGTACTACAGTATTTCTGGGAGCTGGAATAGCATTCTGGGTATACTGAAATTAAGAGGGTTGGGCACGCTTGTGAGCTTGCCGAGTTCCTCGCTATATGTTTTCCAAGAGAGAAATGTGAAAGAGTTTCCCAGTTATAGCCCCCATACCTTTGCTGAGAATGGATGCCACAAATCACGTGAATAATTAGTGACACTCTTAAGCATCTAGCACTGTGCCCATTTATTTTCTTGGCACAAAATGTATTAGTTCTACACTATTCATTTAGTCTGCATTTAGCAAGAGATAAATTTTAGTCGGAAGCCGTACTGAAAGACAATATATACTGTATGTTGGAGAAAAATCTATTTGCTCTAAGACCATAGCTTTCTCCTAAAAAAAAAAATCAAGAGAAATAGCATGGAGTTAATTTATAAGAAAACCTAATTTTTGCATAGGTTTTGATTGTTCAAATCTCCTAGCTAAATGGCCTGCAGTGACCTTTTCAGGAATGCTGTACTCGGAGTTAAATTCTCACCAAAAAAAGCACATTTCTGTGATCCCCTCATTTAGATAATAGCTCTGTGCCTTTTGCTATAACTGCGGAATGAAGGGAGGGAAGAAAAAGAGAAAGTTTTTCTTTCTCCACAACCGCTAATGAGACTTTTCAACTACGCTGTAGAGTGGAGGAACTTAAGCCTCTCTAGGTGTTTCTGTTTTTCAGGCTTTGAGCTCTTGCTGTGCCTTACTCTCTCCATTCCGCCTCTGAAAGGCCTTCAACAACCCATGGCTTTGTCTCTCTGTATTTTTCAGCTTAAGCTACACTCTACCAGGACCACTTTTAGCTTCCATATTTCAGCAGAAAAACAAACAGAAGCGGAAACCGTTTGATGTATTTTAAGTAGAGAAGGCCAGTAAAATATTTTTTAATGGGGATACGAAGCCTTTCAGCCAACAGGATGCTGGTTCAGTTCCAGCCCAGATGAGGAACAACTAAAAGTTGATACCATGTAATGGCTATTAAAGCCTTTGTAAAGTGAGTAGCCGCCTAAGTACCATTCCCAGTGGCCACATCACAAAAGCACACCAACAAGTGAGTCTGTCTTCAGTTTCTTTCTGGCCAGTTTCTCATCAAGAAGACAAGGAGTGAACGGCCGTGGGGATCAGCCATCCTTTCAAGCAGGTGGCTTGAACACTCCTGGAGGTCCGCTCTGGCATGACGTGCTGGTAGGTGAAATTGCGTGAATATATTGATATAAGTAGTCGCTCCCTCTCGCAAGCCTTCTCTGACGGGTTAACAAGTATAAATCCATTAAAATACAGCTTTAGAAAGCCAGGCTCTAAGCTGATCATCCCCACCCCCACAGGAGAATGGATGGCTAGACTTGTAGCAGGCATGTGGTCCGTTCTACCTACACAGATACCAGATATAGGTGTGAGCAGTGCCACATCCTGGCAAGGAGGGCACAGCAGCGCACCAGCAGACTGAGAGCTGCTCTGCAGAAACCTGTCTTGACCCTGAGAAGAAAAGAGTTGTGCCCAGGGGGGCTACACAACCCGGCCAGTCGTTCCTGCCACCCCACTCCACATCCACCCTCCCTCACTAAAGGTACCCCACGGCTGTACAGAAACCCTCCTCCCCAACATCTGCGCACGCCTCCCTCCCGCAACCAAAGCTTTATGTGCTGACAGAAAAATAGGCAGGATTTTTCCCTTAAAGGGGTACATGTTCAGCTGAGTAAACTCTGTTTCACCCGCGCATCTCTCTGTAGTGCAAAACAGGTGAGAAGGGAAAAGGCACAGAGAAGTCTGATTCAGGAATATGGGAATACAAACTATGTTTTCATGCATACACACAGACTTGTTTGCTGAAAGTTTCACATACCTCAAATTAAAACAGATAAAGCAACAAACCCAGACATCATTTAGCCATAGGGAATACACTCAGCCTTTATTTAGCCACTGAAAATTTACTCCTGCTTGTCTGTATCACTAACCTGCTTGGGTAGACTGATGTTTTGATGCTAGAATACCCGTAGGGTTTCCAGAGAACATATCATAAGATTCACAGCTACAGACACATCCTTGTAACAAAGCAAATCGGACTTAGATGAGAGCCTTGTGCAGAGCTACGCAGCCTCAGTCGAGGGCATTGGCAGAAGAAACCTTTAGCACCTCAAGAAGTTTGCTGTAAAAATGTGGATACCCGAGGTCATGGGGTACTTCTAGAGCTTGGAGAGGGGAGGAGAGTTCAGGATTATGTTCTGTGGTTTTGGGGCAGAATTCAGGTGTCACAAGCCGTAACTGAGGCTTTTAATCCTTTTATGAATATGGTCCTGCATCTCTCTGTGCCTTTGGCATGACAGAGAAGGCACTTTCCTGCCTCCCAGCGGTGTTTTAAAAACGGAAACCTGGAAGACTGTGAAGCACACGCTAGTCGCAGGGTCACGCTTTGGACCCCATTTTTTCATAGCTTGCTTTGTGCGTGCTGGAGTCTGTAAGATCCAAGCTGTAAAGGTCCCACGTTGTCTCTGTTCTCATATGATTATAAGGGTCTGAAAACATGCAAATAAATAAACTCCAGCCATGTAAGTGGTCCTGGAGAGCTTAGAGGGTAACGTTCCTCCTACTGTGTTTGCACAATAAGACACTCAATAAAGTTGCCTCAGTGCTGAATGACCTGAGCAAGCACAACCTATAGAGGGACACACATGGCAAAGACGCTTTTAAGTTCTCCTTTTATTTGAGACTTTGGATTGCTTTAAAGTTCTCCATTTTCTCTTTCATAATGTAGAGGGAAACTTAAAAGTGGCCCCAACTTGTAATGAAAGCTGCAATGAATTTTAGCAAATAAAAAGCCACTTAAAGAAAAAAAACACTACTGTCCTGGCTGGGAATTTTAATAGTGCTGCACTCACAGCCAGACTGCTTGTAACTTTTCTATTAAAATGTTAAATCGAGAGCATTAAACAGCTTCCAATTAAGGGGTATATTATCACCTCGATGCACAGGGAGTTTCACACGTAAATCCCTGTGTATTAAGAAGAGAATATACCCTGTGGCTTTTTAAATAACAAATAAAAGTTAAAAGAGATTTTGCAGGAGGTAGAAGAGCCATGGAAAGGCTTGTGTTTTAGCACACTCCAAGTGGAAGAAAACTAATGTGTAAAACTGTATAGAAAGAGAATTTATTTTCATTTTTTCCCTACTATTCCCAAATATTTCCACTGGGACCTATTTACTAAGATGAAAGTCTAAGTATTCCATAGGACTGGAAGTAATGATTTTTGAAGGACTTTCATATGCACAGGCTGGAAGTGCTACTGGTCATGTCTTTTTAGCACTGAGGGCATCCTTCCTATTTCCACAGTGCCTACTCTATGAGTCAAAACTAATTTTTCTAAGGCAAAGGCAAAACTATTCATTAATTTGAGTTAATATTAATAAAAGAAGTCAGAATCAGTTAAGAAATTCCCCCTTAGCATCTCTCACGTTCCTGAGGGCCTTTTGAAGTAAGATGTGAAGAGCTGCAATCCTCCCAGCTTAGACACACACTTAAAACTTTTCAGTGTAAACTCAGGGAATAATGCACACTTGGAAAAATCAGACGGTACTGACAAGGTTCGTTAACAATTGTTGTTTAAGATTAAAGCCAGTGTTCACTAAGGTCATAGTGACACCAAAGACAAGTCCATTGGACACCTTGCCTCTTGATCTTTGGGTGTAGCTCAGCCGGCTTAGTTGGGTCAAGGAGGCGAGGGCAAAACACACCAGTGAGAAGAGTTTTCAGACAACTTGCTCATAGATATTGAAGAAGGAGAGACATCATGGACCGATGCCAGGTCCAGTGGGTCTGAGTGGCTGCCCATTCCTGCTGGCCACATCATCTTGGTGAAGTCACCTCAAATGGCTGCACCCCAATACTGCCTGAGGTGAAAAATCCTAGCAGGTTTGTTTGTGGCCTTCTGCTAAGGAGCTATGGCAGTAGCTGTAATGTATGTGGTTCTCAGCTGTTTGAGGTAGACTTCAAATTCGTGTAAGGTAATTTTGCTAAGAAAGGTTGGACCAGATGATCCTTGAAGTCCCTTCCAACCTGGTATTCTATGATTCTATGATCAAAATGTAGTAGGGCCTCTTGTCATCAGACTAGATAGATGCAGCCCTGCTGGACCAGCAGGAGGAATTTTGGCCTATGTTTTGAGCTCCTTGCTTTTCAGTTAGGCATTGCAGACAGCCCTGGTCAGGGTACATGCTACCTGGTTAGTGACCATGCCAGTTGGTCAGGGACCACCCCATTTGGTCAGGGACCACCTCAGAAGTTCTAGGTGTCTTGCCCATTTCTGACCTGCTCTGCTTCCCTTGTGCCATGCTGCAACATCTGAGGGACTCAGGCACCTCCCTGAGGGTTGCTAAAATGAATGGGCTCTCCTACCTGATGCGGAGGCTTAAGCATTTCACACAGAAGAAGTGGGAGGTGCCCTTGGTGCACAAAGCTTCTAGGACATTACGGAATAGGTGTCTATAGTATCCCACAATGTAGTAGAAATAGTTGCGGGTTCTCACAAGAAAAGCTTTCAAGTTAACACTAATCTTTGCCTGGTCATGAGTGAAATGTTGAGGCCTCTAACCACTGACAGAAACCACTGCTCCAACACTGGACCAATATATGTAAGTGTAGGAGCCCAGAGGACATTTTGCTCCTTGCATGGACTCTTTTTAGTTGGAAACCTCCCACATCTCTTTGGAAGAGGCTTCTTCATTTTTCTGTAGTTTAGACTTCTTCTAAAAGGTTTTCTAATACAGTTTTAGGAAAGAGCCGCTGATGGAAAAACAGATTGACAAAGGTCCAGTCCTCCTTGGGGCAGCCATATGACAATCTTTGTCTCAGTGAGGCCAGGTGGTGACCCCAAATTTTCTTTCAGCTCTTGCCAGAAGGAAGGGCTTGGACACAGCACTGAGAATCTGATAGATCTTGCTGGGATGTTCTAAGATGTGCTGAGATGATACAGATTGCTGGGTGGAAGGGCGGTGATAGCAGATGGCTGGCCTCCCCTTGTATCCAGCTCCATCTGTGTTGTTGCACTATGGGAGAGGAGGAAGCATGGCTCCCTACTGCTGTAGTTGCTCTCCCCACTGCCTTACACTGCTTCCCCAACCCTGCTCTGGTCTGGCTACATGGGTCTTGCAGAAGTCACCAGGAAGAAGCTCCCACTGGCACTTTCCCTGTACCTCTGCAGCACCTCCTACACACAGTCAGCCTGGAAGAGCAAAGTCACAAGGATGGCCGCCTTCTGTGTCAGCATGAACGCCCTCTCTGAAAGCCATTGCCTTCAAAGGGGAAAGAGCCAGGAGGAGCAACCTCTCCCCCTATGACATTTTCCTCCCCAACAAGCACCCTCAGAGCAGCTTCTGCATAGGAGCCCATATTACAGAGCTGACACATCTTCCTCTGCTGTGTCAAAGGCAGCATCCGTCTGGTCCTGCTTCTCCCCTGCATGGGACCATTGTGTTTTGAGATTGCTTCCATGTTCCATCAAACAAATACAGCTTATAATTTCCATGTTAGTGTGGCATTTCACCAAACGATGTGATGAAAGAAAAAAACCAGCATTCAGGTGCAAGTCTCAGATGGAAGCAAAAGAAGCTACCTAATTTCATATTTATGCACCATATGCCTGAGAGCAAAAAGACTTGGAAGCTCCCTCACTCTCTTCCACCACAGACTCCCAAGGAACATGGCACCTCTAAAAGCTTTGTCATAAATCCTTGGGTTTGCCTATATCAAGAGTCATCATTTATTCAACAGTTTTGAAAAACAAGGTCCACCAACACAGACCAAAGTAGATAACTTTAGATACCCAGTTTTTCAAATCATGGCTTCAGTGTGTTCCCTTGAGATTTTTATTAAACTAGGCTTTTCCTTTCTCCTTTCTCCTTTCTCCTTTCTCCTTTCTCCTTTCTCCTTTCTCCTTTCTTTCTCCTTCCTCCTTCCTCCTTCCCCCTTCCCCCTTCCCCCTTTCCCCTTCCCTTCCCTTCCCTTCCCTTCCCCTTATGCTGTTTCTTTGATAAGTAAATGCTGGCTATATCTTGTGAGTTTAGGGTGGACTGTTGGTAAACCTGTTATCCATCACAGTAATTCATAGAATCTGGCATGTACCAGATGGACAATATTCCATTGTTTAAAGTGAGCTCTGTCAATCTTTGCCATTGATATTAAACAAAAGTCAGGATTATTAAAGCATATGGGTACATGGCCTCATACACTGGTTAAGCCTTTGCTTTGAGAATGTGACTGCTGTTGTTGAGCATTCTGAAAATATATATAGTGCGCTACAGTACACAGGGAATCACAGATGTCAAGGGGAAATGATATGTGAAAGCAGTGTATGTTTAAAAATGCAGCACTACTGTACCTTCTTAAAAGAAAAAGAAACTTTCCTCCTTCTCCCTCCTTCCCCCTGTTGCCAGTTAAAATGAACTGTCAGAGCCTGGATAAAGATACAAACAGGATTGCATACCTTACCAAGCCTACAGTGACTCTTAGACTTTGATCTAATTCTATTTGCTGCTTTATGATGCATGAAGCTGTCAGATAAAGAGGTGTTCAAAAAAATCCACTCGAGCTGTCAGGGCTGACAAGCCCTGTGATGGATTACAGAGAAAACAAAAGGGTTATCACCTTAACCACAAACATTTATATCTTTTTTTCATAAGGGTGCTTCAATCAACATGTAGTTACCAGGGTGCAGGTTGTTGTGAGCCTGTAGGAACACAGATCCAATGACACATGTTGAAACAGCATTTAAAAAGTACAACACACATGCGTTGGCACTAATATGCTGCTGACATGGTACAGTTGTGCTTACTTAGATCAAAGATAAGAACCCTATAGTTTTCTATATAAAAAGGATTCTTTTCTGAAGAACAGATTTCCCCCTCCCCACCCGTCTTTCAAAGATTAAACACAGTCATAACAGTCTGAATGGGGTTTAACTCAAAAAAGCCCAGTACTTAAATATGCCCATATGATTACTTACACAATAGAAACTTCAGCACAGAATGAAGAGCAGTTAGCATTTGGCTCATGTAGAGGAAACAAAAAAAAAAAATTGCACTTGCTCCTTTTTCAACATCAGAAAGCAATCTCACGGCCCATTCATCTACCATCTCTTCCCCCTCCCTCGCCAAAATCTATCAGTTCTTAAAAGGCCACCGCAACAAACAATATTGGACCTGAAATTTGTCAAACAAAGCTAATATTCTACCTCTAGCGCTGCATCTTTGACACTAGTGAAAAGAAGACAAGAAAATACATCACGATTCTGACTTGAGGCATTTTGTCTGTGGTGTACAGTCGGGATCAAGACCGGGCACATCCCCTTTTGGTCAGTACACCCATATGCTGAGAGTGACCAGAGGCTGTAGGATACTATGATCATGTTTAATTCTTCAGTGGTTGTTTTTTCCCCTATTCCCCTATTTAGTGACTGTGATAACAAAGTAGGCTTAACATTCTCCCTAACTGAGTGGGTTAAAAAAGGAATTTATGGAGGTTAGGTCCACTGGTAGCTACAGAACAGGATGACCTTTGTTGAAGAAGCCCAGGAAGTCTTCACGTCACAGATTACTGGAGCCTGGGAAAAATGTCAGGAAAAAGATTGTTCTATGGTTGTCCTACTTCCCCATCTTTTTCCAAAAAAGCTGTTACTGGCTACTGCCTGAGAGGACCGAGGAGGATGTTTGGTCCAACCCCTTATACCTCCCTAGTTCTAAACAAGGGAACTTTTATCTCCAGCAGGAAAGATTTTTGCTATATGTATCTTATGTACACCATACATATATACGTATGTATATAGCCTAGATGAAGCCTGCCAAATTAGTAATGAGCTATGGAAGTTAACGCAAGCCCTGTATATGGAAAGAAGGCCAAAGGTGAGGCATCTTCCCACATCATCTTATGCACAGGTGAATTCCTGATATGCTGGGTGGGAGAGTGGGTCTCATTTTACTTGGCAGTGGACCTCTACTGTGAGAAAATCACTCAGTTTTGGATGCTGGGACAACTAAAGAACCATTTTGAAACTCCTCAAAGGATGGGCTGCAAGATTATAATCAGCATGCACAGCCTTTTAGAAGGCAGAAGGAAAAAAAAAAAAACCAACAAATAGAGAATCCCAATAACAGCACAGGGCCAGGTTCTGTGTTTACGTACAAGACTATTGCTCCACAGTGCAGAAACCTGGGCCATGTCACCGGTGAAACAGACCTGACTCGAACACTGGAATGTGTTAGCAGAAGCAGAGAAAGATCTCAAGGAGAAGTGTTTGGGGCAGGATTAGAGAGACCCGAGAGGCAATACTGGCAGGACTGAAAAGAATTCTCTCGCACAAATACAGGCCACCTGACAATCCCAATAAGTCACACTGGTATTAAAGTTCTCCTTTCTGATGGATTTCCCTTTAACACCTCCTGTCTAAAGAGCAAAAAAAAAGAGTGACGAAGGGAAGGCAAAGCAAGGCAAGGAAAGAAGGCAAGGCAAGGCAAAGGCAAGGCAAGGCAAAGGAAAGGAAAGGCAAGGAAAGGAAAGGCAAGGAAAGGAAAGGCAAGGAAAGGAAAGGCAAGGAAAGGCAAGGAAAGGCAAGGCAAGGCAAGGAAAGGAAAGGCAAGGAAAGGCAAGGAAAGGCAAGGAAAGGAAAGGCAAGGAAAGGAAAGGAAAGAGTCCAAATACATTGCTTACAAAACAAAATGTAGAAGTCCTCTTAAGTGCCTCTTTAACCACACCAAGATTGGTCATGATCTTGTTTAGCAGCTGTGAGGGGATGAAGGACATTGTTTCTTCAGTAATTCTAGCAGGCTTTTAAGGCTGTTTCTCTTCTCAGCTCTACCTCTCTGGCGCAACTTGCCAAGCACTAATAGGCACAAGCGTTACCATCATTCCTTAAACTATATTCTTATGCCATAGCCATCCAACACACCAATAAAACTCCTTTTCAAAAAGTTGAAAGGCAAGCTGGTTCAGATAGGCGATTATTAGTATGCACAGAGTGTACGTTCACAGGCAATAATACAGTGGGAACTCAGCTAGCCTGAGCATAGGCTGATGTGAAGCATATGATATTACTTATGTAGGCATGAAAGCAATCTGCTTTAATATCAGACACTTCAGTGCAAAGAATGTCAGGGTTACCAAAGGTTAAAGACAGGCCGCTGGATTTTTTCGTTGCCTTTTTTTTTTTTTTTTTTTTTTTTTTTAGTATGAGCTGAAAAAATGTGGGACGACTCTTTCCATTTTCATTTTTTGGGGGCTGCTGCCTAAAATGGCAATAAAGGATGTAAGTTAAAAACAACAGCAAGGTAAAACCCAAAAGGCAGAACGTGCCACAAAGCATAATATACAGAGAAAATGGAGCGTGAGAAATGGCCGACTGCCACTCAGCTGGGGTTGGTAAGTGTTGCCCCAAGCCCTGAGATCTCTTGCAGGCTTTGAGCATCATCCTATTGAGCAAGCTGGATGTGCTGGATGGAGGCACAGAGCCTCAGAGACCATATTCCCACCCAACCATGCCGCCTGCCATCCCTTGGTTCCTCGTGCCGGTGCTCGGAGCTGCAGATTTCCACATCACCCTGCCGTCGCACACCCCGCGAGCATCTGGTCTGGCAGGACGGGGGGCAGTTTGCTGCATTTTCCTTACCAGCAGCTTGACACTCTGCCGCACTGCTCGGCCACAGTGTCAGGCAGTGCACCCCACATGCTTGGCAGGATCTGGCCCCTCGGTACCCTGCTGGCCCCTGGTCCCCGCGAACCCTCACCTGCATTCCACCGCCAACAGCTGCTGCAGCACTTTGAACTTTCACTTTTCCTTTACTAAAATTAAAAACCAGGCACATAACCAAGCTGAGAGCTCCCAAAATCTCAGGTGGGAAGCATTACTGAGAACAGAAGCCAGGCGGACTGTTTTTCAGAGGCTGATTGCTTTTTCAGAGTGTATTAGCATCTTTTTTTTTTTTCCCCAGCAGTGGAATCCTTGGGTATCGGGAAGCCTCGGAAAAGCAGGGGCTCTTGTGCCAGAGGATAAAGAACCAAGATAAAGAACAAAACAGGAACAGAAAATGAAGATGTTTCTCACATTTTTCTCAAAAGCACAGTTCTGTTTCTGTTTGATTCCATGTGTTATGGAAGATAAATATTGTAAATATTGAGGAGAAATAATGCAAGCCATTATGAAACCGCTTTCTTTCATAACCTACTGTGAAGTGACTAAATCCCCTTTATATACTGATAGCCTTCTCTCAGGCTGCTGCTACCTGTCTGTTAGTCCTCATGCAGGACTGTGCCTGTAGTTGACAGTTTATGACACATGCAAAGAAAGAAAGACAGAGAGAGAGAAAGAAAAAGAAGGGGGGAGCATGCAGTGAAAGGAAGACAGATGGGCCTATCAGTTATGTATATTGTGACCCACCTGCCAGTCACAGCCCCATGGGAATGTGGCATAATAAATACTGAAAAATGGAAAGTAGGAATTAAACTTAAAAAAACCCCAACCCCACAACAACCAAACATATTGAACAAAGTAAATTGTCTGGAAGGTAGAAGTGTAATAAAGATTTTTTAGGAGCATATAAATCAAAATCTCAAAAGAAATTTGCCAAATGGGGTCTCAGCTTATGTGCAGTCGGTGGCAGGAGGGCATAAATTGTGGATCTAGAGAGGATGATTGCCAGCACGCCTAGGTATGAGGGGGTTGATTCAATAAATATTCATGATGGCAGCACGTATGCTCTAAGCACACACCCTACCCCGGCAAACCCAGCTCGGCTGAACTTCACTCCCCGCCCCCCAGGAGCCTCTGCACGTTCTTGCGTTGCCCTCAGCTGAGTCCCACTGTTTTTTGTGGTTGTGTGTGTGTGTGTGTGCACGTGTGCATGTGCAAATGTATGAAACCAGCCCCTGCAGACCAGACCTGACTTACTCCTCCAAGTCCTATCTCATTACCTGCCCTTTCCAGAGCACAGCGATAAACTCACTTGTGAGCCCTCCAGCTCATCATGACCATCTAAAGCAATCTCACTGAGTAACAAATCCTTCTTGATAGAATTGGGAGTAATCAAAACCCATTCTACCCATGCTGAATAAGTGTTTCATGAAAAACCTCGCTTCCCTTCTCAAACAGCGTAAAGTCCAGAGGATCATCTCTTGTTTCTGTTGTGCATTTCCTTCACTCCTGTCCTGAAAGTGTTTCTACGACTTAATGGAAATCCCATCTACCCACATGCCGGCCTCCTGCTTCTCGAGACTCCACAGTCTCCCTGATGATTCTGCGTTATGTGGACATTTGCTTCACACAGAATCCCCAGCCTGCACGTAGGCCTGGAAAGACATATGTTTTCCCCTTAGTCAGGGACCATTGTGCGTTCAGAACCAGCACCACCTGCCTAATTTTTGGTTGTAAAATCTCACATCGGTTCATGGAGGTGACTCTTGCCTGCAAAATCCTCTCACCTACTAAGCAAATAAGTGTTTAAAGTGTCAGAAACACTTCCTTTTCCCTTTCTGCTCCCCTTTCACATCTCTGAATCCATACTCATCCTCTGCTTTCTGTCCCCTTCTGTCACTGAAGTCCTTCTCTCTCTCATCCTTTTGCCTCTCATCCGTTCATTCCCCCATCAGGGAGATATGCAAATGGACTCTAATTCGAAATTAAGGGCCTCTTTGATGTAGGCTCTCTCTAACCAGAAAAAAACCCCAACAGTATCTAACTTTGTTTCTGCTCTGACCTTTTCACTGCTTTTAACCTTAAGAATTCTTTGTCTTCACATCACAGGTGGGGAGACAGAGCTGTGGTTACTTAGCTGG
This sequence comes from Alca torda, assembly GCA_008658365.1. Taxonomy (NCBI): domain Eukaryota; kingdom Metazoa; phylum Chordata; class Aves; order Charadriiformes; family Alcidae; genus Alca; species Alca torda. The sequence continues at coordinate 141,756,556 of CM018076.1, forward strand.
TTTGAAAAATATGTGAACTGAGCTAATTACCTAAGAGAAAATATTAGCGGAAAGGTTTTCTTTTCTTTCTGAGTAAGGAAAAAACCCAGAATCTTACAAAAGAAGAGAAGTGTGTGGTTGGAGAATGCTTTTGCCTTACTGGGTATTCACACCATGTTGGGGGGGACTAGCTGGGCACTCGCAGCATCTAATGGAGCCCAGGAGCCAGCAAAATGGAGGTGGTCTCTTAGGGTGGCCCTCCACCTGGCTTGGCAAGTATCATCTGGCTGAGCAGCCGTGGGCAAACCTGCCTCTGGTAACATCCTATCAAGAATTTCTTCATGAGATCTAAGTCCTCACATAGAAATAAATACCTACACTTGTTCCTATGCTCATCAACCACCTCTTTCCTCACAATCTTTGTTATTTGTTATTTTGACTAGTTACTTCTGGCCCCAATTGTTACTAACATATGAATGTAAAATTTTGAAGGATTCCACTAATTCTACACAAACCCTTGATCCAAAACCAGTAGAACAAAACCAGCCAAGTCAAATACATTTCTGAACTACTCACGCTATGGTATACCTGCACGTGAAAATGGCCCCCACTTCCAGCAACATGTTGGGGTCCTGACTTTGCCATGTGGCTTGAACAGTTAGATCAGAAATTGGCCTAGTTGGCTTTTGGGGACGGTCTCTCCACATACCTCCACCATTAAATACAAGGACCTAAATATCAACTGTTCCATATTAATGATGATGTTTAATACATATGAAATCTGAGACTCAGATACGTCCTACAGTGAACACATGGCATGACGACATAAAACATTTTCCCCTGCAAAAGGAACAGCTGAAAACTCATGGAAATCGATAGTCTTGGAGAAGACTGACTGAGCCAGATATGGACATTGGAGAATTTTACCGGAAAGTGGTTGCAGGAGCATAAATATAAAGGGTATACAAACCTCTGCAGGCTGTAAACACCGAGAATGAAATTATATATGGGCTACTTGAGTGAGGTGTGTTTTCTAATAACATACAAACAGGCACTCAGAGCGAGCACCACCTGAAAGCACTGAGACTGTGCAATAGCTTTTCAAAGGAATTAAAAGAAAAAACACATGAAGTAAAGGCATGGAAACAACTCTTATTTTGTGAAGGATTAATTAAACAGGTTTCATGTTTTTCCTGTACACAGCTCTTGAGCTTTGGGGTCAAAGTTTTATGGGTTGCACTCTATCTTTTCAAAACATGAAGATCATCCACACTGTAATGTGCTTTGAAAGTAGAGTTACTGTGCTTGTCACCAACTTGTGGCTCTCCCCCATTTCATGTGGTTTGTGAAGTATCATTTCTCTTTCCTTGACCTTTCATACATAATTAGACATCACAACAGGAAGTGAGGCCTCCCCATCCCGTGCCAGATGACAGAGAGGGTGCGAGCTCCCGTCTTCGCCCTGCCTCGTAGCAGGTCTTTCTTGATCAGCCACTTGAGTGTATGTCAGTTACGCCAGTGTGTCCCTGACGAGACGGGCAGATTATTGCATCTAGGGAAAAGGCGGCCCATAAAAAATACTCACCCGTGCTCCCCAAGCCAATGGTTTCCCTATTGAGGCAGAGTGATTTACGGGTGATGTGTGCAGCCTGGAAGATTAATCTAAGTATCAGCCTGACAGTTTTCACACTGGATAAGAATAAAATTGATGGATGAAAAAATATAAAAATATGTGCTGCATGTTTAATATATTTTCAATCTTTCCAGAAATATACCTAGGAGATCTATATGCTCCTTCCTTGGAAGAAAAATATGACGTGATCCTTCTCTAAACTACTGGTACTGCAAGCAGACATCAAGATGGACACCACAGATGCCTAACTATTAATTAATACTATCACTGTGACTTAAGGGACTAATGCAAGAGCTGAGGTCACATCCAATCCCAAATCTCTATGATTCCACAATTAAATCCTGACAGTCAGGGACAATACCATGTGTGATCCTCCAAAGGTACTTAAAAAACAAAGTCTTAGGACTTAAGAAACTACCTCAGGGGAAAAAAAAAAAAAAAAGAAAAGATGGCTTGTCAGTTATCAGACCTTTACATTAAGAAATGTTTTCACTAAAGGAGGATGTGAAAGTAACAGAGGAACAGGAAAGAACATTTACAGTGCTAATACAGCAGTAGGCTAATACAACAAACCCAGTGACACCAAAGGCTGAAGATGAAAAAGCACAAGGCAATAGATCTTGGGACAGATAAGTCACTCTGTCACATCTATGCTTCATTCAAGAACAAGAGAAAAAGACTACACTTCAGATTTTATTGACTCTGCAGCCCATGCACTGCCTCTGCTTCACAGAGCAACACTTTCTTTTGCAGGTCCTCAACCAGCCACTGCCATGCATTGAAGAGCATGGATTAACACACAGGTCATCGCATCTGAGCTGTGTGTTCATCCCAGTCCAGGTTTGCCTACACCATCAGCCCGGAGGCTGCCTCTAAATCCCACTTGTGAAGGGTGTACAGCCAGACGGTTAAGATACAAAAGCTCAGGCATGTCTGGAGTGCGCTTTTTGGAGCACAGAGGGTTCTGCAGATATATGTCTAGCAACATAGCTTCATGCTAGTCAGGCCTCAGACCATCCACAATGAAGCCTCTACAGCCGTAAGGCCGTTACTTGGGTGGGAAACAGGGCAAGCGGGAGCTAGAATATCCCATGTTCACTGTCACTTCCGAGCCCACTTCTTCTCAGTAGTACAGATACAGTCTTCGTGATCACCAAGCAGGACATCCACTGGGCAAAAATAGCCTCGGGATCTTTTTGTGGGCTATTAGTTGTTTTTTGGTTAGACATTTTTTGTTTTTGTTTTGGTTTGGTTTTGTTTTTTTTTTTTTCCTGCAAAGCTAATTATTCATTTTTAGCTTCCAGAAACAAGATTAAACAAGGCACAGTTCACTGCAGGAACGGAGGGCAAGGCAGATTGCATTCTCCATTGCAAAGACGCTATTAGGTTGCAATAGCAGTGACTCAAAACGCAGAAATATCCAGACAGCCTTCCACATGTTATTTAATTGTTTGTACTATTTTTGCAAAGGCAAGGAGGAGAGAAGAAAATGCAAAGGTAATCAACATTGTATGAAAGCTAACAATTTTTCCAAGCAAAAAAAGTGGAAAACTATGAAAAATATTTTGAAAAATATTCTTAGGGGAAACATATTATTCATGTTTTTACAATTTGAACAGTACTCAAAAATGAGGTTGAACAGGTCATTTGTAATTTTATTCCTCCTCTCTCCCTCTGTCTTTCTCTTTTCTTCTCTTTTTTTCGCTCCATTCTGTTGATTATAGAATATTAGAGAAAACAAGAGTTAAAAGGGGTGACTAAGTATTGATCAGCTGAAGGAAACACTGAACACCTTGTTTCATTAAAAATGGCAATCTCAAAACCTTGTTTTCATCATTGCAATTTCTGCCCTCTTTTCAGGCCTGATTCTTCAACTTTCTTCACATGCACCAAGTTTAAACCGCTTGTCCTTGACTCAGAAGCCCTGTGAGATGCCAATCCAGCCTTCATCCCAGTTCCTCAGGGGAGCAGTGCACTGTTCTGTAGAGAAAAATCATCAAAAACGGGAGGTCTCACCAAAAGCATTTTAACTGCATCAGGGCAGAACTTAGTGGGCTTGTTTGCCCCACATAATGAACTGTCTTAACTTCCCTCCTCTGTCAGTGATGCTAGCTTTATTCCCTGTTTGCTTTATTCTTTATTTCCCTCTTCAATGTTTTTTCAGCGCAATCCCTTAGGTGTGAAACAACCTGTCTCACTTTGATAAATTACTGTACATTCCTCCTTCGCTTCTTCCCAATGTTCATAAGTGAAACTAACCAAAACTTCAGGGACCCAAGTTTTTTCCATTCTTGAATAACTAAGTTACTTCTTCCTTCTGTATCTTCTGTCTGTGTCTTCACGGCCCTTCTAAGTTGGCTCTGAGTTGCCTTTTGCTATTGCTCCCTGCAGCCTTTTAGTGGTTGGACCATGAAAATTTTTAAGGTCTTGGAGATTCGCTTCAGTATTGTACAGAGCCAATTACATCCTGTGCATTTAAAAGAACCCCACCAAGTTCATATGTGGGGCTTATTATTAATATGACTGTCCTAAAAGGTTGCAGTGAAAGATGAAAAGGAAACATGATTTTTTTCCCGTTTTCCCAGCTTGCTTACCCTGTGCATTTAACAATTGTTTGTCCCAGATTTATGGCAATATTGGCAGCAGGCTTCCCTTCCCTAGCTTCAGCAAAAGGAGTTTTAAATGAAACAGCAGTAGCAGAACTACAACAGAAATAAAACAGGCCATGGGCAGCACGGGAAAGGGAGACCTGCACCAGTGTGGTCAAGGCTTCTGCAAAACCAGAAGTTCTGTTATTCCACAAATTAGTAAGGCTGGAAGAAGATGGTGTTTTACTTAGACAACTGGTTGGTTCTAAATTAATCCCAATCTAGTTGGCACATTTATTTTAATAAATACTACCATCACGGTCAAGCACCAGCAGCATTATGCAAGCAGGTAACTTCAGTGGAGCCACTGGGGTAAAGGGGCTGCAACAGGCTTTGTGTCCCCCGAGTCCCCAGTGCCTGGAAAGGGCAACCCATCTGTCAGATGGGTAGCGATAACAGTCCTGGTTTGCATCGGTTTGTGAAGCCAGATCGGAGTGATGGGAGCTTCGGTTGCCTTTGCTCCTTCCCCACCCAGCAAAGCTCCCTCAGTTCACAGCTTATAGAGTATGTCAGAAGTATGCCTTAAGTCTCTAGCTGAAGGATTAAAGCGTTGCAAACCTCTCAAAGTCAGCCAGATGGCTCTAGCACTCATTAAAGCTTTTACCTCATTTCAAGCCTTGGTGCTCCCCAAAACTGGACTAGCAAAAACACGCATAAAGGAAATCTCTTCGTCTCACTGTAATAGAGGGGAGGACTGTTCTGACTGAAGGAATTACTGGCACTACCTTGAAAAGTACAGGAGAAACGTAACGGGATGTTTGCAGCAACTTGCATGAGGAAGGTACTGAGGTGATTGCTATGTCCTGTACTGCACACTGGGGAAATAACAGAAAAGGCTCTGAGCTTGTAAAGCTGAGCTGGTTTCCTAGTAAGAAAACAAATATAGCACTTCAAGTGCAGCTAGTGCCATACCCAGGTGCCTGCAGACTGATTTCACCACACCTTCTCCAAACACTTCCTCCCTGCAGACCTCTCTCAGCTTGATGCAAATTGCTGAATATTTTCTTCTAACAACTTTTATTGGCTTAATTTGTGTGCCACCACCTACTGACTTACCACAGCCAGAGCTGGTTAGTGCATAGCTTAGTCTAAGGTGTGTCCATAATGCCTGGCAGGGTGGCCCTGGCAGACCTGTGAGGCTTGGCATGTGCTGTGGAGTTGCCACAGATCCCCTTTCTTTCCCTGGAAATCAAAGCATCCCCAGATGCAATAACAGATGTGGGCACTGCACTTTCAATATACTGTTCCTTTAGCCCTTTTCCCGGCTCTTCTGAGCTTGAGCTGACGGTGGGGAATTTGTTTCTGCCCTTTTGCCAAATTCATCCTTGGAGGTTGGGGAGGTTGTCCCGGGACTTGGTGTTGCTCCTGCCTTTACTGCTGGACATGGGCACACGTTCACGCCACCTGCACCGTGCCAGCACCCTGACATTTCCAGGGCGCTGCCTGCTTTTCACCACCCTTCATTTGTGTTTGGTTTTACTTCCACAGGTGCCCTGCTGTTACCTGGTGTCACTCACATCCCACAGAAGGTGGGACTACTGCTTTCAGTCCTCTCCTTGGGCAGCTAACCAGCAGATAACACCAGGGCTGCTCACTGGGGCTTCTTCTTGCTGCCAAAGAAACCTGTTGGTTTAACCTGTTGTTTTTCTTATCTGCCTCCACCCTTGTTCATCTTCCCTGTGCTGGTCTACAGCAAATCTTCTTTGCACCGGGCAAGTGCTTTGCCCTGTGGAAGCACACTACGCTGAGCCAACTACAAGGTCGCCCAGACTGTTCACCTTCCACAAAGTAATCATCTACCATTATTTTTTCACCCTTAAAAGGGATGGAAAAAGAGAGAAGAACTGCTTTTATCTTTCCTCAGAGCCGAAGAAGCATCCCAGAGAGCCTTGCACCGCTCCAGGTACACTGTTGACCAGACATTTACTCCCTGACCCACAAACACAGACCTTGCCTACTTGAAGTATGCCTCTATCTTCAAGAGGGGAAGAAATTGGTCTATCTGTTAGGTTAGGTGTTTGGGGGGCACCTTTTACTGCCCAGTCCACTGTAAAAATACTACACTTTGTACACAATACTTATCTTCTGCCTGGTAGCAAGACTGATTTAAAAACAGGTTGGAAAAAAAACCCACTTTTGCGTTAATTGCATTTAAAAGACTCAACATTTTCTGTTTCTCAATCAACCTGTTTACAATTAAATTTGAAATTATCACGTTATATTTAGCCTTGAATATAATATATGCAAGCAATCAAATTTAATTGAAATAGTCCTTAAACAAGCACACACTTGCTGCTGTTTTAATGTCAAATGGTTGAAACTGAAGTCACTGCCTGAGCACAAAAACCTAGCTGTTGTTGAAGCAGTAAGCCAGCTCTTGGCAGGGCTGGTCTTTTCTGCAGGTGCCAAGAGGAGAGTTTCTTCATTCCAGCTTACTTCAATGTCAATTCCAAATAACTGGCTCATGCAAACTTGAGAAATGATGGTGAGCTAAAAACCAGGAAACCTTGTTTTCCTTTTCCAGTTGAAGAATACAAATAATATGTAGAAGAGTCTGAACTGTTATTATTTCCAAAATCTTAAAGGCTAGGGATAGCCATAAATGATCAGTTCAAAAGTTTGAAACGCAAGACTTGCTGGCTAAGTTAACTTTTTTCCTCCTAACTGTGAAGAGTTTCATTGGCCATAACGCAATACGACAGCCAGTCACCTAGACCACCACAGCCTGGCTGGAATCACACTGATCCCTGGCCACTGTTTCCATCCTCTCCCTCAGCACTTCCATCCCCTTTGCTGTTTAGAGGCACTTGTCCGGGGTAAGATGTGCTTCTTACCACAGTTGCTGACAAGCATATCTCACATGACACTCTCATTTCTGGTCATGGCTTACACCTCCAGAGTTACAGGCAAACCTCAGAATCCACCACAATAACTCCGGACCTCGGGGTCCCTCGACGGTCCAGGCTGGGACATCTGGCTCTCTCCTGGCTCGTGCACCTGGGTGTCCTCTGCATGGTCACCACAGTTGGGATTGGCTGCCCATGGGGTACCTGCACGGTCTCTGAAGCTCGGAGGTCTCCAGAACTCACACTAGAGACAGCACCAAAAGGAACAAATTACTGTGTGTAATTATGATGCGTTGAGCAATTTCAATCAGGTACTACATGTGGAGAAACTCCCCTGAAGTCCATACATATCCAGAATAACAACGTAGCCTGTAGCTTTATGGTATTTGAAGTGAGGGCAGGACCTGATGTTGGAAATCCGAGTTGGCCTAGGTTTTGATACACCATATTTGAGGAGACAGAGAAAGTTTTTTAAGTCTGAGCTTGTCCTAAAGGAGATTCTGTGGTTTTATTTTGCACAATTTTATGGAAAAAAAAATATTTTTGCTGATTATTTTATATTTTGACTGAAAAAAAATCCAAACCAAATCAATTTGCTGAAGGTGCTGAATGCTTTCCTGTCAGTAAAAACTAAAGAATTTTCACGGGTTTGTTTCAACGAAAACCAGAATGCTTTTTCTAACAGAAATGTCCATAAAAAATTATGTGTTCAAAAGAGCATATAATAACAACAGCAATCGTAGAAAATACCTTTTTCTGGCACTTCACCCTTAAGTCCTCTTAAAACTTGCAAGACTCATTTCTGTAGTGGACCCACCATGCGAGGAGACCAAGTTATGAAGGTCTCAGTCAAGAAAATATAGTTCCGAGGTTGTTGCGAGCAGTTATCGACACAGTCAAAACAGCAAATTAATTCACATTGTGAATTAATTATCCTCAGCATCACTGGCAGCTCTCTTTGGCTTTGTATTTATGTCATTACCATTATTAGTCTCTCACATCTGAAGTCATCTTGACTGAATTTGACTTCTAAAGAGCATCTTTCCATCCTAAAATCCCATCACTAACTAAATCCCCGAGCAATGAATGGCACTTGCTCATATAAATCTCAGTGTTATCAGCTCTTGAGAGTTTATTCCAAGCCTTCTGGCAGTTAACACTTTTCTTGAAGCTTCAGCTCCAGGAATCAATTACTTACATGGAAATTTCAGCTTTAATTTAAAGAAAGGAAGCTTCTAGCCCCCAGGATTGTATGGAAAAGCTTGAAATCAAAACAGAAAAAGGCTTAGATATCACCAGGCAAATGAAAATATCCATAAATGATTACTTTAAAAAATCATATTATGTTTAAGTCAGTCTCTTGATTTTAGGGGGCTTGGTAGGTGACATCTGGAAGGACGTTTCTGCTGGAAGCTGTCGGTCACCATCTTCCAGGATACTCTGTCTATTATTAAAGGGATTTCTATGAATAATGCACTCACCTATTTTTGCATTTGTAAAATTTTTGTCAATGCCCTACAGTGTTTAGTAACCAAAAACAGAAGTTAAACCCACCACATTTTGTTCCACAACAGTCTTGCTTTTATTATTCCTGGAGTCAGCAATGTAAACTGAAATGTCTCTCTTTTTTTAAATATTCCCTCTCCCTAATACCAATTGATTCTTCTGTTCTTCATCTTCTTTGAAATACTTATGCAGCAATATGTTGTCTTTGGGCAGGAAAGTTCAATAGACAGCAGAAATGTCCCAGGACATTGACTTGCAAGACTGCGAGGATTCTGTTTTCTCCCTCCTTAAGTGTCTCTTCGTTGTCCCAATCCATTCCCATTGAATGTGCTGCAGCATCGAAGGATCTTTGGTGTAATTTACAGCCTTTGTCCATCTTGAAAGTGTCTGAGATATCTGTGGGTCACAAGCTTTTCTCTGAGGAAAAAAAAATGTTACTCTCTGCTCATCACGTGTATTAATTGTTTATTTCATGTTTATTGTTCACCCAGTGGTAACACTGAACAGGAATCAGATCTTTATTTAGTAGAAATCAGAATTCAAACCAGAGACATATTTAGCTTGCAGGTGTCAGTTTATCATTTAGTGAAAAAACCCTGCTCTTTCAAGCATCGTCCTTTTGCATTATGCACTTTTGTGCTTTAAAGTCTTAGATTGTTGCCCAGCGCTGCAAATATGGATGTGCCTTGAATGCCAACACATTCAGATTTCTGCATGAGCAGTACAATTGAATTCATGCTCCTTAAAACTACGCTGCATAATTTGAATTTGTATACAACTTCCATTCTCTATCTTGTGCACAACTTACCATGCATATCTGAAAGTGAAATGTAAATCCAAAACAACTCTCAGACTTCTTAGAGGTTTTAAGACTTGCCAGCACTATTTTAGATACCAACAAATGGTTTTCTGCCACTTTTTATCATATGGGGCACATTCAGGATAGAGATGAGTTCACTAGATAAGAAAAATCCTAGTGACTTCCTACCTATATTTCTTGCCTCTTTTCGGCTTCTTGAAATTAAGTATCAGCCAACCCAAAATGAATGTTGTGACTTCTGAAACCTCTACCATTGTATGTTTAATTTCCAGCTGAAAGTTCTGCAATTTCATTTTCATTCCAACAGGAAATCTCCAGCATTTGTGTACTTTACTTTGTCCTTATTAGTGAATTGCTCAAGTTTAACCTTGCAAATACCATTTTCACCGCTGCTTTTCTAGTTAAGGGACCAACATCAAAGTAGTAATATTGTTACTAAGACCCTAAAAAGATCAGTTACTACTTTTGGTCCAGTGCCCTCTTGACAAATCTGCTAAAGGCATCACCTGGCAACACATCACTTTTCTGAAGCCTTTTCTGAGGTTAATATTTAATGCTCTTGGCACTGACGTTTTTCCTCAACAAAAATCAGAGTGAAGCTCTCAGCTCATGTAAACTAACAGCACTATTGCCAGATCTGAGTACAGATCCATCTGAAGATGTGCCTCTCTTTTATTTGAAGTTCTTCATAAGAAGTCCGCTCTGTATATCATTACCTACAGTACTTAATACGCTACTGTTTATAGAACCAAAGAAAGATACCAAAGCAAGACCAAAAGTCATCCTGTTACCACATGTGATGAGTCACCATCTGTAAACTTTTAATGTGGCCAGTGCATCTTCATATCTGAACAATCTAAATTAGCTGCATTTTAATTATCAGTAAATCAAAGACACACAATAAACTTTCCAGCCTTTGTTGTTCATTTTTTCCTAGCAGAAGAAAATGATCTGGAGATCAGGGTGCCACAGCAACAAAGGCAGCGAGGCATCCAGTGAGCAGACCCCCCGGGTTGGGTAGCCAGCTCCCACCTGGGCTGCTGAGCACTGACCCACCTTCTGCCCGGGTCTGCTCCGTCACCGCTCACCCAGGCTCCGAGTCTCCCTACCCCAAAGCATTTGCTGTGTGAACCAGGGTGCACTGGGCAGCACGTTCATGTGAACGCACAGACATGGCTATGGCCACCTAGCCACAAGCCTGCAGGGTTCATACCACAGATTGCTTTAAATCTCATCCAGCAAGCACGAAAAACAGCTCAATCAACTGTTCCATTTGGATCAGAATTGGTGTTTGCAACAACAGTTTACAACTGCAACAGCACCGCAGCATCATTTCTTAGCGTGTCTTCATTTCCATCAGTCCATACCATGATTTGTGGAAACTGTGAGCTCGCAGGCATCTTTTCTTTGGAAGAAAATGACTAAAATTGATTTTAAGTTGCCTTTTAGCATAAAACATAAGAACAAGTATTATGGTAGTTTCAAATAAATTTATTTTGCACACAGAATCTAGGATGGACCTTTTCTCCATCTACCAAAGGGATTTCTTCATAAAGCCTAGAATTAACTTAGAGAGATTCATGAACTCATGAGACAATGTAATAAAAAAAGGAAATACCTGAGCATTTACATGCAATATAAATATTTATCAAAAAACACCCATTGGACCAATATTAAACATGGATCCTAAAGGGCTGGAGAATAAAGGATTTAGGCTACCACATAAAAGAAAAACATTTGGAGCAATGCTAGCCCAGGCTCTCAAGAGGTAATACACAATCTGTTCTTGGTCCAAAAGCTGTGAGAAACGCACTTGTCATTTTGTCATATGTAGTTTGACAGAAAGGTCAAAGGAAAAATTTATGGGAATAGTACAGTCGTTAATGTGTGCTACAGAGAAAAAGTGATCAATCAAACCCCAACCCACTGCAAACTCCTGAACTCTGTTTTCCTCTTCTGTTTCAAATTGCAGCACCTTATATAATGCAGTACTTTCCTATCTTCATCATTTGAAGCAAAGTGGCAAAGATAACATCTTTTTTTCCAAATCCAAAGACTCCGACTAACATTTTGATGACATTCTCAATCTGAAAGAATTCGTTTTCCTGTTTTTCCCTGAACCATGACATACTGCCACTTTTAAAAGGTCATTTCAACTGACATTCATGAGTACAAGAGAGAGACTTGTTCTCTTGTAAAACATTGCAGAGACTTGATTATTGTTTCACCTCTCAACGTTTTTGTTGAAGACTGAACCACCAAGCCAGCTATGTTTTACTCTCGGCTCTTCTTAACCCAGCGATTTTTCAGCAGTGGTCTGATTGTCAGAAGCTGCAAAGGGTGTGATGCATGGATATGCTGGAAGTCATTTTGGGTTGATAATCTTAATCACCTTTTGCAAGCCAAGGAAACTCTTGATTCTGGGAGTCTATGCAGAGCAAAGAGAATGAGCTTTTACCCAAGATGTAGCGTGACGGCAGAATTGCACCCTCTTTCCTAAGTTCATCTACTTGGGAAGCAGCCATTTGCCAGGGACAAGCCTTTAACAAAAGGAGAGATGGTTTCTGTCTGCTAGGAGTGTAAACTCATCAGTTTAAAAGCCTGTGAACAAATAGACCTGTCACGAGAGTGGTAAAGATGATCGTCAGTAAAGAGAAAATATAAGTTTCCAAGTGACTATGAAACGTTAATATTTGCTGTTAAACATTTTTTCCTCTGACATTTAGGCTATTAATAATAAAAAAACCACGTTGAATCCTGGTTCACGGCCACCCGCCAGACTCTCAGCATGAGAAGTCCAGTGGCTTTTTTATCCAGATCAACCCCCTGTTCAGAAATGCCAAACGCAATTGACTTGTGTTATGCCAGACACATTAACGATGACAAGCGCTTGTCTGGCAGTCTTTTAGACGGCATGTAGTCCCCACCAAACAGCAGCACAACGTGTTGGTAGACGTTCCTTCAGGTTTATACAGGAGGTTGTGGAGGCCAGTAGCTCCTGTGACAGAGAGGAAAGGCCGCGTGTCTCGCCTGCCCTGCATTTCTGCATTTCCAGGCAGATATCATAAGAGTGTGAGCCTGGGAAGGGAGGCGAGTGGGAACAGAAACCTTTTGTCTTTCCTATCTTTGATGCTGTGCTTCAAGCAGTGAAGAAAGGGGAAGACAGAGCTGCAGTGTCTAACAGCTTGCTTTGACTCTCCTGCAAACTCCGCTGCACTGGGGAGCTTGCAGTCCCTCTCCTTTCTCAGGGGACCATAACTCTGTCTGGCCAGTCAGTCTGTGAGGAGATCACAGTGACATTCGGTCAGTGACATGCATATGGAGGATGAATAACTCAAGTCAGATTTATAAATGCAGCACTTTTTTTTAAAAAAAAAAAACCATACACCCATGCTGTTGGAAGTAAATTCAGTGGATAGATCGGATGGAGATGATGACTATATCAAGAATAACTCTCAAATTAATAAAGGCTTGTTATAAGGTATTTCAGATAGGCAGGTAAGGAAGAAAGTGTGGCAGAGACACCAAAGCATGAGAACAAGGTTTGTGTTTTGAATCATTGTGGCCTACAACAGCACAAAAATATATCGCTCACCTTCAAGAGAAAGAAGAAACAGGGATTAATGTGGGCAATTGGTCTGGGGTTTGAAAAAGGCTATTTACCTGCAAGATGTGATGAAAAAGGAAAGTTCAGTGTAAGCTGGGAATGAAAAACATGGGAGCATAGGACTATTCATGCATCAGCAAACGAGCCAGGAATGGCTGCTGAGGACCAGCTCTGCTGGAAAGAACTGGAGGAACCCTGGTGGACAGCAAGCTCAACCAGTGTCCACAGTGCACCTTAGCAGACGTGGAGCTTGACAGTGCTCTGGGCTGTATGAACAGAGGCATGTCCCACAGATTGAGGCAAGGGATTAGTTGCCTCTACAGAGCACTCATTAGACCCTATCTACATACTGCATCAAGTTTTGGGGCCCTCAGCACAGGACAGACGTGGACAAACTGGAGAGACTCAGGGGAGGGGGTGTTGGGAACTGGAGCACTTGTCCCAGTAGGAGCTGGGCTGGGTGAGCAGAGAGAAAGGGTGGCTTTGCGGGCACCTAATAGTACCACTGCCTACCAGTGCCTACAAGGTGTCACCAAGAAGATGGAGCTGAGCTCTTCGTGCATGGAGAGAGGACAAGAGACAACAGGCAAAACTGCAACAAGAGAGATTTAGCCAGGGTCTAAGGAGAAGTTTTTTCCCCATGAGGACAGCCAGGTAGCAGAGCAAGTTACCCTGAAAGCCTGTGTTTTCTCCATCCCTGAAGGCTTTCAAGACCGAAGGAGACACAGCCTTGAGCAGCCTGGTCCTGCCCCAGAGCTGGCCCTGCTTTGGGCAGAGGTTTGGAGTAGAGACCTCCAAGGTCCCACCTGAATTATTCTGTGATTCTTCAAAAGTTAAAGGATTGGTGAATCACCCCAAAGTTTCATCCTGAGCAATACGAAAATGTTTTAGTAAAGGTTATATTACAGTAAAAAGCTCTTGAGTGCAGAAGAGGAAATAGCTTCTCATTCTAGGACTAGATATGCAAATTTCAATTTGAACTAAGGAGCAACAAGTGAACAGAAATAAACAATACCGGCTGCCTCTTTCCCTCCGGTTTAAACTTTCCCAGATGACTAGGCTAGAGGCTACAAACAGGTGCCTTCACCATGGGGAAAATACCTTCTGCCTTTATTCCCTTTGAAAACACCTCCATCAAAGCTGCTTCAAAGCCCCAAAATGCAAAAGAGAGATGTGAAGATGTCATTGCTTTCCTAGAGAAAGAAAATACCTGGCTTCTCTGGTCTCTATAGCAACAGTCCATAAATACGATTAGCATTAACAAGAAAGCGTATCTTTTGGGGTGAATCTTTTATCTTAACTAACTCTTATAATGCATTTTAAAAGCCGTTCCTATATTATTATATATAAGCTCTTTATTGCCCTGCTGGAAAAATCTATGATTCACACTCATACCTGGTATAAATCTACTGACTCACACTAACAAGAATAAGTATGTCTCTAAGTCTATGACCAAAGAGACAAAAAGATTTCCTTTAAAGTTGCACAGCAAGGGCTGCATATTTACGAGAACATGCCACTTTGAGGATTATTTATCACAAGCAACAGACTTTGCAGACTACTGAGCAACTTTATTACAAGCAGGTACACACCAGCCTATTTCAGTTGTATACACTTCTCTCACTTCGTAACAAGACTAAAATGATGCAATAAACCTGGCTTTAGCACGCTGAGCCATCAGGAAAATCCACAGCACTGTGGTGCGACATCTCTGTTAGATGGACTCCTGCGATCATATTGTTCCTACCTGCTTTTTAAACCGACTTTTCACAGAAGTGGCTGGGTCTAGGCTCTAGGGATGAATTTCAGGGCCAGGCAATAGGGTGTCTAAGGGAATTCTTAATAAGCCAGGATACAAATCTAGTCACCATCTTCCCTGTGCAAACACAGAGGCACTTTCAATGGGAAAAAAGATTTTCATCCCGCATTCAGGCTCATGATCGATGGTGTGGATGCTCTCCAGTGGGAAGGAAAAGTACCATACACTTTCCCACTTTAGAGAGACAGTAATATAGCTGGATGCCCTTGCTGCTCTGTTACAATACGTGTGGTTTAATTATCCACACGCAAGTATGGAAGAGCAAATAAATCCTCTTGTTTATATTCTAGGAATTTATCCTATTACAGGTGTTTCAGATAGAAAGCTGTTTAAGCGTCTTGCCGTTTGTAAATTTGAGTCATTAAATCCTTATTTATACAAACAGATGTGCTAAAATGTAATGGGAGCTGCCTATGTGCATGGGGCCGGCAAGATCCCTGCCTCTACGCACCTTGAGAAGTGCAGCTTACATTGCAGTCGCTCAGACTGAGCGCTGGTCTTTTCAATTTGTATTAGGCTGTGCAACATTACAAACCGCCAAAAGGAAAGGTAGCGGAGGGAGCAGATGTCACCACGTCTGATTTATATCGCACTTTCTGTTCTCACCGCTCCTGATAGAGAAACTTCGCAAATTACCAGTTAAACTGGCAGCGTATTAAAGTCACATGAAAAGAGCTATATCCACTTCAAGGCGGTGAAGAATCAGGCCCTCCTGTCTCCTACTAATCAGGCTATGTATCAGGTATCCTCTTGGCAGCAAATGGATCATGTAACAAAGACAGAACATGCCTAGTATCCGAGATTTAAAAAAAAAGGTAATAAAGCTCCATTTATATCATGTATTGGCCCTTTTGGACGGTCTTTGGAGCATTACTGATGTCAGTCCCATGTGCTAGTTGCCTTTTGAAGACCTTCATCTATTTGAAGCTTTTCAAACACTTTTGAAAGAATGTCTACAAAGTCCTGCAAACGCCAAGAGCAGTTGATTTAACACGACTCTAACTAAGGCAAAATGAACTGAAGCAATTTCTCCTGTCCCTGCAGGTACTGTGTTGAAATATTTTATCTGAAGTCTTCAGAACTATCCCATTGAAAATATCTTTTAAGAAGCTTCAGTCTCTTCACACATCAAAAAAGTGTGCAGTGTATTTGGAGGGAGGGGAAAATCCCCAAAATCAATGTTGTTATTGCAGTCCTAATAGGCTCTGCCATATTCTAGGCAGTCTAGTTTTGATAGCGGCAAATTTCATTAAGATCTATCTTGAGACACCACACAGTTTCAGAACTCTTTAGAAATCAGGGTTTTCCTTCAAAAACATTTCAAGCAAAGGCTATAAAAATACTACTAGGGGTCTTTTCCTTGATCGCAGTGGTACCTCTGGGAAAGGAGTTATTACTACCTTTGTAGTTTGGTAATAAGGGGCTACTGTCCATCCTTTAAAGTGATTTGAGTCAGACCCTAATTTGTTGCATTATAATGTGGTATCTGTGATGTCTGTTTATTGTCTCTGTCTCGTCCCACACACGCCTCTGTCAAGATGTTTCTGCTGATACTGTATTTTGCTCAATTTTAAAGAATCCTGTCAGGTAAGGATGTGAAAAATAGAAAAAGAAATAGTCACAAACATGTAATCTTCATGAGAACTAAGTAATTTACGATTCACATGACTGAATACATAAAACATAGTCTAAAGAACAGTATGTGCATTTCTATGAAGTGTGTAGGGAATGGGAATTGCTGAGAAAACTTTGGAAAGTCACATTAAAAATGACAGCTTCTAGGCAGAATAGGAGTAGTCTGCAAAAAGTGTGTTCTCATCCTGGGGGGTGAGAGGGGTTGTTATTAATTTACATCACCTTAGCAAGATTAAGGCTCCCATAGAGGAAACAGAAAGCAAAAATCACTCCTTTCCAAAAGGGCTGTTATTCAAAGGACACTCCAGGATATTCCAGAATAGCTTTGAAACCTTTTTTTTTTTTTTTTTTAAAGCAGGTAGCTTTCAGTCAGACTGTTGACCAGTTGTTGTCATATTGTGCTTTCCTAACACTGCAGCAACTATGTCCGGTAGGGAGATTAGATCCCACAAAAAATTTGGTACCAGCCCATGCTGCAGGATGGCCTGCGTACTGCAGACTCCAAAAGAAAAGAAAACCATTTACTTCAGGAATAAACATGGCCTATTCAAGAGCTGTGGGTCATGGGGGATTATGCTGAACCTCCACCCCCAACACCTGCCACCCCATCATCACCACCAGTGGGAGGAGAAGAGAGGACACAGGCAGAGAATTAGCCCATTTTTGTCTCAAGTGTAGGGTTTTTTTTGTGTGAAACTTGTGCTCATTTTAGCTCTTGACTCCCCGCTTGGACCCTCCTGGGGGCATTCCCCAACCAGTCCCACCGACAGAGCTGCAGAGGCCGGAGAGACAAAAGCATGTCTCCTGGGGGGGGAGCTGGCTGATGTCAGTAAGGGCTATGTAATCAGGCTCACGGGGAGCCTGGCGAATGTGTAAAAGGAGCTGCTTTCCATAGCTATTTTCTGCTACAACGTTTGGCCAGAAGCTCGTGGCCAGAGCAGCTCGTGTCCTGTAAATACTGGATCCAAGGTGGACTCAGCACAACAGGCACCTCAGGGCGTGCAGGCTGGCACTGCCAGCGCTGCCCGTGAATCCTTGCAAACACAAAGTGGTTTATAAGCAAGGAAGGTCTAGGCTTGCACAGCACACCTGGCTCCTGGAAGTTCATCTCTCTCCTCCCTAAGTATTTCTTTCTTACTCCACAACTCCCTTTACCGCTAGAAAAACTAGGGGACTCTGGCTGCCATTTGTACTCTTTTCCTTATTAGCCTTTCCCAGTAATTTATTCCATGTGTTTATTACTCCCTGCATGTAAGAGTGGTGCTGGAGTTCCCTCATGTCTGCGTTATGTCCTCAGTTTCCTATAAAACATATTTCTCTACCAGCTCATTACTCCTTTCCATAATGATGAAAGCGTCTCTCAATTAACTTCTGCTTATCCTATGTTCCAAAGACGATAAAGCCATCTTCCCACCTGAGCTCAGTCCTCAGTTTTGTTGCTGCTGGTCTGGTGTATCTTACACTGTGCTATTTCCAGGGAATCACAGCCTGCCTGTCACTAACCCTCCACCACTGAATACAAGCTCTCACCTTTCTCCAAATGGACCCTCGTGCATAAATCTTCACCCAACATTTGTCATTTGCAGGCATGATGGTAGCTTTAGGGGGTTAACCACTGCAGGTGAAGGTAAGGTCAAGGAAGGTAAGGTTGAAAAAAAAAAAAAAAGAGTCAGCACAGTAAAACACCTTGACAACATTTCTGATGGAGGAAAGAAATACCATATTAAGGCCACACTTGGCATGGGATGCAGGCCAGCTTTGGCCACAGATGCTAGCCAGGAGTCCCCATAACGTTGATAATTGCCACAAAGAGTAAAAAATGAAGAGGCATTCACCAAGGAAGAGTTATGGTCATAGTGATGTAGTGAGCCAGGAAACGTGGGCCAGGCTGCTGTTTTGTGTTACCCGCGTCCCCAGGCAGCACCACTATAGACATGCAAAAAAAAAGAGCGCACATCCCATGCGGGACTCAGCTGAGTAAAGGTGAGGTACAAATGGATGGTGTACAAATAAGAAGTAGAGAAACAGGGAAGCGCAGAGCACTGATGACTACCTCATAATAGATACTTTCCCGCTGACTTCAAATGAGACGTTAACATGATCCAGACGGAAGACCAGAAATTTCATCAAAGGGACAGCCAAAGTCTTTGCGGGATGCAACAGACGGCATCACTAGCCTACCTTTCTCTGTTAGCTTTGGGGAAGAAAGCAAAATAAAGCCCAGTTTTTCTTGCAAAGGACTTAGAGTACGTCAATATGAACAGCTAGCTGAAATGACTTTAGAGAGCTCGCTGTTTTATGCAGGTTGAATTGTCAGAAAAACTGTACTATAATCCTAGGAACCAGTTGTTGGGTTTGTATCTGTTGTTTCAGAGGCGTGGGGGGCTGTAGGAATAGATGCTGAGAAATGGCTGTCAGTGAGCTGACTGAAACAGAAAACATTGCATTAATGAGGCGCAATTTTTAAAGACATGCCTGGAGTTGTTTTGTCATGCAATTTTGCTAAAATCGTTTGTTAGCTACCTAGATGAAAATTATTGCAGTGGGAACTTTATTTTTTCCATTCATCTTTTTTAAAGAAATTGTACCATTTTTAACATGTTCTTTTCTTTATGTTTTACATATTCAGTTATGAGTTGGAAGCTGTATTTTTCCTTTCTTTTTTAACCAGTTCTAAAAAGTGAAGTGACGAACTACATAAAAAAATGAAAAGCCATATTGTGCATGTAATTGAAAAATTATTTTAAAGTCAACTTGTTGTAGGAAATGTCAGGTCTATAGATTGAGAGCAAGAAAAGCCCTCTCCATATTCAGATCCTCTTTAATTTTACTTATGAGAATTGCCTTTTAGCAGTTCTTTAGTGGTTTATTTAATTAGATATATTGATTTTTTTATATTTTTTTTTGTGACAGGGAAGAGAAATCATGCTTTTATGAAGTAATAATGAGCTCAACAGAAAGGCTTAGCTATGATTATGTCAACAGTTTAGAAGTAATCTATATCCAAACTCAATAGAGGATTTCATTTACCTAGAAAATATCCAAGTGGAAAACAGCTTGGCGAGGGCATTAGTGCACACCGAAATCTAGGGTGGATTTGCATACAGTTGAGACAATTAGAAAAGAGGGTCCTTATCACTTTTATGAAATCAAGACGAGTCACCAGAGTACCCCAAATACACAGGCTGGCACCGGGCACTCTCTGTTCTCATACTTCACAGGGTTTGAAGTAGGTTTCCATTTCATTTTACTTATATTGCATCAGACAGCTCCCGAAAACCAGAGAGAAATAAACCACAATGCCACAGTAGTGGAGAATATTTTGCTGCGGGTTTGTTTTTTTTTTTGTTTTTTTTTTTTTTCAAAAGACAGTCTCCTGAGCCAGGCATTTGAATCATAAGGACTTCTGGGATGGGATTTTCACTCAGAGATCTCCATTCTTACGTGGATTAAGAGGATTAAAAACCATTAAATGACCATCCTCCAAGTCCCTAAAGCAGATTTGCCTTTTTCTATCCTCCTTCAACTGGGGCAGACTTGGGGGTAACAAAGTACTGCACAAAAGACTCCCTTAGCATGACAAAAGGTGAAACAATCCACTGAACTGCCAATGTACCAGACAATGAAGTCGGTGCAGTCTACTCAGCTCATTTTCATCAGAACAAATGGTATCAAACTTGGCAATGGCATTGTTCTTAAACTTGAACATGGGGCTCTTTTTTTCCCCCTCTTCTTTTTTTTTATTTTTTATTTTCCCATCCGAAGCTCAAGGTGTCATATTAATTATTTAAATCTTCAGAAGATTTCAACTGTATCCTCCAAGGCTCTGCTCGGTGCCAGAAGGTCTCCAATCTGCATTAGCTTTTGTTAATTAGAGCTGAAACAAGGACTTTGATCTCAATGAATATAATAACACAAAAAAAGCAAAACTTCCTGTGTGATTTATCTTTTACCTATTTTCTGCCTTTACTGTTTTTCCACTCTATTAGACTTTGATTTACCTTGTCTGAGTAACATTAAACAACTCGGGTACAAAAGAACTTAAACAGCTTCAAAAGCCTGACTGAAATGATAGTTAAATGCTACATGAAGTGATCCTGAGTCTTTAAACTTTGAAAGAAAATGACACAATTTTACTTTATTTTATTTTATATTTTGTAAGCAGGGGCTGGCGTGGAGGCGGGGGGGTTGGTTTGTACAGCATGGATGCTTGTCTACTGATGTCAGATATCACAGGTTTTCCTGTTGGGATTGATCTTTCCTCATTAAGAGCCTTGTTTCTAGAGCTATAGCGCTGATATAACAGAAGGCCAGAGATATTCTGCAAGATGTTCCTCATGCATCAGGCTTGCCCTGAGTTTGTAGCGCTGCTTAGATCCGAGGGGGTCACTGCCAGGGCTTGCCTTGTTAAAATTTTTCTCATTAACATTTATCTTGTTGAATAGCTCTGAAAGGCAAATTTTTTAAGCCCAAAAAGAAAAACTAGCAAATTTTAGTGTCAGATGAGGTCTAGTTGTATATTCACTTGAGCAGGGACTTATCGTTATGGTCCCCTAATATGAAAAAAATAATCAAAGAATATCCAAAAATGCTGCGAGTGAAATCTACATCTGAGATTTACCAGATACATGAGGGTAAATTTTCATTGTGATGGACAAAGAGTTGCGCACACAGCCTTCATTAATAACAACGCACGGTGCTGAAAATGTACCTTGTATCTTTTGCATAAGGCTCACTACAGAACGGCGCAGCCCCAGGAGACTGGTCACTCATGGTTTATCTCATTTTAGGGAGAATAAATTAAAGGGTTTCTTGTGAATTCTGGACAGAAAGTAGGGGAGCCAAAGTGAATAGTCTTAAAAATAATAGCTAAGAACTACGGTAACCTGCTGGAGGCACTGACTGAGACAAAGGAGGCTTGTCTTAGAAAGGAACAGGATTTTGTTGGGGAAGTTTAAAACAGACTCAGTGCCTGAGACAAGCGTTGAGCTGCCAAGGTCTGGCTTCATCCATGGGAACAGCACAGCCTGGGCAGTGGTGGCACAGATTTGCCCTGCTCACGGCGTCAATTTGCTTCAGCTCCAGGCCTGCAAAAAGGTTGGGCATTCAATAATAGCCTGATCCATCCCCTACCAAAACCCATGGAAAACTTTCAACCAGCTTCAAGAGGGTCCCTGCCAGGCCCTGCCTCACTAGAGATGCTCCCACTGAATCCCAGTGGATTTGTGACATGAACACCTATCCCCTGGTTGACTAAGACCACTGTTTTCCTATTTCTGTGTCTTTTTTCTCTCTTGCAAGCCCATTTTGCATAGCTTGGTGGGGGCAGGTAATGGGCACGTTGCTGGTCACACATTTTGGCAGGAAGCTACAATGTTTATATAACAGTTTAGTTAATGACGTAAACCATAAGCCCCCGTTGTTTTTCATTCCTGCTCCTTTTGGAGTAAAATCGGGGTTTTTTGCAAAGTCAAAGAATGTAATCAGTCAACTGGAGGCAAAATTTTATATAAAGGCAAAAGGTTCATGTCAGGACCATACCTTTGTTTCCCACATGGAAGTGTGCCTGGGAGAGGGAGGACCCTCATGCAGCACTTAAAAGGGATATGAGAGTAATGATGTTGCTTTGCTATTCCTCTTCCATATAAATTACTAGAAGCTGGCCAGGGAAAAGGGAGGGGTAACAGATTGCCTACAAACATTGATATTCTCTTAAACCATGACTTTTGATCCCACCACGCTGACCTGCCATCCCACCACCAGTCAGCACATACGCCTTGCAAATCCAGATGAAATCCAGTAACGCCCAGCGTCTCCTCCCCCGCCTTCGTACCATCAAAGGTTCATGAGTTCCAGGGCTTCCCTAAAAGTTTGGGGTATTTCAAACCAGGAAAGAAAGGGTAAGGGTCAGCAGCCCTCAGCGAGGGTGTGTAAAATGCCACCTTCCTTGAGCTGCTGTCCTCCAACAGAGCCCACAGGGCACATGGCTTTGGTCACAGATGTTGTCTTTTACAGGACGGAATCCTCCTTCCTACACAGTCTTAAAGGATGGGAGCAATGACCTGCGCATTTTGAACTAAAAATATTGAAAGCACGCAACAACCATGCTGAAGCTACTGCCAACTCTGGGGCCCTGCTCCATACACCTGGGCATCCCACCACACTCGCTGCCTCTCCTTGCACCAAGAATGGTGATTCTGGCTTTGCTTCACTTTCATCTGTCAGCACAGGTTAGTTTAGTTCATGTCAATGCTACCACAGACACATGCTGATTTTCTTGCTCACCCAGGCTTCTTCATTTATCCCTCTCTCTGGGCTCAGTACGAGTGCCAGTTGCTGCTCCGTGCTGTGCTCCCAAGAGAAGGGGCAATGGTGTCCCCCATGCACAAAGCAGGACCCCTCCGTGACATTCTGGGAGGGCAGGAGGGTGCAGGAGGGTCAGGCTGCCAGGCAGGTGTGTGCTGGGGCTGGGCTGTTAGCAAGGTGCACATGAACCATTACCCCCTTGCAGCTTGTGGACTGCCATCGTACTCTGCCTGGGAAAGTCTTACAATAAATACTTCTCCAAGCTGCCGGCTGCCAGAAAGGACAGGAATTTCAAAAGATTGGATAACCTTCCCCAGTTCTGTTGAAAACTCAAGGGATGCTGTCCACTGGCCTTCAGAAAACTTTCCTAGAAACAAACAGTTGAAGTTTGCTTTGAGGTTTAAGTTTTGGACCAAATATCTTTGCTCTATACTCCAAGCTGCCTTCTGTTTGGCAGAAGCCAAAGCTGTGATGATAGAATGGGCAGCAACAGGCCACGGAAGAGGTAGAAAGTGAGGATAAGTAGCTTAAGATCCAGGCAAAAGAGCAGAGAGGGTCTGGGGAGGAAGGAAGTCAAAGTCATGGACTAGGAAAATAATCATTTCTGCAGTAGTTTTTTGAATGGTTATAAAGGCAGGGAGATTGCATTCACTGATGCCAGAGAAAAGGTTGTTGAAGCAACAGAGACACAATATTATTCCCATGAAAATCAAAGGAAAAATACTCATTGACTTAATAAAAAGCATCAACCCCCAAATTACTAAAGGTTTCTCACAGGGTATAAGACTTCTGTTGTTTTACATAGTCTACTTTTTAGCATTGAAAAATATAGACACTTGTCTATTCTTTTAACCCACTAATCTTATGTTTCCCCTAAATAACTTCTTTTGGAGGGAGGAACGGAGAGTCACATTTAATTACTTTACTTCTTTGAGAGATTATCACTTTAAAGCCTTGTTCTTTTCCTATATTTATTCCATTTGAAACTCAGATGATATATCATCTTATTATGACTTTTTACAGCTATTTTTTTAGATGGGCTCAACAGCATTCTCGATTTAATTCAGTACACCTCCATATAGAACAACAGTGTGTTGTATATGCATTGCTTTATTTGAAAATGATGTACACGATAATATGTTTCTGTCTGCAGATTGTGTCTGATTTAGCTGACAAAAGATTGCAGCAGTCATTGTGGCCAGAAGCTATTGGAAAGCAGCCAGCATTAATAACAAAATAAATAAAAAGCAGAAGCAAGTGATGCCATAAAACACAAGGACAGTGGGTTACACTTTTCTGCATGAAGTGGCATGGCGTCATGCATACAGCCTATTTAACCAACAGGGCAAAAAGCAACGCCCGCATTTGAACTTCTTGCACCACTAAAACGGTCAATTTCTAAGGGGACCGTCTGGGCTCAGCATAGCCCTGCCTCAGAAAAGAAGTGCTTCACACAGTGACAGAAGTCACTGTGGTGATAAAACAAGTTAGGAAGAAAGAATGAAGTAACTGTTACCGTCACTGGAACATGTAACGTATATAGGCTGGCTGCAGAAGGAGAAGCACCTTATCCAAGAGATATTTAATATGAAGACCTACTATTTTGACTCTTGCTATTGGCACTCATTGCAATGACTTTTTTTAAACTGTGAGAAGCCTAATGCCTTCAACTTTGATAGAGACAAGGGTACTGGTAAAGCTCAGCTTTAAACTTAAGAGGTGGGAAAATGCAGATTTCCTTTTAGATCCCCAGAGCAGTGGCAACATGGTAGAGCAGTGGCTGGACTCCCTCTGCCAGTCCCACTGGGCTTTTTCCATGGGCACCTTATAAAATTTTCTAGGGATGCTGGTACAGGGAAGAGGAAAATGGGAGCCTTACCAGCACAAGCCCCAGTGCTATTGCATGACCTACTACTGCAGCAGTGCCCTCTACTTACATCAGTGGTTTGTAAACCCCAAAGGAGGACAGAAAAACCCTTGTTGTAGTGAGGGGTGTAGTCTTCTGCATACTTTGAAGTTGAAGTAATCTACAGATGCAATGTAGTGGGATGCTATGATTTAAGTCAGCTACAACTTCTTCAGGTCTTCGATTGCCAGGCAAGAGTATGAAGCTTTGCTATAATATAGTCTCAGAAGAGGTGCATGGTTGCACTCAGGTCTTTTTCTTCAAGGACAGGAGTTTATGTATTTAGCTCAAGGTGACAGACAAACACATTTCTTTCATTAATGTGACAATACCAAATAAAGTCAAGCAACTGCATGGCTTTGCACTCTACCACACCTGCTAGGAGGATCCTACCAACTGCAGGGCTCTCCCAGGAACTGGCTTTGAAATGTTCCTCAGTGCTGGAGGGCATAACCATTTTCTCCGAGTTGCATTTGAACCAGCTCCTCTTCAACCACATCTTTCTGTTTCCGTGATAACTGGATTCAGTGTCTGCTTCAAATGAGAGCAACATGCATCATCAGCATACTGTCCGTATTTGTGCCTGCGGCATTTCATGAAGTCTTCTAGAGGTTTAATGTTGATACGGAGCAGATGTTAACTTTGTTGGAGTTGCTCAGTTGTAACTGGTAGCACAGTTTGGACCCACTCCTTTACCTTCAGCAGCAATAGTCTACTGAATTAACTAATAGTAGCTTTTCATTAGTTTTGAATTGCAAGAGCTCCTAGAATTAGGGACAGTCATTGCCCCACAAAGTCTGCAGCTGTGGATGTAGCAACTAAAGACAAAAGAGGAAATAATTAGGAGGCCAAGGAGGCAAGAGGAGACAAAAGGAGGAGACAAAATAATTCCTCCTGTAGGGTAAGAATCAGCATCAAGACAACTATTAGGACAGCCTGATCACTGCCCAGTGCTTCGAAGGACTGTGGCAGAAGGGAAGCTTAAGGAGGGCTTTGAAGAAGAATAGTGGTTTGTTAGGTGTTTTTATTGTGGGCACAAACGTATTATGGCAGCATGCAAACAATCCAGAACATGCAAAAAAAACCCAAGATAAACCCAATAAATTATTAAAATGGCCACTACTGAAAGAGGAAACAGAAGGGTGGGCAGCATAGCAGTATATTTTGTTTGCTTTGGACAGCCAATTAGTCAATGAGTAGCCTTCGGGTGTTGTTTTTCCTCTTATTTTCAAGCTATGCCATCAAATCAAGACAAATTCCCCTTCATTTGAGCCACATAATGACTTTTATTCATCTTAAGGAAACCTTTCTTTCAAACTATCCTGTCTACTTGTTGAGCCACTCTGAAATTAAGAGCTATTCCCTATTGTTTTCCTTTACCTGCAGATTAAGCAGCAGAAGCTCTACTACTCTACTCCATACGCCTTTTTCTTCTCAAATCTCACTAAAAGTAGAACAGGTTCTCATCTCCACCACTTTTTGCCTCAGAAAGGCTTCCTTCCATCCTCTCCTTGCTGTCTTGATCATTCTGTGTCCCTCAGCTAACCCGACAGATTCATTATGGCATGTGTCAGTGATCAGTCAAATCAGCTGCCATGGGAACATCTCTGTAGTGTCAGATCTCTCCGAGTGAACCACAATTGCAAGTGCCATTGCTGAAAGACCTACAATGCTTCTGCACTGGTTTACGTTGAAGATGCTGAGCTGTGCCATTTCCACTGATGACTTCTTTCTGAGCCTCTAGCCATGCTGGGCCAGACAAATTGTTTGGTACCAAAAATAGTAAAAAAATAAATTCTTCACAGTCTTCTCACCTGTGGGTAGTCTGTAGTTTTCTCAAATGAGATGCAAGGCTCTGTAATGACATCAGAGTTGAAGTTAGTAGACTTTATCATCTCCTTTCCAGTGAGTTATTACTCACAAAGTGGGGACGGGGACATGAGACTGGAAGTATCAGAGGAAAAAAGAATACTCTCTGTTCCTCTATAAATGAGAGCTGTGGGGGATAGATATCCTTCAGAGAGTAACTCTTTTGGGTTTTAGCATATATTTTACAATGGGAACAACCACCCCCTGGAAAATCTTATTCTGCATATTCCATGTGTTGTATACCTTATAAGGTTCTCAAATCTTCTAATGATTGAAGAGATGAATAGATATATCAAGCAGTGAGGGGACTAAGGTCTGGTCAGTCACTTGGTCACCACAGCCATACATGCAGCTAGTACAGAAAAGGCTAGAAATGCCAGACGTGCAAAATGTGTTCCCCCAACCAGCCTTTCAACAGGCAAATAACCTCTCACAAATAAGGCTTTCAGGAAAAATTATTATTCTGTGTCTGAAAGTTCTCTGCAAAGAGCATGAACTTTCTAGAGTGAAGATTACATCCTTGGAATGCATCACTCGCCACTTTTATTCTGGTACTACTTTGAAGTCCCAGTCACAACGCAACCCTATTGTGTCAGCTCTAGGCAAACACAGGAGGAAGCACTTGTCCTTTCCCAAAAGGGCCTCTGATATGGTGCAGGAAACTAAGATGGAGATCACAAGAAAGTGTTGTATAACTCTGTTGTATCTTCTCCAAGTTCTTTCCACGTCCTCATCACCATGTAACCTACGCACTTTTCAGCAGAGACCTCAGCAGCAGGACTGCCATCCGCTACTGATGGAGACATCTTACATGGCTTAGTCTTTCTCTCAGATGTGCCTGAGTTTTGGAGAGGAACATGAAGTTTACAGCAGTTCCAAGTTCCTCGTGGAAATTGCAGGGAAGTCCTCAAGAAAGCTGTTTTTAGTTCATTGACACACTTCACCCTTAGAGCGAACAGCTGCATTTTTACTTAAACAACAAAACTGCCACCCTGGAGCATAAGTGCAGACTTTAGTACAGTGAGCCCAAGTCTCCATGCACTACCAAAATGAGGATAAAGCAATGGGGAGGCCAGAGGACAATAAATGTGCAGTCTTAGAAGATGACTACCTAAGTTTAATGAACTGGGATCACAGCATAACAGCTACCAAGCCACTTTTTTCTAGATCTATTTTTTTTAATACAGAGCCTATTCTGGCTGACTCATCCATCCATCTATCCATGCATCCCGTTTCCATGAAAATACCAAAAAAAACAGGGCCTGCGGCAGACATGATGTTTGGCTAAAGCCAAAGCAAATTCTCGTGTTTGATTTTTGCATGTTTTCATCCCTAATGTCTGTTTGCCTGGGTACTCCCTTCCCTTACCGAGAGGTCAGCAGGCGCCCAGCCAGCGAGCTGCTCTCCTCCTCGTTCCGTCCTCCTGGGTGAAGATCTAGGCCACGAGAGGAGTGGATCTGCCCTCTCTTCCTATAGCTGTTTGTGTTCGTAAGCACAGGGAGATCCTCTCTCCTCTGACGTGAAAGGGGCATGTCAATCTCCATCGCTTTACAAGACAGAATTACAGAGAGTAAAAAGGCAAGGGTGTCAGAAAATCAGATGGTAAGAAACTGTGTTGAAGGCACATAGGAGCTCCTTAAGAGACGCAAATATAGTCCGTTCCTACAGTCCTATGGCCCTTTCTTCTCACTTTTGCCAAACAAAATATGCACTGCTTTTCACATCAACTGCTCAACAACGCTACCACAGTTGCTTCCCCAAGTCACCCATACCCACGCCCCACTCTCGCCCATCCTGCCACCTCTGAATTGCGCTGCATGTTAAACTGTTGTCTTTACAGTGCTTTTTTTTTTGTTCGGGTTTTTTTTGGAAGGGGTGATGAGCTGGGGTGGAAAGATCAATTATTCCTTTAGTCGAGGTTCTTATCCAAGAGTTCATTTAACCTGATTTGAATGTGTTGCTGACTCAGAGGAATTAAGCTGGAAGATAGCCAAGGACTGAAGAGAAAGTTAAGACACAATGAAATTAATAGGCTCCCATTGGCTGCTATTGTTAGAACTAGTCTTAAAAACAAAAACAAACGCACATGCAAGTCTGGTTTTCTGTGTGGTAAGCTGAGTGCTTTACAGCGACTTCCATTATGTCATGATTCATTATTTCCTCCTCTCAGCCTAAATGGAGCCTGAAAGTAGAATTAATAGCAATAGGATCTTCATTAAAATGGCTCTTCTGAAAAGGAGCAGATGAGGATAGTGTCTTTAATGGGAGGGTTCTCATTTTAGCACTCTTTCTTTATTTATGGAGTACTGTACCTGTACACGGCATTTTAAAATATCTCCCTTTTGAAAAAGTCTGATAAAGACAGAGATAATATAGTGCAGTTGTAATTAAATAGGCTTCTGTAGGAACAACAGTGGCAATAGAATAAAATACGGGAAGTTTATGTTTCTCCAGACTTGTAAAGCAGTTCTGTAAAACTCAACTGAGAAGTAGATCCCTGCTATAAATGATACACGGAGCTCAAAATTATTTAGAGAGTTTTATATTCTGTATTAAATTCTTCTTCCCATAGGGAATGAGACATGATCTCTTCATCCGGGAGGGTTACAGTCTACATGTAATAACATTTAGGCTTTGCTTTGTAAGTCAAAGATACGGCACTCCCTACAAGTACTCCAGACCATATGGAGCACTGTCTGGTAACGATTCATACCCAGCTCTGCTTCCACTTAGGGTTCAGACCCCAGGGTGGGAGCTTTAGTCTGATCAACAGGATTTTCAGTTGCCTCCAGTTTGGAAATTCATCAGTCGGAGGTGGAAGGCAGAGGGAGGCTGAAATCAACAGGAGGTGCCACTGTCCCAGCTGAGGTGTCCCGTGTTTTCCCTCTGCATCCAGTTGACAATAACCCCATTTTTTCAGAAGGTCTGTAGGCTGCACAAGCTCAAGTACTGTGCCCCCAATTAGTCTCTTGCCTATTATAAAGGAGTAAGGGCTGTGAAGGGCATTTGTTTCCAAAGCCCATCCTCAGAAGAGTGTCTTTCAGTATGTGACTTCTCAGAATCCAGATTTTCCATTTCTGCATCGCAGTTTCCCTGAAACATTTGCCACCTTTTTCCACGTCTCTTCGAAAAGAGTGGGTCCGTATTTAATCACAATGCGTTTTCCCTCATTGTTGCCCGCCTCAGTCAAGCCTGTGTTACCAAGCGCTGCTGGCTTAGTACGGTAAATAAAGCAAGGTTTGGTTGCTTTTGTCCCACCAGTCATCAACCCACCTTTCAGTCCCACTCAAGCAGTTGTGAGTGAACTAAAGGATACAGAAGATTATCTTGCAAGACATTTGGCCAGCATTGCTTTCTTTTGGAAAATTAGTTTTGCTTGTTGGATGTGCCAGTCCCCTGCTCTAGGACCCATCTCTACAAGGAAATCTTTTAATTACCTCTTCCCCCCAAATGACAGCTTTCACCACTGGAGTTGAGTTCTTGGACATTAGCAATTGAATAGGAAGCCTTCATACTGTATATCATTTTAATCTTTCATGTTTAAGTAAGCCAGATGGCTTATTATTACAAGCTCTGTTTCAAAAAGGCACAAACTTTCTATCAGAGGATTTGTAAGATGATAGTAAAAAAGGGAGATTTTGCATCACACAAAATAGCCTGAATTTTAATTGCACATCATAGTTTGGCAGCAATTTTCCCGTAATTACCATTCCTGCTAAATGAATAGGTGGATTAAATGGATAACTAAAATGGCATTGAAACTTCCTAGAATGGAGATTTATCCTCTAATGTATGGAATAGCTAAGTAAAGTTGTCAGTTGCTTGGGTGTAATTCACGCAGTTTTAACGTTTCTCCTCAGCAGAGGACCTGCTTTACTAGCAGTAAAACCTTGGCTGTTATTGGTTGGGCTTTTTTTGCTATTGGTGTTTTATCGCAGCATTTCAGATATGTCAGATGTCATTTAGCGTATTACACACAGAAACTTCTGATCGATGAAGTTGAAAAATAAAAGATGCCTTTATTTGGGCCTTGGCTGCGTTCCTTCCAGACACTTAAGAATATCATTCCTGTTCTTCCTACTGGGGCTATAATTCCACAGTCATTTATCCTTATAACATAGGTCTTGTACACAGTCATGTGTGTAGTCATGAAAAAGCCAAGAGGAACAGCTCAGGTGAGTCATGCTCCTCCTGCACATGAGCAATGGCAACCTGGAAACCTGTGTGCTTTAAACACGTGCAGAAACACGCTGAAATCGCCACATCAAGTGAGGAACAATTAAATCATTTTTGAGACCCCTGGGATGAAAGATTATATTCTTGCTCAAATGCACATGGATTTTTTTAAAAGCCATGCACAGTGATAAGACAAAATGCAACCTAAAATGTGAATTCATGGAACCATTCTATATCTATTAGTCCTAACAAAATACCATGTGATGAATAATAAATGCTGCTATTACTTGGCTGGTCTAACCCCTCTGTAAGAAGATCTGTGATCCATCCTGCATTCTTTGAATTCAAGGACAAAATTCTCTGGGCTTGATTCTCTCTCATACAAGACCAGCGTTATGCTGCTCTGGCAATGCTTAGATGCCCTAAGGTCTGTTTAAATATTATTTACATTGTCTGTGTGGCTTCTTGCCACCGCCAAAGTGGGGTAAATGGCATTACATGTCAAACAGAATCAGGCCATTTGACAGAATGACTGTCATTGACTGTCACTGAATTTGTGATACACAGCGTGTAGAGCCAGGTATGACAGCACTACTGAGCTGCCGGTCGGAGACATTAAGTTCTTCTTTCGCTGAGAAGATGTGACAGTGTTGATACATTTGCACAAATGAAGTCTGTATCTTAATCATGATATCCTCTAGTTAGTTGGGTGGCATTCGTCCCACTTAATTTTATCCATTTAAATGCTAGGCTTAACCAGCTGCGTGGACACCCCCTAGATTAAACAGAGGGATTCGTACCTCAAGGCGCGATTGTAGACATATTTTTTAGGACATGATGAATCATCCTGGGGTGGATGGTGAGTATAGGCACTGTCAAGATGATTGCCTCAGACTAGCTTTCTATGCCTCAGTTAGCCAAAACAGGCAAGAAAGTCATATCAGGTGTGCTATTTTGGATCTCCAAAGGGGTTGGAGTTTTGTACTCCTCCTACGACTAACTACAATCAGTTCATGCAGAAATACATATCCTTCTCTCATTTGAAAGTCAGTGATCACTAAAAAGGGTAATTGTCCCTCATTTTCTGTAAAATTATAGGCATATTACCCGTGCTATCTGAACCTCTGCTATTTGGTATCTGTTTTACTTAAGGGAAAGGGGGAGTTAGCAGAAAACGCTTGGCATAGTTAAAATGCTTTGCTGAAGGAGCAGAGATTTTATCAGGGCTTCTGAAGGATTCGTTGTTGCCTTTCTACCACCTCCTAATAATTGTGGAGTGCCTGGACTAACTTCAAGCCTATTTGAGAGACCAGGAGATAGCAGCCTTAAGGTACTGTGTTGCTCTCAGTGCCATGGAAGTTGGTGACCAGGCAGAGGGACAGAAAACTAAATCAGCAGGCCCCCAGAGAGCAAGGCGGGAGGGGGAGTTCAGCAACAGCCCAGTATGCATGGCTGGTGGGCTGGTCAGAGCAGTAAGGCATCAGCGGGCCACGCAGCACAGAACAGGGACCTGCCTCACCCAGCTGGGACCAGTCAGGCTTGCAAGGAGCTGAGGAAGCCCCACGCCAGGCTAGGAGTCAGTCTGTGCCTTAGAGCAAACCCTCACCCTCTCCCACCTTCGGCATCGCTCATCAGTACCTGGAGAAATGGTCGCTCTGGATAGTCCCACGCTGACCTCCAAAGAAACGAGCTCAGGATGGACATCATGCTACCTAAGGCATTGCAGAAATAAAGCAAAACAAACTAGCTGTCCTCCTTTTTTTTTTTTTTTTTTAAGGTAAAGCAGTCCATAAAGTCATTAAAAAAAAAACGGACTGGCAACACCATTATTTTCCCAATCACAAACAGTTGTTAATGTAACACATCATATCCCATGTTAACAAATTGCCTGCGCCACTGATCTGAGGAGGCGGCTGCAGTCTGCCAGTTTGGGTTGTAGGTTTCTAAGGGCTCGTTCTGCTCAAAAAAGTAATTGATGGCAGAAGTGGCTTAAACAGTCAAAAGCTTAATGTAAAAGTTGGCAAGACATCCAAAAAGTGAAAGAAAAAAACTGTCATGAATGTGTTTGAAATTATGTAGTTAATACTCTCAGCTGCCCAAGCCTTATTGTCTTAAGAGGTTTAAGTGGTCCTGAAGTCTATTATCTGTATTAACGAAGAGTTTATAACACTCCCAGAGACAGCGCTTTCCTAGTGAGATATGGCACTGTAAAGTGAAGCCTATTACAGTACCTCTGGGGACAATGACACTATCACAGATTTCAGCTCCTGCTTTCTGCTCTTTCCAGGCAGGAGCGCTGGCTTTAACACAACCGTGTCATTGAAGAGGCAAAGCTCTCTTAAGCTAACAAATCTGAGAGCAGCCGCTCTCCGCCGCTATCTAGCATTGTCACGATACACAAGAGGCAGTGGCGTAGATTAGCTGCTCTCCATCACAGACACGCTTCCCTGGTGTGCCCCTGCAACGGGGATGCCGCACGCGCGTGGAGTCACTGCTCTGGAAAATACACTGGGTAGGCTGGGGGCATTTTTCGGCCTTCCTTTTAGAAAACATTAAAAATATAATCTAAGATACTCACTAGACCAGACGCAGCGTATGAGTCTGTCTGGGACTTGTCCTGCAAGCCTCAATGGGGAAAACAAAAACAACAGCAAGATCCCAAACACACCTCCTTGTTGAAAACCTGTACAAAGAATATGAGGTCTTTTGCAAACAGGCTGATCTTCTGGATCCACTGACAGACTGGATCTGCCTGCAGGACCGGGGCTTAAGTCCGTATACAGATTACGTGCCCTTTGGAAACTGGGACAGTTAACGAGTGCCATTCCTCTACCGCGGGTGCAGTTTGGCCAGAAGTAACCCTGTTATGTGGTTATGCTGGTGGAAAGTCCTGTAATAACAAGATGCGAAAAGTCAGAGCACTCTTCAAAGGAGCAGAACAATTAGAATTTGAGCCTTTTAGGGGCTATAAATACATATGGTTTGCAAATCTGAGAGTCCGTGATTTCTTGAAAATACCTATTAAAATAGTTTTGTTAAAACCAACTAAATATCCCCCTGCTGTATTTGTAGTCCAGAAGTCCATCTGTCCAAGTGTTTTTAACTGCCAGCCATCACAAGGCTCACCGAGTGGCATCCACACAAAATCCATAGTAATTGCAACCCTCTGTCAGTGCATGGGAACCAAAGGGTGAAATTAAGTGGTGGTGACCAGAAACAAAATGAAGTTCACCAATCTGTAATATTTTCATTGTCCAATTAGAAAGAAATGAAATTGCAAACGTACAGCACACAGTAAGAGAGAACTAAATCTGATTTTTAAAACATTATTTCACTTCTGATACTCTAAGCTATTGACAGCAGTTTAGGTGAAGGAACCTGAGGGGTTTTCTTTCATTCAAGCCTATATGTTTTCTTTAATAAAATGATTTTTTTCTATTTTCTGCTTTAAAAAAAACAGCTATCTAACCCTTCCTAATGTGTGAATAGAGTACAAATCAGCACACAAGCCAGGACTCTCTCTGAAACGGAATAATTATCATTGAATGTGATTGTAAAAGAAAAGCAAAACAAATTGTTGTAGCAAATTATGTGTAGGTACCTGCGTGGAGCACTTGCCTAACCCGTTACAAAACTACAATTATGGGCCAAGCGATCTGCTTTCATCCGCATTTTTCTCTCGACCTCAGAGAAAAAAAATCTCTGCGCAGAGCGAATTGCGAATGAAGATGACAAGACTCAGAGAGAGTACGTGATTTTGGCAACATACTTCCCAGGAGCTCAGAAGTTAGCAAAGCCAAGCCTGGACGCCCAACGCTGGCTCCTCACGTTTGCCTGTCCCCCGGCAAAGTTGTTCAAGGATTGCTTCTGTCTCTAACGAGCGGACGCGGATAAGAGAACGACTAACGGCCAAAGCAAAGGGGGAGCACTCCGGCACTCTCGATGCGGTGGCAGCAGCGGCTGCATGGTCTTTGTAAGCGCAGGACAAAAAAGGAGAACAAAACCCTCCATCTCCCACCTACACAAGGCAGCCGGAGTCACAGACCCTCGCCAGCCACCGGCACGGAGACGGGCAATGCTTTAGTGTCGGCGGCGCGTATTTCGTGTGCCAAACGGCGGGTAGATGAGGCTGCCGGCAAAGCAGCCCAGAGTTTGACAGAAAAATGAATTCTTTCTGTGGAAATCGGTTGCGGCCTGGCCGATTAAGGGACAAGTTAAATAAATCTTTCAAAGGCGCGCTGTTGAAGTTACTTTTTCAGCAACCAACCTTTGTGGAAATCCCACACCAAGCCCCATCTATCTTGATAATGCAGAGTATCTACAGCTGAAAGCAGTTTAACAACTGCAAAACAACTGGTTGCTGAGGGGGAAAAAAACCTGTAATAAAAATAAAGGAGGCTTTAGGGAACAGAAATCATTTTCAAACATTGTAATAGTTAAACCATTTTAACCTTACATCCATTACTTGCAAACAAATGTGACATTATGAATCAACTGCAGTTATGTTGTTAATAGACTTTATTAATACCAAGGAAAAATAATATACAGAGTATCCTCAATGGATGTATAACTACCCTCTCAAATGGAGTTTCCTGATATTTTAAATGAATGGTGGGGTTTATTTTGGCAGCAGCATCACATAACTAATGTTTCATATTACACACCAAAATGATTTTTGTGCCATTCTTGAAAAGAAATGTTTAATTTCAATAAAAGCTTGTAATTGTAACACTTAAATGTTATCATTAATAGCAAAAAGAAAGTTCTTCCAGCAACATTAAAGAGTGAACTTCCCCACTCTTTCCTCTATTACAGCCAATGTCTTTTTATTGTCTGTTTTCATCTCCATTTTACTTTATCTGCCAAACTACTTTGCATTTCAAGACATTTCCACTCACCTTGAGTTCTTGGTTCAAAAAGAAACAATAAAGTTTAATCTTTTCACTTGACAATGATGTATGGGTCTGCTGAAAAACACTTTTCAGGTATTATCATTAAAAAGTCTCTCTTTTTTTAGTTTCTCTTCGACTCTTGATACACAGAGAAATACAAGGTGTCACGCATGCGAGGGCTTTATATCAAAGCTTCTAATAATACCACTTAATTAGAAACCAAAGCCCGCTAATGTTCCTTCTGAGAGCTCCTCAGAGTAGTCTTTCCCTAGCTTTAGTCATTCCTCTTCAACTAAACATTGTCCAATGACTTTATTAGTGATTTCAAAGGCTAGTAAAGGCTACCACTCCGCTCTTTTCTTTCCAGATTACATCTTTCTGGTCAGGGAATTTGCTGAGCTCTACCATCACGCAACTGGTTTGAATTAGGAATCTTCCCCCCGCCTCCTCTCTCTTGCAGTTAGCTACTTATTAGCATTTGTCAAAACAAAGGGAAAACGCAGCCTCTGAATGTTTAATATTGTTCAGCATTCTCTGAGAAACACAGTCAGACAGTGAAAATACACCAATTGTTCCATTTGCTGGAACGTACAGTACTGCTGAAACCCCGCTGGGGTTACTTAGACTAAACGCCTTAACTTAATCAGACTGATCACATAACTGTGTTAAAGTTATTTAACTTTTTGTATTTTTATAAAAGCTTTGGAAAGAATTTTTAAAATGTATGATTCGTTACGCAGGAGCCATTCACGGACCCGCCAGCCAATGCAAACAGACTGCCTCACCAAATAAATGAAAACTGTCTGACTGATAATAAAAAGGTTTGGGTGGTATTTTTTTTTTTTTCCCTGAGAAAACTGGTGCTTAAACATATAATGTTACCAATTCTATTTCCAGGTATTTACCAAATCTGAGGGCATCTATTAACAAGAAGGAAAATGCCGTTTCAGCTGAAGGCTCCCAAGCTTACATCTAGCTACGCAAAAGTAAAACACTTGAAGGATGAGAGCTTGGTTTCCAACGGAGATTGATTTCCTTAAGAACATAAAAACGATTGCACTCCTTCAGTAGCTTACGCTAAAAGTTGCTGATTTATCCTGAACAGAAAGGTGGAGTTGGATGCGGGACGAGAAAGAGGAACCATGGAAGAAGAGACATTAATTATATTAAAAAGCATATTTTGCTTTTACAGCCCCTCGAGCATGAGCCATGGATGTATCATTTCGGCTGAATGGTACATTCCATTCTGCACAGTGCTGGAGCTGAAATCCCTCTCTCTCACTCATTCACTATTCAGAAACACTTAAGAAATTATTACCACATGTCCAGGAGTCACTCATGATGATGACCACTAATGCCATTCCTCTTGTTACAGTATTAACTCAAAATATACCACTGTTGTCTTTGATTAGCACGAGCAAAGCTAAGAACAAAGACATACCACTGACATAATGACAGTTTTATGGCTCCCGTCTGAAAAAAACTGTGCTCATTAGCATTCAAAATATAAAACACTCTCTTCAATACTTCAGTGCAAAACGACGTAATCTTCTTTTTGCTGAGAAACCTCAAAACCACTGACAAGTTACTTATTTCCTGCAACACACATCTGGAGTGCTTGCTAAATATGGAAATTAAAATATCAGGTAAGCTGAGGCAAACAAATATTCCTCCTGCAGCTCAGAACAAACCCTTCCTTCTGGACCCATGGTCTCCCCAAAGCGACCATTGCACAAAGATATTCCAGCAGCCTCGCTGCAAAGCGTCTGCAGGTGTCTGCAGGATCCAGCCTTTTGCAAACTCGAATCCACCGGGTCCACCTGGAACCAGCAAAGCTTTTTGGCTTCTTCTTAACGTGCGTTACAAAACAGGACACATTACGTTAACTTCTGTAAAGTCTTCCCCTCCTTCCCCCATCCTCTGGAAGACGTCTTACAGATTTCCCACCGGGTCCCTCTGAAGTCCAAATCAATAACCTATGTATAAAATGTTTCCTTTAAGCATGACAGAAGCTGCTATTTATTTGCTCTTCACTGTTTAAGCTAATGAGGTATGAGCACATCTGCAATAACTAAAAATAACACGCACCTCATCATTGATATTAATTAGCTGACTGGACTCCTATCCAGAGATACTTAGTTCCCTTCTTTATTCCTTTGCTCCGTGAAGAGATGGACCAGAAGGGTGGGAAGATCAAATTACAGAGCTGAGGGCCTGTAGCCAAGAATACTCGATTTCTGGTCCCCAGATGTTGCTATCCAGGGAGCCCTATCTCCTCGCTGCCACACGCAGACATCTCCCACAGTTGTCCTAGGGAGTTATGTGCGTGCAACAGCAAAGTTCGGCAGGGCCTGGAGCCTGCTAGTGAAAACATCAGCATGAATGTGGCGCCATCGATCTTCGGTGCCACAGTGGTTCATCACATAGCCCACATAGGGCTGTAAGAATCAAAACAAACATATTAAGTTGCGTGTAGAAATAAACAGAAAGAGAGGGCAGCCACCAGAAAAGGGATGTTACGTCTTCCCCACAGTTACTGCCAACAAGAAGTAAGCCACATTTTGCACTTGTCTAGGCTCGCAAATTGAAGATGTACAATGTGCAAAACCTCTGCAAGTGAAACTGCCTCATGCGTGAGAAAAGCGGCGTTGCACATCATTACCTCTCCTGCCAGTCCTACCACATGGGCAACTGGCCACTGCCAGATAAAATCAGTCCTGTCAGAGAAGTAAGCCAAAACCTCTTCCATCACTTGTGTGTGCTCTGCCTTCAAGTGAAGGAATTCAGCAGACATGCTGCGCTAACTGCTGTCCTCAATAAACTATACAAGAACAAAACGCCTGTACGGATGAGTTTGTAGGGGTGGGAGACTGGGAGAAGACTGGCGAGGTGGTGTGGCAGTGGTGGTAGCAATTGGGTGAGCGCTTGGTGGAGAAGGCCTGGACCTTGGGGGTCCTGCTCTGGGGGTGCTCCTGTCTGAGCTCTAGGGGGAGAGAAAAAAAATTATGGATCCCTTGGCCCCTGTGGGGCTGTTTCTGCAAAGAGCTATTTGGAATGCTGTGTAAATGCAGAGTCCAGAGCACTTATTATGGGAACTGTAATAAAGAACCCATTTTGCTTTGTCAGGTAGATACCGAGAAGGACAGTCGGCGGAGAGAGATGTGAGAATGGGAGGGGAAACTCTTCTGGGGGTACAAGGATCCAGAGGGGCTTCTCTTTCCAGTAAAACCAGGAACAAAACCAAAGGCAAACTGTGTGAAGCAAAGCAAGTTACACCATCCACCATCTTGCTTCATCAGATCTACTTCAGGTCTTGCCATGAGACCAAAAAGAGCAAGACTCCCCACAAAACACCTTCAGAAGAGCATCAGCCACCCCTTGGAGCCAGGCTCTTGGTGCACACCCCAGGGGTGTAAAGAGGAGATATTTCACAGGTAAGCAGAAAAGTGCTGGGGTTCGCCAGCGTGTCTGGGCAAGCAGGCAGCACCCGACAGCTCAGCTAGCCAAAAGAAGTACCTCTGCCCCTTGCTGTACCTTCCCAGCCTAAATAAAGCCGGTGGTGTTCTGACAATCAGGCTGCCCAGAGCCGGCTGCTCTGCTCCTTTCCCTGTCAGGAGTGAGCTCTGTTTGGGGATATATCTACAAGATTTTTTAAAATAACATTCTGCTTATGAATAAAACCAGTGAGGAGTCCACAGTTGGAGGAATCAATAACCTAATTAGTAATTAGTGCTAATTAGAGATTTATTAGTTCAAGCTACTCATAAATGTTCAAGTAATGCAAAGCCACTCATGAGAATACCAATACAGCATTTAGTTAAAACAAAATACCATGTGTACTGCTCCCCAGGATTTGAGCTTTCATTACCACAGGCTCCAATCTTTCTTCCAAACAGAAAAGACACTAATGAATGGTATACAGATTGTGTGTGAGAAGAACATCAGTTTTTATTCAGCAAGATGAGAGAGACTTAAACCAGAATTAAAGATAAATTACATGCGAGGGATCAAGTTTTGCGCTCATTTACACTGATGTAAATCTGGAGTTGCTCTGTTAACTTCAGTTGTGTTGATTTCGATGATTGCATATTTATATTAATGATACTGAGCAAATAGTAAAAGCAGTGGGGGAAAAAAAAGACCAGCATTTTTTCTTTAGCAGACTCTAAGTGTCATCTGCTGCTTGGAGTTTAACAGAGATCAATTACTGAAATTTTGTAGTTGAAATGTTTGCATATGTCAGTTGTAATGAGTCCAATAACTTGGGTTCAAATCTACAGAGCCATTTACAATGTTCCAATTCAGTGTACAGACATATTATCTTATATGTCCAATTTTGCTAGAAAATGGCAGGCTTTGAGACACCCAGAATCGTCTGCACCTGAAACTCTTGGAGTATCCGTGGAGGCAGCAATGATGGTTCTCTGAAAGCTAGCTCCTGAGAAAACACCACCATAAAAAAAAAAAAAAGACAAATAAAGGAAACATGGTTAGAAATGAGACATCTCAAAATAAATCAGTAGCCAAAAGAAAACCTCAGCAGAAACAAAAGCGAAACTGGGAAGATAAAACCA
This sequence comes from Alca torda, assembly GCA_008658365.1. Lineage (NCBI taxonomy): Eukaryota > Metazoa > Chordata > Aves > Charadriiformes > Alcidae > Alca > Alca torda. The sequence goes on from CM018076.1 coordinate 141,796,772, forward strand.
GAGAAGTTAAAACAATGAAGGCTCCGATCAAATCAAGAAGTTTAAAATTAACAGAAGCACGCAGAGGGATGCTATTGACACTGGACGGGATCCTGGGCTTGCAGACCTGGTAGGATGGACACCAAGGCCTTCGTTGCAACTTCCCAGACTCCATCACCGGTGGAGATGCAGGGTGAGATGCAGCTGCAGGGAGGTAGGTCTCTGCTCCACACACGCTCTGCCGCACTGGTCTGCCCATGCAGATGTCTCAGTTACCCTCACGCAGATCAGATGTCCCCAGGTGCTACACATGGGCAGATGAAACCCCTCAAGGAGCTTATAAGGAATTTCCCTGAGGGAGGTGCCCCTCTAGGAGGTTGATGTGGAGCTGGAGTGTGCTTGAGAAGCTGGGACTCTGCTGGTCCCACAGTGACGTGAGGTTGGGCCTGTTTAAGCAAGACCCCACATGGACAAAGGTCTGTCCTCATCTCTGACACATGATTTCACTGGCTGCGGTTTGCACGCATGCTTTCCATGTGGTTCAAGCTCTCCCAGGGAGACATTATCTCGAGGAGAGGCTGCGGGGGTCGCATCAGCACCTGGGCTACCTGCGGTGTTCTTAGCCATCCAGCAAATTCACACAACTCCTTATGCAAACACTAGGAAACAATAGCTCCAACATCTTGTGGACGTTGTCGACTTCTCTTCAATTTTCAGTAATACAGATCATCGCTAATTGGTGTCCCTCTGCCAAAGACAGTAGTTTCTTACCAGCAATGTTAGGATCGTGTTTTGAGAGGAGGCTAATGATCCTCAGTGGCACGATGGACCTGGAAATATAGAATCACAGAATGTGTTGGGTTGGAAGGAACCTTTAAAGGTCATCCAGTCCAACCCCCCTGCAGTAAGCAGGGAAAAATATAGAGGAAAAGCAGACCCACAGTCACCAGGTTGCTCTGGGTACAGGTTTCGGGACCCCACAATTTCCCCAGGCACTGTTCCAGCAACTAGAAGTACCATCCCTCAACCTGTTCAGCCCAGCAAGGAGACTCGGGCAGCTTTCCCCCATTGCCCCAGTCACTGCTTTAGAGGAACAGAAACTCTTGCCATGCAGGGACATGCCCTTCACAGCACCTCTCTGCCACTACCAACACAGAGGCAGCAACAGCCAGCACCAATATCTCCAGCCGGGGCTGCCAGCAGGTACTTCAGGGCATCCCCTCATGTGCCCTCCAATTTCTCCGCAGAGAAATCCCCCACAAGCTCAGTTTGACCCACAGGCCACCAGGATGCCCCAGATTTTTTCCGGAGTATTCAGACACCTAACCACAGCCAGCCTGTGGGACTGCTGGCATGAGATTTCCGTGTGAGTTAAGTGGCTGGATATTTTTGAAGCCTCCACTAGATCGGCCTCCTTAGGCTACGAGATACCTTTAAAACCCTCTCCCATGTGACTAGCAGCTGTGCATGAAACATCGGCAAATGCTGGGGGGCCCAGCCGTGGCGGGTAGAGCTCACTTTGGAAATCATTGAAGTTGGTGTCCTTATGAACACTTGGAGGGAGTAAATCTGTTGCCACTAATATTCCAGCTTGCCGCTCGGCTTGTTTCATTAATCTCTACACAGAACTGTGCATAAGATTTGGGGTGTATAGCTTTTCACAATCTGCTTTTTTATGCTCTGATCTACTCTTGGGCTTAGATACCGCAGTCATGGGCTACTTAAATAGAATAGCTTGAATTCTTTGTTCTTCAGAATCCCTTCTCCATATATAATGCAATTAAGTGTGTTGTTAAGGCAGTCCAGATGGGCGCTGTGTTATCCTCTGATATACCCAAATATCAAATGTTAACGATAGTATAATGTTTCACTTGGCTTGTTTTTCCCCCCGATTTCCCACTAACAGCAGCTTTTGAAGTTAAAAAGACTAAAAGGGAAAAAAAAAAAAGACATCTTACTTACAGAAGTTACAGTTATAAGAAGGATGTGATCAAAATACAGTTAAGTAAATAAAATCTCGGCTTATATCTGCCTCCTTTTCTGGCCAGTCCACAGGAGACACAAGCTTTACTGTTCCCAGGTCCATGGGCAAGAATATTGCCTGAAGCTGTGGAGGTTTTTGACTTCCAACAGAGGAGAATGCTAACTCATTAGGCAAATGTTGGCTGGATTCACCGCCTTCTTTGTATGCATGTACCTGAGGAAGGAACTTGGCATCTTAAATCTAACTGGATGAAAGTTGCTCTTTTCCTAAAAGCTTTTTTTTTTATTAACATGTGAACGGTTGAGTATGTGATATCCTTAAGAATTTTAATTATTTTTTATTATGGAAGTGCAGTCTCCTTTGCGGTAGGAGACAGTTCCTACCTCAAACACCGTGCAATCTAAATATGTGAGACAAGAGGAATCACTAAATGATGGCTGAACTACAATCAGGGCTTGACCCAGTGTGGAAGTTCCATTTCCTACTTCTCCCCGTCTTTGAACTTGGACCACTTTGGATGTGATTCAGCTCAAATGCCTAAATTTAGCGTTTCAGCTCACATTAAAGTCCACACCCATCTTAGAGCAGCTGAGCAGCACTAAAGGCTCTGCTGATGGCACCAACAGGAGCTCCATTAGATAGTTTCCCGGCCAGGGAAATACACGCACCAGCTAAACGTAGCACACCACAGCGTCCCACCTCTGCAGAAGGCACTGGGGGAACCCAACCTGCCCCGGGCATAGGAGCCACAGCCACCCTCTGGTGCACCTACCAAAGGCTGTGGACATACACAAGCAGGAGATAATTTAGAACAGTAACATGGTTTAAGTGGGCTGAATCACCTGCTGGAGGACCCTAGCTCTCTATCTTGCGTTGCAGAGAGGAAGATCCCTCAAATTAGGTGATGTCAATACCTCCTGACAGATAGTTTTCTCATTTTTTTCTTGTAAGTACTGCCAGCGCTGTCATTGACCTGCGGGAACTGCAGGAAAATTCCTGCCTTCCCTGTCTTGACCCGTGTTACACCACAAATGGGAACGACCCAGCGTCAATCCGCCGGGCGACGGCACAAAGAACTGGAAGGTCGTTGGATAAACCTGGCTAAAACATGGGCCCCAGCCCACATCCCGGGCTCCCACCTCTGCTTCCATCCTAGCCGTTAACGACGAGAAGACGAAGCAATCAAGCTGTTTCCAAGCCCAACACCCGCACGGACCCTTCCCGAAGCCTTCTTCACCCCCGGCCATTTGCGGGACTCAGGGGACCGGCCAGGAGGCGGCTCCGGCGGCCCCCGGCTTCCCCCATCTGCGGGCTCCTACCGCCGGGCCGCCTCATACCACACCCCACACCCCCCCCCAAATCCCCTCCTTCGGGGTAGCCGAGCAGCTCTCCCGGTCGCCGGCCAGGGCAATGCCCAGTGGGCGCAATTAAGCCGAGCCGCACCGGCCGCCCGCAGCCTTCCCCCGCGGGGATGCGGGTCCCCGGGGAGGCGGCCCCGCCGTCCCTCCGTCCCGTCCTTTCCCGTCCCGCCGCCGAACCGGGCGGGCACCGGGAGGGAAAACTCGGCGTGCGGAAGCCTTGTCCGTCCGTCCGTCCCTCCATCCCTCCAGTCCCTCTGCGGCCGTTGCCAGGTGACTGCGGCCGCTCGCCGCCTTCCCTCCCCGCCTCGCCCCCTTCTCTCGGAGCTGGCCAGGGCCACCACGCAAATTTGTTGTTGGCAGCGCCGGCGGCATTTCAAACCGTTTAGCGAGCCGACGAGTTCGATCAGCCCCTCTTTTCCTGCCGAGCATCTCTCTCTATATATAATTACATAATTTTATTTTTTTTAAATAGGAGCGCAGAGGTAATGTTCAGATCTATTAACAAACAGCCTTACAAGCAGGAGGCTGGTTGGCATAATAAAACTCCCCCCCACACACACCTCCCCGAAAGCGCCTGACGTGGGAGTTCACTTGCCACTTTTTCTGTTAAATCACCGAGCTGCTTGACCTCTTCCTTCTTTCTCCCACCCAACCCCCCACTCGCGAAATACCAAAAGCAATTAGAGCACATTACAGGCTAAATCACTTGTTAAATTTCAGTTTTTAAGTCAAAGCCAATTCTGAATTATTGCGAGCAAAAAAGCACCTTAATTGCAGTAAAGCTTAGGGCACTTAACTGGTCCTAGCTGCCAGATTTCAGGAGGATTATTGCTATTATAAAACAGAGCAGCAATATGGCAAGGCAAGACACCGATAACTTCCCAAGTGGGATGTGAAAAGAAATGGATTTTTCCAACAGTTGAAATAGAGAATATGATGCTATACTACATTTATAATGATTGGTAAATCAAACTATGCATTTAACTCTCTGAGTAGATTTCAGGTGGGCACAGAAATTCACTTCAGGTTATTCTCCTCTTCCCTCCAAATGAATTAACAGCCTGAGGGGAAATCCTCTACCTGTCTGACACTAATGCAGACTTTCCTAACTAATACTTTTCACCTATGACAGTCACAGGTCAATCCCAGTGCTTGGCACCTGGGATAGGGAGGGGAGTAAACCAACATTTTCACCGCGGGAGAACAAATAAGTGTTGCTGCGATCACCCCTCGCGTTTTGCATGGCAGAAGGGCTTTTCGCTCTTAGATATGGGCTACAGGGCCATTAAGTAAACAATAAAAAGTGTTGTCTTCTCCCTGCCACACCAAGTGCAGGCGGTGACTCCAGCCCTGTAGCCGGAGCCAAGTCTCAGGTGAATTTTAATCCTTCATTATTCAGGACATACTGTTTTTTCCCTTTCCCTCTAAAATGACAGTCATGCTGTTAAGCATAATAATTGTTCATGAGTGAGCACTGCTTTTTGTCCCTCTTGATTTTGCCTCTAAGGCAGGCTTCTTACTCAGCAGAGGTCAAGGGTCACCTGCTAAATCATGCATACCCACAATCCCTTGTGAATTATGCAGTTGACAAACTGCCGCTAATGATTAGTACAACCTGCATTAAAACCCTGGCACTAAATTGATATTACTTGAGTGATGGATTACACCTCTAATGAGCGGATTATTGCCACAAGTGACCTTGTCGGCTGAAAGAGTGTTTCAATATAACTAACATCTCTCACATTCTCGTGTCACAGCCGTTCTAAAAAAATATTCTCTCTCCTTTATGATTTTTTTTCTTTATTATTCCAACATTGCTTTCTAGTCCCTCAAACAAGTGGGTAATCTGTAAACAGCAACTCTAATGGGATTAGTCATTAGACTGCACCCCAATTAGTGCAGCCTCGTGCCTCTGAAATACCCAGAGCACAGAAAGATAATTTTTTCTGATGAGAACTGCCATTTTTATTTTGCTCCTTGTTCTTCACAGCACTGAAGTTCACCTGCGAGCACCTTGCCTTGCTGCTGAGAGGATCACACCTAGAATATGTGCGGATTTGTTGCCGTTTTACGAAGAAAAAGATGAAATGACGGCTGGGAACTTCAGCCCTCTTTCAAAGAAAGTCACCGCTGCGTAATGGCATCGATGGGGCAGAACATGGTCAGAGCACCTTCTCTATGGAAACGCTCCGCCGGGCCTGATCCCCAGCACCCCTCCATGGCACGGGGTGAACCCCCGAGCCCTTCAGAGCCGGGATCTCGTGCTCTGAACGTGGTTGTGGGCACTGGAGAACCGCATCCAGGTACCCCGGGGTTTTGTCGGACGCGGTTCAGGCGGTGGTGCAGCGGCTCGCCGGCGTCCGAGCGGCAGTTAATTCACCAGGCGGGAGGAAACACTTTTTACTGAGCGTTTCACCAAATAAGAAAACCCTCCTGCAAAGGGGCTGTGCCTCAGCCGAAGCCGCAGTCTGTCTGTGGAGTTAATAGACCCCTCATGGAGCCTCCTCACGCCTTTGTCTGGACACGGTTAGTGGTATATTCACAACTGCCCGTCACGCTACACAAGTGCAGATGAGGCTTGTGGGGGGGGAGAGGGGGACAGGGGATGGGGGGACACCCCGTATATTGATGGAATTAATTGAGCATAAGCCATGCTGACTGGCGGGGAAAATCACATGAGAGAAACAAAACGCACGTGCCTCGCCAGTTCTGTGCTCCAACAAAGAATGAGCAGCTACAAACAAATAAAAATTGTGGCGGAGGATGTCAGCACGAGCTCTTTATTATCAGTGGCATTTCATTCCCTGAGGGACCCGCACACCCCTCGAAAGCAAGGCTCATTCCCCCAAAGTCAGCCGCGTTATACCAGAGAAAATCCAGTTGAAATAAATGCAATATTAAGACCTGTGACAGCCTCTGACAGGGTCAGATCCAATCTCCCGGTCCATATTCCTTCCCTCCGACCGCTGTCTCTGCCTTCTCCGCTCCTCCTCCCCTCCCCCCGCACGTTATCTAATACGTTTGATGTTCTGCAAAATGAGGAAAAACCCTAGCGCTATAGCTGTAATGAGAATGTGTTCTCGGGATGCCCATTAATTAATCCTGCGAGACCTCTGCTCCCCTGTGCCCTGCCGTTAAAGCTACAGGCAGCTCAGATGCTCTTCCTGGCAGCTCCCAGGGACACGACCGAGGCGGAGAGGAGGGTTTGCAGGGAGCTCCAAGGCAATGGATCCCTACACCCTGGTCCCCTTTGCCCACCCTGGTCCCCTCTGTCCACCCGAGCCCTCGCCTGGGCGCATCCAGCCCGTGCTTGCTTAATTGGCCGTTTGCCCCAGTGGCAGGACGGCAGCGCCGGCTACCCCTCTCTCCCCATCGCAGGGTGCGAGAGGGGGAAAGGTGTGACGGGTTGGCATTGAGATGTTACACCGAACGTCAGGGCTGGGGGGGATCACCCCCTGCATATGACAGCTGGCCCAAAAATAGCAAAGGCAGTGGGAGTCGGAGGCATCTAATGAGCCTCCTCTTCCCTCACTTCAGCGGGCGTTCACGGTACAGGCAAGGCCGGCAATCTTGCGCTGCAGAGGCCTCCGTTTTGTTTTTTTTTTTTTTTCTTTAATATTCCCAGCTCCCGGGTGTGCTTTGGGACAGCTCTACAAAAAGAGGAAAAAAAAAATAGTCACAGTTTGAAACAGACAGATACATTCGTCCAAATATTGCCACCCAGAACCTGGCAGGGGAAAAGGATGGGAGGGGGAAAGACACTATTAAAAATAATATAAACCTCCAGCAAAGAAATTGCCTGGTGCCGCACGATGCCTGGCTTTATTTCCTGATGTTCATAGGAGAAGTTAGCAAAACAACACAGAAATGTCACCCTTTCTGCGGGTGGTTACGGCATTTGTGGTAGCGGTGAGAAGCATCCACGGACAGCAAGAGGATTTGCGAGGGTGCCGAGAGTGAGACAACTCTGTTACCTTAGGCTGGCGTCAGTGACATCAAATGTAAAGTGGCTGTCACGTGCGGCAGGAGCCTCATGCGTGATCCGTCTCCTGGCAGGCGCAGGGAGGGTAGTGCTGCCGGCTCCGCAGAAGCTCAAGGAAACGTGTGGGCAGGTGAAGAGGCATCAGGGAAACCCACCTTCCCCCTGGCCCAGACCTGTGGTCCCACCTTCGCAAAATACGATGGGTCATATTGCCTCTTGCCCTATTAAACTGCCCCTCATCTCTCCACCTGCAAAATAATCCTTCACTGTTCATAAACGTAGACCTAAAAAAAAACCTGCTCTCAAGGTTAAGAGACCATTGTGGACAATGCTGATGAGAAAATTCACGCTCTTTCCAAGCGTGAGACGCGTGTGAGAACAGCGTCCTCTGCTTCCCTCTCTCTGCTGCCTGGTGTGAAGCCTGAATGCATTCCAAAATTATAAAGAAAACATATACAGACTTTTTTTTCTTCTTCTTCTTCTCTCCAGCTCTTTTCCATTCAGAGTCAGCAGGGAATGGACTTTGTTTGTACTTATTTATAATTGCGGTATATTGAGGAATGTTCAGTCAGAGAGATGTGTTTCACATCTCGCCTCACAAGTCCATGCCTATTTTGATCTTTTCCAAGCACGCTATCAGCTACGTCTCCAGCCGCTTAGAAAGTTTTGCTTCCCGCGCCTGTGAGCTGGGTTCTAGAGGAGAGCAGATTTGTTTTCCCATGGAATTCAAATGTTGTGGGTCAGAAGAAGAACATTGTGGTTATATGGCTCCTTCCAGTGAATTAGTCATTGCTTGGGTTTTGTCTGTTTGAAGATGTGGTCCAACACCTGCTATGTCCTATTATGTTAAATAGTTTGCTGGAGTAATTTGCTTTTGGCAGCAGCTTGCAGAGATGGGTGCTGTGTGCTGAAACAATTGTGCCGCCCACTTAGCACATATTGCCCTAATATTTTTATAGCTATGTACACAGAGGAGGGCTACTCAAATATTTTCCGTAGAAAAACAGTTTACTGACGGTTTCCATAGAATGCTGCTTCTTTCCAAGGAAAATTCTACTACTGGCTGAGAAACTAAACAACTGAAAACTAGTGCGCTTTTAGTCTTGGGGCAATAACCAAAAAAATGTTAATTAAAAAAATGTAATAATGGCAATTCAGAAAGCAGAACAGCTTTTCCTGGAGGAAAGCTTTATAAAGCAGTCAGTGCTTTCCAAGACGGGTAGTTTTTATGCTCCTCTTTTATGTACAGGGCTTTTCATCTGACGTACTTCACATGTAACGTGTGGCAGGCAAAAACCTGCCATGATGCAATCAAGAGAAGTCGCCGTGGCACAGCAAATACACAAATATTTGAAAGATCAGTCACCAGCTGGAGAAAGAAATTACAGTGCTACCTTTACTAACTCTTCCATTGTCAGTCTTAAATATGGGGAGTCTTTCTGGAGGTGCCCTTCCTGGAGTCATTTCAATAAGTGGACAGTCCCTGCTTCTACTTTAAAAATAATAAAAGGTTGAAAACTCTCTTAGCTGTGGAGGAAAGATTACTAATGGGCACTAAAGGCTTTAAAAAACATTGGGCAAATAAAGAAAACTCAGAACATACTCTTTTTATGTATTCCCTCATTTTGAAGAGAATTTCTAACAAGAAATCAGGAGAAATCTGACACAAATTTTCTCACTGACTCGAGCTGACAATTCTGGAACTATTTAGTGTGATAAAAAGAAATAGAAGAAGAGGTAGACTGCTGAAGCTAAGAATTGTCTTAGCTTTTCTTACATTTGAATTAATTTTCTTAATTTCCCATGATTGTATAAGCACAAGTGTTTGAGGCACTCTGAATTAAGTACGGAGATTCAAGCCCAGAAATCATAAACCCCATGAATCACTGTGGTTATGTTCAAATCCAACAGGTTGGGGCATAGTTTTTTAAGTAACCCTATTACGCTAACAATATACTAAAAATGCACACTGAAATCCTGCACTGGCAGAGGAATTGGATGACTAGGTCTTTTCCATCTACACTTTCTCCAGTTCCAGCTTTCTCTGGTTTTATTATTACAAATTATTTTAGGAATCCTTTTTCCTATAACAATGGACATACTTTTTCTCTGTTTTAATCACTGTGAGACACAACAAGGCTAATATTGTCATACATTAAGTAATTGAAACACTTGGCCTTCAATCGTGGCGATATCCCAGGAGGCTACCCCTCCTGCTGGGTTGTATCACTTAGGCTACATAGCTCTTATACACTTTTTCTCTTTTGGAGGAACAGAGTAAAATACTGGCTAAAGGAAGGAAAAGGGGAGTCAAACTGTAGTGCTTTTTTTTTTTTTTTCCTGTGAGCTTTTAAATTTTTCAATTGTCTTTCTTCTTATGACTGTCAACCATTCCAGCTATTTGGAGACCACACCCGTATGAGCTCCATGAATATATGCCTTGAAGGCTAGCCAGGGCTAATAGGGCGCTCACATTTGTACGAAACTGTGGTACTCTTAATCTTGATGAAAAATCTGATTTTGGTCTGCATCCACCAATTAAGTTAAGTTGCCTCACGTCAAGAGCAACAGGGAGCTGGAAGGAGCTGTGCTTTTGAGGACTCCATCAAAGTCAAATGGTGATATGAGGAGTAAAGCGCTGTCAAAAGCCAGGGAAAGCATCACTGCATGACCTTTTGTGAACAAAGGAGGCTGGAAAACCCGTGTACTCTACTGTTCAGAGTGGAAGCCAGGTAGAGGTTGAAGGAAGTGGCTTGGCTTTGCTGCTTGGAGTTTATAAAGCCCAGGGCTTTAGACTTCTCCACCTCAAGCAGCTTTGGCTTAAGTGAGTGATTCTGCTACAGTCACAGGGAGTATTTCCATCAGTATGAGTTTGTGGAGCTGAACCTCAATATAATGCCCGCGCTAATCTGAGTTGTCACAGGAAAAAGGGAAGAAAGAGTGAAACGAATATGCAGAACTAAAACCTGAGAGCCATTGTAGTTGGCTGAGGTAAAGAGTAACAGGGTATTGCAGCGGAACCAGTACGGTCTGCAGAAACACCTAGGAGCTAAGAAATACACTGCGAGTGAAATGTGCATTATACTCTGAATGTTAAAACGTGGTGCTGCGCTTTAATGATTCCCACAGAAGCAAACCCCACTTTCTCAGTGTTTGCAGTAACCCAGTGAAAGTGAGCTATGGCAAGACCTTAACAATGCTCTCTCCTTCCAGTAACAACAGATACAGGCAGTCCTGGTTTTTTTTTTAAAAAAAAAAAAAAACACTTTCCTTTTTTTTTCAGTTTCTTTATGCCGTGCAGCACAGAACATAATTACTTTACACTGTAGGCTCAAAAAGTCACTAAGCAGCTGATAAAAGGCAAAGAAATCAGTACGATTTTCTAGCTGAAAAAAGAGCTTTTCTTATTGGAGCTGATAACTCTCACCAAGGGCTCCAGGCTTTTGTTACATCAATTTGAGGAACTCATAATCTCTGCATTATGAATGTTCAACCAGGATATTTCCTGCTGTAGTGCATCAGGCACCTTCAATATCACAGCTCCTGTTGTCATTGTTGGCTAAACAGCTTTTGACACGTTTTCAATATGATTACATTAGAACAAGTGGGTCATGATTGATAACCTAATATTCAGGCCATGCAAATCATCAATCACGGGAAGTATATTAATTATTCAATGTAACCGTCTAATGCAAGAATCAATGTTGGAAATGAAGAAAAGAAACTCACAGCTCCCAGCAGAGGCTACACCAGATAATAAAAAAGGAATACTAAATAATCTCAGCCCATAATCCTGTTTAATAAAATCCATTTATTTAGCTGTCAAAACCATGATACAATTATTTAAAAAAACAAGATAATGAAAAATATTTTTAATTTTTTTTTCTTGTGGAAAAGAGATTTTTGCACTTCTGTGATTAAATGTGAGGTCTAAAAATACACTGTAAATAATGAGGATAGCTGTGACATATGTGAAGAAAAAGTATCACTCAGAGAAAACAGGTGTTCTCAGTTATGCTTAGTGAGGTTAAATCAATCATGACAGTATGACACATGGTCTGCAACAAACCAAGAGCCATACTACACATCTCACGCACACACACAGAGCAACAATTCTGCACAGGAGGGGACACATTCCCTCCTTAAACAATCTAGAGCCAAAATGACTTAAGCAGCCAAAGCAGCCCTAGTGAGAAGGACCCTTGCAGTGTCTGCCGTACTTCTGAAGTGTCAGACATTGTGGCCAAAAATGTTTGTAATGCAGAAACGGAGAGGCATAGCAATGTCGGAAGGTGCGAACTTAATGACCAGCCCAGCTGATGTGTTGCTGCATGGTGGAGAGGGGACTTGATAGCACTCAGCTGAACAGGTAGCTCTCTGCTGGCACTTGGTGACCCATATTCTCTGCTAGATTTGACCTTAGTGATTTCCCAAATAATTCAGCCCACTTGAACAGCCCAGAGCATCTTAAACATAAAAATCTCTAGTAATTAATGTTGGCATTATCAGCACCCACTTAGGCAGGACTCTATACACAGACTTCTGCATTTTCCTTGTAGTGTGATCCTACGTGACTTTCATTCCATCCACTTTCTTGCTGGATATTTCCTCCTTTCATCACAGTGCCTCGTTCCCATTTAACACGGCCTTTTGCAATTTTTGGCATAGTGCTGTTTAGACTGTCACTCAATGATCGTCAAGTAGCTACCTTTCTTTTAAAAGTAATAAAGTACAAGACAGGAATCCCTTTTTCCACATGCTTTCCTTCTGCATTTTAGCATCATATTTTCAAAGTATACCTTTTATAAATCTGATTTTCTTTCAAAGGAAACATCAAAACATGGTCGTGGTCCCCCCCATCCCCAAACAGAAAAGCATGAGATTTTTCACAAAAGCTCCACCACACTAGAGCAATGAAGAAAAGTAAAGAGGGGAGCATTTGACTTCATCTGTAAATACAGAGCAACCCTCTTGGAGCTTGTCCTTTTTCAGTTTGTCTAAGGTTTACAAATTTCTATACGTACTCCCTGAGTGGCAGATTGTGGCAATCTGCAATAAGAAGCCCACGAGAATGAAATAGTGACCATCACCACTAATAATACGCACACCGTGCCAAGGCATCTGCAGAAAGGCAATAATCATCTTAATTTTGTGGCTATTATCAAAGACATTTCATCACTGCCAAGAAATAGGTACTCTCTATCAAACACGGCTTTTGTGGTTAGATGCAAGAAGGACAGTGACAGTCATAGCAGGCTCTTGCAAACAGCTCCAGGAAGCCCTGGTTGATGAGGCAGCAGCCCCTTTCACAGTATCTGCCCAGTGACATACACCCAGATTTCACTCAGCCAAACTTACAGACCTTGTATTTTATCTTCCTGCTAGGAAACAGCATAATAGTTTCAGTATCCTCCTGCTTAAAAGGATTTGGCAATGCCAGGCTTAGGCTTGTGGAAAAAAGCTACAGCACAGCTTATGATCTTCTTTGGTCTGTGGGTGGAGAGCCATGGGGGCATGGTGGGGGCACACGGCAGTGAGACCCCACAGAACCATTCGCTCCCTTTGCCTTAGCAGACTCATTAACAAAGTCTTGATTTTAAAACAGGATATTCCAAACAAGCTGAATAAGTGAAAGATTCTCTCATTTCATAACCATATTTTTAAATGTTGTCAAGCTGGCTGGACTTCTTGGTTGGGCAGCCGCCCAGCTGTTGTTTAAGCCCTCAGTGTTGGACTCTGTGTTCTAGGAAGTTCCCAGGGGCCTGCATGCCTCTAGTGCCTGCTCTTACCTCAACATTTTTTGAGTACATTTGTTGAGCACTGCTTCCTACCTGTGACCCCTCCATTAATACCCATCATAAGAGCCCAGATACTTTAGGTCCAAACCAATGCCAGCCCCAGAGGCATTTCAGAATCTGAAATACAAAACTTGTCCTATTTCCCAAGCTCTTCCCTGTTCAGGGACACCTGTTAACTGAATCCAAAAAGCACAAAGCTGTTGTAGGGTTCCAAAGGCAATCAGGCTTTAGGAACATAAGACTGGAAAGGACTTATAGGTTGAGGTGCAGTCCCTTGCTCATATAAGGACCATTCGTGCAAACCCTTTCATAAACCTCCTTCAGAAACTTATCAGGCTCTAAATTTAAAAAAAAAAAAGTGCATGTGTACATACATATGTGCATATATATATGTCTAAGCATATTTTGGGCTTACCACTGCTATGGGAAGATTGTTCCATAACCTCACTGCTGTAATAGATAGAAATTCTTTTCTAATTTCCAGCCACAAACCATTTATGACCAGTTTCTGCTCATTTGTTCTGGTCTTAACATTGTTCTGTAGCTCTTTTCTGGAAGCACTGGAAGCAAAACCCTGCAGAAAATGCAGAAAAGCCCTGTATTCAAAATGGAGTACACAGTTTAATTTACATAGAGATAGTAAGTCACAATATCAGAAAGAATTCTTAAATTGTACAGTCTTCCTCAAATCATCACATTAATAAAAATCCTCCTGTTTGCTTTCTAAAAAGATAGCAAAAATAGCAAATAAAAAATTGTCAAGCCAAAGCTTTAAATGTTGAACCAGTTAATAATGAAGGTCTACTGAATTTCGTAAGAGACCACAGACCATTGTTTTACAGGAAAATGGAAGTTAAGTGCGCTTGACTCTCTCCATTCAGCCTGTAACAGGGAAAAAATACAGATATACAGCCAAAACAAATGTGTTTGAACAACAGTTTTCTTAGCCAGTGCATCAGGTAGTTATTTTGGAGGACATGTTAAGAAAAAAAAAATCTAAAAAAACCCCAAAGAATAAAATCAATTGATCTTTCCAGAGAGGTTTCAAAAAAATTTTTCCAGCGCTAACGTGTGTAAATAAAAATCACAAACAGGTGAAAGTCTGTGGCGAAGCAGCAGTATGACTGTGCTTAACTCATCGCTTCTCCCATCACCCCCAGCACAGCTTCTCCCAGCCCACTGCCCTGTCGCGCTGTCACTTTGGGTTGTCGGAGGAGAGCGTTCTAGTTCATCAGAGAAGAGTCAGCGAAAGAAGTTGCAAGCAACTTTCCACTCTAAAATAGCGAGGCACTTTGAGACTCCGTTAAAACAAATGTTCTGATCACTTATTCAAGCACTTGCAGTTCTTCTTTCAAGGCAAGTGGCACCAAGCAAAGGAAGTTCAACCATAGTTACAGCATTTTGATCACTGCAGAAGATAGTGCCACGCAGGCCTTCCTGATTCTTGCCAACTCTTTTTAGTACATTCAGGCTTCTCCTTTAAACTATTTTTTAGTAGATCTTTTATGTTTAGTTCTAAAATGCATTGTATTTACCCGAGAGATCAGACCAAGTTTCTGCCTCCAAAACATTTAGACAGTTTTTTTTTTTTAAAATTGCACAAGAGACCAAAACTCATCTTTCTGGTCTCCCAGGCAATTACATATCTAGGCATTAAAAAAAAAAAAAAAAAAAAAAAAAAAAAAAATGTTTTTCTTCCATACCCCAATGGACAGTTGATTAAACACACATTATTTTAGCTGTGGATTATCTTTTCAGTTTTTAAATCAGAACACATATATTGGTAGCCAGCTGGCCTCTTGCATGCAGCAGTGGGGAAAAGTACAAGTCATACAAAAGGCAACTGAAGCCACGCAAGTAGAAAACTGGTCAAAGCTTGTGGAGCCAGAAAGTCCATCAGAGAATAGAATTTGGCCCACAGTCTGTGTCTTAAAGTTATCCACAACAGTTTAGCTTTATCTCATTTTGAAATCTAATTGATACACTAATTTTAATTTGACCCCCCAAAGCATAAATTTGACCCCATATCTCCAGAAGCAGAAGATAAACTTTGCCAGTCTCACTTTGTGTTAAAAAGCTCTTGGAACAGACTTTCATTGGCACTACCCCTAGCCAGAGGTTCTCAGCATAGCATTGAATCTTTTCTCAAGCCACCATCCATTTTCACGCTGCTGCCACTTTAGATCTTCCAGTATTATGATATTGCTCATAGGAAGAGGACCAGAAAAACTCGAGCACATTACCATGCTGATGCAGCTTTGCAGGTTTTAGGACCTATGCTGGTATCTCCAAATGGAGATGCTTCTCTTCTCTGTGCCTCAGGCTCCTCACTCAGTAGTACCAGGACACTCAAAGCCCTGAATGCCCTCCCCAGGGTAGCTGTCTAAACCTTTTGATTGAAAATCTGAGAGGAGGTCACTGCTCGCTATCATAACACTATTAGAATTTTAAAAACTTGAGCCACCAAAAACTGGGAGGACTGGGCTCATTACCTTCGACCTGATGGGATTCGTGTGCCTTGTTTTACAGCTGGTTTTCACCTTCTCCCTCTAGGCTATCCTGTCGAGAGAAGAATACAGTTTCAGCCCATCTTGGAAGCTGTTCCATTCTGCATCAAAGATGTAGGTCTGAATGGCTTTAGGTATCAAGTGGATCTAATGCTAGCTTTCTCACACAGCCAAGACAAATGCAGCCACCTGGTTTCAGGGAGGGGAATGAGGAGACGGAGAGGTGCACGGCAACTGTATTTTGTGCAGAACCCAGTCAAGGTGGTATGTTTGGAGAACATCTATTGGATTGAGCCCCTCAGGAAAGAAAACAGAAGGAACACCTCATTTGTGCATCCAAACAAAGTCGGAGCATGAAACAGGCTCTGAGCTGCTCAGTCTGTCAAGGCTGAGGTGCCTCTGAGAATGCACAGAAGCAGAATTTAGGTTCCTGAAAAACCCAAATGTCAAAAACTTAAGCAACTGCAGAGTTAAAGCAGTAGCTGAGGAGAATTTTTGAGAATCTAGGTTTTGGACTGAGATACAAAAGTCCCACTTGGAAACTTTGGTCCCTTCATGGATGTGGCTGTCACTTTCCCAGTGCCTTCATTCCCCTTCTGCAAAATGAGGATAGGAGCACTCTCTTCTCAAACAGGAACACTGAAAAAATGCACACAGCAAAACCTGTGAGGTGATGAGCCCTACAGGAAAAGTGCAAGCCTTTGAAAGAGAAATTACAATTCATAAATGGATTTTGCAAAGTAGGTCTTCAGCCAACAGCAAGCTCCCAAAAAACCCCAAAATATTTCCACTCTGGAGCAGTGAGGCCTTGCACCTAGCCCAGGACTGTGCTGGTTGGACACAAGCTAGTCTGTGCTACCTGATCACCAGTGTCTCATCTATAATACCTTGTGTGTTGCTGACTGTTGTTACCACACCATGGTGTACAGGACTGGATATGTTATTTCTTGTATGGGACACAAAACACACACAGGAGATGCCAGTCCCTCACTCCACCCTGCTCCTGGTTTGAGCTGGCCGTGAAGTGGCAGGACGAAACGCTGCTCCTCACCCACATGAGCCTTCTTCTGTTTCCTCCATCACGGGAATTGTCCAGAGTTCCAGAGAAATATTCGCAGGCATTTGTTGCATGCAAATAGCTGCCAAATAAATCATTGTATATTGCAGCACAACCCCTGAGGGGGTTTGTACCTATGGAACTTGCTACTGTCACTCCACTTCCCCATATACCTTAATCATGTTATTCATTCAGCAAGAAGGATGAATGTTACAACGTGAGACTTTAATCCCTCACTGCTGAGGATCTGATTCTCAGAGAGAGAGCGCGAGCAGGAAATCCAGAGAAAAAAACTTTAGGTAGGAGTCAAATACCATTATTTCTCAGCGCTGGGTTTAGGCAAGGATTGCATTATAAGAACATCTTCCTAAAATACTTGAGGAGAATTTTACTGCGTGAGCACACCTTCATTGTGCACGCGTGTACGTGTGTACGCACATGTCAGTAAATACAGGGCCTAAACAGCATCTTTAAGGCAGTGAATCTTCAACCTTTTAAAGCATCTGGATAATTCTTGTCTTCTCTCTACCTCTGGGGGATAGCACTATGGATCACAAAGCAGCTTTGTGAGAACGTTTCTTCTGTCCTCTAACCCTTTGAATTTTTTTTCTGTAAAGACAATAAAAATGAAATGGCAGCAGATATCAGAGGGGGAGAAGCACAGCATTTAGTGGTAATCTAAGAGCCTGTCTTTTTAATAGCCCCAGTGCATTTTAAAGGTACCAGTTTAGTTGATATCTCTGTAGTCAGTGCCCTCTGTACAAGGGGCAATGCCTATTTCTTCATGCTGGCCTTGACAGTAACCCCAAATTGCTTCCTTCCATTAAGATTTAAGCTCTCAGGCCTCTGCTAAGACTGGCAGCAAATAGGCTGACTACCAGGTCCTCGACAAATCTAGAGGAAACTAGACAAACACTATCTCATACCCCACAATGCCCCCAGAACAGTTATGGTATGACGCTAACAGCAATTGATACTTTCTCTTACCTGTGTCCAAGGGTGGTTATAAATGAGCAGCTGAGAGATGCAAGGCTATATAGTTCATTACAAACTAGTCCCTCTGACAAGCCAGCTTCCAGCTGGCCACTATTATTCCAAACTCAACTAGGAAAGCACAAGAATCGGACAAAATACCGCAGCTTTGTATATTTTCAAAGTCTTGTGCTTATTAAAAAAAATACCATGAAAAATGGGCCAAAGAAATCCATAAAAGGTGCTAACACATCATAGCCCAGTTTAGAGTTTATGAGAAGCACGTCTAACACAGTTTTTTATAGAGCTTTCTTCTAAGCATGATTGAGTGACAACTTAATGAGCCATTTTCATAATGCCAGATCTACTTACACAACCTGAAGATGTGATCTCACTTTCTCTTCCAGTACATCTTTCTGATCTCAGCCCTGCTTGAGGGATTCATCAGCAGTAATTTTTCAGCTCCATTTTGATGTAAGGTGTCTGCAAACCTGCTGACTGTCTCCCTTCTTGGCCTCGTATTTCAGGTCTTCTATCCATCAGCATGGGAAAGAGTACTGCCTTCCTTGAAAGCCCCCAGTTCTGAAAAGCAGCAGGATGACAGAAGTCATGAGTTATTGAAGCTGAATATGGCAGAGGTCTCAGCCCATCGATCAAGTCACCAGTTTCAGTAATTAATTATAATAATAATATTATAGCAGAAAGTCATAAACTGCATTGTTCCTGGTCCAGGAAAGGGGTGGGGAAAATAATTTTTTTATTCAAAATAGTGAATAAAAACCTCACCTATCAATCAGATTTCTCAACTAACTGATGAGTAAATCAAAAGTTTGGGGGACTCACTACCATAGTAGCACTGATCAGTGATGTTGTGGTACTTTGTCACTATTTTCGTTCTTCAGGTACTTACCAGTCTCCACCAGACAGACTTGACACCTCTTTCTGTTCTGTAAGCCCCACATGATTACTGGTTTCCCAAGTAGGAGAAACCTGGAGTGTAAGAACAGAAGTACTGAATCCCATTTCTGCTACTGCCACCCAGCTCTGAGCGGCCACGGTGCACAGCATAGTGACAACCATGACATTCCTGAGTCACCATGGATTTGCTGCAGAAGTTTAATAGGCAAAATACAAAAGACTGTAGTGAGGAATGGTGATACAAAGCCCTCCACACTTCCTTCTTACCACCCCTGCCAAGCTAGGGAACAATAATCGTTTATGGACAATCTCAGTTTACTCTCTTGTCCTTTACTATTAATCATTCTATGTCCATGAATGAAAGTACAATGGTTAACATTACAGATTAATTGTTGCAGCTTGATCTATAATTAAGGGATTACACGTGTGATAAGATTTTCAGGCATAGGAATGAAAAAGAATATGAAGAGATACAGTACCTGGCATGAAAGTCTTGCTGCCTGCGCAAAATTAGAGCTCAACCTTGAGCTGCTACCCAGAAGTGATTGAGTTCTGTGCCATATCATCTCAATTTGCATCAAATACAGAGAAATGAAGGTAAGGGACTATATAATTCGAAACACTTGCAAGACATAACAGGGACTAAAGCCCAACTTAGGCATGTACTGTGTGAGTTAGGAGGTTTTATTAACCTCCTTACTTTTTTACTGAGTCAAATGAATTGGGAAATGTCAGCATTTTATATTTTCACATAATCCACATGGAAGGTAATAAAAAAGGATGACTTTACACTAAGTATTTTCTGCACAGTAATCCACAACATACCATAGTCTAGATAATCACAGTCCATGAACTCCCCATGGACGGACCCTGCCATCTAAACCCCAGGGCTCCATTGAATTGCTCTACAGCCACTGTTCTATGTCATGGTCAAGAACAGCAACTATATCTTTGGGCCACCAGATCTGATTAATAGTACTCGATCCCAAAGCCTTCTGCTTCTATCCCAGTGCTTCCTCAAAGCAGAATGTCATTACAGAACCCTGTGGCTGCTCAGCTCATCCCCTTCCCCAACGCCAGAAAGCCTTGCAGCGGGACTGCATTCGTGCAAGGGAGAAAGGCAGTGGCTGCATGTTCTGACTGAGTGCATGAAACCGCCATTGTATGGGAAATTGAAAATCAGTTGTTAATTTTAAACACAACAGGTGCTCAATGAAAAGGTGACTTACGAAAATATACCCAGCCCTTCCAAAACTGGAAGTCCGTGCAACATGAACGCAGTGAAGACATTCACTGCTGAATGGTTTGATCAGGTTGCAGGCACTGGTTTCAAGAAATGTGTGCAAGAAGTAGTTTTCTCATTATATGTCTTTAGCCAGATTATTATCCTGGAAAATACTAATTTAAGAGTGCCAGTATGTGCTGTTGCAAATTAATGACAGTTACTTTCTCAAAGGCAAAGATATTCTACTGGACAGGGTTTTCTTATATTATTCACCACTTTTATGAGGTGACATTGTTTGGAATCAGCCCTAAGTTTAGGACTGAAATCAAGACACAAACACATATGCACTCTTAACCCCCAATGTCACCCTGGACGTAAAGGCTATTAGCATTTTTCTCTTAATTATGTTTCTGCTGGTACAGCCTGTATTTTCAAAGATGTTCAGCACTTTGTTTTATGCAGTGTGCAGATTTTCATGAGGGCACATACCGGCTGTTAAATTACAGAGGTATTTAGGATATGCACAAAATAGTTGTGCACTCATTTTTTTCTTTTTTTTCCCCCCTCCTCCTTTCTATATTTTTCATAGTTCGCTGGCCACCATCAGCATAACAGCTATGCTGTCAAAAAAAAAAAAAATCCAAGCAATAATAGGCAGAGTCTTTGTACAGAAATTCACCCTATTCTGACAGGCCATTTCCTTATTATTTTTTTATCAGGAGAGACATGTGTTTTACAGGACAAATAGGAAGACACAAGCATTGCCCCAGTGACCTTGCAATCCAGTTTTGCAAATCTGTGAAGGCGAGATGCCATGCCATAGACCAGGCTTTTATTCTTGGCTCTGCCAGTAGCCTGCTAGCAATGCTGGGCACTCTGGGTTCTCTCACCTCAGTTATCACATCTGTACAACAGGGATAAAGCTACAAAGTATGCTTAGATCTGTGGTTGACAACAGTAGTGTGGCATAATGGCTAATTTTCTGCGGGAATAAGTGTTATTCCTTCTCAGAGCTTGAATAGAATTGGGGGGGGGGAGGGGAGGCAAGTCGGAACACCACAGACCAAACTGAGGAGGGTTTCTCCCCCAAGGCCACCAAACTGTTGTACAGCTCTAGCCTCGGGGTCTGTGGCTACATGTTCCCCTCTCGTCCTTCCTGTATGAAGGAAAGAGTCTTACAGGTTTTCTGTTTCTGTGACCTGGGCTTCCCCCCCACTTCAAATTGTGCCAGCATAGCAGCTGGCTTTGCAGAATGCCCCTCCACAGGGTTATATGTACAGCCAGCCACAGGCTGCACGTATAGCCAGCCACCTTTCTTACAGACCTGCTGCTCCAAGAGAGGAAAAGGGTCAAGATCAGGCAAGAAGAATTACATATAGTAGACTCAGCCATGTCACAAAGTACACACACACATGCACACAATGCACACCACATACCCACACTCAGTGAGGGTCAGGTTCTTACCTTTATTACTATAGCACACAAGTAAACCAAGTTTTTTTAAAAAAGAACCTGTTTCTAGGCTCTTACTGCATAAGATCATCAGGTGCAACTCTTAGCTGCTGATTTTATGACATTTCACTAGCTGAGACCTGTCTGAAGGGATATCCCAAAAGTCACCAGCTTAGAGGAATGCTTGGACAGCATAAAGCCATGACAACAAGTTTTATGCCACTACCAGTGGCTATATCACTTTGCATGGGGCTTGCCTAGGACTCAGAGGTCAAGGTCAGTTCCAGGATCCTAGAGTTGCTAGTGTCAGATTGATAATGAAAAGTTTTCAAATTCTTTTAATGGATTGTCAAATAATGAATGAATCACAGGATGGTTGAGCTTGGAAGGGACCTCTTGAGATTATCTGGTCCAACCTCCTACTCAAGCAGGGTCATGTGGTCAAGAAAAGAAGATTCTCTCCTGTATCGTATAATAATGGACCTTTCTACCCATAAATAGATCTTTCTATCCATGAACATCTATATTTTTCAGTGGTAATGTTATTGCCTCAATAACACCAACGTGTTGCATGGGTAAGTCATGCAGTATCTACAGACAGTGTTTTAGCTTCACATGGATCAACCCTTCAAAAACCTGAAATCAAGAGCGCACTGTGGGCAAGGGAACCTCAGCCCAGGTTGAGATAACCCCTCCTGAGGGTCGGCCAGCCATGCTTGCCCAAATACACCTCAGCTCTGCCACTACACCATCACCCGACCACAAGCCTTAAGTAGATTCAACAGATGCGGAAGAGGGAAGTAGCATGGCAAAGAGATACTTGCCCATCAGATGTTAGAACTGGCCAGTAGGAAGCCTAGTTAACACCTTTCTACCAAAGCCTGCGTGGGGAGCAGTATTTAATTATTATTGATAAAGATATTCTATTTATCAAACTAAGGGTTAGCTGCATTTTTTTTTTGCTTTCCTTGATGCAAAAGGGGAGGGGAGGAACAAAGAAACTACTCAATAGAGGCTCTCAGAGATTGTAGCTTGTTACCGTATAAATTTTAGTGTGAGTTCTTTGTTAGTTTAAAGAGGGACTGAGAGATATTTGAACTCCCGTAGTCCTATTCTGGGCTTTCACTTGGTAGCCCCATTTTTCATGTTAGGAAAAATGATAAATAAGTACTCGTGATATATTTATTTTATGTCCTTCATCATTTTATACATTTTCATCATGTTCCCTTCTAATTGTCTTCTCACACTGTAATTTTTTTAATTCTCCCCAGATACAGTGTTCGTGCAATGCCTGTAATAACTTTCATCACTTCTATCCATTGCCCATCCTATTTATGCTCTATATTTTCAATTATAATTATATGATGACAGTACAGTATTTTCAGTGTTCTCTAGTCCCTGATTTTAACATTTTTCTTGCTTTTTTGCCTCTGCTGCTCACTGATTTGTCCACCGCCAGCCAAGCCCTTTTCTGCAGCGGCTGCAGTTCATTTAGAACCCAGCGGTGTGAACAAAGTAGATCAAATTATTCCTTCCAATATGTATAACCATGTATTTGTCAGCACTGAATTTCATCTGACATCATGTTCCCCAGCCACCTAGCTTTGTTAAGTCCCACTAGAGTTCCTCACAGTCTTATTTTGTCTGGACTAACCTAAATAATTTTGCAGATTTTGCAACCTCAACTTTTTCCTCCCCCACTTCTTACAGATTATAAATGGATCTGTTAAATGCTTGGGATCATGGAGAGTAGCATCATCATATCGTGTTGAAAATGGACCATTTATTAGAACTCTTTTTTGGCCTCAAAGCCAGCCATGATCAGTAACAGAATTTCACCCCTCTCCCTTTCTCTAGAATGACTGGATTTTGTTACCTTGATTTTCTTAGTGCTTTTTTGAAAAACAAAAACTGTACCTGCTCGTTCTCAGAAGCTGAACACAACTAGTGTGTAGTCCTGACTAGCCTCTCCGGTGCTGAATGTATTAATTTGGACATACACCTCGTCTTTTGACACCTACGCTTCCTTAGTCAGGAGAAGTATCCCTGTCTTATACTCTTCCCTAGGCATCTGCTATTGGCCACTTCTGAGACAGAAGTTGGGATAAATGGGCCTTTGGTCTAGCTTGGTACAGTCGTTCTTATGCAGTAAGCTCATCTTCATTATCTGAAATATTAGGTTTCAGGTCGGGTTTTCCCCAGACTCCCTGTGATGACGAATGATTTAAAGAAAACGTTAAGACAAAAATGCTCGAAAGTGGCTGATTTTGGATGGCATAGGATGACAGCTTTGTATCATGTCTGAATGTAAATAACTTCCTGCTTACTCTCACCTTCGAATCTTTAATGGAGATGGTAAAATAAGACAAATCTTATATTACTACACCCTGGAGCCCATCAATCATTTCCCTTTCTCAACAGAATATGATTACCTTTGTTTATGATTTTTCCTACAGTTTAGAATCCATATGACAGTGTCCATACTCAACCACCTTTCAATGAATTAAGAGAAAAATATTTTTGAGATGCATGTAATGTTTCCCATGTTGTTATTATCTATACGCTCTAAATTTTTTTTTTTTTTTTAAGGAAGAAAAATAGCAGGCAAGCACATATATAAAACAAATAGTTTATAACCCCACGCCTGTGGTCAGAGCTCCACAGAAGTTTTATTTCTTTCTTTTCTTGTCATATTTGTTGTTTTATGGTGTTAGAAAGACAAGTTAGACAAGAGATTCAGTCATCCTTCTCTGTTAGGAGATTATTATAACATTTGCCATTATTTACGACTAGATCTGAGTGGCTCAGTCCTAGACTCTCCCACTGACATCAGCTAAAAGTCCTTTAGCATTAACACTGGGCTCCACCTTGGTTGATATTTTAAATTAGAAGCTGAAGGATCTGGATGAAGGGCAAGTTAACAGCATTTGCGTTGAGTTGCTCTTTGCATCAAGGCAGATGTGTATGCTTTTGACAGTGGAAAGATTAATCAGCAGTGGATATTTGGGTAATATTCTTCCTCTGGGCCTGTTACTTGCTGCCAGTTTTTCAGAAATATGTGAGGTTTAGAGCACTGGTGATTAGGCTTTGTACTTTTGGCACGAGGTTTGACATCTGGACCACCCAGGTGAAAGTCCACTGCAGTTCAGGAATCACACGACTCTAAGTGCCTGGGAATGTCCCCTTCAAAAATGGTGCGTAGGGGCTGACCCATGAATTCTACATGTGCTGCAAACATCTGCTTATGTTCCAAGATCAGAAGACCTCTGAAACAACAGAATTGGAAAAAACACCACAACCAATTTGTTTTCAAGAGCCCAAACCCTAGACCCCCAAATCTGAGCCTTACAGGGAAAAAAATAAATTAAAAGGCAGGTTAAGGCAACTGCTCTGGGATTCTTTATCATTTTCGACTGCCGTTTAGCCTGGAGATGCCATGTTCCACCCACAAATCACATGTTCAGCAACCAATCCACCCAGCCACAGCCAGCCAGTAATTGTTTGCTGCACAAACTCTGCAACACTTCATTAGTTCTGCCACACATCTACTTCCACTGAAGGTAACTTTCCAAAACGAATAAGCACAGGGCAACATTACAACTTCCATCTATTTTTAGTGCAACTTAAAAAAAACCACAGGAAATGCAATTGAGGAAAAGGGCTGCTCGCACTACAGTTTACAATTTAAAGCAAAAATATGGCCTGCGTTTTTTTTTCTGTCAATCTTGCATTTCTCCAATGAGACTGTGAGAAATGTGCAAAGTTATGTGATCATTTCTGACAGTTCTTGGCAGCTGGGCAGGCAAGCATTGGAAAGGATATCTCTCTCCCGATCCAAGATTAAATTTGGACTGAAACACAGGGCTCATTTAGGCAGCAATTAAAGGACCTTATAGACTGAGGGAGAATGAAATGATAAATGCAAAGAGGCTTATTTAATGGGGATATTAAGTAAACTGCTGGTAAAAATGCCCATTTATCATCCACTGATTCCTAATTGGTTTCCTGTTCCTGCCTGCATGTGGCATTTTCAGAAGGAATTACCTTCCTTTAGTGCGACTGTTGCAAATGCAATAAATCAAGCCCATAGATTTTTAGCTAATTTAGATGGAGGCTAAATTGGAGCCAAAGCATGCAAGAGTGCTTGCAATTAATGTTCATTACAACTTTTAGCTTCAAAAACAGGAAGGATCATTTTAATGCACCATTCCCGAGCAAGGACACTATTTCAGGACTTGGCCACCCTTTGTATGCTCAACAAAAAACAGTTGCCTTTGTAAGCAACTGGCCTTCCTAAAAACTTCCCAGGAATCTGGGTTGAGGTCTAGCAACCCTTTGAACACCTGTACTTCAAGAAAATTCCCTGCCTTTTGCTTTCCTTACATGCCTTATCTGTCTGTAAAGGCCAGCCTACACAAAAGTAGCTCACATTCACCATCTCACTATTGATCTCAGCCACCTGATTCCAGCAACATAAACTTTATTTCCAGCAGGTAGTGTGAGGAGGTAACAATTTTCTAGCTGAAAAATCAATAAAGTGAACTGCAGTTTCCCAAGCAGCAACTTCAGTAGATGGTCTATGGTCTTTCAGGATATTCCTTTTCCAAGGGTTCAGCTTTGCAGGAGAGACAAAAAAAAACACTTGCTAGCGTGGGAATTTCTTTGTTTTGCCATTCTCACAAGGTGCTTTAGAGATGGAGCCTGTGTCTCATTTTATGGCATTTGATTGTTTGATACAGCAAGTTACTTTTCAAAACACACACAGTGACCCAGACTTTCTGCAGCTTTTGACATTGAAAAATTTATGTTCCATTTGAGTGTAGCCCTGATATGCAGCACTGTGAACATAAACAAAACTTGGTTAGCTGTTGTGAGTTCCAAACAAAGCAAAAAGAACAAAAAAAATCTTCCCTTTCCTGAATCCACTGAAGTTCATGGCACTTGTTCATATTCAGTGGCAAGTAGATTAGGTTTACTGGGTCTTAATCCCCAAAAAAGTTTTTCAATATATGACAGGATACTCTTTGCTTCTCTTATCCACTGAAAGAAATGATCGTTTGTTTGTTTTGCTTCCAAAAGTACAACTGACATAATCTATGTACCTTATGGCAATTGAGAGAAATAGACTTAGAAACACTCTCTATCGTCGGTGTTACAGAACAGGTGACAACCTATCTTTCATTTAGACTTGAACCTAGCTACAGTCAGGTTTTATTGGTCTCTCTTCTGCTTGTCATTTACTCTTTACTTCCTTGTTTTCCTTTTGGATCACCCCTCGCTGAATTAACATTCAGAATTTACAGCCTTCAGAGCTGGCATGTTTGTTGCAAATGATCAATTTTGAGTGAGATAGGTTGAAACCCAAGTGGGTGATAAAGAAATCCATTAACTTACTGACACACAAATCTTCTGTCTTCCTCTGTAATGTACCCATGAATGGTTAAAGACAGTACCCTGGGGAAGATGAGGGTTATGCTTATTCTCCACCCCCAACCATATGTAGATAAATATTCACTGGGGGGAAAAAACTGACATGGAAATAAAAATGTTGGTATTAATGCCCATATCGAGAGCCCATGCTGTGGAGGAAATGGGCTGGCAAACTGAAGATCCAGTTTCCTTTTTCCAGGCTCTGCTACCAACTTACTATTTCACCTTACGCAAACTACTTCATTTTTCCATGCCTCATCTTCTCCTTCACAAAAACATGACTCCATTCCACAGATGGGAATTACCATATACAAGCGCTAACTATTTTCACTTGTTTAATTTTAAGCAGCTTCAGGACATTTACCCTGAATGCCGAGAGCACAGAGAAACATTGAGGCAGGCCTGGGAACACTCTGCCATCACGGAAAACAAGGAGTAAATGTTCATGAAGTGAAACAGCCCGTCTAGCTCTCGCCCCAGCCACACTTCTGTTTCGATGTTTGCTGCAACACAACTGGCACGACATAAATAGTGTTAAAGGAAAGTGCAGGTTACACAGAGAGGGAGAGCGCTTAAATTTGCCCTTCTCCCTAATGATTCTCGTTGGTCTGATATTTGTTGAAGCCAGCTGAGGTTCCAGGTAATGGAAGTTCACGTTTAATTTACACAACACCTCAAACAATAAAAAGTTAGACTTTAAAAAGTACTTATTTCTTTTTTTTTCTCCTTTTACTTTATCCTAATACCCCTACTGTATGAGGGGCCTGGCCCCATCTTGACTGTCTCTTTTCCCTGCCCTAAGCCTACCCTCTGCACTCAGATGGTAACACCTGCCATTTGCAAGGATTTGGCCCAGCCTTCACCAAAGCAGAAGGAGATCCTCTGTGAGCCCAGGACACCTCAAGGCATGACATGAAGTGGGTCCAGTGTCCCACTTGAGATGTTTCAAGCCTTGCATCACCCAGGTGTCAACGACTGGGCTACAACCATCAAGATTTGCCTGCCTGCTGAGAGGTCTCCTATCTTTCACCCAGCCCACAAGGTGAAACTAACTCCTTTCCAATTTCTTCTCTGACCCAGTAAAAGGCCAGAAGCCTATTTTTCCCAGCAGAGCATATAAAGCTGTTGGGGCCTGGTGCACTGAGCTATTACACATCAAAAGGCAGGGACAGCAAATCTTGGACTACAGTCCTCTCGGTTCCAAATAACTGACCAGAGTCTGACCTCACATCAGTGGGGTTTATACTGCTTTAATGCCACGGACTCTAGTGGAGCTACTGATGTTTTTCAGAAAGGCAAGTAACATCAGAATCAGGCCCCAAACCTCGTGGTTGGTAGGCTCTCTTACCTAGCCAGCTCACCAATTTTTTTAAATCCTTCTCAATTTACCACTCTGAAGGCCTCACAGTCTTCAGAAAGGAAGATATTTGGGTTTTCTTTAAACCAGATGCAGCTTGTCTGCCAAGCATTTAGTCCAATTAAGGCCCAATTTTATATTATTTTTCAGCCACATGTTACAACAAACAACAGAGTAGAAACCCACATATGGTTTCTGATATTGGAATAATGAAACTCAAAGAAAGAAAGAATTGAATTTCCGTGGTTCCTTTTAAAAATATAGAATGTGTAATATTTTAATGGACTAAAATCAGTACACATGGAATATTACTTGGTCCCAACTGAATACAAGGTTGTACATTAATGGAAAAGTCCTGCTGATGTAAACGAAGAGGCAGAACACTGTACTAAATAACTGGGAATTTATTGCTCAACCAAAACCATGTACAGAGTTGGTACAAGTCAAACCCGCTGGCAGAAGGGGAAAGCATGTTCATGTTAAAAGAAGCTGCCTGTAGCCAGCGGTGGTGGAGTGAGCTGATTCTGATCTCACACGCCTACAAATGAGGAGTAATTCGAGTGTTTCCACAGGGCCTGCAAGAGTGCAAAACAGTTGCGGAGAAACTTTAATCAGCCCACAGTGTAATTGGCTCCACCAAGTCCTCACGAACTCATCAGCAAAACACATGTAATACTGCAGTCAAGCAGACAGGGTCAGCTACATTTCATTCCTTTTCAATGGCATCCTTGCACCATAAACAATCCGTCCGTCCCAATATCAATTTGCTGTCTGCTTGTTTTGCTCTGCGCTGCATGGATTTGATGAGGGAATATTGACACTGGTTAATGCTCAACAGGTCCTCGAACATGAAGGCCCAGTAGTGTGTGTGCTACTGGACCTTCCCCTATGCAGACTCCACAGAATCAATGACCACCCAGGGTGAGGGAGGTTTAGCTCAAGCCGTAGCCATTCATGCTTTTGACATCATTGGTTCAATCCCCAGCGTGTCAGTAGCAATGCCAGTAATCATACATGCACCATGGAAAGATGCACTTTAGGGAGCAATGTTTAATACCCAGAGGGCATAGCCTTCAGACCTGGGTGTCTTACAGTAAGCCAGGAAGACTAAAAAAAGTTCAGGTGCAAATTATTTGTTCCCTGTGGGGCTGGAGGGGAAAGAACTGCAGAACCCAAAGCCTGTTCTCGCCCTCCATCTCTTAATCAATTGCCATGGGTTAGGAAAAGAAAAAAAAGTGCAAAAACATAGTGACCTGTGAAACCCACCTCAGAACAGTCCTGTATGAGGAATGTACCATTATTAACCTTCCATTTGGCATATACTAAGCCACAGCATTCTTCACATCTGTAGGGTATCAGACCCAGGAGGGAAACAACTGCAGTAAGTAGAAAACAGCATAAAGTAAAAATACAATCTGAGTCTTCTGGACAATAGTAAAATGTAGTAATTCACAGGGGTAAAGTGACCATTTCAAAATTAACCGCAAGGATTTACCACTGAGAATTAATTTCATCGCTACTATTATGTCAGGTAAAATAGTCACAGTTATACGCTAATTTATATGGAATCACAAAGGAAATCCTATTTCATTAAGTGGATGAAGCATTAATGTATTACCCTTTCCATTTTTATCTTCACTTCATAAAGTGCCTAACAGGAGGTCAAATTAAGAGATGAAATTAACATTTAAAAAAGTCATAGTGAATGCTATACCACAGTGATTCTAACCACACTATTCTTTATCATGATGGTATCAAGGCTATTTTAGCCTTGGTACTGGAAATTAATAACTGTTATTTCCGCAGGGAACCATTTTTCCTGAATGTAAATCATTCAGCGAAGTCAGGCAGAAGAAACAAAAGCATTACTCATTTCATACAAAGGTGTAAGCAGAACAGGAAGAAAGAAAGCAGAAAGTGCTAAATCAGTTCCCCTTTCTCGCTGTGTGAGCCAAAGGAAGGAAACCCTCACAAATCTCAACTCCTGTTTATGACTGAAACCAACAGAGTCCACCCTAAGCCAGTAACTCGTATCATCTATTTTGAAGGCCTTTCTTTAATTACCAATTATTCAAAACAAGATGACGTGACCACCGCCCACATAAAAACACACGCACGCGCAAAGCCTTGTACACAGTTACCCAGCAGAACAGTTCTCCAAATCAAATTCCAGCCACAATATTTTGTTTGCTCTGCTTGTTTGTGTTTCTTTACACCACAGACATTGTCCTGCTAATACAGTTTCCAAGTCTGTTATTTGCTGTTGGTAATTCATATTATCCTCAACTAACACTAAAGGTTTATCACTCCAATGTTATTAGATCAGTTTTCTGAGGAATTTCTATTTTATTTGCGTAATGGTGTTTATATGTCAAATATGTGTCAAGTCTGAGGGCACTGAGAGTTTAATAGCTTGGAGTAACTAGTGAAGTCACATCTGGAAAACAGCATTTGTTGGAATCTGAATAATAAACTCATCTTACCATAATGCCAAACAGGAAAGATTTCTGTATAGAAATACATAACTTTGAAGAAATATTTTTTGTATTCCAATCTTCAGAAGCACCAGTACTAGGTTGTAGCTGGACCATTCAATTCAATTAGTACATGTAATCATATCTGCTTTTTTCCCCTTTTATTCATAAAGAGCTTTAATTTGGAAGGCTTTTATATACCAGTGAAAATAGATTTTCCACACCACATGGGTAGGGAAAGGAGTAAAAAGAAAAGTACCAATGCAAATTGAACCTGTCCTCTGCCAAGAACTTAGATGTGCCATCCTTCCCACCTCCTTTTCCAAGCAACCCACACCCTCCAAGTCTTTTCTGAAGAGCTGCTCCTTGTGAGCAAGCCACTTTACGAATTTCCTTTTCCAGCAGTGGCTGGTTTCTCTACCGTCTTCCCATCCCACACCCATGCATAGCTTTTCTGTTGGCTGGTATTCTTCCTTCTTCATATTCCACATCATTTTTTGAGGGATAGACTTCCTTTCCATGAGATCCAACTCCCTCCTTAGAGACTTCCCATGCTATGAAAAGAAAACTAAGACAGCTCTGACATCTGTCTGCCAAACTCTCCTTCTTGCTCTTCCTCTGTCTTTCAGCAGAGGGCATCCTGGGTCAGTTGCCAACATGGAAAAAAATGGTTGATATCAGTGGTTGGTAGCTGTATTGGGAGAAGAGAGGAAACATGACTGGGGACACTAAGAGAAAGTCTGTCCTGGCCAGTCAGGATCTGTCCCATGGATACAGCGACTGAAAATGTACCTATGGGTTAGGTTACAGAACTTATGCAAGTTCAGGCTATGTTTAGCTAATCCTGAGGTTTTGAAAAATAGCTTGCCAGATTCACAAAAATTTGTATCTAAGTTTTATATATCCATAGGCGAAAAACTATTCCACTGCTAAGAATTATTGCTATCTTACTGCACAGGAATTCCAGGAAAGGAAAGGGCCAAGTATGTCTGAAATGTCCTCCTCTTCTTATTAAGCATGGGATGGCTTTCTAAACACCTTTCAATGTATGTTTTTCATAGCTACTTTTAATATATATAGTCATGTAGAGATGTTTAGGTAAGAAGTGCTAGGCTGGTCCAGCTGGCAGAATGGGAAAAAAAAAATCCCTAAGGAAAAACTCAGTAAGGTACTTGTTGTTATTATTCTGTCACAAGTACTCTTCAGAGTGAATCAGTGTTACTCAACCTTTATGTAGCCAGTTTGGCACACTGTACATCAGGGACAAAATGCAACGCATGCCAGGCAAATATGTCACCAAGACTGTGGAATTTGCCCTCTGAATGTGTTTCTCTCCCTCAGCTGACTATGGAGAGAGGCTCCATGACTAGTGTAGACCACCTGGATGTTCAAATACCTAACGTGGAAGAAATCAACTATATTCATGGCAGAGGCCATGAATAAATCAAGCACCGTTTTATGTTGACACACAACAGAAATATAGTTTCATGCCGGACCAGCCAGTTCAAACTAGAAAGACAGAAAAGAAGGGAGAAGACAACGGGATGCTACTAGTTGTACTTGGCACAGGTAATCCAGCCATCTTCTGGTTTTGCACCAAACAAATTCACAGA
The DNA here is from genome assembly GCA_008658365.1 of Alca torda. Lineage (NCBI taxonomy): Eukaryota > Metazoa > Chordata > Aves > Charadriiformes > Alcidae > Alca > Alca torda. The sequence goes on from CM018076.1 coordinate 141,828,881, forward strand.
TTAGTAGATGGGGAAAGGAAACAGGTACTAGCTTACAGGGCATTTGAAAGGACAAAACTTCAGGAAGGCATATTCAATAAAAGTCACATTCTTCCAGGCCAGGGAAAATTTCTTCCCCTCCTTTCCATTTGGCCAGGGAGTTAGTGGACTGGGATCACAGACGGGACAAGTTGAGGAAAGTTACTTCAGCAGTTCAGGAACCCAGAAGGGAGCTTGAAAAATGCTGATCAATACTTTAGAACTTGCGAAGAGTCCAGCGGGGGGCAGGCAGATCACAGATCTAGGAGGTCGGCAAGCAGAAACGAACAGAAAAATAGTAGAGGGGTCGGCGGTCCAGAGAACCTGCTGAATGAGGTTGGTAACTGATCATTTCTTCACAGCTCTATTGACCGCATGGAAAGTAAGACGAGAAAACACGCCAGAATGGCCACATTGGCCAGCCATCCTGATGGCAGCCCTCCAACAGGTGGAGCGGATTATGGAAGGAAGAATGATCTGTTTTGTACAAGTTATTGCTGGATAGTTCCCAGATGTGTTAATAAAGCTGCAGGCTATTCAAACAGCATCTCTGGGTCTATCCTGGCTCCTCCTCTACCTCTACTCTAATCGTGAAAAAATAAGACTGCTAGGTAAGCCAGTGACAGGCTTACTTAAGAAGTCTCACTTTGTCCTGTGAAACAGAACAAATTTTGTTTGGAAAAAACACACAATTTCCAGGAAAACCAGAAACTAACGGGATTAAGCTGATTGGCAAAAATGGAATGACAGACACTTGACACAGGTCCATATGCAAAATATCACTAGTTTCCAGAGCTCAGAAATCAGGAATTGTCTTTTTTATGTAGGACCACAAATAGAAGTCCAGAAATAACTTTATACAAAACTGTGCAAGCTTACATGGGTCTGATATAAAAATACATTTCTTTCAGGAACCAGCAAAATGGCAAGATAGCTTACTGAGCTATGGCTTTCTGTTTTACCCACTGAGCTTCCATTCTTTCCATCTTTGGGAATCTGTGACTGAACTACAAGGAAAAAAAGCCTTTCTAGGTATAGTCCCTGTCAGCTGTTCACTTTCCCTCTGCCAGCTGAAATGAGGCTGCTAGTCCTGGCTTTTCAGCAAGCCCATGACCAGCAGAAGTCAGGAAAACTGGCTTAGTTCATGTTTTTCCTAAGCACTGAAAACAGACATGCAGGCACACCGAAAAATCTGCAGACATCACGAGATTAAGGTATTCCTGATGATTTTGCTGCATTTTCTAAAACATTGTTTTTTGTTTGAAAAACAGTGAAGTTTATAGCCCTCTTTAATGCCTTCACTATGTCAACCAACTGACTCTGTAGCCAAACAGACTGAAATAATATCTTTATTCATTTAATAGGGTGTTAGCTTTGAAGTTTAATTATCAGGGATAGGAACTCTCCACATTCAGGGAAATGCAGACTGAAGTATGAAATCCAGTTGGCTGCAGATCATTTCTACTCCATGTCAGTGCAAGGAGGAATTTCGATTGCGTGCCTGCAGAACTGAAATCAGATCTGTAGATTCTCTTTGTTGCCTCTTACAATCCCAACATCCGATCCAATCTGTACAACCTCTTGCTCATTTCCTTCCAAGTCCTGACAAATTCTACTCTTCTTTCCCCAGAGTGGCCCCTGGGAAAGAGGAACTTGATTGGATTGGATTTTTCATTTCTACTGCTGTCTGTACTACCCTTTGGAGCATCCAGCATTGCAGCTTTGGCACAGACATCAACAACCACATCAAAAATCCTGAGACTTTGGCAACCGTCCCAACTGCCTGAGAACTCTCCCAGAAGACAGAGGGACCTTTCTCTGCTGTTTAGCCCATTGGGCACTCATCTCACCTCCATGTGAGTAGGTGTAACACACTTTCCTCCTAATGCAACAACAGTTGCCACTTGCATCTCAATGATATAAACTGGGTTGATCAACCCAGCTGACAGATCTGGCCCATGCAGTCCATCCATTCTGCTGCCTTTTTTCCTGTGGCCTCAGAGGAGATCAGGAACAGTTGTTAGGACAGCACACCAAGCACAAAAGCCATTTGGAAACCTCTTACTTTTCCAGCACATGGCCGGGTATTTGGAGCTGTGAGCGGCCACAGCCACATCAGACATGGAGACAGTCCCCAGGCTGGCATTCAGCCCCAGCCCGACTGAGGAAGTTGAGATACCATGAATTTTAATGATCCCAGGGAGGTAAGGAAGGAAGGACACAAGCCACACGTCTGCAGCAAGGCAGGTCTGCTTGGGAAGAGACTTATTTCTCAGGATTTGGGGCTCTGTGAACATTAAGCCTAAAGGTTTATAAACAAACAGGATTCCAAACCTTCTCTGAAAATGTGCTGCACTTCATCCAAACAATCCAAATCTGGTCACAATCAAACCAATCTTTTTCCAAATTCAGCAATGCCCTTCCTCCCAGTGCCCATTCTCAGCTTATAGCCAGTTCTTAGAACCTGTTCCTCAAGCAATGCTCAAAATGTTTTATTTGTTACAGCACATAAAAATTTCCCTTTTGCTCATCTCCAATATCTCAAAAAATACTAAGGATTTCATTTAAACTTTCCAAAACTGAGATGTGCACCGTAAAAATCATTCACTCCTGTGCCAATAAAATCAGTTAGCACTTCTCACACAAATTATTTGAAATTTCAAGGGTTTTTTTCTAAAGTCATTCTATATAGCCGAAAAACCACAATTATTTTGACTCAGCTATCAGTTATATCATAGTAAGTATCTTATTGCATTATTTTAGGACATAGATGAACATGTCATAGTGGTAGGAAAATACAAGATCATCGAATTCAACAGTGATTCTAACCAAGAATTTTAAGATATTAATTGCAGCAGCAATTGAACAAGAATATGCAGTGAACTGCGCATACAGCATTCATGGTAAACAGCTCTGCAGCTTCTCCCCCAGTATTAAAAGGCCAGGCAGAAAAACAGACACTTCTTTAAAAAAAAATCTCACTTCTGACAGATAAATCCCCTTAAGCTAAAAAAGGGCAAATAGGATGCAATAATTAGGATGAGTTATCCAATATGCAAATCAGTTCCCGTGGACTGCTCAGGAGCTGCTGAAGGTTATTCAGCAGGTTTATCCAGAGACAGTGGATTCCTTAAAAAAAAAAAAAAAAGAATCCTGGGAAAAAAGCACAATGGAATGAATAGGCCCTGCCCTTTCACAGAACATCTAGCTGACATGTAGCTTGCTAAAAAAATGTAAATGATTTAAAGAAAGGCTAAGCAGAAATGTACATCAAGTGCCATTATTTTATCACCCACTTTAATCACAGGCTGCTATTCAGAATGGCTTGGGATGTTGGTTGTTACAGAAGAGATTTCTGTACCATTATTAGTACCGCTGAACAAATGCAGTGAGCGGGGAAAAGAAAAAGACAGCAGGGGGGAGAGAGAGTGAGAGTGAGAAGGAAAATGTAGCAGCGGTTAAAGCACAGTTTAATAACTCCAATCTCAGTCACTTTTTTCATATGTATTGTATGTGCAAGTCCATAGTACAGCATAATGTGTCATAATTTGGCCTCCAATTCTGACAGCACTGCTTGACTTGGGCATTAAATCATTGCCCCGAGGAATTCACATTCTGGCAATTCCTGATGGTAGGACTGTCATCTCCTCCCACACATGACCTATCATTTTTGACATGATTGAATCAAAATTAGTCAGTACATTTAGATGTAAATTAGAGACATCCAAGAATAATAATGAGCACAAAAATATAGCTCTGTGTAATTGACACGGCAACAGCTTAGTACAGTCTTCCACAGTGTCCTCGAAATTATTAATATCATGATAACAGAAGTACTGTATCAAAAAAGTGAGAAAACTTTTCCTTTTTCTTTTTTTTTTTTTTTTAGAGGGGCATATTTAACTAACCCTTAAATGCTAAGGAAATCTATAAGTGCTTGCTTGCATTGTGACACTTGCATTATCCAGATGGTCCTAACAAGAGACAGAGGTGACCACCCAGCCAGGGAGCGTGCCAGGGCTCTGGTGCCCAACCTCAACTCACCTTCCGTCTCTCCACCATCATCCCCACCATTCCCCCTTCAGTCACGGGTCACCACCTGCCCCGGTGCCACCATGGCCCTGCCGGGAATGCTACCAGGCCCCCTGACGGGGACTGGCGCTCGCTCCAGGACGTGATGCCTTCCAAAACCAGGCTGGAAGCCCCTGACCCTTGTGTGCATCCCAGCACTGGCCCACAGTGACACTGTGCCCAGTATTTTCTCCCTGATAAGCCCATTTGCAGTGTATTTGTACTGACCCAGAAGGGTGACGCTGTCAGGAAGGTACCAGAAGCCACCGGCACGCTTACCCCATGGGCCCAACTCTCCAGCCACCCCTGGGCAGCTCCAGCTCAATAGTACCTGGCTTCCCCTTGGGCTCCTCTGCCCTTTCCCAGCCCCAGGGAGCAGAGGGGAAAATCCCCTGGGAGCACACGAGGGAGGAGGCCTGAAAGTCTTGAAGAAAAATTACTCTAGTTTTTCCCCAGAGCTCTTTCCTCCACCAGGCAAAGGGCCCTCCATGCTGCCACCGCCTGAGGGAGCACCCAGGGTGGGTATCACAAACAGCTGCAGACTTTAGGGAGGAGAGACAATCCCAACTCTGTAAAAAGTGTAACACCACCACCCCTACAGACCCCTAAAGTACTCTTTTGTCAGGTGGGAAGGGGAGGCGGGGTGGGGGGGGAAGAGGAGAAACTCTTGGTTTTTTTCTTGCTTCCCCATTTCCAAAAGGGCCAGTTGCCCTCAGGGCAGGCAGGTGCCTGAGGAAAGGGCAGGCCGTAAAACCAGATGGGTACATGCTGGGCTGAGGCAGACGAAAACAGGCACAAAATTAAGAAACATTTACAGTTGGTTTCAGTCTTTTCCCCTACGAAATGCCATTTAATGTTTCTGGCGGTTGCGTTTTGGGCACAGGATACTGTCCTGGAGGAAAGGCTGCCTGCTGTCAGCCATCCCAGAGCCACAGGGTGCATGGAGAGTGGAGAGCCTGATCTGTTCCCGTGTGCCCCACAGGAAAACAGGTAACTGTTTAGGACCAAAACAATTCAGCGAGTCCTTTTTTTTATATGGTGGGAGCATTTACATGTGTTAATGTGGCACTCAGTGATCTTGATAACCCAAGTCTGTATTACTACCTTGAAGCAAACCTAAAATCTCCTGGGGTCATGCCAACATCTCAATGGTTGCGTACTGAGTATCTCCCTAAAGTCTTTGATTACCATGTTGCCGGGGGAAAAAAGAAATTAGCTGGAACAATTTCTGTGTCAGTTGTCTGTGATGAAAGGGGAAGTGCCCAAGATTACTATGTCCTCGATGCGCTTGCCATACCTTCACTCAACAGAGATGTTAATATTTTGAGTAACCAGGTGAAGCAAGTGTCAAAGCTGTTTTATTGGAATATGTTTTTCTGGAAGCCACAAATCATAAAACCATTTCTGAAACAATATTGCAAACACTACAAAAGTTTCCCTGTGCAGAGCATATATGGCCAGAAACACTGCTTAGTGAGACAAGCGCTGGTAAAAAAGAAAATTGTCTACCTCTTGTACCTCAGTTTTCAGGGCTGGTTAGTAACTTGCCCCCTGAACACTGCAGTTTTTCAGGTGCCTAGCACCTCTGAGAACTTGGCTATTGAGTGCAAGTAATTTTTGAGACTTAAATGTCAAAGCTTACTGGGTGAAGAAATCTCACAGTATACATGGCCTCACTAGCTCAGTTTTAAACAATGAAAATAAAACCCAGGAATATTTCTGTAAGAGAAGAAAAACACAAGCAGTTCTCGTGTACTTCAGGCAGATGCTCCACACTATTCTCTTTGACAGGAGTGGAAGGTAAAATGCTTGTTTCTACCTGTTTTTTACCCTAAAGTGTTGCTGGATAGTTGCTGCCTTTTGAGTTTGCCATAGCACCCAACATATGCTAAAGTATCACATCTCGCATTCATAACAAATTCAGTACAGGTTGCGTCTTGGGGTTGAAAATGATCCACCCACTCATGACAGAAAGCCAGAGCAAGTAAACTTAAACCCAGCTGCAGCTTGTGCCAGCTTTGGCTGGATGAAATTAGTTCTGTAGGACCTATGACAGGGTTGAACAGGACTCAGAAAAGGTGGCAATAGTTAAACTAATGTAAAGACCTGTGCACTATACAAAGATTCACAGTCATATTAATATATCTATGCTAATTTATCAGAAATGAAGGGCATTTCAAAATACCGTTTGGATTTGAAGCAGAATGCTACTAAGAGGACTGGCATGTGGGAATGTAAAAAAATGTTCTCTGGTAACAAAGGGCTTTGAAATCAACACAGAATGCCTGGCTTTCCTTCAAGGATTGTGCCTGGAAATGGCTGTCATCTCCCACTTCTTCTTAACAAGGACTGACTTATTTAAAAGGTCCATCTCTTTTTTTCCTGCTCAAGAGATGTTCCTTCTAGCAGAGATAACCATTGTGGTGGGAAGTAACCAAAGAATAAAAATGAGGTTAAAAAAAGGAAAGAGAAGTCCCTTACACTTCTCTATGGTGAACAAACTGAAGAAATAGAGGGCAAGGAAGATTGAGAAGAAAATTTAAAAAGTAGCAGATAGAAATAGGACTGGAATGCATTTTTGGAGCAGCATTACTGGGCAAGAAAAATGAAGGAGTTGGCAAAGAACCGAGTGAAGCACATTCCCCAGTTTATGGAGGACGCAGCTGAGACTCAGTGAAGCTCCTATGGACTGCCAATGGGAATGAGCATGGAGAGGGAAGGCCTGCATTTTAGCGTTACCGGAGGTGGGAATCTGCATTCATCGTTTATAAATTCAGGATGAGAACCTCTCACTAAAGTTGAAAATAACCAGGACATAGCCCCCCACACCTGACAACGTTCTGTTTTAATTCCTTGTATTTTGGGAATGTGAGTTATGTTCTCTTAGCTTCTGGTAACACCTCCCTGCAGTCTGCACTACATCTAGCAATCCAAAAACTCAAGACAGCGGCAGAATTCAACATTAGAGATAATGAGCAACATTAGAGATTAGAGCAGCCACAGAAATGAAATGCTTTTTTGAAGTTACTCGAGCAGGCTGCTAAATGCTACAATAAGCCCAAACCACAGACCCCATGCATTTGGAATTGTTTGGCTGACTCTGAGGCATACACAGCTCACATTTGAGCCCTACCCGTTCAAATGCCTTAGAGTGTTAAAAAAAGGGGAGAAATTGCCACAGTAAACCTCGCTTGTGCTACATCATGCTTCCCCACACAATGAAGTGGAAAATGGTTTCTTCCTCAGTGAGAACACATGGGTGGAATTACTCACATGAAGGACAAGAAGAGCTCTGGTGGGTGCCTGCAGAATCGGAGCCCTACTCTTTAGTCATCCAGCTGGTTGCGTACAGTTTGGCAGATTAATTGCCAAAGCAACACTTACACTTTTGTATCTACCTTTTTTTCCTGTCCTACCCTAATGGTACCAAGGAAACCAAATGCAAAAAACAAAGGTATTAAATATTACATTAAAAGAGAGAGCATAAAGCGCCTTGATAAAGCTGACAAGCCAGCCTTGTGGGGAAATATTACAAAAATAATTATCTTGCAAACTTTAGCTATGTTCTTTTGAAACAAGTCTTCAAAAATTGAGGTAAATCCCACCTCAGTTTGACATGCAACAATAATAAAAGTCACACATGATATACAAAATTTCTGTCTGATAAGCAGACAAGCTACATTAAAGTAGGTAATTAACACTTAGTTTGTCAGGCATGTTTAGGGGAGCAACTTGATTCTTGAAAGTGTCATTATGTGTACAGACAATCTCTTCTAGCATTTCTTTACTTGCAAGAGAAGAGCCTGACACAGTTAAAACTATAGGGTCTCTAAGATACATTTTGAAAGAGCAAGTAAGGCAAACTATACAGCTGTATTTAATGATTGTCTCTACATGTATCAATGACTGGTCTAACTAGGACAAGGTGAAAACCCGCCTCCAGCTCTGTAGAGGCAGGAAAGCAGAGTGTATGTTTATTATCACCCTGGTGAACAGAAATTCACAAGTAAAATAATCATACATTGTTCTAAATAGGGCAACTCAAAATCCACCTGCAAAGAAGAATATCAGTACCTTATAAAAGTGCTTTGGCAAAATAAACTATAAACCACATGAAACAAATTCTATTGTAATAGGTATTTTAATCTCCTTTGCATTCTTGGGTATTTTTCCTTGTACTTCCACTACAGCAAATGGGAAACATTTTGAATATTCCTAAATATTTCAATTTAATAGTCTTCATTGCATCAGGGAAAAATTCTTTTATTACAGAACCCTGCAGAGGTGATAGAAAAATGGACTTAATCCCCAGATTATATTCTGTTTGCCTCAAGTAACCAGGCTTTTTGAGTGGCAAGAAGTATTCAGCAAAAAGGATTTATCTTTAACAAAAAATAAAATCTTTCTTCCCTATCTTACCTTTGAAATTAACTGGCATTTTCTGGTTTACAGAAGATATGAGAGAATGTGTCATTCTGTGACATTGCAGGATGAATGCAACACCTGATACTGGCTGTGTCACAGAAGACCGCATTCTGGAATGTCTTTAGCAAATTAACAAACACCAAGAGGATTTCACAGGAGAGAGAAAAACTAATCGTTTCATACTCAAATTGTTTCTCTTATATATTCCTCAAGGTGGTTCATAAAGATATTCTCACAGAAGTCTAACATTAATTCAATTTTCTTGTTAGCACACTTCATCTTCAAACTATGACAGAGAAACAACAAATTGTTGTCATACTGTACGACAATTTTTCACAGTCTCACACATATTCTTTGTTTATAAAAGCGCATTTTCACAAGGACTGGTGCATTGTCTAAAAGATTTTGGATATATAATAGGTTTGTATAGGAACAGTAACTGGCTTTAGTTGCAGTGTTCCAGATCAAAATATTTTCTTTAGACCATGTTAGATCTTACCCAGATTTCAAAACCTCCCTTTCATTCACACATACTCAACACCAAAAATTTAAGATTGAGCCTCAGGAAAAGATCATCCTTTAATTCCCTGGGCTGTCTTGGAATATGTTATTTTAACTGCCAGAATCTCAAAAGTTTTGCCTGGAACAGTTTACACACATTGTCCGTCTGCATCTCAAGTCTCCGTGTTCCTGAATACTGCACCTGACCTTAGTCCAAGGCCACAGAGGTTTTTTACCAGATGTTGAAAAAAAATGTTCTCAATTGGCTGCAGTACAGTTGATCTTGTCTTGGGTATTTTTTCTTTAATTTATTTATTGATTTTACTCAAATCATTCCATGAACCTTTCAACTACAAATTGAATTGGAGAAAAAATGAGTAGCTCACATGAGCATGCTATGCACATTTCTAGTTAGAAGACAAGGTAGAGAACTTAAACTCAAACCACTCTGGACAAACATGCATCTCTTTATTGTAAACATAATAAACTAGAAATTACCCAAAGTTACAGTCTTTTGAGTGTAAAAAAAAAAAGTGGCTGTTTAAGAACAAGTTCCAATGCCCTCCATAGTAAGAAATATGTTTTTTATGAAATATAGAACTCATCATGGAGGCTTTTGCTTGGCATGAAAAGAGGATCAAGTTTGAGGAGAAGGAAACAGAAAACAACAGTCACATATTATAGGTTTTGAAAGCTCTAAAGACACTAACCCCTGTTGATTATTTTTCTTCTGTTTCTTGCATATTTGATCCTAAGTTAAATAGTAGCATGAACTCTGAGGCAGCCATCATTAGGCTTCAGAGTCAACAAGATATTGAAGTGAAAGGAGTGAATACAGGCCATTCTGAGCTGCTGTCTCCAGTTATTACAGAAGCTGGAGGCAACACGGCATCAATTTGCTGTCAGTCCAAGTGGGGAAGGCTATTTTTGCAATTATATGCTAGAGGCTATTTTTAATGAAGGATTAGAAATTGGAGCACAAGATGACAGCTTCCTAAAACAATAGGGCTTGTTCAGCTGCTGTGAGCCAACATCATTCATCTGCTGAGTCGTGGCCCTGATCCGTCAAAGCACTGGAGCTTCAAGGAGAGTATTTGCATATTTTTCAGTTTTATTACTTAAGCACCTGGGAGCTTTTTGTCATGGGCAAGAATGTCACTGCGAAAGGCACTCTATGAACACCAGCAAAACAGCCCTGTCCCTAGCAGCTTATAGTCTAAGCTTTCTTCAAGTTTAGAATTCTGTTGGATCAAGAACTTCCTGTGTCTCCTAATCCAGTTCTAGTAACATAGTTCTTATGACACAGTGGGCAAGCACAGTATTTCTCTCATCCAAACTGTGCCAGTTAAAAGAAAAAAAAAAAAAAGTCCAGGGAGAAATTTGGAAATGACAGTAGAAAATCCTTACTTGGGCTAGAATATGAGTAGGAAAATGCAGTTTACCAGCCTGTAATGCTGAATCCAAGCTGGTATTTTCTGCACTTAAAAATAAGAATGTGCTCTGTAATGTTCTATTTTAGAATGTGTGCTCTCTTCTAAGGAGTCTGCAGTTTGGCTTCCAAAGCCACCAAGTTCTTTACTATGTAATTAATTTACTCCATTAAGACATACTGCAAATTCCTTGGCTGAAAGCAACAGTCTTGTAGAGGGGGTAAGCTGGATTCTCAGCTGCCAACCCTTAAGCTTAGTGAAGTAACAAAATTAAAACGGGCTTAAATTGTCATTTTTGGAAGAGCACTGTTTCCCTTAGTGTTTTGGCTCATCACAACACAGACTGTTGACATGCACAAAAATCTAATGCAACATGGTGAGTCAAATTATTTGGCTAGTGTCACTCTGCAGAAGTCTGTCACTGTGTTAATACCCAGATTTGATAGATTTTGGAAAAATGTCATTGTATATCCAGTGTTCAAGCCCTTTCTGCTGGGAATGTAGTGAAAACTATTGGACCTCTTACGTTACATAGAATACTCTAGCAGGCAATTACCCTGAAGTTTTATGGTCATAATTTACCATGCCATTACAGCATATTACACAGAAATGTCTACAGATAAATTAAAATAAACAAACTCCAGTGTGGCTGCAGCTCAACAGGAACTCAAAGTGTCTTACAGTGTCAAAAAAGCACAGCCCTTTTATGCTTAAACAGGGGGGGCAGAAACAAGAGACGGAGGTGGTTTGTGACATTGGTGAGCAGATGTGGTGTCCACGCTCTAAGAAGGAAATGGAAAAAATGTAAAACGGGGAGAAAGCATCCCAAGAGCTAGAGAAAATGCTTTACAATGAGACACTCTAGGAGCTCAGTATATTTACTTTATTGAAGCAAGACTGAGAGGTTACGTGATTTCAATACGTAAACACCTTCTCAGGTAGCAAATACTGTGCAAAAATCTAGAAAAGAGAAGCATAGTAAGAACCTAAAGGCTGAGAAGCTGAAGTCAGACAATTCGTATCAGAATAAATGCATCTGGTTTTAATGCCACAGGATGGTGATTATGTTTAGGAACTCTGTACCACTAGAAATGGTAGGGTTTTTACATTTCTTGGCTTTTTCCCTGTTAGACTGGTTGCCTTTCTCAAGATATTATTTCACTGAAGTACAAGTTATCTGGGTTCTATATATGTAATTTGGAATACGTAATGGTCTGTGATGATACAGAAGGCTAGATGAGATGATCACTTCCTGGCCTTCAAGCCTATATGTTCTGGGAAAAGAGCAGATACAGTTTCTTACAGCAAGGGTTTTCTCTATGCACTAAAACATTCAAATTAAAAATAAACTCATTCTTGAGTGCCTAATTCTGCCCACTGAACAAAATGGGAGCCTAGGCTGACTAATTCATGTTTGACTGTACCAGATTAGAAAATTTTGCCTACTAGTAGCCAAGCAAAATCACAACATCCCACTCTGTTCCATATTGTATAAACACGGAATAACAGAGAGCCACTACTCCCAGGAGCCCACATTTCAAACCTGACAAAGAAGGGAAAAAATATAGCATTAAGACAGCAAATGTTCTGTTAATTCTACAGTTATTCTTCATGAAAGGGCAGTGTAGGAGGGACACTACCCTCCTAAGTATACAGTTACTTGCTTTGTCTGTGTCACCTTCAATCTCCAGGGTGTTAGCAGTGGGACACGGTGGGACTACATATCATCAAGGGTGAAAAAAGGTATTGCAAATAGGTGGAAGTCATATCTTTCTCCCAGTACTACTCAGTGTCCACTGGCCAAAGACATTTAATTCAGACAATAAGTAAATATGGGTTACAAAGGAAAAATAACGGTAAAATAAAGAATAGTTACCTGTCCAAGATCTACCCAACTGGGGCATTCCAATAGTATTAATCCAGAAAAGCATCACTGAATTCCCTGGATTGGTTTCATTGGATTTGCACTCTTGTAACTGGGAGCAGAACTTAGGGTGTTCTGTGCAATCATTTGTTTAACATAAGAAATATAATGAATTATCTATTTGCTTTCATTTTTTTTAATTTAAAAAGAACAGAGGTTTATGAAAAAACTGACACTGTAAAAGATGGGGTATCCTTAAAGATTCCAGGATGAAGATTACAAAATTAAATAGAAAAAGTAATTTTTCTTTTACTTCTTTGTACTGCTGTATGTCATTTATTGGCTGAAAGACAACTTTTTGTCCAACTGAGCTAAACCAATAGCTGTCAGTGAGGAAAATGCACACAGTAGGGGAATTACTCCAAATACAGTTCTAAGATATTATTTAGAACACAATTAAAAGGAAAGTAAATGCTATCCGAGGCAATGAAAATAACCTTTAAGTTGTTCTGAAAGGTCAGAAGACCAGGATGCTAGAAGGCAGCAGACTTCTGGAGGGACATGTCTTCCACGCAGAGTCCCGCTCCCCTGTCATTGAGCACAGGACAGGAAAAGGAGTGATGCCCTTGTCTGCATGTCACTACAGGAGTGTTACAGCTCCAGCGGCACTCATATTAATTACTCCATACAGATTTTCCCCAGCTAAAAAGCTGCATCATAAACGCAAAATCCCATAATTATCTCATACTCCCAGGTTTTATTTGGATGCTACATGGTGTAACTGGTTATGGCAAATGAACCATCCCTAGAAACTATAGCTGTTGCCGACCTTCTGCACCATATTTGCCCTAAATGCTTCCCGTGGGTTCCAAGTTAGCTAATACATTTGCCTGGTGTAGAACCTTTTGACAGAATGTACATTTCTAATGTGTATATGTGTGTAGCATTAACAGAGAGATACATTGAAAACTTAAAGTAGTAAAAGAGAAGATTTAAAATATATCAAGCTAAACATGAACATACGCGCACACACAAAAAGCAAAAAACTAGTGTGCAGAAAGATATTCGTTTTAATATGAGAATGACAAAATAGGTTTTCCACAGAAGCTACGTCCCACATCAGGGTGCCAAAGGATGCCACTGGCAGAGACACAACCCCACAGAGCAGCTGGGGCACTTGACCACTCTCTAGAAGGTGCCGGGTTCACCCTGAGAGGGTCCAAGCCCTCACATGCAGAGTGCAGCGAGTGCACTGCCCCATGCAGTGCCACAGCGAGGGAAGTGTTTGAGAGAAAGCCTTTGGCTGAGCTGCATCTGCCCCATCACTCCAGCTGGAGGAGCAGTCAGCGTGGTTTGCCCCTCTATACATACAGTGGGCAAACTGGAAACTCTGGCAAATCTCTGCTGGTTCCAGTTGGTTTTGCCCGAGTCCCACCTAGATACTTACTTCCTCATCAGACACACCTGAGGCTGACATGGTGTGCCTCTTTTGAGGGTTTTAAATTACAAAACAAATTACTATAGATGTAAAACCAATACAGTTTTCTGTCCTTTGAGTGCAAGATTTTAAAAAATGACTAGTGATTTTGGAAGGCTTCCATATGACACACGCACGCCCGGCAGAGACCTCTTTAAAGTGACCCAAACTCCAGCGATTAGGTACTCTTCATTTCCTTAAAGTCTAGTGCCTTTCAAAGGCCTCCAGGTGAGCATTCAAATGCTGAGAAACCTTAAATCACTAAATTGCTTTGGAAAAACTTCAGCTAAAAATGTACCTAACTGCAAGAGACTGATTTCAGCTGCTTGACATCAAAACCCAACAGTTGCCTTTTCTGAGGCCAAGAGCAAGACTTACTTTCTCTGATAAAGTGTTCTCCAAAAGGAACTCATCGCATCTGACGGAAAATTAACACAGGGCAAAGAAGATCACAAAAGACTATGACCTTTCTCCTATATAAATATTTAATCAGGTACTTGACCTCACCGGATTACAAATTAACAGTAATTGGGACCCAAAAGGTTTCCTCCTCTTAACAATTTTTTTTCAATTGAACATGTTATTAAATTGGTTCAACTATTTTTTTTTTTTAGTAAAAGGGAATTTGTTACTTACGAAAAATATATTGAGGGACATTAAGAAGACTTAATGCCATCCCTCTTACCAGTTTTCTGAATCCATGCATTCCTCTTCTTCTGCACGAAGTCAGTCACCCACCTTAACTAAGCTTCACCTGAAGAGATTGTAGACACGAGGCACAATGATGTTGTTTGTCCTGGACCCCAAATCCCAGTCAGTTGGTGAAATGCTTAGGGACCCCTGTTAATATCCTTTTCGCTTGTACACGTACACAAGAGAAACAGGGAAACTTCCTCCAAAGCTTTTCAACATTTCCCGAAGCAGCAAAGGATGGATTTTGATCTAAACTGGGACCTCGGATCCATTCAAGACAATGATTGTTCAGCCTGGGAATTTTGTTTGCAACCATCCTATTAAATAACATGCATATGTCGTAAAGATTATATGGGCATGCCTGTCCACTCACAGAGCTCATGAGTCCATAATCTGCACTCAAGCAAAACTACCACTGAAGTTTCCAAGAGGATTTTGATTTGCCCCAGGCATTCTGACTCCAAAATAATGTTTCTCTCTTTCTTCATTAGTGCAGCAGTCTCTGCTACTTATATTTTTATCAACAATGCAATTATTCACCCTGCATTTTCAAAAGTTCATAAAGCATACGGAAAAAATTGATATGAAAGGAAACAGCCAGTACATTTATGGGAGAGGACTTTTACTGGACATAAAATAATTTGGTTCAGCCATGTGCAAGTTAAAAGAAAAAAATGCAAATATAGCAATTTTGTGGGATTGGATGCTTTTTTTTTTTTTTTTGTATCTGTAATTCTCAAACAGCTTTGAAATGACAATCCTGTTTTAGGACAGAGGTTCGTTCTTGTCTGCAAAATGCCATGGGCATGTTTAGTGCCCTGCCCCACAAGAAAAATCCCTGCGTCACAATGAAGTCTGCCCTCCCAAACTCATCCCCTGGGACTGCAGATCTGCAGCTTCCATTTCAGCAGGAGTTATGGTGCTCAGCACAGTTCAGTTGCAGCCTTCCAGTTCTAACAAAACCTGCTCTGGATGACAAGAGACTGACCTGGGTACAGAACGTGAAGAGGAAGCCTGTGGAAGGAAGAGCTTAGAGTGATCCTATCAGTGCAGCAGGACTTGGTTTTACCTGTGAACTGGCCACAGCATAATTGAAAGGAGAACTCAAAGAAAAGACTGTGGGAAACAGGCATTCAGATTAATTCAACTGTTCCCCAAGTTAACCTCAATGCAAGGGCTGATGGAACTACAAAGGTGACTTTGGGCTCAGCCTTGAAAGGTAAGTACTGGTGATCAAAGAGCCGTGTTGTTCTTGAAGCTCCTCCGTGCCTGTTCTTCATGTCCTGAAGACCAGAAGATCAAGGTCATGCTCACCTTCACCCTGGCAGGAGCTGAATCCATGCTAAACACCAGGCCCCTACGCACCACATATGCTGCGCCACGCTTGTGCTGGGCTAGCTAATCAGGGGAATTCTCCAGCTCTTTCATAAGGTGACCTTGTAGCTCTAATTTAAAAAAGAACAGGGATATCAGCCAAATACCAAAGTCTAAATAAGTTTTCCTATAAGCACAATATCAAGATGATAAGTTTGTCTGTGAAGTCCATTCACTGGCTCCAATCCCAGAATGTAAACCAGGTGATGTATCTTCACTCCTCTTTTCTGACAGCAGTAATCTTGCCCAAGTCTGTGTTTCTGGGCTGTGGCAAACACCTGGTGACTGTTACAGTTCTGTGTCCATTTTGGCTTCTCTAGGCTGTTTGCCAAATATCACAGTTATATGTCGTTCCTTGATTAAGGCTTGTCTCTACGTCTCAGATATCTATGCAAACCTCTATGGCTGATTTTCCCTATTTTTTTCCAGGGTTCTCTTGTGCCAAGTGTTTTCCGAGCAAATTCTTCTTTAGGAAGAGAGCATGCTCTTGCTTGCCTCTGGATATCTATGGTTAAAGAATCATTTGAGTTGCTCACATATGGGTACCTAGGGGATTTGAGATGCCCTAGGGTGTCCACTATGGCCTCCAGTGCCACTTTAGTAATACATAGGTCTCCTTTAAGTCTTGCATCATTCCTTGTGGATGTTTCAGGCATGTCTGTGCATCTTAAATGGAACAAGAAGCCTATATGTGGGCAAGTGAATCAGGCCTTTGATGTCTTATGTTAAAATGCATGCACTGTAGAAGCATTTGGGAGTTCAGAATTAGTGAACTGGAGTGCAATAATATCTATTCCCTTTCTTAACAGTTATGCATCAGTTGTAACACACTTGATCACAGCTAAACCTGTGGTCTTTTCAATTAGTTATATGCCTTGAGAGTTGCTATGCTTATCCACATAAATCATGTTTCACTTCTGATTTTGGAACCTGGAACATATGAATAATATAGACATTACAGTCTAACTTACAGAGATCTACTCGATGCAGTTAAAAGTCTTTATTTATGTTCACCATTTATGATCTCTCTCTTTATCTGTGACTAAAGTACAGTTTCACTGGTGTGTTTTTTGACTAGTCATTCCAAGGTGTCCTTGTTGATGAACTTCTTCCCTCCATTTTCTTTTGCCTTACTGTGATAACTGCCATTCTTGTACTTTTTGTGACTGATCTCCAGGTGAGCATGAGAAGTGTTGTTTTTTATCATTCTCTGCTTATAGTTCATATGACTGCTTGCACAACTTATCCCCCATCCAGGGTAAATATGGAGCTTCATACATTTGTAGTGGTCATATACTCTGTTACAGCTCTTTCCAGGTCACCTGGTTACATTTCATGAAGCAAAGCATATTGTCATTGTGCTTACAGTTACTGATTAGTGTCTTAGCTGGACCTCCACATTCACAGCCTCCTCTTAGTGCATTTTTTTTTAAAAGGCTAAGCTTGGCAATGTTTCATGGTGTCCTTTCTTGTGTTTCATAAAAAGTGATCTATGCTTAGTGTCTTGTCTTCCGATTCTAGACTAAATCACAAAACTTTCTGTGGCTGTTGCATGTTCTACTTAGAATACGCATTCATACACGTGTCCTGTGTCACTGTCATAGCCCTTTTGGCCTCTGCTGTAGATGAGTTAGGCATCATTCATTTTGAGGTCTATTCCTTTCGTTAGCTTAAGATTGACAATTTGGTGTTGTTCAATTTAAGGTTGTTTCTTCTTTCAATTTCCAGTATTCTCCACAATCATTCCTGATGTTCAATAGTGGTGCTGCCCCTTTCTATTATGTCTTTCGCGTGTATTTTCATTCCTGGGAGACCTCCTAGTGTTTGGGTTGTTGTGCTGCAATACGCTTCTGGTGCTAAATGGATTCCAAAAGGCAATCTCAGGAAGCAGCATCTGCAAAATGGTGATTTGAAATCAAATTTCGAAGCATTCAGTGTCCAGGGGACTCTGCCAAAACCTTCCCTCTGTATCTAATCTGCTGAAGAACTTGGCTTCTGCCATCTCAGCAAACATTTAGTTCCTTGAGAGCAAATGGAAATGTTTGCCTTTTTAAATGATCTTGTTCAGCATCTTGTGGTCACTGCAAAATCTAAGACCAATCCTTTTTGCTATTTTTCTCCACAGCTACAAAGAACAAGCCGGTTTTATTGCCCTGGCTGATCCTGTGAATGAAGCCATCTGTTGTCATGTTTTGCTGCACTTTTATTAGTGCCACATGTAAGAGATTCTGCATCTTCCATTAACTGTACCTTGAATGTCACCAGGTGACCCCTTTTTTCTGCAAGCACACTTCACTTTACGCATTGGCACATTCACGTCTGGTTCAGGTTTGTTCCCAGGGCTATGAATCTACTGGGTTTTGGCACACATTTCAGTGACGAGACCAAGCTTATGCCCATGGACTACTTGGTCTCCTTAGTGCATTACCACAACGTCTTGTTTTACTCTTTGTGCCTTTGAACATCAGTGACACTTCACACTTGGCCAGGCCTGGAATTTGTCCCCTGCTTTCAGATTTCAGTCTCACCTTTGACTTCTCCAACTTTATACTTTCTTTTGAACAAGTGTGTTTCAGTTTCTCTCACTTCTTTCATTTGTGCTCCTGGGCCTAATTTGTGCATCACATGGAGGCCATTTGTGCTTTGTTTTATTAGCCATTCTTTTGACTTTGCAGCATCTCTCTTTATAGAGCAAATGCACAGCTCGCCTCTGCACACTATTTATTCGTTTCATTACCTGCTCTAGTCTGAGTGTTTTTGCAAACGCACGGCTTCTTTTTCTTCCTTGACATTGGCACATAAACTGGACTTTTTAATATTCATTCACATCAGCTGACAAAGGTATTTTTGACCTTTTTTTTAAAAAAAGTACTGCATTTGTCCTACAGACCCATTTAACTGGTGTTCACAGTCACAGGCTCAAACTTTTAGTCTGAGTTTTCAGAGAACTTTCAACTGATCCACCACAAAGTGTGTAGTTTTGAACAAGGGCACTTTTCAGTGCTCTAAATTCACAAGGACTGGCCTGGTAGTTTTGAGTCTGTGATATGTTACTCTATTGTTCCTTCTATATTATTGATAATACCTCTTCTAGAGGCTTTGTTTTCCCCCCGGGGGAACTTTGATGATCAAATGTCCATTTCTTCCACTTGGCTCTCATGAAAAAGGTGGTACTTCTATGCACCAAACTCAGTCCAAAATTGTGTCCTTCTTCTGTTTTATTTGCCTTTACAGCTTTCATATCTGCCTTTCATACAGCCTCTAAATATCTGCCTGAGCTTTTGCCTTACCTTCCGTACCTTTTCAGCATTCACCATAATTTTAAAACATTGGAGACTTGTGTCTACTCCAGGCACTAGCTCTTTAGCAAGGAGAAAAATAAACTTCTATTTTTCTGCTCAAGGAACAGCCCCAGTTGGCTTTGCTTTTTGTTTTGTTTTTGTTTTTCTAGACCCTGAAATAGATCCTCTTGGTGGCCTGCTGATGAAATCAGGGAGCTACTCTAATTGTGTCTCTATGTGATGAAAGTAACATCTCCCATCCATAAATCAGAAGCGGCCCCATAAGCCATCCTGTGAGTGACCACTGCATTTCCAGCCCTTATGACTCTACAGGCAATCACAGAAGATTTGCAGACCTGCCAGCTCTCCATCAGTTTGTGAAAGTTAGTCCTAATGAGGACAGGGAAATGTCACAGCAGATTACACTTCCCTGGATTTTTTGCCAAATCCGAAGCACTCTGTTTCACTTCCCTCTTCCTCTTACCATTTGTCCCCTTTCGTGGACTCTTAACACCCTGGATTGCAATGCATTGCACAGGCAGACCTTCAAATTGGTGTGCCAGTAAGGCAAACTACTTAATTTGGAGCTGCAGCTGATATGGCAGCATTATACAACAGGCATCACCTGTAACTCCGCACTTTTAGTAATGTATTTTCAGAGAAACCTGTGGCATTATTTTATAAATCAAATGAAAATGACCACGAAAAATTATGAAGCTGTGTAACAGAAGATTTGAAAGACAAGCTAGCACATTTGGATCCAAACAGATGGGCAAGTATTTAATACACCACAGCTAACCTGAGCCAGTCTAATACAGTTTGTCTCCCCCTTTCTCTGAAACTGCCTTGCCAACCTTCCTGCCAGGCTTTATGCAGAACCATTTTTAACCAGGACAAAATTGTTTTGTCTCCGCTCCTATGTAAGAAAAAATCTCACTGACTGTCATCTGCTTGAGTTATTTCTGTTTCTCTTCTTGGAGTTCTTTCTGTTTCATTCATTTCTCTCCATATTGATACCGAGTTTTGCTTCATATTTGTGATTAGCACACTGGCGGAAAGTTGCGTACATGGACCAGAAATAGCTGAGATGTTTGGGTTGGAGTTGGGGCTTTTTCTCTCTTTATTGTGTACTTTATTTCAAATGGAAAAAATGTTGTGAAAGTAGTAAACTGTGGTAAGCGCTCTGAAGCTCACTTAGAGCCTAATCCTTATTACTAAATTAGCCCAGTTCATCCTGGAGGAGGACTTGCCATGTAGCTTTGGGATTTTAACTGTCATAGTGTTCTTCAATAATGTAGCAGGCGGTCAAGGGCTGAAGTATTATATTCAGCCCTTTGAAGTATGCAGCGGAGTAGGCTGTATTGCTGAAAAGAAAGTGAGCATGTCAGAGGGCTTACAGGGTGGGTGGAGTGCTGTGGTGATAGGGAGATAATGTTAGGACCGTTGTATTGTGTTGAGTTAAAACCTTATTTGAGACTTGAGGTTTTTCTGGTGTACAGACTGCTCTGAGGAAAAACACTTCTGATACCTTATTTTAAATATATATACATGTATTTAAAAAAAACCATACTGTTCCAAAGTATGCATGCGACAATGATCCCAAATAATAATAGTGATGTACTCTAATTCCCTTAGAGTGGTTTGCTCACTTGTTTGCTGTAGGAAATGAAAGAAACAAAATTCCAGCTTTGCACATCAGACAGTGCATTGTCTTCATGTTTAATTCTTTATTCTCAGGATCTGACCTTATTTTAAGAGTCAAAATATTTGCACCCAAGAAAAAATATTAATCTCAAACCCACCCAATTATGTGCCTATGCTCTAACACTGAAGAATCTCTGGGTACATTATTCAAAAGCACCCAAGTGACTTAGGCGCCTGCACCAATTGCCAAGGTGGGACTGAAGCATTTGAGGACGAGGGAGGGGGCTGAAAAGCCCATCCAAAAGGAGGCATCAATTTTTAATTTTGTAACCAGAGTGAAACTCTAATTTAAATTTAAATTTCATTCAATGTAAATATTTTCAAAGCTTTTGCATTTAACATGTCACTGATAATTGGGAATTTTCTTGAAGCCACTACCATCCAGATGTTGTGGCATAAGAACAGCAAGTGATTCATCAGCCACATAAAAAAGGCTTAGAAGCACAAATGTAAGATTAACTAGTCATCCATGTTACCCAATATAGATGAAAAAATAGAACACAAATGATGAAAAGTCACTTTTTTCCCAAATCTTTACCTCCCTCATGATATTGAAAAGCTTTTTTTATTTTTTTATTTTGGTCATCATTTTATCCCTGATAATTTTCCCATAAGAATTGTGCTTAATTTTAACAGTATCCATCATCACACCCTTTATACTGAAAATCCTTTTCCTTTGCATGAGCCTCTCTTCTGTTAAAGTAAAAATATGCCATTGCCGCGCAAGCAGCCCATCCCATCCCACTGTGCATTTCACTTGTGCATTGAGTGTTCTCTGTAAATAAGAAGAAAAACCTACAAAATCTTAGCATCCAAACAATTGTTTCTTTTAATGTAGAAACCCAAGCTAAGGTCTAGAATAGGCAGATATTAAACATGATTAGTCTAAATATATGCCTAAGGACAGCTTTAAGGTAATTCTATGTACCGCCCCCTCTGCAGTCCATTGAGTTAAAAGCAAAAGCACAAACATGAGGCAAACACGGAAAATGCCATTACAGTATTTTGAGAAAAGCAGCAACCCAGTGTCTATGAAAATTTAATAGCCATTGACTTTTTTTTTTATTTCTTACTGTGAATCCAGGACAAACTTTTATTTGACAACCATATGTCCTTTAAAAGAGATCCATACGTCTTCAAATAACCCAGACTGTTCTTCCCTCTCTCTTCCTCTCTCTCTCTCTCAATCTCTCTCTGTCTCCCTTTTTAATGCCCACATCTCCACTATCAGGAACAAATATGATTTCTGATTGAACATCACTTTATTTGCCAGTTCTGTGGTCTTTTCTTATCTTGTTCCACACTTCTCAGGCTTTGTGGTTAAATTATGTATTAAGGTCAATGTCAAAACACGGAAGATCTGTAATCTACAGGGAGCTCCCTTTTATTCGTTATTACAGTGAAGGCTGAGCGCAACTGTCAGGGAGCTTGGGATGTGCTCAGCATGGAGGCTTGCTACACAGCAGGGCTCTACAAAGCCTCTCTCCTTGTTCTCCCAGGACGAACCCTTGATAGATTTACCCAGATAACCCATCTCACTTTAAAGCTCTCTTGTCTCTGCTTCAATCTGAAAGCTGTCAAGTGCACCTATATAGTAATGTCATAAATCAAACGTAAAATGTGTACACTGGAGACACTGCGAGTGTCATGTATTCACTTGTACTTTGAGATCTTCTAAAGTAAAATGGTGTCAGAATAAGGAAGGCTGGGAGGAATGTTTTTTTCCTTAAAAACGACAGAATATTTGAAAAGGTTGGCTGTAAACTTTTTTTAAAAACTTTTGTTGTTATAAAGCCAAATTGTGGTTTATCCTAAATTAATCAGGGACAGCTATTTAGTAAACAAACAAAAAAAAAAAGGAAGTTGCAGGTTATCTATCTGTAAACAATGTGATTTAATGCAAGACCATGTATTGATTTTGTTTCTTTGGTTTTCTTCTTGACAAGCATTTGTCAACACGGATTTGTATTAGTTCCCAGGTTTGTTTATTAAAGACGCATCATTCTTTCCCTGAACTAGAAACAATTCTCTTGCAGCAGGAGTATACAACATCAAAGAGGGATCCTAAAACAAGATGCCAAGCATGACAAGAAAGAAAAGGAACCGTCTATGTGGAATGTACCACCACTGAACTTAATTTTTTTCTTATTCTCAGATAAAGAGAATTTTAATTTTTTATTGGCAGAAAAGGCTTGCTATTTCTTATTTATTTAGTGGAGTCTGCATTTTATTTTTCTTGTGGGAGGAAGGGGTTGCATTTGCAACATCCAGGTTGCCTCATAATCAGACAACTCCTAGCAAAAATTGGTCCTGCAATTCAGACTTTCTTGACTTTAAATGTTCGGGCTCAAAGCATACCTATATTGAGGCCAGTTTGCATATGACACTTAATTAAGGGTACCTGTGAATCACGCTGTATTGGGAGGTCATTAATCTCTGTATTCCATCCTACATCCCAAACAAGTTTGACAAGTTTACATCATTAATCTGCAAAGAGCACTAGCATAACTTTGAAAGGATCTCACCCATAGAAGCCCTAAAAGAAGATTGTCTCTCCTTTTAAATCATTTGGAAGTGAAAAGTATCCAGTTCAGCTGGGATCCAGAGTGTGTGCGCTTTGTGGTGGAGGGCGAGGGGTGGCCCAAGAGGTGTTCAGCTCTGGAGACAGATGTTGAGTCTGAGCTATAAACCAGCTGGTGCCAAAGGTCACCCCACAGGGTGCCAGATTTTTTAGGCTGGGGAACCGGCCCGAACAGGATGTGATACTAGTTTTTTTGTTCCCTCTCCTAGTGCTGGCTGAAAATCTCTGCAGCTCCTTCACCAAACACACCTATGGTCTGCCTAGGTTCATGGAGGTACTTGGATCTCTTGAAGCTATAAAATCATCCATCTTTATTTCTGTGTACGTCATGCAATATTTCAAAAGGCTTCAGGCACAGGCAGTGACTTTCTCTGTAGTCCATGCTACTAATAGAGATATCTTTGCTACATGAGGTGTTACTTTTGCACTTTCCTAATCTACATCTTTTGTCTTGTTTTCATTTAAAACAAAGGCCTTTCTGCATGATAGCATCTGTTTCATACTCTTTATATTTGAAAATGGTGCAGAAATGCTTTGCCATCAAGATCTCAACATGATCCCTCAGGAGCCATAATACGAGAACATAATAGCGACCATGGTGGGTCAGATCAGAGGCCCATTCGCCCAATATCTTGTCTCCATCTTTGGCCAGACAAAGAGCATGGAAAAAAGGCAAGTAATGATACTTCCAACAAACTGCTCCCAGCCCCCAACAATTTGTCATTTAACAACCTCATGAGCCAAAAATCACATCTTTATATTTAATAGACTTCAATGGATATTTCTTCCATGAATATGTCCACTCACTGTGTCACTATTTAAATTTAAGCATCTACAGCAGGAGTTCCACACCCTAACACTGTGTCAAGAAAAGCCTCACTTTACACTTTTGAACAATTTACCCAAGATCCATAAAATGGAAGAGCAGAGAAACGCTAAAAAGCACCTGCCAGGAGCCAGGAAGTGTTAGGGGCTGTCTTGTCTTGTTGTCATCATCTGGAATCTTTTGATTATTCCAAGCAGGAGAGGACTTCGTGCTTTGTACTTTGAAGTGCATCTAAATATACAACTATGTTAGTGTTGTTGTGTAGAAAGATGAGGCTTCATAAGGGAGCAACACCAATCTGTGCATCTTCTTTACTAGGAGAATTTTTCCTGTTCCCTCTTAAATATTTTAGTCATTATTGCAGATGAGAAAGTCTGAAAAAGGCTTTTTTCCTGTCATCCTTCAGCCAGATTTCTTCAGGGTGATCCCCAACAAATAGCAATGCTATGTGCCACTGAAAACTGTGATCTCACCAATTGTAGGTTTAAATTCTAATAAAGGAGGCATTGGCTATGAGAAAAAATATATATCTTGGCTGGATGCTTCAGTGTATGAATCGTTCTACACATTCTCTTTCTCAGGTGAGTAACATTCTACTGAGGCTTAATTCTTAATTCTATTACTAGAATTAAGGATTTACATGTTGAGAATCATGATTTTCCAGACTGTTGAAGTATAGAAAAGGTAAATAGATCTGTGCTTTTAGATAAAGGTATAGTTTAAGACTTCCATAGAAAATACACTTTTCTCTAAAGCTAGTCATTAGAATTGAAATAATTTCACTTTCCTTAACTGTCCAAGAAAAAAATACCAAGCCATGTTCAGATTTTACTCAGCCGTTCCTCACAAAAAAGTTCTTGTAGCCTCTCAAAAGTATCTCTGGGTTCCAAGAGTACCTTGAACTTGTCTGCTTAACATAGTAGCTAGTCTAACATGACTTTTTCCCCCTTTTTGTTTTTAATAACAGACAAGTAGGTTTGTTATTCAATGTTCTTCTTTTTGTAGAGGTCAGAGGGTATACCCTAAAAGCTCATGGTTACATTATTATCAGCAGTAACTGATCAAGAGAGGAATGAACAGTCAGAAATACAAATCACATTATCATCCATCACCCATATTTTGCATCTTCAAATTCTTATCAGTGTCAACATTCCTAAGTGGCAGAAACAGTAAAGAAAAGTCCCTGAAACCCCTGCAGTTTTTTTAACAGGTCACTCCAGAGAGTAAGTTTAGGGCTTTCTTTAAATTCATGTTTTTATATTCTCAAGCCGTTGAGTGTCAGGCTCACCACTGCTCCACTTTACATATATGCTTTCCACTTCAGAAGGAAAAGCCATGGTGCATCTGAAGCAAACCCTATCTGAAGATCCATGAAAATAACTTCTGACTACCAGGCCTAATTAATGCCTCCATGCTGACCTCTACATCCAGCCCATATCAAAAATGTTACAGCAGAGCTGATTCAACATGAACTCAAGATCAGGCAAGACCTGGTACTAATGAATACTAATGAACAGTAATTACTGGAACTCTGCCACAGAAACCCACTGCAGAGACATATGCTAATGGGCTTTACACAACCAGGCGCAGGACTTCATATCCACTAAGAAACTTCTGCTAGACTAAGAGCTAAAGGAACCGTATGTCACAACACTGTTTGCACCCATTTCCTCCCTCGCCCCCTTGTACCTGACATCCGGCTTCTGCCCCCCATACAGGTCATCTCAGGTCCAACTCTGGTTCTGGTTTCCTTCACAGACACAGGAGATCATTTGCATCAACTTGGTGGCTGGGTTTGCTTTTCTGCTCGTTTCTCCCTCAGGATGGGCAAAACATTACCGACAGAGGAGAAAGGGATTTCAGTAGGGCAGGTCTTGGTCTGTAACAATTGTGCAGATAATATTA
This sequence comes from Alca torda, assembly GCA_008658365.1. Lineage (NCBI taxonomy): Eukaryota > Metazoa > Chordata > Aves > Charadriiformes > Alcidae > Alca > Alca torda. Next base: position 141,855,031 of record CM018076.1, read on the forward strand.
CTTGCCAGCAGGAAGACATAATGGGAAGACAGATCAGAGTATGACATCTGGACCTTCCCTGATATATTTAGTGGAAAAATCACCCTTCAGAAGGAACATACGAGATATTTTTAAACACGGTGGTGGTCAGCCTGACAACCCTCCTCCCTTCTGTAATGTCCAATGCAGATCCTGTCCCACTGAGAGGCTACCCTAACCTCAGTGAAAACTGCTCCTGAGATGACCCTGACTTTCTCCTAATCCTGGCAATAAAGGAATAGTCACAAGAGCAGATGTAACATAATCAAGCCCCTGAGTGAGCAGTTTATGCAAAAACTTACTATTCTGTGCTAGTGCAAGAGGTCAACATGAGAAAAGCAATCAGGCTTAGGGCTGGATCAAACATCTAAAGCTGTGAGTGTGGGGCATCATGGAGTGAGAATACCCCAAAGGAAGACTGGAGAGGGATTATCTATTCCTCACCGGACTCACAGATACTTGATTAGGACAAGATCCATAGTACCGGTGTTTTTACTGAAGGTAACCTGAAGGTTACTCCTGAAATCAGGTAATTAGGATCTCAGCTTAGTAAGCAATTTTCTAACCCTAGTGGCTGTAGGCAAAAGCTTGTAAATATGACCCACGTGAACACTCCAAAACAGAGTCCTGATAAAAAAAATATAATGTTCATTGACTTGTTTTAACTATGTGATTTAAGACAACCTCCTCTTTGGAGTAGATGTTGAATTGCAACACTTAGGACTGTGTGCAGGCTGCATAGAGATTGTGCTGAGAGTGCTGCCTGCCAAATGATTTGCACTCATCTTTGAACACAATACACAGTGACTGGCCCTGCTGTCTCCCCCCAAAATTCCTCAGTTACCAGGTTGTTGCTGGTCCTACCTCACCCAGGCCGTTTAACACGCACCGAATTTGCCATGTGTTAGCGGTAGCTTCTGTGCTGGTCCTCGTGTCCCTAAACTTAGGAAGGAGTTTCTGGAGGGAAAAATTAACCATCCCTGCCAATTCCCATGGGGACAGAAAGAAAAGAGAAAGCACAAAGGCACACAGCAAGTTTACCTCTTCACTTGCCTGCATGCTCCCACCCATACTTTTAAGATTTGGGAGGGTTCAACTTTTACCTAGCAAGAGATTGTAGCATAGCACATGATACCTGACATAAGGAAGAGAAATGACTGACATGACGAGCAGCCACATGCTGGGCCCTGGAGGGTCATGAACACTAAGGAACACAGGGACCTGTTGTTACTGCTACCAGTCATCGTGTACCCATCCACTAGCTTAGCTGTCATTTAGCATTCTGTCCATTCAGATTTGTTGTTCTTTGTGACTTTTTGGCATTGATTTCTTCACCAAGGGTATTTTCTGTCTCTGATCCTCAGACCCCACCTCTTTCCCCCTTCATTTGACCCTGCTGTATGCAGAGGTGTTCTCATAATTCCTCTGACTTTAGAGTTCACTGTTTGGTGAGCTGGGGAATGGAGAATTTTTGTGTTTTGAGGGGTTATTTTAGCTGGTGTGTTTACTCAGGGAGCGCTGGCTACATCTGCTTACATTTAAAAGTTTCTAGCCTTCTGGCTAGAACAGAAATATTTCAGGTTTTTTCTCTTTAAATAAAAGCCTAAACTCTACAGAATCTGTACCTACCGCATCATCCACAGAAATGCATCAAACAATAGAGAGCCATCCCATGTGCGAGCTCTTTGACATCTGGTTCTTACTTCTGTACTTTTCCATCTCCTCTCCAACCTCCTCCCTTCTCTTATCCCTGCTGTGTTCATATCTTGCTAACTGAAATTGAACTAAACAGGACATCACAATGTACCCGTAACAGTCAGCAGAACAAGAGGTGTATTTGTCAGCTGTAACTATTTAGGAAAAACATGCACCTGCCAGCTGAAAGACCTCAATATGCTTGACCTTCAGTCTGAAACAGCAAGCAACAGAGTTGTTTTGCTACCACCCAGGCAATACATGAAAATCCATATTCCTTGTCCTCTAGGATGTTAGTGGATTTATCTCATTTCAAGAAGTTAAGGAGTCCTATACTTCCATACTTTCCTTGTCTCTTGACCAGTACTTTTCTCTGGAACAGCTCTTGAGCATTTAAGTGCCTCCTGATATTCCCCAGGTTGCAGAGTTTACGGAAAGGGATGTTCTTTTTTTCTTTTTCCCCAAGCAGAAATATAATTGTTTTTTTCCCTCATTGTCTCTTGTCCAAAATTAAGAAATCAATTTAATTACAGGTGCCTGGATCCAACTGGATTATCTCTGGGAAAGATGCACAGTATGTTTAATTAGCTACTAGAAGCTGAAGGAAACAAATGCAGTGTCTGTCTGCTTTGGCTGTAGAGCTGCTTCTCCTCATCTGTTCACCAGAACAAAAGCCTTTCTATCAGTCACCAATTAAGCTGTTAAGCTAGAATTAGATTTTTCTTGATCAAGCATGCTTTACAGAATTTAATACGTTAACATTGTTGGTCATCTTCACCAATGCATGCCTTTCTTCCAGGTTTTTCTCATACGATTTTCCTGTAGCTGATATATCCACTGTAATTCTCGGTGTTAATAGTCCAGTCTTCAGTAATAAAGGAGGTACACGCTCTATGAAGTCTTTCAATTCAACCATAAAACATTGTAAGCATTCGTTACCATTTTTCAAACTATTCAAGAGCAATCACTGAGGTACAACATCTATTAAAGTCAACATTTAAACACCTGTAATTTCAGTGGAAAAAGCAAGTACGTCTGATGGAATGTGCTCCTGCCACCAAGGTCATTCCCTTGTCAGGCATATATCCGACAGCTTGATAATTTATCCTTAGAGCTGTTTGGTGCCCAGGTAGACTTTTAAGGAGGTGGGGTTGATTTTTTTGATATATGAAATCCTAGACAACATTGGCCCTAAATCTTGTCAGCTGTACATTTTTTTTAGCAGAGGCGGGGGTGCACTTGCAAAGACTGTAGCAGCAGAAGTCAACTTTGAGGACGATTTAATTCAACCTACTAGTCACAAGACACAGGCACAGATTCACTAGAGGACAGACAAGGACAGTAGCTCTCAAAGATTCAAGGCCACTGGAGCGTAGACATAACCCTAATCACATGATGCTACAACTACTACACAACTTTCCCACTTGCTTTGCAGCTGTAAATGGCTCTGAGAAATTGTCATATTATATCAGCTTGTCCAGTCAAAGATGTTAGTCCCCCTTACAAACTTTAACTGACTTTCAACCTTACATCCACACAGGTACCATAATACAGCAACTATTTCTTATCATAACTGCTTTAACATTAGCAATATTCCTGAACTGTAGTTCCATGTAGTTCAGGTTGTTTTTTTTAAGGGTTGTTTTGGAGTTGTATATAGCGCTTTAAAGTTCATTAAGTCATAAAAGAACAGTGTTATGGAAACTTTGGTACTACCTATACCCTTAAGTTCCTTTAAAAATATACTGCGCAGGACTGGAGATGGAAAGATGTGAAGTTCAGTCCCTTGAATACTTTGATATCAACAGTGTGAGAGTCACGTATGAGCAGAAACCGATCTGTTTGCACATCAGCGATAAGCTTTGCCAGAAAGATTCCCATCTCACCTGGTAGCTCTTTATTATACCAGAAGACAAAAAAATACCACTTCTCTAACTTGTCTTGTGGAGAACATGCTAAAATTGAGAGACTCTTGAAAGCTGGCCTCTTTCAACAGCTCATCTGCCATTTCTGAGGCCTTTCTTTTTACATGTGGTAAAACTTTCAGTGTATTTGTGAAGGTTTCTGGGTTTCAAGGAAGCTTAGAATAGCTGCTGCTTCATTCCTAACAAAAACCTTCTCTGAGTGATTAATAATAAACCACTTTCTACTCATCTTGTTCATCAGCATGTGAGTAGTCCAGTAAGTACCTGAAATGCTTGAATGTTTCAAAATGCAGCATGTTTTTAAGCCTAAATGGAGCTTAGCTTCAGCCTTCAAAGTTGAAACAAAACCAACGTTGGCAATACGTAGTGTTACTCCCTCCTGAGCCTGCTTCCCATGTCACATTCTTCAAAAAGCTGCACGAATACTAACTAAGTTCCACACTTCTCTGTAAGACCAGATATTATTACGGACTTTTTAAATATGGTGGAATTCATGAGGGATGAAGGAGTTAAGCAATTTTACCTACACAATACATCAATTCCAGATTGGAACTTGAGCATTAAAACTTTACAGAACCAGGTTGCAAGTTAGCTCAACACATCACTGACAACCTTTAAAATATGTGGTAAGCATAAAAACTTTCCATGTCCCAGCAACGGAAACAAATCAGATGCTCAGCGAGCAGGATTTTACACAGTGTTAGTCATGAAGCACTTGAGCGATTCATATTTTAATGAAGGATGACAACAGGTCTTGTGCTTGAAACTCGAATCCTTGAAGATCAGTCCAAGCTTATCAAGACAAAGGTCAAGTCAAGGTGAAAAAGCATAGATCTTGCAAGGCAAGTCACAAAGCACTGCACAACTACAATCCAAAGCAGAGTAGAATAAAATATAAAGTATGCCAGATGTAGCTATTTTAAAAAGCTAAGGAAAACTATGATCCTACAAATCTTTGGCTGACATCACTTCAAAACTGGTAGAATCCAACATACCCTTCCCATTACTAGCTGGTTATGGGAGTGTTAAGCTGTTAACAGTTATTACATCATCAAAGAAGACGTTGCTTTAATATGCTGTCAGAACAACATGCACCCCTTAAACATTCCATAAAGAAATGAGAACGCCATTGTGAGGGGGAGCAAATGGTGTTTTAAGATACATCTTGATGGTATCCTTGTATTGCATCATTCAGGGCTCAGTGAGCAGGCGCTTAGAAAACATATTGAAATCACTGAAGTTTCTGGGCTGGAGGCGGACCAAAAGAAGTGTGTCATGAAAATGAATCACTCATCTTTTACGCTGCATTGTAGATAGCAATGAGAAAGATCTGGACTTGATAATCAATGCTGAAAATATTCTACAAATGCCGCAGATTTAGTGAACGGTATGAATGGCTGCTTATCTTGGTGATTGCTTAAAGAGCATCGTTACATGCAGATGGTTGCCTAAGTGCATTTTTCCACTGACTTCACTGAGCCACAGACCACGTCCTACCGTGCTGAAGTTTAATTTAATTACAGACAGATCAGTGAGTTTTTAAGTGAATCATTAAAGGTACGCTCACTCAAGCTCAGTCTTCCCATGTTTTTTTATTCAATCATAGCTTAGTACTACTGTGTATTACTGCTTTTGACAGGAAATGTTATGACTATTTCAAAAAATATTTTCAAAGGGTGGCCTTCAGACACCGTCTCCAAATTCATGTAATGTTTGAACACCGGACTTACAGAAAAACAATCTCTTTCCCTGTTAATTTCCTCATCTTCTTTTATCATTCAATTAATTTCATTATAAATCTCTGCAGATAAACCTCACCTTGAGCCATCTGGTCATAATATATGTTGTAACTTGCCGGACAGAATTCTTTATACTGGTAACAATTTCATTAAAGCTGTTATCCTGCAGTGTTGGAGGAGTTTCTCAGTATTTTTGTCACAGGTGAGTAACTGTGCAAATGTATATCTGTCAGTAACGTGGGAGGAAGCTCTGTCAGAAACCCACAAAATTCCAGTTTTGTGCAAGGAAAAGCTAATTGGAGGTATTGGAGTTGGACCAAAACAGTTGGACCAGAAAACGTCTGGATCTCACTATGCCCCTGCCTAGAATCTTGCTTACACCTTTAGCCTCTCTTCCCTTTGATAGATAGCACATTTCACAGCAGGCAACACAGGGACAGCATCCAAGTATATCCATGTTTCCACACTGAAGGCATGTATGTTCATTGTTGAAGGCTGTTGTTTGCTACTTGTTCATCTTCACCTTAATGAGGATGGGGACTTGTTAACATTAGTAGGGGAATTGTATTTCACTCATATACCCGTATGCCCTTATATTTATGGAGGTCCAAGCTTAAGACAAACCGGTTGAGGCAAACAGATAAAAACAAAAATCATGTGCGTATATGTGTACGATTATACTGCAAAGGTAGCAACTTTTCGTTGTTATGTACCACAACGGAACCTACTTGAGGTTCGTCAGTCTCTCCAACTTTTACAGTCATCTCCACCAGTTATAATCCACTCTTCTGGACAAGCTGTATCATCCAGCAAAGCAAAAGGTTACCAAATAACAAAGATTTTTGCTTTCACCTTTCCCATCTCTGTTGGAGGATTGGTGAGGTGAATGATTATATTACAGAAAGTGACTGCTGACGTGAAGGAAAAAAAAGATACCTATTTGCTACCCTATTTCAAATACAAAAGTAGAGAATAAGTTCACAGTGCTTTTCCCCCCTCCTTTAGAACACACAGATCCTGGGCAAAGGCATTGCCTGGTGTTCTTTCTGGCATTTCCCACCAAGACGCCCTCTTACTGAGAGATGTATGAACACACAACTATCTTCTAAGAGTGGAAAAAGCAAACCAAGGAAATGAGAGGGGAAATGGCTTCTGAGACCTTCAGAGAGAGCTTGTGGCAAGACCAGGATGATAATTGAGCTATCTCATCTGAGATATCAGACCTGTGTTTTATCTGTTGATAGCAGTGCTCAAGTCACAGGGAGTACTTGATCAATGGCACTTCCCTGTCCACAAAAGAAAACTAAAGAAAAGGGAAGAGCGCCTTGGCAGTAATCTCTGGTTGCCAGTAGCCCAAAGCCATTGAGGAATAATACATTCCCTCTTTGGTCATGCAGCTGTTCAGTTTGTGCTCCCCCCCCTTTTTTTTTTCTTCTTCATAATGCTCCTACCCTGATCCAGAAGTGTTGTCAGTCTGTGCACACAACAGAAATCTCCAGAGCTTTGGCACCAAACTTCCATGTAACACCTCCCTTTGTTTTGCCACTATCTTTTCTGCATGCCTGAAAGTACTGTGGATTCAGGGTACAGACAGTGAAATCCTGCCACCCAAAACATAATAGAGAAAGAGCAGAATTTACCATTTAGTCAATCCCTGACTATGCTGCATTGTCCCTGCAGATACCATTCTGCTCTTTTCCCATTGTATCCATACTGTCAAAAGCGATAAGCCAAAAGCTTTCTTTTATACAGCTGAAAAGATATATTTCCCAAGTCTCCTTTCAGATTTGATTGTACCATTTTTATCACAGATGAGATTAATGTGTGTATGCAAGCACTCTTCATTCTAGATTCTTTTTTTATTAAAACAATCATTTCCCAATTTTTCAATAACTTCTTTTTACTCTTAACAAAGATCTGCCTGTTTCTTTCTCTGTTTCTTTTCTGAACTCAAGTATTCAATCCAATTAAATTATCATCTTTATCCAGTATTTAGCATGAAGAGTCTTACTGTTTAATACATGCAGTCATCTCTTTCTTCTGTCCAATACTTATTTTTTTCTTCAACTGTTTGTACCTTGAGGAAGATACATATTTCATCAAAAGATACAATAACACATTAAACACATACCCCCTCCTACCTTCAAAAGATCATACTTAGACCCCTCTTAATTTGGTGAGGTATGCAGCCTTCATCCAGTTTCTACTGAAGACAATGAAAATATAAATTCTGTCTTTAAAGCAGATAATTCAAGCCCTTGACAAGCAACTACAGCAAATCCAGGGCATATCCAGAAGGAGGCATCATTTTCATAAATGGAGGAAGACACCGCTCTTGAAGCTATCAGCCTGATGCTCTCATGTGGTTAAAATCTATTAAAACTACTCCTTTAAAGAAATAGAGATAAAAAGCTCAGAATATCATGTGACACAATATAACCTATCACAGCAATAAATCAAAGGTTCTGACCATGATTACAGACATTATCTCTTACTACCTGCAAAAGAAAATATAAGCCAGATATCCTATTTTGTATCCAGAATGTCTCTAGCGGCTTAGCAACTTTCTAATGAATATCAGCTTAAAATAAGCTCATCTCCTTAGAGATCTGCTTCTGTGAAGGCAATATTCCCAAAGAAAACCCGTGACTGCTAAGTAACCTTTGTTATACTCATATGGCAATGATCTATTGGCCTAGGAAGCATGTACACTTTGTATAATTCTGAGTAAAAGGTAATTTTTTCCCTGGGAGGTTTTAAGAAAATATCCCTTTAAAATGTTGATGTAAAACTAATTCTCTTTCGTGACTGATTAACAAAAAATACAGCTACTGTGGAGGAGAAATGTCAGTGAATGTGACAGCAACCTGGACTTGATTTGAAAAACAGCAGAAGAAAGGTGGAGGACTGTAAGAGAAATATATAAAGGTAGTACTTTTAAAACTATCTACTTAGGTGTCATGAAAGCTTTTAAAATCTTGCATGTGAAAAATGAGTTTTTATCACTTTTGTGTACTTTGCACCATTTTATATCAAAGAATCCTAGCAGGCTTGTGATGCAATTTTTATTCATCCCATGAAAGCTGTTAGAAAGTTACCACATAGTACCTTTTCCTAAATAAATCAAATTAAAAGAAAACCCATTATTTTACTACACTTTCCTGACAGCTACAGTGCCGTAATGGGAAACTTTTTCAGCAACTAATCTGTATCCAGTATAATTACAATGTTTAATAGTTTAGTTTTGACATATTTGTTACTTACCTCATTATCTTCCTATAAACCTAGATCATCACATTTAATGATATTTCAAAAATCCTCCATCCGTGTTGAAAACTTTTAACCAACAGTCTTTCCCTTGCTCTTTCAGTACCTCTGGATTCTGTTGTTTGATTAGTGGATGCCCTGTCCTCGTTTAAATATGCTAAAACACTCACCTCTTCTGATTAGCAGTCTGCCATGCAAAGCCTTTGTGTTGCACTTTCTACTGATTTGTACTGTGTTACACCGAGATCCAAGTATGTGTCTGCTCTTTCCTATTGAACTCGTTTATCTTTGACGGTCAGCCTCACATGTGCGTTTGGTGTCAAGTGTTGGAGAGAGAAGCAGGCACAGAAATGCCTCTTCTCCTTACTCTTAATTTTTGTACTGAAGGGAATGTGGATTCAATGCCTAGCAATCGCCTTTCAAGTCGGCAGCAGAACCACAGATAATTATCAGAGTTTGGATTTGAAAACACTGTGCCAGACAAAAGGCTTCTTGACAAGTCTGCCTCTAGGGGATGGGAAAACGTAGCAGGATGAAAATCACAGTGGCCTAGTACAATGAGAAAGACTAGTATATAACCCGTTCTTGGGTCAAGCTCCCACAGCGGTTTCAAGATATTGTTGGTACCATTCCCCATCCAGAGTAAGGGAGGGTTGAATAGGCACTCTCTGTCTTGCTGTGTCAGCATTTATAGGGTTTCTAATAAAACAAAAGGACTTCTGTCCTTTTTCCTGCCATCTTTCATTTCAGCTGATTTCAATGCAAATAAAGGCCCGAAGCAGTAGTTACTAAACACGTCCCCCATTCCAAAAACATAGGGTAAAACCTGGTTTACTGAGGCAGTCAATAGCTCAGGTGGCAAACCTGAAGCTTCCAGCATCCCTTTATCACTGGCACACCTTCTATGCTAACTGGGCAAACGTGACAACTCTGCACTGAGCAAGGCGTCCAAGCAGGGAAGAGGAGGTGAAAGACTATGCTCAGAACTGTGCTAAGAACAAAAACCTGGACCTATATCTTCAGGGCTTTTGTGCATGCTGAAAATGTTTTGAAGAGCAGTCAGGTATGCCTCTGCTGAGAGACAATAGAGCTGAAATTACTCCGGTGGCAGCTCTGAAACTTTTGTATAAGCGTCCTTAACACCAGCTCTATTAACATTACCAGCTTCATGGGTCAAGCTTCAAGTAGGTACATCTACTTTTTTATCTAGCTGTCTTTGCTTGCTCACATGAGCACTCACAGAATAACGTGTGTTAGTCCTGAAAGGGACACAAGGCACATGGCACGTCTTACTGATTCGGAGGAGTCACGCTGACGTTTCTGAGGTCAGAACTGGGCCTACAGGCTATTAAGCTCTATCAACGTTCACCAATACGCTGTTTCAAGCCACTTTGTTGCATTGGAAGCGTATGTATGAGCAGCATACTGCCATCAGCATTCGTATCCATACAAAAAGCATACTGTCTGCAGAACACCCAGGTCTCAACTTCCAAATATAGCTTGGCAGCTCCATTACAGTCAGGCCAGGAATGTTCATTCTTCCTGTGGGATGAATGGGGGATACAAGCTGTCTTTATTCTGTCTGCATTGCCGGTGACTTTCTTGGCCATGTGGCCGCTTTTGTACCCCACAGAACTTGTAACAAACACTTATCCACCTGCCCAAATCCAGGTAACACGGAGATGGTAACAAAACTCTCTTCAGTTTCAGTCCTCCCACCCCTGAAAACAAAATCAAGTTTGGTCTTAACGGACAGTCAGCTAGAGACAATTAACAGAGGGGGAAGGAGGAAGGTGAAGAAGGGCATAACTCTGTGACAAATGTACCAGATACTGGGGAATTATTCTCAGAGGAGAACGCTGAGTTCCCAAGAGGCAAGAAAGTGGCCTTTTGGGAGGGAAATGTTGGCAACCCTAGAATCTGAGTGTTTCCATCTCTTGATGAAGATATTATTTTTCAATGTGCAAAAACAACGAAAAAAGAGAAACCAAAAGAAAGCACTTTTCCCCCATTAAAGAAGTCTGATGAAAATTGTTCTTTCATCTAGCATTTGATACTCAAATGCACTTTCCCATTCACAGTTGGATGGAGATTTTTTTTTCAAGTTCAACCCTAATTTATTTATCTTAAAGCAGGCAATGCACTTAAAGCAGGTAATTTTACAATAAAGGACTCCCAATCAAAGCTTACCTTATCCAGAGGTAATTAATACAAAGATTGTTGAATTAAAGATGTGAGTCTTGACACTTTGGCGGGGGGTAAGGGACATGGTCTCAAAGGCCCAAATTATGCCTGAAACAGACCAATTAACACCATGTATCTTCTTTTATGTTAACTTCAATTAAGGTTTCTTAAAATTTTTAAAGTTATTTTCTTCTTTACAATCTCAGAATGTCAGAAATGTACATCAAAGAAAAACGCTTCAGTGTGAACACCATAGGTAACGCTCATTTGCACACAAATCTGCATATTGCAAAGGAGTTCAGAGCCCATTTTGCATGAATTATTGCCGGATGTGAGTCAACGAATTAAGCAGCTAAAAAATAACAACCATCCAAGTGATGATAAGCTGCACCTACTTATGTTGATATAATGAATTTCAAAAAAAAAACCAAAACACATCAGAATTTGAGTTAAGTTACAGTGGAAATAAAGAGGTGATTTAAACTGCGATGCTATCCAGGCCTGTGTATTTTAAAATACTTTTGAAATTCATTTTGTTTATCATGATTCACAGTTCCTGCACTGGAAAAGGATATTATTTTTTTCTACCAGATGAAACAGAAGTGGATGAAATCTCACACTCTTGTCTCTTTTGGTTTTGACAGTAAATCCATTGACTTCTTTTCAGCATTACATGCAGTATGTTATCTAAGTAGCTTTTATTCTGCAGTCATCCATCTATAAGATCAGTTTGTCCTTCTGCAATTCCTCTTGCAAGATGCCGTCTCTTCATTTGCCACTGATTTGCCAGAGCCTCATTCTTTCCCTTGTGCTGGTGCAAGCAATGTATTTCTGAAAGTGTCACAGCAAAAAGGAACGTAGGCTAGCACAACTAATGCAGAATTAGCTGACTAAAGAAAGAGTTGATTCTTCAAAGAGTTAAATTCTAATCACAAAGAAAAGGAGTACCAAATAAAGATCAGAAATCCAAAGGTTTTCAATATAAAGTCTTGTTTTTCAGAGTCAAAGCTATCCCTTCTAAAACCTGTATGTGGCTCCCACTGACTCCGGTGTGCTCGCTCCTAATCAGAACAGGCTGCAAACAATGGACTCCTCTGCTGGGGCCTTTTCTTTTTTCCTTCGCAAATTCTCCACACATGGAGCAAGGTGGCTTTTTTTCTGAGCTTGTATGCTCTTTGTAATTGTTTGACGGATTGCATTTATGAACCTACTTGGGTTTACGGATTTCCCACCAATCTTCATCATGAGTGTTCCACAGGGCTTTCGCCATTTAGAATTCAAACCCCACATAGTGTGAGTGGTTATATATGTCACTTGGCATGCTGCTTCTCTCCTTGTTGGATAATATCCCTTTTATAAAAAGAACGGTAGCTTGAGAAGTCTGAAGTCGACTGTGGTTTTCAAAAAACGAAAAGGGGTTTTAAGGAGAAAGTGATAAGTAGGATTACAAAAAATTCTGATTGCATATAAGGAGAAAATATTTCACACTGAGAGTGGTTATGAATGGGAACAGGCTGCACATGGAGGCTGTGCAATCTGTCTGTCCTTGGAGACATTCAAAACACGACTGGAAAGGTCCTGAGCAGCCTGACCTCACTTGGAAATTAGGCCTGCTTGGAGAAATGGGTTGGACCAAACATCCTCCAGAGGTCCCTTCTGACTTAAATCTGTCCATAACTCTAGTCTGTGACTCTGTGGCCTCCATATTAATGGAAAAAGTATTGCCAAAAATCAACTGGGCCAAAAGTCTGATGTAGTTAACAGCAATGTCTACATTTTCCCACATATTGTCTCTGCTCTCCTAATAGATGCCACACTCACTATGACATTTAAGCCAGTGACAACCCAGAACGCATGCCCAGAGCAGAATTTAGGTGGTTTTGTGAGTAGCAAGTCTACTGTGGGTTACACTTTTCTATAGTTTATTACATTTATTATAGTAATTATAGCAGCTTATCCTTTAAAGAGCTTTAGGAGAAGTGGAGCATGACTCCAGCTTCCACTGCATTAAAAATGGCTTAATCATTCCCAACCACCACAGGAACAAGTAATGGTTAAGGTCAAATGCAGGTTTTGTATGCACTTTGCTCTCTAAAGACCCTCAAGAGTTTGGAAGTTATAATAAATTTTACACCTGTATTACCACCATCTTTTTATGTTTATGATCACAGGGCAAAAAGAAAAAAAAAAGGGAAGAAGAAAGAAAAAGCCAGCTCAGCTCAAACTGTAAGGGCTCAAATTCCATCTGTTTTAGCTCATTTTTTCTCTGAGATGTCAGTATTTTTTAAAGACCGACTGTGATAAAACTTATCTTTGATCAACAATTCTGAAAACGCTGGCCCTTGGCCAGAACTGATCTGTTTCTCGGTTTGGGCTCAATTCAAAAGTCTCTACTTTTTCATGAACTCTGCCATGAAACTCCTAAAGAACTGCAAGCTTCAACAGGAGGGAACCGTCCTGTTGGGGTGACGGGCAAATTGTGCTACCCTTGCTACCTAAAAGTAAGCCCTTTCCTAAAATCAGTCACAGAGCCTCATCTTTCTGAGCATCCCATATCTCCCTCAGTGGGATGAAAGGAAACCCTATTAGATTAAGAGTGAATTTTTGCCTTAGTAAAGGAGACATCCTAACGTCTTTTGATTTTAAACCAGAAAAATTCTGCCTGTAATATGGACGTTTTGTTCCTCAGCTGCAGACTGAGAAGAAAGACTGTGGTAGCTGACGTTTAGCTAGCTGATGGGATTGTATCAGCAAGTTGGTGTTTTCAATGAGAAGCCTGTGTACAGACATTTAACTGCGAGGAATGCAGGTGGTCTGTGTGCTGTTTTAGGACTGACAGCGGACCATTGTCCAAAAAGCTTGGAATCAGTGTTTAAAACAACCACTGTTACTACAACGAGAAAGGGATGTCCATTTAGCACCTCTTCTGAAGAACACAACGCCTGACCAGGAGGCCCAGCCATTAGTGTTTTACCACCATAATACTGAATAGGAGTCTAACTCCTGATTGTTCAACCTCAAAGAAAGCAACAAAGCTACCAAAAAGGAAAAAGGACTCTACTGTTCATGAGCACTTTGTGAGCACTCTTGCCTTACCAGGACATACTTAGTAAGTATAATCTATGCTACCATCGGTCATCTGCAAAAAAGACCGAGAGAAGGCCATTGGGCAAGGAGGGCAATGCCACATAGTATTGTACCAGGGCAGGGCGGTAGAGGAAGGGCTAGCTAGCTGTGACTATGCATTTAGGGACAGGTTATTAAAGCTATTTAAGCACGTAACCTCCCATTAGAAGTAAGCTGTGAGGCACCTGAATTGGCGCATTCAAACCTCAGGAAAACACCGAATGCCTTAATTTATGGCCAACCCCTTATAAACAGAATTGCAGAATTCAGTCTGCAAACATCATCATGAACCAAACCCTACAGAATTCTCACAATTATTGCTATTAGGCCAAGTAATCATCTCCAAAGGCAAATGATGGAAGCACTGTTACTTGAGTTATTTAAAGCTAGATTGGACAATTCTCCAGGGAATATTTTTGGGGGAGAAAGTGGGGACTTTGTTAAGATTAAACTGAGACTATAAATAGGAAGACATTAATGTAGTGCAGCATTACTGAAACAGCAATGCTGTTTTATGGGGGGTTTTATAATCTGAAACTAGGGAAATTCTCACTTCCCACAGCAGTCTCCACCATCCCAAATTGCTCCTATTACATTGACCAGTAATAACACCCTGTGGCTTTTCATTCATCCTGCAATGCTGTAACTCCTACCTTTCTTCTCATCAGATGTCAGAAACAGGGAGATCTTGTGCCTTTCCCGTGAGCCTGTGTGTGGCTTTTGATTCCAAGGTTTACAGCCCACATACATTGGGTTGATCCAGTAGGGCTTGGAGCCCAAGAGCAGAAGTCTTAGAGCAATATGGTAAAAATAAGAGCACTTTGGCACCTCTGTGCTGTACTTCCAGAATGAGGAATGCACAAGAGAGTCTCCGGTCTCTGCAATGAGGAGCAAGTAAAGATGTGTTACCCACACATTTAAAAGCAGGCAGCATTTCAGTCCATACTTTAACAGTCTTTGGAAGGTGTCATGTTTTCTTCTTGGTGGCAACATATATTTTGATTCAACTAGCTGGGAGAGTAAGTTCAAGGTTAACAAGATGGACACCTGGAAATAGTGTGCTGACTCCTCAGCTCCCTGGCATTGGAAGGATTTACATGTATGCAAGTGAAGGCAAAGCAGAGGCAGAAAATGTTTCTGGATCAGAAAAATCTGTGATATGTCCCCCCTACCTGAAAGTGAAGATATCTACCATGTACAAAGCACAGCAAAGCCAAGCTTTTCAGGCAATATATGCTATCCACAAAGGCAGGATTTCAAGGAAACCCCTATCAAGAGGAGAGTTTGATGATTTGAGGAACCTGCTTATCTATTTTTTCTTTTTTTTTAACGTAGGGTGACTACTTCTTTTCCCCAAATTTTGCTTGTTTGTTTCAAGAAGAATTACTTCTGCCTTGTCAGTACAAACCAGAGGCAGTGAAGATTGTGAAAGGCGCTTCTTCATCCGTTGGATTTCTAATTCTGACCCATAGCATCGTTACAGGCACCAACATCCAGTACAGTTCATCATTAAAACAAACCTTCCCTTCAAGTGCTTTCTTCAAATGGGGTTTATGTGCCTGTCAACATGAGCCACAGTGGTGCGTATGCGCACCTCTGAGATCCATAAGCTTGATTCTGAACTCACCAAGAAAATGGGATGTGACACCCAGCGCTACGGGATATTCAATCATTTCTGACCCACCTGCACACTTGGCTTGTCAAGGCCGTGTGACTGCGTTCTCCACCAGCTTCTAACAGCCCCGCAAACAGCACTTGGAGCAAGAGCTTGTTTTTTTCCCCTTAGGCTTTAGCGTGTAGGTTCAAGATGAAGCTGAGGAAAATGTTCCATAGGCGCAAGCACTAGAGCTGGGCAGATAGCTTCAATATGCTGGGTGGCATGCACACACACAAACAAACATACTTGAATGCACACAGGAAAACATTCAGCTGGCCTAATTCCCGTCCTGCTCTCGCCCATCTTTCTTGTAATGTTGCAATGCTCGTCGCATTTTCCTGCGGGAATAGCGGGTGAGTTGTGTGGACAGGTATGTGAAATACCTACAGGAGTGCTATCAAGAAAATCACTGTTCATGAAAATAAATAATAGTAGCACTTCCGCTCTCCCCATGAATGCACAAGGGGACACATTGTGAAACATGTCAAACCATTTACTAGTTCTTGTCTCGGTTCTCGCCGTAAGTTGCCCTGCTTCTTACTGAATACTAGTCCTTTTTTATAGTTAAAAAAAATCTTTGGTACTGTGACATTCCAGAACGCACAAGCCGTGCTCAGACCCCTCTTCTTGCGCAGTTAACATCTTTCTTCTTCTGTCTGAGTGACGGTGTTTTACTGCAGCTTACACAGAAGAAAAGCCCAGCACCCCCAGCGCTGTGACAAGCAGACCTTCAGAGACCAAGGCCCACCCCTTCCTACCACTGCTGTGTGTGGCCTTCGGGCTTCAAAATGCTTTCCTTTTGCCATAGTCACTATTTATTTTAAGCCAGAATTTTATGCTAGACATTTGCAAAGAAAAACATTCTTCTAAGTATTGTTCAAGCACCCAGGGTGAGGCAGATTCAGCGCACACAATGCTATGAAAGTCCTCTCTGCCCTGTTTCAGCCACTTGCAGACGCTGCACACGGGACTGCTGGTGGCATCTCAGCAGAAGACAACAAGAAAGCCCAAGAATCACCCAAAGAGAAGAAATACAGACCTTTCTTTTTTTCCCATTCTGAAAGAAAACTTTTAAAATGCAAAAAACTTGCATTTCACTTCCCCTTAGTCTCATACATGGTCAAAGTCCTTTCAGTAACAGGAACTAGATTTTAAGGGTAAGAATGCGCAGAGTGCTTCCTCCCCCTGACCTGTACACGCAGATATGCCACAAGACATTTTCCAAATCCCTCCTGCTAAACCTGGTTTAAAATCAACACACAGACAAACAGCAGCACACAGGCTACAGTCGCTGTCTGCATTAACAGCTTCTTCTTGAAGACAGAATCAGCAGGAAGGAACTTCCCCGTTGAAAAGAGGTAAAAAAAAATCACTGTTGTGTCTTCTCTGACACAGACTCTGTGTCACCGCTGCGTGCCCATTCTGATCACTTTTATTTCAAGTGATTTATTTGCAGGATCTCTCAGTTCAGACAAATGCAAGTCCCCAGAAGAAATCAAACTTGGCCTATGATAACAGAGAGTCAGTGGGTCCACTCTTATCACAGCTTAGTCTTGCCCAATGTATTCATTTTTCTATTTCCATTCAGTTTTATGGCCACATATTGATTATTTCCCATAGTTGTAATTACATACATTTGTATGATACAGACATTTTCAGAGCTGCAACTTCTACCAGGATAATAGTACAAGGAAAAAGAAATTCACGTGACTGTCTGGCTAAAAACATTTAAGGCTTATTTCACAAGAACTTATTTCACAGTGGTTTTTGGTGTTGGTGTCCGGTGTCTTTGCTATGTTAGGACTTCGAACAGAAAATTCTCTTACAGGAGGCTGCCTTTGTCAATATCATATGATCGAGCAAATGTTAAATGTGACCTTTGGAAAGCAAAGGTAGATTTCCAAAAGATGATGTTAGGAAATTGAAACTCTTCCTGGAGGCTGCCTGGCCTGGTTTATTGTACTGCTAACTCTCGTCTCCCTCAGATGATTTTCATTTGACACTTCTCCGCTATTCACTGCTCTTCATCCCACAGTTCCTGTACAAACCTGAAATTATAAAGTGAAAAAAAATATTGGTTTTATTTTGTAGCATTTTGGTGTTTAGATTCTTTGTTGCTTTTTATGATACAGTGAAAATCTGTGTGGTGGGCGACTCCTGTGGCAGAGAGCTTCATTTTTTTCACAGAGCTGAGCAGCCTAGAAATAAATGTCACTACAAACACAGGTGCAGTAATGAAGTAAGTCCTAAAAGCCGTTGGCCTTTGAAATATTGTTTTCTACAAAAGCTGTGTAGCAGAAGGTAGATTAACCTGCAGGTGACTGTCCCAACCAAAGCTGTAACAGCAAGGCTGCTTCTGCCATTCAAGCAGCCTTCTGTTCATTGCATTAAGTCTCTTCTCAATATGTTTTGGATAAAACAATCACTTTCAAAGCTGCAACTGAGAGAGGTAAACATAAATATTAAAAAGGTGCAAAAAGTCTTTTGTAATTACCTGCTTTTTTGTACTAGAGTTATTCAATATTTTCACAGAGCACAAGGCAGAAGAAGGAGCGAGGTGAATACAAGGAACGTAATTGCTTCTGTTTATCCAAGAAGCCCAAAGTTCACACTAACACTTTAACTCTTCAAGAAAGAAGTCATGAAATAAGCACAAGAGAGAACATACTCATGATTCGGGTCAGGTTAAAAACAGTAGGATGCTTTCAGTCTCTTTTTACACCAGTTTGCTGGTGTTTCCTTGGTGTGATGCTTATGTGCAATACAGTTACTAAAAAGGGACCCAGTTCACCACTTTTTCCTCTCCTGCAGACACTGATACCTGAGAAAAGCCTCATCCCTCATCAAGCCAGAAGGAAAACATACAGCGCTAATAACTACTAGAGATGCCAGCCAGCATTAACGAGAGCTCAGGGAGAGACTGGGAGATGAGTTACATCTAAGTAGTTAAGAATCTTTATTTCTTGCAATTTTTTTCCTCTAGCACTTGCCGAGGACTTGTGCACAATATTTTTGCCGTTCCAGGTGATAGGATTTAGGGTGAAAAAAAAAAGTAAAGCAGATCATTTTACTTTTTTTCCTGAAGTCCAGCCGGCTCTGATGGGATCCAGCGAAGTAAGTCTAACAAACTGCTGCTGGAAAGAACAAGTTCAATATTATAATATATCGAAATGCTGAGTTAGGTACCGTATCAGTAGATTATACTGTCATCTAGTGGCAACTACTTACCTTGCAACCCAAAATACTGGTGACGAATCTAGACTGCAGATACCTACCAAGGAGTTTCCCCTTGACCAGTTTTCTAAAACAGTCAAATGATCAAGGGCTCATTCAAGGGCTCTCACCACAATAACGGAAGACACAGACACACATTGCGGACTTGATCCTCCTGCATACTTTGAAAACAACAGGCCCCTTAAAACTGTCCCAGAAGATGCATAGCCCACCTAAACTTATCCTGCTTCCTGAATAGTGGAAGGTGAAAACCACGAGCTGAAAGTCAGAGAAAAGCCAGAGCCCTCTATCATGATGCAAAGGAAAACATGCAAGTCCCTAACACATCACATTAGGGACTAGCTGGTGATATTTTACTCTTTTTTATAGGAATGCTTTTTACTGGGATGTCACTGACATAAGAATGCATAAAGCCAAATATTAACTTGGAAATAGATTTAGCAATAAAGTCAGAGGGACTTCCAGATGTTCAGAGAACAGAAGTTAATGGAAGGAAAAGAACAAATTCATCACTAGACAAATATGAGAAGTGGTTTAAACATGATTAAGAACCCACAGGCCTGTTTAAGAGCCACAACTCTAAGTGTTCACCCCATTATAACATAAAACTGCCCATAAAATATTTGATTAAAGGATTGTTAGAGTCAATCTGCTATTGACAGAACCAGTTGGAAAGAATGCAATGGCATTGAAGTTTATCAAGCTAAAGTACTGACCAGTCTACTCAGAGAAACACCAGATTTAAACATCAAAGCACAAAATTCCCCCCCTTCCCCCTCCCCCCCAAAAAAACCAAAACCGAAACATTCTGGATTGGATTTAAGATCATTGTAAGAAACTAATGAATTCCTTTAATTCACTGCTGGAAGAACCAGTGGCTTTCAATTATCTTATGTCACCAACCAAAGCATATAAGCTGGAGCATTCTATCTCTTATTTTTTCTTAGGGATGGTACAGATATGAAAGAGAGCCAGAAAAGGTGTCCAAGGAGAAGGAGAGGGAAAACAGCGAAGAAACAGCAGGCTTAGCCTGAGCAAACACTGAAGGATGGGCCAGAGGGAAAAATGGACAAGACCTGCCAGACCAGATACTGACTGAAAGCAAGGCGTGCAGACACAGATACTGTGTCTTGCTCTTTAGTTCATTCTGGTGTCCAGAGACAGGGATGGGTAAGACCTGGGGGAAAGGAGGATGCACAGTCCTGTGGCTGTGACCTTGTCCTGTGACAGAGACCCTCTGCATCCTTCTCCTGTGGATACAGCTCTACCGGCTCTGGGAAATAGGTGTTTGCACATCCAGATTTGCATCCAAAAGTAACTCTGCCTATGCCTACCATACCACAGATTTAATCAACCCTTTTGGACCAGAAAACGGTCGTGACTCTCACAGCCACGTTCTGCCTGCAGCGCTGTGCCAGTGTAACCATAGCTCACATATAAAGTGTCTGTGTAAGAGAAAGCAGACATGAAAAAGTTATTTCTAGCCTGCACCAAGAAGGCAATATTTCAGAAATGCTGCTGTTGGTTGGTTTTTCTTGTGTTGGGTTTGTTTTTTTTTTTTTTAAGGCAGATGGTTACACTGTTTTTCCAAACTATTGTGTATTCAATTTCTTGCACATCCTCAGATTTTGTTCGCTTTTGTGGATTGCTGTGGGAGAGATACGAATATTTGCTGGACTAGACCTTTGGGTTGGACTTTGTGCAGATGTCCTGGTTGTGAAATCCTGCGTACTCTATTATCCATCTCCCAAGCCATCCAGTTCTCCAGTGAATTCTCTTTTTATGGCTGTAACAAGCAAATTTTCTGGCTTTCACAACTCATGAGGAAAGACAATGTTCCCTAATGTATTTATATTTTTGTAATTTGCACAAATGAAATGATCTACAGGAAGAGATTCTCAGTAGTATAAATACGTGTTAACACAAAGAACACATTTGTAACAGCATTAAAGAAACTTCAAAACTAAAAAGCATTTTGATTGCAGCAGGACATTTAATATGCATACCCCTCGCTGAAATTAAGCTACATTAGCTAATCAGTGAAGAAATAAGAGAAGCAATATCTTGGTGTGAATTAACAATGCTGGCTCTGAAAGACAGTTAATTGAGATCTCAAACAGGGAGTTACAAACAAGAGACCAAAATATTCAGAACTAGCACATGTTCTGAAGTTTGACAGCACTTCCACTCAATTAAAAATTTGTTATCTTTCAGGTAGAAAGGCATGACCAAAAAATCAAATGCCAAGGGATGACAATTCATTCATCTAACTGCAGCTGTAGCTCAGGTTTACAGAGGAGAAAGGTGAGGGCAAAAGGAGAGGCAATTTTTTTATCCTGTTTTTTCTAAACCTGTATTATCATACAGTAACTGCTACCGGTACCTACTGCCACAAGAGCAGCAGTCTTGAATAAGAGCCTCCTGTGCTAGGCACCGCGCAGGAGGAGACAGGCCTTCCTCAGACACCGTTCAGGAGACAACAGGTGGACGGAGACAGACCACTGGTTGCAAGGACCTAACGAGCAGACAGGAGGGACCGCAGTCCCACAGCATGAGCAGCCCAGCACCTCTCCGTGCTTTGGAACAGCAGATTACTGTATTGTATTGCTTTTGGGGACCCATGTCAAGGAAGCCTGTGGAAGGAGCCTCACTGTCCAGATACAATGTTCAGAATCCAAAAGCCCTTCAGCATAAGCAGCCACTTGTGCACATGTACATCTCTTCCACATGCTGTTTTCTGTCTGGCTCATGACAGATCAGAGGACTGGCTCGAGTCTGCCCATTCTCGGCCCCTTGCTTTAACTAGTGAAGATGGTAGCTCTGCAACACATACCCCGCTGCTATAATCTTATAGGTTAGGACACATTACTAGATAACTTCCATTTTAACTGCTGTAACAGTACAAGTATTTCTGTGGGCCAACCTAATGTTCATTTTGTATGCTCTTATAATCTTGTATTGATTACAGATTGCACTTTTTAATTATTTTTTATATAATGAACTCTCAATTAGCTGGGGCAATGAGGGAGGCTGGAGACAGAATAACCCAGATAAAGCAAGAACATGGGTAATACAAAGCAGATGTAAATTAGGCCATAAGAACAGAGTAAATATGTTTACCTTTGAAAAACAAAGTTGTTATGAAGAATGAGGTAGTAAACATCATGAAAATGAGGTGGCAGGGGGAAGTGGTTAATCCACAACTCAAATAATCTTCACACAGCTAATCAAAAGTTGATTGTCCATGTTTACACCTGCAGTAAGCTCCGTTGCTGCTCTTCTGACAAAAAGTTCCAGCCCCTGGCTTGTGTAGGCCTGGGACTGTACAAACTAGGGAGTGGAAACTGAAATCTGATCTGTCTTGGTGAGGGAGATCCAGTTTCTCATGGATATAGAGGTTCTCAGATTGTAATTAGTGAAGGTAGAAATCATGACTGGTACCTAATGCTTTGCAGGCCACAGATTTCTAGCAGACCACAGACCTCTGGAGGTGGAAACTAATGGAAAGCAGCTCCCAGGCTCCACATGGATGCTGCACTTTCTTCAAAGCATCCTCACCAACTGTGGGACTTAGAAAAATTCCAGCCTGGCTAAGCAGCCATTTTTGGTGCCCTTCTACAAAATCAAGATGTGCTTTAATCCCTCAGAACTTGTGAAGGGAAAAAAAAAAATCTTTAATTCTCCTGCCACAGCAAATAAGAAACTTATACTGATACTACAGGTACCAGTTCCTCTGTCCTACCACAGATAGGTTTTTGTGCTCCGAGTTTTGTTCTAATAAAGAAATAAAAGCAAGAAGATCAGAAAAAACATGGCGATTTTATGACATTTTGAAAGCTGCTCTGAAAAGCTTGCATACTAAAAAGACATTATGTCCCATCCAAACTGTGGTCCCCAAGGCCATCCCCAGAAAACAAGGCCAAAGAAGAAATGACTTAAGGACATAGTGCCTGTTTTCAATACTGACTGAGAGAGGCAGGGAAAAAGTGCCACGGGACCATTGAGTCTGCAAGATTTTAGAGTTGGAGGCTTCTGCTGCAACACAAAAACTTAATTCAAGAGCTCCTTCTAGTTTCTGACAAAAAAAACTTGTTTATTTCAGGAGGTTTTGGGCATTCTTGAAGAATCAGATTTATTTATTTGCACTGCTACAAAGAGCTTCAGAGGAAAACTGGAAATGTGCCTGGTGCTGGATAAAATGTCAAAGAATTTACAGCCAATATGGATGGGACAAATGCATTCCAGTTTTACAAATATGAAACTGAAGCCTCAAATTACACTGAAAACCCATGATAGAGCTCACCATTCAACTTACATTCCTGAACCTGATTTAATGCCTCACCTACAAATATCTTTGCCTTTTAATTGGGCCAATTTACTTTATAATTTGCCTCATTTACAAAGGTTATTAAAATTGACAACTGAAACTAAAAACTGACACAGTTTAAAGCACGAAATAGGAGAACAAGCAATGTAATCTTGTACCCAACACAGAGTCCTACGGCCTGACTCTGCTGAAGTTCCCCAGTGCAGGAGTTCCTCTTGACTCGGTACCAGTGATGGCCCACAGCCAGCCAAGGGAGACTAAATAGCACTAAGCTGGCTGAGGCTGGTACAGAATTAATGCGACCAGTACATCAAGACTTTTTCCTCATTTAGACAACCTCTCTTAAAAGAATGAATGATCTGGAACAGAAATATCTTAGTTGTGAGAAAATTAGTAATGGCAGAGGTGAAGCAGAAACACAGGTGACAATAATACTAGCCGTACATATTTAAAATTTCCTTCCTTGGTTTATGTGAACACATCATTTATATTAGTAGCCTCAAAATGAGATGTGATCAAGTCTTTTCAAGTTCGATTACTTTCAGGAAATGTAGAAACAAAGACCAGTTCACCTTGTGAATTACACACATCAAATTGTTGCTTGTAGCTTGGCTCCTTCTGCCTTTTTAGCCTGAGTCTGCAGTTGCACTGAATGCACTCAGATCATGTGGCTACATCCATACAGAGCTGCCATCACTCCAGTACTACATGTCACACAGCCATCCCCAGTCAAAAGTCATCTGAGCTGCTCATTGTGGAGGCTGGGAGAGAAAATCCCCCAGTATGAACGCTCTTCCCACACTTCTGCCATTGACCTTGGGCTTGTCTGAGGCCCTTTTTTTCAGCAGTGGCCATACGCAGATCTTCAAAGGAGAGTAAGAGTGGGCCAAGCACATGTGATGCTTCCCCGCAATCTCTTCCAACCTCCAACCATATTCAGTTCAGGGAACTTCAGCTTGATGTGGTTTGTCAGTCTGGTAACCCCAATGGATTTCTCTTCTGAGTACTTGCTCAGTCTCCCCTGAAACTCACGTAAAATTTTGGTTCCCGCTAAGTCTACTAAACATTGCATGAAGAACAACCTCTTTCTGTTTGTTTTGAACCTGGTTATGGAGCTACGTGGACCTGCAATCCGACCCACTACAGCTGCTCTTATATTCTTGCGCAGACATTTGGTTTGTGAGATAAAATCTGCAGGTCATGCCTAGTTTTACCATGAAACGCATGGAAAAGAGCTGGCTGCTTCAAACGGGATTCTCAGCAGCCATCTGGCCCACAGTGTTACCGAAACTAAGTGATAGGAAAAGCTGGAAGGAAGGGTGTTTAATAAAAACACTGACTTTTCAGGCTAAGGCCCCAGGGAAACATCTATGTCGGATGAGGATTCATAGCCCTCAAGCTTCTGCTCTCTCACCGCCTCCGTCATTCCTTTCCAAGCTGGAATAGGCATCACTTTTGCCTGCTGTAGTACAAAAGGAGGAGGAGCAATTTGGCAGCATGGCTGGAGCTGGGACACTAGTCCAGGACAAAGGAAACATTCAAATTCTGCCTTAACCTTCCACATCTCTTGCCTCCCAGGAGAGTGCTCCAGCCACCCAGCAGCAGATGACTTTGGTGGCAAAGCATTTGCCAGTCATTCAGTCACTGCCCAGGCACCATGGCAGGGGAACTCCAAAAAACTGACGCCTGGTAATGCAGGCGGCTGCTCTGGGAATTGCCCTCCCAGGAGGCGGGGAGTCAGCACTCCAAACTGCTGCTTCTGTATTTCTTGATGAGCACCCTGGGCAAGTGCTCCCATCACTAAAAATCCCAAAGTCTTAGTCACAAGAGAGACACAGAGAAGCAGATACATGCCAGGGTGGTTTCAGTCCTCGGCATTCGCAGAAGAAGTTCAGGGGTCCATTGTCCACCTGTAAATACGAAGTGCTACTTGAGATGTCCCAGGGCATCTGGTCCAGCCTCCAGCTGTCTCTCCAGAGGCTGCATGTCTGCTGTAGGACCTGAGACATGATTGCCAGGCTTGTGCAGACATTTCTGTTACCCACTGAAACGTTTCAAATGGTATTCAATGGCTGGACATAGGCAGCTGAGCAGAACCTTCCTACGCCTTCCCCCGAGTCAGTGGAACTTCACAGCCAATATTAGACGCCATAAGGTCAGGCATAGGATCTGAGGTCTGCACATTGGCTAAATATATGAATTCTCCTTTAAATGTTCTTCAAGAACCTATATTCTTCCACAGAGCAAGACCTTGTTGGCTGCCACACCTCACATTGAGGGTGTAGGGTAGGCGTCCTGCATTGCTGATGGACTTTCCCTCTCTCTGCTATGTGGGGTCACTCTGCCACAAGGATGTGAGCTTTCCTGGGGCCGAATTTGCTGTTCAGGTTCTTCACAGGGATTTTTTTTTACTTCAGAGCTCACAGCTTGCTCTGGTCTCTCTGAGGCATGGAGAAGATTTGAGCGAGGCCTTTCTAGTCACATAACATGTTCGACAGCTACGTATCTTTTAATAGTCACAAAAGCCATGTCTCCTGCAGAATAGATCATATGAACTAGTTTTAGGTAGTCCTGCAAGGAGCAGGGAGCTGGAGTCAATGATCCTTATGGATCCCTTCCAACTTGAGATATTCTACGATTCTATGATTTTCATTACAAATAAAGCATCTGATACGTTAAGCAGATTTCCTTGATTATGAACCAACTCTTACTCCTACTGATGTCTTTGTTCTTCATAAGTTGCTGCAAATAGGTTGGACAAACAGGAGGTGGTTTGCCTGGATCATTTGACAGTTGTAAGGTACACTAGGTGATCCTTACCTTAGATCAAAATCAGACATTTCTCCTCCTTGATTAGACGATAAAATTTAATCAGAGAAAAAAGGTACAAATAGATAATAAAGAATAACATTGATACTACATTGATATAAATACATTGATATTACATTATACATGTTACTTACCCACAAACCCAGATAACAGCAAGCCACAAACAGTTTAAGAGGCACACAGACATTGTCAAATGCAAGCTGAGTATAACCAAATTTTTATCAAGTCCTTACATTGCAGAATCCAGGCAGCTCTAGCCTATACTGCCGTGGTGTCTCTAAAAAAATAGGGTTATTTGTATACACAATTGAGCTTTTTTATAAGCCACAGGGACACAAAATTGTAAGAGTCTCTTTTTTCCTGCCTCTTTTCCCTTCACCTAAAAATTACATTCATCCAGTATATTTCTGCAGAAAATGTACTTAAGATTTTCCTTAAGTACCTTTTTGAATAAGGGCCAAAGATTATAAAATTAAGAATTTAGGACTACAGAAATCAAATTAATAAGGTAGTGCGCCAGGGGGAGCACATA
Source organism: Alca torda (assembly GCA_008658365.1). Taxonomy (NCBI): domain Eukaryota; kingdom Metazoa; phylum Chordata; class Aves; order Charadriiformes; family Alcidae; genus Alca; species Alca torda. Next base: position 141,881,564 of record CM018076.1, read on the forward strand.
AGAAACCACCATAAAATAATAATAACAGTAATGTTCACATGCGTATATAAGAACGTGGGCCAGAGTGGCAGTGTGCACGTGTGTGTGTGTTTATATTTACAGCCTCTCTTGGAAAGGTGTGTTACACCATATATGTTAGTAAAGCATCCGTGAAAATTATTTCTAAAAGACACGACAGAGACCATACAGAACATACTAACATTAATGGCTGTCAGTAATAATTTCACACACCAGGTGTACTCTCTCTCATGTCATGTGCATCTGGTGATCTGATGGCAACTGCTTGCAGGACTGAGCACGTAGGGTGTGATGGGCTTTTTGGGAGATAAGGTACAAAGGCACGATACAAAGGGACCTCCATATTCCTCTGGAGCTGGTCAAAAGCCTCTTACAGGGAAACCTGTTAAGACTTCTGTTACGCATAACGTAAACTTACACATAAATACTTTCAGAGTCCTGATCCAGACTCCACTGAAATAGTGAAAATGTCCATTTTCTTTGATGAGTGTTGCATTGACTCTCATTTTTTTTTGGTAAGTTCATGCCTTAGTTGAAGTCCCGCTCAGCCATTTGATTGTATGATGGCAAATCCCAGCTCCACAAAACTTGTTCATGGCTTCCAGCAACTAATTTTATAACTAAAAATTACAAAATTATAGTTTTATAAAATGGTTGAGATCTTCAAGTGGTAAGATATTCAAATAGTCACAGCATGGGATGTTTGCCTTCTGGTTTTTGAACCTATAGATTCAAATGCACTTACATCCCAGTTTTAAGCTGTTCCGATATCCCTAAGACTTAGAAATTCATTTTGCTTTTGTTAATGAAAACAGAGACTCCTGCACAGACACTTGCTTCAAGGATCTAAGGCTTTAAGAAAGATACATTTAATGAAAGTACAAGGGTTAGCTCGTGTTGACTTGTGGTTCACTTGTGCTATGCTAAATAAGGCTGAGCCATAGATCTGGGGGAAATAGTATCACTGAACAGTAAATTTGGCAAAAACTGATTTTCTAAGGAGTAAGAATACTTGCCAAGAATACTTGCCTCTTACAGACTGTTTTAGCCAAAAAAAAAACCAACCAACCAAACAAACAAACAAAAAAAACTAAGAAGAAATGTCAAAAATATCAAAACACTTCTCAACATTTTCTGAGTGAAATGTTCTATTTCAGAAACATCGACACCTTGTATCCTCATTTTCCAAATAAGAAACTGAAATTCTCTATTTGGAAAGGCACTTTTTGCTTACAAATTGAACTGAGCTTCAGAAAGGAGGCACTAGAAAGGGTTAAACAACCTGATAATTAAACACAAGGAATTGCCTCAAACCAACTGGTCTTGGCATTGTTTTTTAAAACCAGAATCTTCAAATCCCTTGTAACTATTTGCAAAGAAACCCATAGCTCCTTAGCTGTGAGGAGATGACTTAGTAGCTTGAAATGATTAGGAAGGACTTGTCTTCCTAAATTTGACTGCCAGTTTTGACAACATTTCCTCAATGACCTTGAGTACATCACTCAACGCTCTGTGCTTCAGCTTCCTCGTCTATCTACTTGGATTTTACTAGGATTGTATCGAAATCATCTCATGTCAAGAATATTCATTTACCAGTATGGATTGTCATTTACTTATCGGTTTATCTGTGACAAGGCTGTCCTGTAATGTCATCGTCATCTTATTAACTGGGAAAGTAGAGCTTTAGGTGTATTTTTATCCCACTACGGATTATAGGAGTTTGGTCGGTGTGGTTATTTCCATTCCTCTAAGTAATCAAGTGATTTTTCTAGTGTGTTTGTATGCATTTCTAAACTGTTCCAGCTCACATTTGCCTCTCGGTAGTGTTTCCTTCAAAAATAATTGTATTGAACTGCAGAAAATAATAAAAAGAAACATCATTGTAAGCATGGCGCAGCACGCAATCCCTTCCCTGATAGGGGAAGGTTTCTTGCATGACGCAAAAAGCGTGCTCATGCTTTTTGCTTTCCTCACAAGGAAATTAAATGAATTTCCACAACCAAGATTTAACCACCAGTAAAATACCAACCTGCTGGCACAGGCCATTACCAGCAAGGTGAAGTGGCTCACACAGAAGCAGGTACTTGTGCTTCATCTGTGCTCTGGGACCTCTCAGAAGTTTTACAATATCAATTATCGGGACTAAGCCGTTGGGAGGAGTATTTGCATGCAGCAAGTTTCCAAATTCCCTCTGACTTTTTATCCCACTCGATGGCCCCTGGCAGCCCATGGGCTGCTGGGTGGCACCTGGACGAGGACAATGCGAGGCCTCTGCTCCCAGGGGACCCGCGTGGGACACAGCATTGCTGCAGGGCACAGCAGCAGGCCTAGGTAGTGCAGTTTCTCAAGCATTTCCTGACCAAAACTGTCTCTCTTCCAACAACAACGAAAGAGCAAGTACCCACAAGTTTCATTTTGTAGCAAATGGAAGCATTTTGCTGCTAAGCTATAAGAACCTGAACAAACATGTTTATCTAGCTTATACATAGATTATTTTCCACAATGCTGCATCAAAAGAAGCGTGGCCAGCAGGTCGAGGGAGGTGATTCTGCTCCTCTACTCCACTCTGGTGAGACCCCACCTGGAGTACTGCGTTCAGCTCTGGAGCCCTCAGCACAAGAAGGACATGGACCTGTTGGAGCTGATCCAGAGGAGGGCCACGAAGATGATAGAGGGCTGGAGCACTTCTCCTGTGAGGGCAGGCTGAGAGAGTTGGGGCTGTTCAGCCTGCAGAAGAGAAGGCTCCGGGGAGACCTTACAGCGGCCTTCCAGTACCTAAAGGGGGCCTACAGCAAGGATGGGGAGGGACTCTTTACCAGGGAGTGGAGCAATAGGATGAGGGGTAACGGTTTCAAACTGAAAGAGGGTAGATTTAGATTGGATATTAGGAAGAAATTCTTTACTGTGAGGGTGGTGAGACACTGGAACAGGTTGCCCAGAGAAGTTGTGGATGCCCCATCCCTGGAGGTGTTGAAGGCCAGGCTGGATGGGGCTTTGAGCAACCTGGTCTAGTGGGAGGTGTCCCTGCCCATGGCAGGGGGCTGGAACTAGATGATCTTTAAGGTTTCTTCCAACCCAAACCATTCTATGATTCTATGAATGCAAAATACATCTGACTGCATTCACTCTGTTCCTAGGACCAGGGAAACCCTCTGGGTCAGTCCTGCCAGGCTCTGCTTCCACTCCTAAATAAAACAGCCCAGGGACTATTCTCTCCTTCATCCCCACTGTTAAACTCTCCCCAGGCAGGTGGCCAAGTCCAAGTCACCTTATGGGAGCAGTCCTAGTCAGGCACTGGGCCCCCTGCTGAGGCTCCAGCCCCTGTACCACTACTGGAGAATCTTGGGGGCACCAATGAAGTGACCTGGGAGGGAAAGGCTGAACAACACTGACATCTTGAATAACATCTTGAGGATGGGATGCTGACACTAGCAGAGCTAAATTATGTGCCCAAGGTTGCAGCAGTTGCCTGTGGGAGAGGTGGGCAGAGGGCCAGGGCTTTTATCACAAAACTGTCTTCTGATGATGAAGAATAGCCTCAGTATGCACCCTACAGCCTCTCTGCAGTACAAACGATCACAGCAACACTTCAAAAGCATGAAGGGGTAAATCTTCAGCTGGCTTGAAATCAGTTAAGCTATGGCACCAAGTACCAGGAGAAGGTACGAACACCCACACAAGCACACATGCTCAAGGGAGAAACCAAGGGGAAACTGAGGTCACCTGTGGGACATACCTTCTCTCTGTGGAAAGCAAAGTGGCTACTAGAGACTGGGTTTTAATAGCTGGTTTGATACCTCAAGGACCATCTGTTTCAGTTTTCCAGTTTGTGATGGTGAGCAATGAATGGAAAAAAATTTGAAGCAGAAGTATATATATATATATATATATGTATGTTTTGGGGGATCTTATTTGTTAAATGCTTTAAATTAAATAATAAGTTTGGTTGAGGGTAATGTTATATGGAGCTTCATGTTTTTTATTCAAATTCAGCAATGATACCTCACAAATTCTAAACTTTAACAGGACTCCGATACAGGCTCAGCTGCTTTGCTGAACAGAAGTGGGTTTCATCATCCATCCAAAGACAAGCAAATGCTTCGTTCCTTGAATTCTTCTCGGAAAAGAGGTCAGAAAAAGCATGAACTTCCTTCTCAAACCCAATCCATATTTCTATTTTATTTATTTTTCTATTAGGACTAGTTGCAGATTTTTCTGTTCCTTGCTGAAACATTCACGGAATGTCTTCTGTCATCTCAACCTCTCACAGAAATAAAAAGTATACTTAACTCTATAAAAGATGTGTTTATAATGACAACCCTTAAATTTGACTATCCATTGTTATGTTCATTAATATCTCTTTCAATGCAGGAACCTGTTTCTGGAAGAGGGAATACGCCCAGATTTCCAAACTAGTAAGGCATATTTTTAACAGGGCATTGTATTTTTGGCAAGAACTTTGTTTTCTGAGGTGATACCATCTGCAATAGTCATACAAGCTTAGTTTCAAAGCTGCGAATTCGGTTCCTGTTGAAACGTATAGCAAAATTGCAGTTGAACTCTCTGCTAAGACCTCAGCACCTGCCTCCTTTCACTGCATGCAAGCATGGCCAACCTTTCAATTAAATCCTTAAACTGTGTTTCTAACCTCCCATATTTTTTCTGAAGATGCTACAGAAGACTGAGAATTAATTTACACGCTACAGCTTTTTTTAAATACCTGTAGCTGTGCACTGGGTATTTGAAGCGTTGTTGTTTGTTATTACTGGGTACTGCCAGGCCTGCACATATGCTTGCTGGGTTCTGCCTGCTATTATCATATCCAGGTGCTTTTGAACACGAAAAGACCCTGATTTTAAATACATTAGAGGAAAGCATCTTGATCAAAAGAGAGAGTTTTGTATTGTGCTTTCAAAGAAGTAGGTACAGACAGAGCTAGTTAATTTGCAGCATGAAGTAGCCCTGGTCTTCAGAGACTACATTTCCTATGAAGGGACATCTCCCAGTCGCAAATCTTCCATCATTCTTTATGGTCTGTGCCAGGCCAAATCCCAAAGAATTCAGCGGAAGCTCATCTTCATTAACTCTAAGGTTTGTCCTCCACTGACTTGACGATGTGGATGATCGAACTACCGGAGAAGCCTAAGGAAACATACACACTGTTGCAGCTGCAGAAAAAGCAAGACACACCAACACCCACGCTGCCACTGCTGTGCGCTACACAGCCCAGCAGAGAAGACTCTTTAGCAAGAGGGATTTTTCTTCGTATGTCTCATTTGCCTCAGGCTGGCTTAAAGAACATTTTCTCATAGCACATGCATGTTTTTTTTTAAAAAATGGTCATTAACAGAACAGTAACTCTGCAAGAAAAAAGATGTGGTAGGAAAAAAAGACACCTGAAAATTTGTTTCCTTCAGAAATTCTGTGTTCTCCAGCACTGATGTTCATTTTCTTATTGGCCTTGAGGAAGCGCTGCTGGTTAGCAAAACCAAGCAAGAATGACTGCCAGGTATTCGAAATGCCTGTGTATCTTTTCTATTACACCGAAATGAATACTGGTCTCTGCTGTAAACGCAGGGTCTGGTGGCATTCCCATCAAAGTCAGAGGCAAATTTCCCATTGACTTTAACCGTACAACACAGGGCCTTTACAAAACAGACAGGGCACCTTTGTATTTCCTACTGAATATGAAAAAGAAAAACCTGAGTACCGAAGTCTTTGATCAAAAAGAAAACAAACACATCTTACGGGCTTTTTAATAACTTTTTCCCCAATAAAAAGAGCAAAGTTGTTCTGAAATTATTATACCTGCTTGAACAGAAGGCACATTTTCTTCCAAGCTAGGCATTATATCATTCAATCTGTGAACACAGAGATGTAATATAAAGTAATAAAGAGGAAATACAACATAAAGTAAGATTCAGACATATTAAATTGCTTAATGAAAACACAAGAGAAAAAGACTGAGTAGAAAATATGGTTTCCTTTATTGAGAAAAATCCCTTTTCAAACCCTTAATCAATAATAAGGTTCATACTTCCTGACTTGAGATATTTTTTACATTTATTTTTTTAGAAAATTATTAAATATCTTTAATGAATATAGATTGTCATTTTTCTGCAGCCCAGCCTGGCAGCATTCTGGATAGATTGTTCTCTGCTTAATCTGTTTCCCTGTTTCTGCAGCTGACTGTTCCAAGCAGTGTGCTTCACAATTTCATTTCAGATCATTCTTGTCACTGAATTCTATCCAGTAAATGTAAATACACATTTGCAAATGCACCTGGGGAAAAGGAAATCCTGTAGGACCATGCTGCCAGTAATTTGGAGATGAGTCAAATTAACATGGAACATTTGTTATCACTTAACATTTTTATGTTCTTGTACTACAGAGAAGATTGAGGCTATAAGAGTATTATAGTCAAACCGCCAATATTCCTGTTTCCATGTTCTTTGACTCAAATTCACTGTCCACAGGCTATTAAATATCTGGAGTCAAGTGTCCAGGATGTAGAATGTAAGACTTCCCCCCGGTGTGCGAGGCCTTAAACCCACCTACTCCACCACCTTCTGCTTAAGCGCCTATGGTACAGTATGCCTCTGAACCTCTTTACTCTGTGGCGTGGAATACCAGAATTGTCACTTAAAGTAGCTGTCACCCCTGGCAAGCTGTGGAGCACTCATATTCTCTCAGGATCCTGTGGGAGCTTTACATTTTCTGCTTGGCATGGCCAGCTTTCTCCCAGTAGAGGACTGCAAGCACCTGGTGCCAGCATAGCGTATTCAAGTAAGACCCAAATCTCTGCACGCAGTTGCCAAAGGAACGAGTGAGGAAAGGCACGGGAGATCTATAAGATTACCTTAACTGTGGTATCAGGAGGTTTGGAGACTCCACGGTGCTGGCAATCTCATAGGATGCAGATTCTGTGGCACAGGAGATTGCGGAGAGAGAACAGAAAATTCCCAGTGCCTGGGGATGCTGAGACAGAGAAGGAGACCCAAGGTACCTGCAGTGATGGGGCAGGGAAAGAGGTATGGTTTGGGAAGTCCTAAGAGGTAGGTGTGTAGATAAGCAGCAGTCAGGTGTGCCAGCAGACAAGAAGTACCACCTGGGGAAGAGGTGGTGGGCACAGAGGGGGAAAGGTGCAGGTGGCTCTCAGCCATATGAAGGTGTCAAAAAGTTTGATTGCTCCTGGACTAGCCCATTTCTTCCGTATTTGCTCTATGATCTGAGGTCAAGACAGCAAACCAGTTCCTACGCGTATGTGAGAACTGCTGTTTTGGACAGCAAGGTATCCAAAAAATGAGCCCAGGGCCTGCAGACACAGCAGAAAAAAAGAAGGCTTCTATGGTGACAAGAGCTTCTACAGAGTGTGATCTGCAAATAGCCAGATCTCCACATTTCCCCACCCCAGACCATTGGTGATACAAGCCCACCACTCTCCTTCCCTGAAGAAAATCCCATGAGTGTCTCTTGAGAGACCAATAAAAATTAGTGAAAACCATCTGAAGCTCCTTAAATTGCACTTTACAAATAAGAGGTGGGACATACAGTGTGCAGAGTGTTGTGCCTGGTTTGAGCTGTACCCATGGCCAAGCAGTGGGCAGGTCAGGGCGGGCTGGAGCCTCCCACGTACCGCACGTGCCACGTGGCACCATCTGCAGGGGAGGAGCAGCTCCTGAGTGACCGTCTGGAGATGCTTTGGATGGTTGTGCTGGTGTGAGGGAAGCCACAGAAGGGGGTCCGGCAAACAGAGGGCAATACACTATAATGTATTGAAGTAATCTCATTTACACATCCAAGTTAAATTTGGCTAGTTTCTAAGGAGTATCACTACAGGCAGTATGCACATATCACCTGGAGCATCACCCCTTCCATTATAAACCTCTAATGATGGTTTATAAACAGAAACGCGGTCAAGCTAGAAATAAGCTGTCACACAAAACGCTGACATCTCTAAACACCAAGAGTATCCGAGAGATATTTTTTCCTCATTAAAAACATTGCATTTGTTTTTCTCAGAGGAAGTAGAAGTCACCAAAAAAAAATCAACATTACATTACCTAATCTTCCTCATTTTCATTTTTAATTCCTCCAGCGTGGGGCTGGGATAGCTGCGCTCCTTTGCACCGAGTGCCATGACAACCAACAGACCCATCAGGTGTCTGCACAGCCATTCTGCTTGTTACCTGGGGAAAAATGCACACACCAAACGCTCGAACTCTTTTTAAACCTATTAAATATAAATAACTAATATGATTTGACCTAGATACCTGAGTGTAATGTGTCATAACATCCCAATATAAAAAAAAAAAAAACCCAACTAAGTGTAAAAGCATTTATATACATTATGGAGGCTAAGTAAAGTTGCTACAGTGAGTTCATCGGTTGTATTACGTTTTAAGAGAAGCTCTCCTTAAACAAAAGCTTTCAAAGTGGGATATGTGAGTATGGTATTCAAGACTTAAGGTATTAATTTTATGCTATAAACACAAATTTCCATGAACACTGTAGTTAAAGCACTTTGAACTTCTGTACTTTTATAAATTCTATACATCACAAATCTGGATAATTAGTATCCCCAATGAAAAATGTATTTTAAGTTTCCCTTAGAGCTCTAGCTTTTGCACCTTATTGAAACATAAAGTGCACAGGTAGAATACCGTATCTTTTAGCAGTATTCATCTAACAAACAAGCTGCAGTTACATACATGTTCAAATACAAATAAGCAAAATAAAGATATACAAATTTCCTGCCACTATCCATTACACAAACACCACTTACAAATACAGGTGTCTACAACTCAACTGCCAGTGTTGCAGTTCTCTTTCATCTTGCAGTTAATCGATATATGCTAGAAATTTTATGTGATGCCAATGTCCAATTTGAATTTGATGTGCAAACATCAACAATATATCCAGCTCTACTTCTTGTGCTTAAAAATTATGTTATCATTTTCACAGATAACCAATTTAAATGTCCTCATGTTTTCCCTAAGAAGCACGATCGTTCTGGCAGCTGGCCTTTGCAGGAGAACGTAAGATTCTCAGAAAAATGACAGAGCTGTAAGACAAAGCCTCACAGTGTTCACCTGACGCAAGGCTTTCATTTAATTAGCTCACCTTTACCTCAGCCAAATTTAAATGAATGCATTTCTTGGTAATACAGGAAAAAGGCCTACCACTTGCACTCTATGATCTAGGTAAAGAAATTGCTTTAAAGATGAAGGATTTGGGGTTCTCTGACTGATTTTAACTTTATTCAGTTTAATTCTCCTGTTCTCTAATTGGTATTACGCCATTTTACTGCAGCTTCCTCCTCAAACATCTCTCTAGGTCTTCTTCCCTCATATCACTGAATTCCCAACGCCTTTATCTTGTAGTTGATTTGACTGTCTTCCCTTAAACGTCTCTCCAAACAGTTAATTGCTTTTCAGTTTCCCAGATCACATCCAGAGATGTTCAAACATTAATGGCTTTGCTTTCAGCTCCTGACCAGCCATATAAATCTGTTCACACACCACAACTGTCTTCATGAAAATTGGGTTCAACTCTGCCCCAAACTTCAGTACAAAATCTGTTTCAAATCCACCAGTTTAAACGTGTGTGCCACTAAAAACACAACTGTCGATGCAAAACAACCACCTTTGTGACCTTAATGTTTTGACACATTTCAGTCTGTCAGGAAGTCCGAAACAAATGAATTCCGATTGTAGCTGGCAGACAAATAAAATTCATTTGGGTGGAGGTTTCCCCATAAACGAATTCCGTTAGACTCACCGCTGCCTTTCGTCTAGTACCACACTCGTTCCTCTTCTGATCAGAAATGGGAAGAGGAGGCTGCTGCTTCTGCTATCCCTGATTCAGCCCATATGAGCTCCAGTGAAGATGCACAAGTTGGCCTGAGGGTGGAATTTGGCCCACGGGAGCAGGTGAAACCACATTTTCTCTGCTCAAGACAAAACTATGCTCACAGAAGTACAGCAAAAAGGAGGACTGTAGGAAAAGGTAACTAAACTGCTTGTGCGTGTTGTCCTCTGTGGAATGTTTGTTAATCTATTAAGTTTTTATTTATTCCCCTGCTTCATGGCAGCCTAAGAGGGGGAAAAAAAGATAATCATTTAACTAACATCTGAGAATACCTTTCAAGGTCACCTCAATTATTTATTATTAGGACTTTTTTTTTTTTGTTTGCAGCTGTTGCAAGAGAATTCCTTTCACTGAAGTATCCCCTGGCTGCAGTTTCCAACAACAAATCTATTAACTGGAATCGAATATCAAGACTACCAGGTATGCACAGCTGCACTATAGAAATGTACGATATCTGGTCATGTCTTGCATGTTATTCCATTTTTTTAAAGTTTAAATGAGTGTTTGAAAGAGGAACATGGCATAAGTTTCAGAGGAAAAATATGTAAAAACAAAAGCATCAAATAATCGCTGCTGAAGATATTTCCAAAAAAAAAAAAAAGAGAATCAGAGAAATGAAGCCTCACATATGACCCAGGGTTAGTTGTACTCAACTCTATGAGCAGAAAGAGAAGTGTGAGAAGTATGTACAAAAGGAGAGACATGATTCCTCCTGCAATGAACAGATAACATGGATATGCACATATTTTGCTTGATTTACAGGTACAAACATACTTGCACCTGTACAAGTACACATATGTCTTCTCCTGGTAGTTCACAGTGCAATTTATAAGCTTCACTTCAGAAACAGCAAGTCCAACATTCCTGGGAAATGTTTAGGAATTTTGTAGTGCTGATGATGCAACATATCACTGCAAATATGACCCGGAGTCACTGCAGTGGCAGCACGACAGATGCGGTACGTGCACAGCCTCGGGCATGTGCTGGTGCCAAAGAGGAGGAGAAGCACAAAAATCCTTTCCCTTTCCCTTATTTTTTGCAGGTTCACATAGTTCCCATTTCCCAAAAGACAGGATTAGGCACGTGCCAGTTACACCAGCTCCTACAGTGTACGGAAACAAAAACAATCCTTTAGCAGCAGTAGTAATGGGATATTCTTTATATTTTTCTTTACTTAGAGAAACATTTTGGAAGAGCTGTCTTGCAACTGAGGTCAAGCTTGTAATTGAGGTTAATACAAGTTTCCACGTATGTTAAGAAGTGAAGACTCAAGGGAAATGGAAATGAGTTTTCTTCTTCTCCTCTGAAATAAAATTCACCTGGGAGGCCTTCGGAGACTCTGGACGAGGAGTAGTGTTTCACTCCCTTAATATGGCTAGAAGGATCCTGTCTTGTTTCTACAGCATGAAGAGGAACAGGTACCCCGGTAGCACGCACGGATCCTTTACATCTTAAGTTATTTAGAACAGATGAATTTGAAGCTTCCTTATTCATCCTCAGAGGAGCTAAGGAGTTCAATATTCACACTTATGTATTTTTAAGCAAAACACTTAAAAGGATATTGGGAGCATACCAGCTGATGGGTGTTTTAATGCCCTGTTCATGTTGAAGCCCATTCAACTAAGTGTTTCAGCCTTTGAGGACGGTAGGAAGGGAGGCTTTAGTTGATGAACTGCGCAGAGTTACTGCTGAGGAATCCCTGCACACACCTCTAGCAATATAATTTTCATGTTCTTTCTTCAGCAGACAGCAGCATGGGCATTAGAGAATATAAGAAAGAGTTTCCCAAAGCTTAACAGGCTTCTCCTTTCTACATCTAGAAGTAATTTGTCCACAGTAAGCCTCTGTACTTAACTGCAGACCCACCAGTACGGGTTTGGTCTACTTAGTTTAGATTTTCTAGTTTTTCACACTGGCTGTACTTTTTCTGTCCCGAGAGGATGCTTCAAAGGTCCTAACCTGTGCAACACCATCTGGAGTTCAAAACACAAGAGTTTTCAAGTGGTGCTTAATTTTTTTCCTTTCACTTTCTCCAACCGGAATCTCCCTTCCCCTCAGGCAAGGCTAGCAAGTCTGTCACCATGCATGTGTATATATTCTCAGCGGAACTGTGTCTTTGGCAATCGGATAGGTGGTAAGGATAAGGTATGGCCTAGGGAGGGTTCGGCTTTGGTTCTTGCTTGTGAAGAGGAGAAGGAAAGGGATGTTTCTTCTCTTTTTGTAAGACCCCAGGTACCAAAAGAAATAATTAAGAGCGAAATTTCTATGTCTGCTGATCTGGTGTCTTTTCTAAGAAAGACTATTCTGTAACAAACTCATGTAACCCAACTATATGACTGAGTTTATCTTTTTACATGTATTTCTTTCTTCTGGATTGCAAGCTATTCATTGCACTCTGCACTTACACAATGCAACCTCTTGGACAGATCTTGCTTAAGAATTTTACCAAATGATAGTTGCATCTTAATAAGCCTGTGATGCAACAGACAACAAAGTAAACAGGAAAAGCTCAGCTGGAGACAGACTCTCTCTGGGCTTTTCAGCTGTGTCTGTATGTAAAATCATTAGTCCATGTGTACATATTCATGCATAGGGGAGAAACAAGTTCAGATTTAACTGTCAATGTGCAGACACGTGTACCACAGTATGCAATTTGTTGTTAATAAAAAAAGCTAATAAACAAGGTTTTGTGAGTTTACTTTTCATTAGAAAAGCTCAATAAACACAAGTGCTGGCTTTCTTCTGATCTGCTCTCACCAAATAACCTCAACATAACTTACTCTACCCACTGAGAATTTTCGTTGTTTATCAGTTTAAAATTGATCACTCTTTTCTTGTTTACTGGTGCAATAATGGCTCTGCAGCTAGAAAGAAAAGGGTTTTAGTCTTGTAACTAAAAGGAACACAGTCATATTCATGTTAAGATGTTTCCCTCATATTGTAGAGCTACAAAAACAGAGAAGGGAACTCTTGGAGGAAGGGGGTTGCCACTCTGCAAATTTCTATTAAAAGGAAGAAACAATTCCACGGAGTACGGCTACCCAGTTCTGGCAGTTTCTGCCTGCTTTTATTCCACTTATACTTTACTGAATAAAACTGTCTTCTACTACACCTGCATCTCTATTTGTCCTACTAAAGCAGTATCCTGCCTGTGGCAACATTAAGTTTCGCTGAGGTCATTGATAGCTCAAGGTGTTCAACATCTCACTTACAGTCTGATCCAAAATATATTGAGATAACTGCTGTATTCTTCTCACCAGAGTACATTTTACATTAGAGCTCCCGGAGCAGGCTCTTTTGCTACCAGTCATCTGTTATACTCTACACCATTCACCCATTTGGCTGTTAAGAAATTGTGGTGTTGATACGTGGGTAGCAAATTCCATTATTGCCGGGGCATACACAGCTGCCCGCTGCTGGCTAAGGCCATGCTCCCTTAAAGCCAGAGAGGTTTCCTCCAGCAATATTGATGGGAGCTGGCATGGATCCTTCGGTCAGCATACCATGGCCCACAAAACCAACACTATTTGTAAGCTGCTAAAGCTGAAAACTTCAGAGAGTAAAAAAGATATGTATTACATGTACTGACACAGTCATAAAAAAATTTCACCTACTCAAGTGAGTTCCCTTCAGGTGTCCCCTTCCAAAAATATCTCTTCTACTCTCTGTGGACTTTTCTAAATATCTTGGTAAAATGTAGCAAATTTAAGAACAGCATTAGAAAGGGCAGTCCCATACTGTTAGGCATTTGATGCTTATTTTCCATGAGTCCAGCAGGGGTCATATGAGGGACAGTGACTTTTTTTGACACGCTTTCCCTCTGCTCCCTCACTTCTCCAGGGGCAGTACAGCCAGGGACAAGGTGGGAGTTGGAACAACTCCAGGGAGCCTGGCTCACCCCCTGGGCTGCCGTCCATGATGCAGAGTGATAGAAACTGCACTGTCCCTCACCAGCATACAAGCCTTGCTGCAATTTGGCTCTAACGATGCCAGTCCAGGACCTAAAGGACATGCAATTCCACACGGCCACGTCGCTCTAGTGAAGCACCTTGTCTCCTGCTCCATCTATGTAATGTTTTCCCCACAGTGAAATACAACAGGGCCAAGCTTACTGCCTCACCCATTGGGAACTCAGGACTACTGAATGCTTAATGTCATAATCCTAACACTGTGTGGAAAAGGGTTTTGATATTTAAAAAGTCTTCCCTGAAGTATTTGATTAAGTAGGTCAGTCTCTTACCTAGATGACATATTGCCTTCACTTTACTACAGAGCAGTCATTAGGCTGCACTTTCAAGCACTGTTTTACCATTTAAGTGATTTGCCTGCATTCAGCTAACAAATACATGCGTGGCCTTTAACAGTTTGTCTGTGGCCTTTTATATCATTGGTTTGGCCTTTTATGTCATTGGTTTGGCCTTGCAAGCACAAGGCAGTACCCGGCCTCAACTCCCTTTGAGTTCATCCCAACTGAGGATCTCCAGGATCTTACAAGAGACACACAGTGCAAATCATCCTCAGGCCTTTTGTATAACCCTTTTCCTTCTTTGTTGCCCACATCTCCTGGCCCCTCTGTTCCTAAAGTGATTCTTCTGAAGGGAAGGGAAGGTTTTCTGCTATATCTCGACACATTCACAACATATGTGTTGATGCTTGTCTCTGCCCAACTGTTGCTTTACTGCATAACCTCTATTTTGCTGCATTCTCCAGCAGTCCATAGTCTATCAAAGTTAGAAAAATTAAGTTGCTCTCTACAGTCCAGGTGGCTGACATTGGTTTTAATTCCCTTTCCCAGATCTTAGAATTTAATCATCAAATTTCTACGTAAGTTCTACCCCATAGAACTTTACTCCCAAACGCCGAGGCTTAAGTTTGCTTTGAAACATCAAGTGCATTTATTTTATTTTACATTTATTTTTTTGGGGATAATTTATTTTAATCCTAATAATCACTTGGTTTCATTTTCTGCCCTGTATATATTTTCTTTTGTTCCCATCACCCAAGTAGATGTTTCATGGTTAGCTATAAATTTGCATCTGTTTGATCTCAGGTGTCTTTCTGCCTTAAGAATTAATGGTGCTTTTGATAATATATACTCCAAAGGTATATTGTTTTGAACAACTCTTTTGACCTACTTGTTTCCATAATGTTTGAGGTTTCTGTCAACGTGATTTCTCTTTATCATTTTTCTTCCCTTCCCTTCACCAGAGGTAGATTTTCTTCTAACAACCTATTTCACTTCAATTCAGTAAAACTCCCTTTATTTTTTAATTTTCTTAGGTTATTGAAGTCCCCAGATTCCAAAAACATTAATTTTACATTTTGTCAAACAGAAGGAAGTTCAGTAGATTCAAATAGAACCAGACTGAATAATCTTACCTATGTAATGTCCTTTTTCCTTCACTTTGAAAAATTCAGCAACTGTGGATGAAATTCTTGTTCCTGTGATAGCTTGAAAAGAAAATTAAAGTAAGTCTTATTTCATTAGATCTGAAATATAAAACTCTTTGTCACCTTTCAAAAAAATAAAAATTATTCAAATTTCCATATAAGTAACATGCAGACACTCCTGATCCATCTAGCAGAAATTTTATTTTACAAAGACCCCAATCTTGCAATCCAATCTGAACAGAAGAGCCCTTTCACTTCCAGTGAAAGCCAGTGAATCTAATAGGCACTAGGCTTACAGAGGTGTTCTGGCACTTAAAAACACAGACAGGTGCATAGTAAGATCTTAAAAAAAAATGTTTAGAAAGTGAATTCCTATTGAAATAATTTCATTCCAGTTCATTTCAGGGTATATAACATAACCCATTCTACTTTAAATGAAACAAGCCAGCAAAATTGAAACACAATTTTGTTTTACAAAAAAAAAAAAAAAATCCAAGAATCGGCATTTCTGTCCCATGGAACAAGAAAAGGCCACTTCGGGCAAGGTTCGGGCCACGCATTCTACAGGACTGCTGAATTCCTGGGAAAACGATCCATCTCTCTGAACTCTGTCACGCATTCAGAGATGTGCTGAGTACGGCAACAGAGTTTCTGCTTCCTAACGATAGCAAGTGCATGTGCTCACAAAGTGGCAAAAGGCCTAATTTCACATCTGCACATCAAGCACATGCACCAACAGAGAATGAAGGCGGTGCTGCTGTTTTCAGTTTTGTAAAAAGAGACGATTCCGTTGAAAGGCAGAATAGCTTCGTAGTCAATATAACATGCTTTTAATAACTACACAGTCTTACAAATACATCAAAAAGGCAATGTTCAGATTCAGGTTATTACACTGGGGTAAAGTTTGAAGACTTGCTTTCCAGGTTATATCACAGAGATGACTGCAGTTAGCTTCAAGAGCAACAACATTTTCAAATTACTTTTCATAGAATATGAGCCCAGTTTCACTAAGTTCTAGCCCATATTGGATCCAACCCAAACTCAGAACTGACACTTGCAGTATGAATGAAGTGCTCCTTAGAATTAAAATATATTTGAAAGTTTGGTTATACGTGGTACCGCCTCTTCTAACTAGACAGGAAAAAAAAAAAAAAAAGATCACTTACCAAATATAGAAAGGTTTCTGTAAATACCACAGTGATTTCATCTTGGAAAGAACAAATGTCTAGGAAATGACTGCAAACAAAACTGACAAGTACAGACACCGAATAAGAACCCCTGAGCTATCTCAAGCTAATTTTGTAAATCACTGGGTAATTTACACAGCAAGCTGCTAAATTAGCATTCTAGGATCTCGCTGGAAATCTCCTTTCCTCTAAGATTAGCCTCGGTGTTAGCTAAAATGCCTTTAACAAGAGGAAACCCACCCTGAGGACACAGGTGGACTGGCAGCAGCGACACCAGCCATGCAGCTGAGAACGGAGACAGCACAGCACCTCTTTGCTAAATCACGGCGTGTGTCTGTAATTGCTAACGTTTCAGAGGTGGCCACAGCGGACAGGGTCTGGTTTATTTTATAAGTTCTTGGTAGCTACACTAAAACAAATAAAGAGGAACACTAAAATAAATAAAGAGAAAAGCAAGCATTTTTATGGCATAATGCCACCATGCTTCTACAATTCTTTTGAACACTTATCATTTAACATAATGAGTTATGGAGTGAAAAGTGCAGAAATCGTTATCGCAGACCTTCTAAGAGGGGAAGCTGACTATAAATATTTGAGAATTGTTCTTTCTTAACAAGACAATTTTATCCACATAAATTGTTGCAATTAGGTATTTATTATCTCTCCCGCACCACTGATTAACAAGCTAAAACTGCAATGGTTAAGGCTATGAAGAATTGGAGACTCCATGTTGATATGGACTTCTACTATTTCTTTATAACTGTTTGAGAATGTTTTCTGATTTATATTTAAAAAAAAAAAAAGTTTAAACTGCTTGACAAAAATTTCATTGTCCTCACACAGCTCACTGCTGCCACTTGTTTGGAAAAATGAAAGGTAAGTTGAAAAATGCACCTTTTCCATTTTCATCTCTAATTGAATTCTCTCTTGACCCCCTTATTCCCCATGGCTGTATTTCAGGTTTTGATGATAAGAAAAAGAATTTTGTATTTGGATAATACAATTTTCTCACTTGCCTTCGGCGACCTTCAGCTCAATTTCCTCTCCCCAGAGACACTGTATATTATAGAATTGAATCAAATTCCTTATTCATAGAAAAAAAGTTCCAATTTAATCTGAATATTCAGCATTTTACACTGGTCAGGGTGATGGATGGCAAATTGAAATGCTTTTGGATCAGGTAATCAAATGGTAGAATTCAGACTTGTATTGAAAAAAATAATGAAGTCTATTCAATATTCTCATAAGGTGCAAAAAATGCACATTACATGGTAGAACTGGAGCTTTTTCTTATTACCTAACCAATAACATCTCCATTGCAAAAAGTACAGTAAAACATTAAGAATTTATGTAGGTTAGAACATGTGAAAAACAGCCACCGTTGAGGGAAAACACGGGCATCTTCCTAAGAGTGCTCAAATGAACAAGTACAAAACTGGGGGAAAAACAGATCTGCTCCCAGTACACACCTGCAATGTTCAATGCTGGCTAACTGAAGCCTTTTAATATGTTTTTAAATGCTTTTAGAGGAAGAAACACATCCTTTTTAATCACTTCAAGTCATTTGATATACTAAACTACTGTCATGTTTCATTTCCAGCCCCAAAAGTAACATTATCAGGTATCTCATTATTTCCAAAGGGCTACCGGTTTCATTTTGGAAAACTGTCTTGCTGCTTTTGAAGTTCAACCCCAAAGCAACAACTGATTTGAACAACTTCAGCTTGGCACCACCCTACTGATGGCAGCATGCTTGGACACTTGGACTTCGACGAGATGTCTCCATAAAAGCAAGAGGATAATGATGCTGCATAAATATGGTTTGGTTTAAAAACTCTATCAGCAATTCCTTTCTTCCCTTCTAGAGATGCATGGAATTATCCTGTTTGGCTTTTAAATACTGTATTATTTCTTCTCTATTTATTTGGCGTATTTAAGCCCACAAGAAGTGCTTAACTGCAGGCACCACTAGTGTTTTATTAAAATTGCAATGCAACAACCTCAATGTTAAGGCACTGTGTTAAAAATGTAGTCCTGGGCTGCCTTTACTGACCGTACCCTAACTTGTGCAAAAGGAGAAGCCTCCTCCATGTTTATGCTCTCACCTCACACACAGGCACCTGGGGCACAGCCCTTATCCAGGCCAGGCTGGTGAACTGGGAAGGGAACCCCCCCTTCAGAATAACTTCCCCACTTCACCTGGCAGACGTGAGGTGGCCTTCACAACCCGGGGAGAACATTTTCCCTTCCTCCACCTCACAAGCAGCTCACAGGGACAGTGCTCCGACTCGAGCTTCCTATGTGGGAACAGAGCGCTCTGCATGATGCCAGGCATTCTCACCGGGCATTTATTTGCTGGAAGTAACGTGTGGATGGAGTTTACCTTAAACAGCTTGTGCAGTTTCACAGCCACAGGGTAAAGACAGGGTGTGAGGCATGTGGAAAAAGCATGCACAGAAGCACTCTCAGGAACAGGTTAAGTGCTCAGACTATGAGGGATAATGGTCACACTGGAAACATTCAGAAGTTTCACAAGGGGAGACCTTACAGTGGCCTTCCAGTACCTAAAGGGGGCCTACAGGAGAGATGGGGAGGGACTCTCTATCAGGGAGTGTAGCGACAGGATGAGGGGTAACCCTTTTAAGCTGAAAGAAGGGAGACTTAGATTAGATATTAGGAAGAAACTCTTTACTCTGAGGGTGGTGAGGCACTGGAACAGGTTACCCAGGAAAGCTGTGGATGCCCCATCCCTGGAAGTGTTGAAGGCCAGGCTGGATGGGGCTTTGAGCAGCCTGGTCTAGTGGGAGGTGTCCCTGCCCATGGCAGAGGGGTTGGAACAAGATGATCTTTAAGGTCCCTTCCAACTCAAAAACCATTCTATGATTCTATAAGTAGAAGCTCTTAATATTGAAATAACTTCCAAATCAAGAAACATTGGCAGGAAACAGTGAATGCTAGCAAGAACAGTAACCTGTGATCCACCAGCACAGTCATGGGAGAAGAGCTGAGCCTAGACACATACACAAATATATTCATGTCACTCAAGCCTCAGGTAAAAAAAGATTACGTTTTGCCAACCTAGCCCTGCAAGAGCAATTTAGGAACCAAACATTATGTGGCACCACTGCATTGCTATAAGACTGGTTCTGCAATGAAAGCAACCAACAGGTCCACTGAAGAATGAGAAAATAGAGCCCAGTTACTGTTCCCAGATCCCTTACCAATTGAGGACTAGCAGGAACAGAAGTCATTAAAATGCATGATTTTATAGGTTAAAGTGAACAGATACCAATACAAAGAAAGAAAGTGTGGGGTGTTTTATACAATCAGAAACACAAAAGTGAAGTTAAGATGTCACAGAACAGAATTTAAGCATGGAATTTTCATAGAACCATAGAATCATTTAGGTTGGAAAAGAGCCTTAAGATCATTGAGTCCAACCATTAACCTCGCACTGCCAAGCCCACCACTAAACCAAGTCGCTCAGCACCACATCTACACACCTTTTAAACACCTCCAGGGATGGTGACTCAACCACTTCCCTGGGCAGCTTGATAGGGCAGCAACCCTATCAAGCATGTTCCAATATTCCAATGCTTGATAACGATAACCCTTTTGGTGATGAAATTTTTCCAAATATCCATCCTAAACCTCCCCTGGCACAACCTGTGGCCGTTTCATCCTATCCTTCGCTACTTGGGAGAAGAGCCCAACCCCCACCTCACTACAACCTCCTTTCAGGTAGTTGTAGAGAGCGATAAGGTTTCCTCCCCTCAGTCTCCTTCTCTCCAGACTGAACACCAGTAATTTTGGAGTAGTTCAAGTAGAAGCTTGCACTCTGTCCCAAATAGGATGGGAAATAAGCATGTACTTCTGACTAATGGATTAGCTGCATTTCAAGGTCCAGAACACCGAGGACATTTGCTGCACGCACTTACATCTGCTGACATTTATTTGGAACTTCTTTTGTGAGCACCTCTGTGGGAATATACAATGTGTAAGACGTACATGTGAAAGAAATTAGTGCAACATGATACAAAAGGCAATCCAAAAAACGATTAAATTTTGTTGAAAAGTTGCATTCGGATCTTGATCCTTCTAGAAAAGTTCTTAGTACTGTTCCTTGTAGAAGGGCTAGGTACAGAGTCAGGACAGTAAGGCTACGTGAGGAAGTGCTTAAAAGTCAGGAAATGCCAGTGTTAAAATGCTAATATGATCTGGTTTCATGTTACCATGGGGACTATTCCCAAAGGTCATATTAGCCTGTGGACACTAAGCCCCATGGGGGAACTTTCACAACCAAGGGATACCAACAGGCTCTTCTGGAGGGCAGCTCAAGCCCAGCAAAGTCTGCATCTATCTGCTACCCAGACAAATCCAGCCCCTGCGAATGCTCCCCATACACTCAAATTATATTCTTTAGCCTCAATTATTTTCCCCAGGACCATGTGGGACATTATGCAAGCTTTGTCATCTTTCAGCTTGCACTTTTTTCATGCCTGTAATAGCCCAATATTCTGCTAATGACCCAGATCTTTTATGAGTTCAAATATTGGATCTATATCTTGGCAGTTACTGGCTGCTGTCACATTCACTTCTCTTTTCAGCTGATAATATTAAAAGCTAAACATTAATTACAGGGACTATTTCTCTAACCACGTCTCCGGGACAGAATATTTAGTCGGGAACAGCATAGCCCATCACAGCTGCAGTCTATTTGATAAGTGCTTCTTAACAGCCAGACTCCTTGTCTGCTGGGGGCTCCTCAAAGGAGCAACTTGGCTCCCGGTAGCCATTTGGTAGCGCACCTCAAAGTGCCTTCGTGAGAGAAGGACAAACAATGTCATGACAGTGCCCCGAATACCCTGGCCCAGCACTTACAAGGACTTTTTTTCCTTCCTCCGTAGGCTAACCCCAGCGAAGGTGGAGGGAAGCGGGGGCTGCCCTGTCCCCTGGCACCCCACGCCTGCCTTGCTGAAAGGCTGTGCCTTGTTCCCTGCGAATGTAAGCCAGCTTGGGGAGCAATTTAATGAAGCAGCTGAAGGTAATGCCATTTTTTGGCACCACATAAGAGAGTTTGTTGTAGGGTCACATATATGCATATAAGGGGTCATGTACCAGCAAATTTTCAGGAAATAGTAGACATGCACATTATTAGACCGAATTGCTGTCTGGCTCCAATATCTGAAATATGTAACCAGCTCTTAACCCTAAGTCTCAGCGCTGTGATGCATTTAAATCACAAAAATGTGTGGGGTTTTTTGTGTCTTAAGTTTCTGGAGTAGGAAAAGAATATCAAGAATGTAGCACCAGATCCTATACATAATTACTTGAAGAGCAATACTGCTGGAATAAGTGCCGCTACTGACACAATATTTAGATTAATAAACACTTCTCAAAATCTGAGATTGCTTCTAAAATCTTTATTTTAAAGAAATTAATCTGGGCCTCTTATGCTTTTTTTAATTAGTATTTTTTAGCCATTAATTTTATATTTCCAAGACTTTCTTTGCAACCACAAGGGCTCTTTCTAACGTATACATTTCATGGAAGATAATATTATTTCATAATCCTGGGACTTTGGAGCTGAAGCTTTATAAGAAAAACACTAAATCTTATTAAACTTTGATAAAATTATTGGTGTTGGCAACCTTGCAGGCATATGCCTAGAGCTGCACAGTGTTTTCCTCCGCTAACTACTGTAACTAAAAAGACTTTAATGAGAGCAAAAGAATGTGGCTCTGTCTGCCCAGGATCTTTTGGAATTTTCACTTTTCCCTAATGAAAATGAAAACAAATACTTTTTTTTTCCCCCTGTAAGCTTTTATGGACATCTGAACTGACTTTTGTAATGAAGAAGGATTAAGCAAACTCAGGGAAATGATAAATGTGGTTTGTATTAGTGTACTAATTAGCTCATAAATTAAGAAATAGTTAATCTTTTAGTTTTGCTGAATGAAAATAGCGGTCAAATCACAGATCAGATCTTGGAACTGGAGTAATGCAGTGGTGAATTAAAACCCCCTGAGCATAGGTGTCTGATTGCATAGCATTATGAAAACTGGAAATTTTGCTACTGGCTTTGAAGAGCACAAGATGAATTTAACCAAAGTTGTAAAATATTACTCAAGCAGCCAGACACTTAACAGATAATAATAAAAAAAATGTGATTTATTGGGTGTGTGCTTCTCATTGTGCTGTAATCCAATGATTAACTATGTTAATTATTTTTAGTTCAGTGAGCTAATTACAGCACTGGTAGCCAGCATAATCCTTTATTTTACTGCAGTTTCCATTTAATGTATACATATATGTTCACAGATGTTCAAAGACCATGCCCTAGAAATACACATTATTTCAGGAACAGTTCTGGGTGCCAAGTGATATAAATATACTTGCCCATCACACAATTTACATTTCCTTAGAACTGCCAAAGTAGAAAATGAGTGGAGGCGCTATCTGTTTTACACTGCCCCCTTGATAATCTGATGAGGACTCCTCCGATGTAAATCAGACATATGCGTATTCTGTCCCAAAACAACAAGTTTAGATCTCAGTTATCCAGACTGGGTCCCAGCCAGGTGGTGGAGATGCAAGAGCCAAGCACCCGGGCATGGTTTATGGTATGGTAGCAGACAAGTAGCTGCCAGACTTTGCAGGCTGCTGAATACAATAGCACCAAGCCTCCTCTCCCCTCTGATGGTTGCACCAGGACAAGGTTAGAAGAGAACCGGACTTGGTAACACTCAACATGGAGAACGAATAGACTCCCATTCTCACACCCCATAAACATCTTCATGCACACCTTGTTAAACACCACCCTAGAGACTGCATTGCAAGCAGTTTTCCATAAACTCCATGTGACCTGGATACAATGCTAGATAAAACCATCGGATAAAATACAGCACTAGAAGAATGTGAACCCGGGATTAAAAGATCAGCGTGACTTAATGAGGAACCAGCCTTCACATCTGGACTGCTGTAAACATTGCCCAATTCAAGGTCCCTGTGGAAAAAAAAAACATCACACCGATAGTAATTCAGTAAAAAGTATAAGAAATGTTCATTGCTAGCCCTGCAGTGATACACAGTAGGAATTAATCTAAAACTATGATGGCAAACAACTGCTGAACCAATTTTCTTCTTTGGCTTGTAGTGCACCTGCTTTTACACTATCTACATTTTATACTCTCTTTTTTCCTTGCAGAAATGTAAATATTCCCACATTAAACCAACTGCTCGTGCAAAGAGATAGCCAGTGACAAAGCCTGAGTCTAACTACACCGTGTGATAAGGAGGAAATAAAATGTATCTGCAAGTACAGAATATTTAAATGCCTGTACTCATGACACAAACTGACGAGTTACAAAGCAATTTGTAATTATACCTCCAACTTGCTCTTAAGGAGCTGTGCATCAGCAAGCTATTAACCAGATCCTGTACTACTGTAGTATTTCACCTTAAAGTGGTAGGAGACAGAGAAAATTCAAGCCTCAACATGAGGCTCTTCCAAGAGCGTTGCTGGCAGCTGAACACGTGCACCAAGTCAGCATTGCTGACATTTTTTTGTCTGCATATTATGCTACTTCTGGAGGCCATATGATCTGTAGTTCACCCCCCCAGTTCTATTTTTGGTAAGCTGCTGCAAGAAAGGATGAAGTGGCATAGTTAGCTGGTATGGGTGCATTGTTTAAGGGATTCTCAGTTATTACCATTTTCTCAGCCTTTCCCTTCAGTTTAAGTGAGGCCACATAAGGCATCCAAAGTCCTCTCCATTCCCCCTCAAAACAGTACTAGGACTAGCAATTTTTGTTTGAGTGACAGAATGCTAGACTTTATCTTTCACTAAGTGAAAAGCAACATTTATATTCTCCTGAAGTGTCTCTGACCGCATACCATAAGCAGGTTTACAAGGAACATCACCTTGGCAGTACAATCTCAATGAGCCCTTCTGGCCAAATTTTTCAATTACGACAACTTAAATGAAAGTGACCAGCTTGCCAGAGATATTCAGTACACTTGCTTCCAACTAAGTTAGCACATTAGAAAATCAGGACACAGTTATTTTAGTGCTTATATATAGGTTAGAACTGAACTTCAGATGCCTAATTTTGAAATTTATGAAGTGTGTCAGCAAAAGCATTGTAAGAAGCCTGATCAAAATGCAATTTTCTCCTTAAAGCAACATCCTGAGGAGGTACTGTAGTTCTCCTCCCCATATGACAGGTGTATGAAAAGCTCTAGAATAAAGACTCATAAAGATCCTGCAGTGAACTGCATTTTTGTATTGAGCATGTTTCACCTCACCCTCACGCTCTGTGGAACGATGATGACTCTATTTTTGAGACAAGATGAGACTACAGCTACCACAGCCCTCTGCAACCAAGTAAATGTAATGCTGCGAACACATTTATCCTACCTAACTTTGGACTTCTAAAATGTGGTTGTGTATACCTCAGATACTAATTGAAATTCTTACTAATTAGTGGAGAGGAACAGGCCTTTTTAAGTCATGATGCATCTGACCTAGGTTGATGTCTACCTCAGGATAACATTAATTAGGTCTTAGAAATGCAGCTTTACACCCACCAAGTACTGAGGGAGTAGAGACAACTCTTTCATACCCAGATGTCTAAGTTGTACATACCCAAGGTTATCAGAGAAGAAGACCAGCCCTTGTTGCGAATTGCTGAGTAGGAATGGGAATATTCCCAATGGACACCGCTGCCCTGAGTCACTGTAACGGTAACAAACAAAGGCAAAGAACTTCGTTATTTAACCACTAGTGTATATTGGCAGTACTGCCAATACCACCTTGTGTGCCAAGACTGGTAGAACAAGGTCTGAAACGAGCTGTACGCGACGAAGCCAACAAGAACTGGAAGCTAATGTGGCTCTTGAGTTTCTGCACCAGGGTTAGTACCTCCACGCACTATATGGAGGGAGGTACTGTGATATGTGGACATACTAATGTGGGTGTACTAACTCCACTGCACTGTGTAGTTAGGCCCAAGCACTCCTATTATTATAGAATCATAGAACGGTTTACATTGGAAGGGACCTTAACGATCATCTTGTTCCAACCCCCCCTGCCTCCCACTAGACCAGGTTGCTCAAAGCCCCATCCAGCCTGGCTTTGAACACTTCCAGGGATGGGGAATCCACAACTTCTCTGGACAATCTGCTCCAGTGTCTCACCACCCTCACGGTGAAAAATTTCTTCCTGATACCTAATCTGAATCTACCCCTTTACAGTTTGAAGCCATTCCCCCTCATCCTATCGCTACTTGCCCTTGCAAACAGCCCCTCCCCAGCTTTCTTGTAGGCCCCCTTCAGGTACTGGCAGGCCACTGTAAGGTCTCCCCAGAGCCTTCTCTTCTGCAGGCTGAACAACCCCAACTCTCTCAGCCTGCCTTCACAGAAGAGGTGCTCCAGCCCTCTGATCATCTTTGTGGCCCTCCCCTGGACCCACTCCAACAAGTCCATGTCCTTCTTGTGCTGAGGACTCCAAAGCTGGCCGCAGTTCAATTGGTTATTTTTATAACCATTTATTGAGTTATACCAATACACCGCTCTATCACACTTGTTAGACAGACCCCTGCCTTATCTAAAGTGTAGTCTGCATCTTTCACAACAATGCTAAGTGTGACCCCATCACTTTAACTTTCAGGTATCAGTTGCTCGGCACTTTTATTTTAATAATTATTGAATGGACTTTCAAAGAAGCCCATCCCTAAACCAGATAGATAGATACATTTCACATAAAGTGTTATACAGTAGAACATATTTCTGTTTTCCATATATTGAAAGCAACATAGAAAAGGTACAGCTTCTGTATTTACCATGCTAGCAAAAACATCGAAATAGCGGTCAAAACGGAATTTCAAGTTTCAATTCTTGGTGGAAGATCTGAACAAAGAGATTCAATTTAGGTATTTTTCAACTTTTGGCCAAGTTTTGGCTCATATATCTGCACAAACACACATCCCTCAGTAGATACACTGCTGAGGAGACCTGATCCATCCAAAGGCATGTTCAAAATATCCCTGTCAATTGCAAGTATCGGTACGACCTGGTGACGATGCCCAAAGCACTTTCCGTTTAACAGAAGACATGTAGAATTGATTCCTCTCTCATGCCAACGTTAATCGTGACAAACTCTAATATTAGAATTGCTTTGAATGTACACTAGCATGCACGAGAGAATAACGCGACCGTGTATATTTCTCAGAGGTGGTGTTTTTCATTTCTTTTTTATTTCTCCTGTTCCTCTGGGAGATCTCATTGCCAGTTTCAACAAAGGGTGTCATCTCTATGCAGATGATATCCAACTCTACAACTGTTGTCAGCTCACTCTCTGATCCCCTTCTTGCCACCTGTCTTCAACATGTCAATCAACAGATGGCTACACCATCACTAAGGAATGCTTCAAAGGCATTCAAAATGTTTTAAAAGTCCTCTTTGTTCCATGTCTGTGGCTCTGCTATCAGTCTTCTTAATTCAGCCCTTCAGTTCTCAGCCAAAAATCTTGCTGCTATCCACAACACAGGGTTTTCGTTTCCTTTTCCCCCACTTTAAAGCTATTTTCATAATATTTACAGATTCAGACATACTTTGACATCTGCTTCCTCTGTGTTATGTTGAATGCTTTACTCCAGTTTAAAATAATGCCATTTTGTCCACTTTGGTTTTCTGAAAACATACACTCTAAACTTGACCAACCAATGGACAGGAAAGAGAGCTGCAGCCTGCTTTGAAAAGCGGAGGCTCCCTCCACTTTGAAAGTTGAAAAACTCTCAACTCCCTCCACAACTGAAAGTTGAAAAACTTTCAGCACTCTACAGGTTCTCTTGAATGCAGAATCTCATTTTAAGACTTCTGAAAATAAATTTCAGTGTCTACAGCAGTATGCTGAAGCCCTCTGATATACTTACAACAGTACTATTGGTTTTGCTGGAAGATATTATTTTGAATATTACAAAAACATAACTGTATTGATCTGTACTAGATGTCTCTCTCAGCATCTAGCCTTTCTTCTCTCTTTGTTCTCTCTCTCCAAGCCCTCAGAAATAAGAAAGTAAGTACATTCCTTCACTTACCCTATTTTAATCTTGTCTGCCTTCTTTTCAAACTACTGGAAGATGTAAATGGTATCATCTCTACCTGAGCTCCACAGCAGTAACATTTCACAGATTTGTGATAATAACCCATCAGAAATCTTTGGAGCATCTGTCATAATTAAGGAAATGGAAGAATGTAAAAGGAATAAACCAAAGGGAAGTACTGCCACATAAAGAAAATAAGAGTAGTGGAAGTACGGATCTGATGTAAAAATACAGATGACTTTCTGATGTACAAAATACCAAGGGAAGAAATCAGATGTGCGTAAGGCTCTTACACGTAAAATCCCATTCATGTGTTGACCTAGAAAGCTTTGCAGGGGTGCCTGCGAAGGCTGGCAAGTGCACGTTCCCACTCCATGTTACCCAGTACAAAAAGGGGGTGCAAACAGGCTGGCGTACGCTGTTGCCTTAATAAGGGAATTATCTTTTTATTTGCTACTGCCTCCACTTCCCCTTTCATCCTCTCATTTGTAATGGCAACTACAGCAATTACTTGTGTGGAAACGGCATTTTGTGGTCGCCTTTAACAGCATTCAGCAGCTGGAACCAGCAAAAGTAAGCTCATGTACTTTGTCAGCTCCTCAGAGGAGCTGACGAGCTCGCTGCGACCCACAACTCAGAAGCCGCGGTCGTCACAGCTGCCCTCCGAATCCAGCACAGGCGACAGCACCGGGGAGGCCCTGGGAGCCGGACGACACGGGCAGGCCGCACTGCGGCAACCCCACACGTCCCTACCCGAGCGCCGGGCAGCAGCCTGAGAGCAGCACCCGCGTCTTTCAGGGCGGGAAGCCCAACCCGCCCGCCCGCCCGCGCGTGCTGCTCCCCCCACCCTGCCCCTCACGGCGCGGCGCGGCGCAACTGCCTCGGCCCCAGAGGGACTCCGAAGCAGGGGCGGAGGCCGAGGAAGCCCAGGCAACGGCAATAAAAACCGGGGGCCATGCTCATCGCCCCTCACGGCGCCATGACAGCTGCACGCACCCTACCCGCCACCGCAATAGCTGCTGGGAAGGCGGGAGGAGAAGAAGAATCCCTAACAGCCTCCACCGGGCCGCCACGACGCACGCAGAAAACACCCCTCCCGCGCCCCGCCCCCCGCTCCGTCCGTTACCGTAGTGACGGCCCGCCGCGTCCCCGGCGGGGGCGGGCCCAGAGGAGCTCTCGCGAGATGTGGGCGGGCCGGAAGGAGGCGCGGATTTGAAGGCAGCGGCGGGAGGTGGTGGGGGTACGGTGTGGCGCGCGGCAGGTGAGTGGCTGGTGGCCGTTGTCCTCGTGGGGCTGGTGGTGGCACGTGCCGTCCCCCACCCGTGTCCCCTGTGGGGTCGGTGGCGCGTCGCCAAGCCGCGTCGCCTCAGAGCTGTCTGCCGTGGGGGAAGGTGGGTGCCTGTCCCTCTGCCCGCCCCCCGTCTCCAGGGGGAGCAGGTGTGTGGTGGTGGTGGCGGCGGCGGTTGGCTCTGAGAGGGGTGGAGGTGGCCCTGGCGCCATGGCGGTCGCTGCCACCTCCGCGGCCGGTTCTGGGCCCGCCGCTTGTAAACGGCCGGTGGGAGGCCGCTCCCCTCCGGCCTGCGTCCGGCCGCCTCTCCCAGGCAGCCGCGGGGGTGCCCGCCTGTGCTGGGTGGCACCGCCGGGCCCAGGCCCGGGCAAGGGCTGCTTTGAGCCGTGAGGGCACAGCCACCGGCCCTGTGAAAGCGTTAGCCTGAGAAACATCGTGGCCTTCAGTATCGGTGACAGGATAACTCACCTGTGAAGTTATTAAGCGTAAAGGTTTAGAAAATTTAACTGGTGCAGTGTTATAAGGTTTATACTTCTGCTGTGGGGTGAAGACTGAGTCGTGATTTTAATAGTGTATTCAGTTGCTAGGTGTTAATTTCGAAGTTCAAGTGCTCATTTCAAGGCATCTTCAGTAAAGTATTTGTATATCTTTGCTGTCTTCTACATACGGATCAAATATTAATAAAAGCTTTAAAAAAGTAAATCAGGAGGAAGCATGGAGTTCAGTTAAACTGCACCAGATCACCAAGTAATTTGATTGCGGAGATAATAATAGTAACTTGGATTCTGTTCTGAGTATTTAGCTCAGTCCTCTGCTTCTCAAAAAAAATACATATTCTTTTTGTTTCAGGTGAGCAACTAAACATGAAATCATACTATGCTAGTCCTTGAATCATGCTGGGTTTCACGTTGTCTTTAAAAACTAAAAGTGAATGTCAAGTAGAGCAGTTTTTAAATACCAAATGACTGTATGGTACCAAGCCGGCAGACAAATCAAATCCTGAGGAAGGATCTTCAGGAATTCAGCTGGGCATCACTCATAGGGGAATGCATCTTGCACTGCAATATGCAATGCAAGATTTTAAATCAGAAGCACAGACTTCAGAAGGAAATTTGAACCTTCAGTCAACTGAAAGGCTTGCTTCTTAATTGTACTATCGCCAAGGCTTTGCATAAACTGCTTAGACACTTAGTTCTTAGCAGGTTCAACTGTAAGACTTTTCAAAGCTATTTGTCATAAGAAATGCATATTTTAACAAGTTCTTGGAGAACGTTTGTTAGATAGCTCTCTTTAGAGAGAAAGAAACTGCACTCACACACTTCTCCATCTCCATTATTTACACAGTATGCTTTTAAAAAGAAATCCTCTGGATTTGACTCTGATTAATGGCTTACACTTACAAAGTGTTGTAGTCATATGTTAGCATGTATCTCACAACATCTGTTAGTATCTTGAGGGAATTAATATCAACACTTTGTTAAAACCGTAAGATTAAATAACAGTATTTTTCATAACAGGAACCCTGGAGTCTGTGAAGCACTGAAACTCAAGTGGAATAAGTAGATGACTGTCAAACCTTTATTTTGAATTTGATCCGACAAAAAGAGAAACTGGTAGAAAATGTCACCTGGGAAAGTTCTGCAACCTGTACTGAAAATGAAAGTGGATGAACTCTTTTTGTGCTGGTTGAGTCAGCCTGCAACTCAACTGATACTAAAGGACTGCTTGAGAAGAATAAAGAATGAGGAGAAAACGGAGATTGGTAGTGGAGATTCAGGAAATGGTAAAAATGAGAAGTTCACTAATAAAAATTCCAATTCCAAGCAATGCATATTAGGAGATTCTAGATTGCCTTTGATGTCTTTCAACCCTCCTCAACTTTCTACCACTCTTCCATTGGCAACTCCAGCCAGTACAAGGAGCATCTCTAATGTTAGAGCAACACGTCGATCCTCAGGAACCAGAGTAGTAAGTTTGTTTCTTATTTATTAGACCTATTTGTTTAAATGGAAGTAACTTTTGTGTTTGTAGTTTTGGCAAATCATGCAGGTAATTAGTTGCCCTGCAGGACGTGCCAGGAGTGGAGTGAAGCAGCAACGCTGAACATAAATCATCAATCTTTCTGTGTCATTAGCACTAATGGCTAGGTGGCCTAAACTTCCAAAAGATTGTTTTGGCTTGTTGCAGCTCTGTTGCTTTTTATAAGTCATACATGCCTGACACAAAATGAAAGATGAATTGTTTTCTATTATTTCTGATATTTTTTTCTGTCAACAGCAATATTGCCCTTTTTCTTTAAAACTGCAGAGTGGAAGGCATCTTAAAATTCCATATCCAGTACAGCTGATTAGATTTGGTATATCTGCCCTGGTTTTGAGCTATAATTTCAAACATCACACGATACTGACCTGTGTTACAACTAATTTACATGTTATGTTTGCTTCATTGGGTGCCGCATAGATAAGGAAAAGTCAAAACAAGTGATCCTTGCTTTCTGAAGTATTGCCTTTCCTGTGTCAATAAGGTTAGGGCTAGTATCTGTATTCTTGCATTTCTTAACAGGCATGAACAAACTAGAGGTAGTGGAAAAGCCAGAAATAGCCTTACAGTAAAAAAGTAGTTTTCAATAATGTCCTTGTGTCCACTGAGCAGTGTCCAGTGTTGGCAGTGTTGGGGAGGACACATATTTAGAGTTGGAGAATGAAAGAGAAATAATTGTAAAAGCCAAAACTTGGACAGATAGGCCAGATGTCATTAGCGAGTATCACACTTTGTATTAAAAGAAAAATCTAGCATTCTATCGGATGTGATCATTTACAAAGGGTATTTAATTTACTAAATAGATCACAGTTGCTGGATACCTCTTGTTTAACTTACGTTTGCCAGAGGTAACACAAACCAGGCGTTGATGCTTCCAGTGCCATGCTTTCAATAACAGGCCCTTCCACTGTTAAATGCAGTCTAATTTTGGACAAATGTAAGCCCTCGCATTTGTTTGCAGTGTTATTTTTATAAGATACTGCTTTGACTGCAAATATTCCTTTGTCTAATGATACCAGGCACTATTGTTAGTACAAGACTCAAATTTGGCTCCACTGAATCTGCATATTAACAAAGTAATTGTTTTGGTACTGCATGGTACACTCAGTGCTTCCTTTCTAAGGAGGTCTTGATTTATAATAGACAATGCCCTCTATGCAAGAATGACACCCCTGCCCCCAACCTGAGATTCTTTTTTTAAATCTGCAGTTCAGTTCAATCTAATTTCAAGCCTTTCTCATAAACAGTAAAAACAAAACTGGACAGAAAATGATGTGGTGACTGACAAAACTAAGCATTGCATTTATGATCTCCCTTGTATCAAATGAGTTGTTAAAAGACATGCTGTTTCTACTATAAGACTATAAATTCATATCATTTAATAATACTGGTAAGTTGTAAGTGGCCATCACTCCCAATCACTCTGCAGACTTTGATATCTAACTCAATACATTGGCCAAACCTCCTGGTGTCTCTGGGAAGCTTTCTCAGGTTGGTAAAGGTAGAGCAATTAGGGCTGAGGATGTTTAAGAGTATAGTTTACTTCTTGTCTGTTAATGGTGTGTGTTGAATGTATATACTTACCTTTGACCCACAGGACTAACAACATGACTACTGTTTTTCACTAAAACGTTTAATTTGAAGTGTTGTCTTGATTTCATAGATATTAATTTTCAAATCTAGCTTGACAACTTGGAGTCCCCACTTCGTAGTTTCAAGTCATCACACAGTCTAGAGTTTGTCTAGATTGACTTTATAATATTAGCGACTTGTATTTTATGTGTAATCGCTAGCCGGACAGTAGGACATGACAATTGATTTACGTACTCTTTTTCTTTATGTTCACACCATTAGGTTTCCTCTTGTGAAATGTAGAAAGTTATCAGATGCTCAGTTTATTATTGTATTGGATAAAGGCAGGCGAAGGGAGAGCTTCCATTAAAAGCCACTGTTACTTGATGTACTTGATCACTAACTCGTGTACTGTACTTTCTCTTCATGTGTCTTGGTGGATCGCTCTATAGTAAATCCCATAAAGAAGAACTAGAAGAGATTAATGAAGAGTAACGTTCTTTGCTTAATTGGCATTGTATAATGCTGAGAGAGAACCTCAAGGGTTAGGTTGTTGGGGTTTTTTTTTCAAGGAGTTGGGCAGGGGGAAGTTTCCAAGCAATAAGAAATTTATTTATGGCTTCATTATTCAGCTGAACTGAAGCCTCATCCAAAAGTTTCCTAATCTTTAAGAAGCGTAAATTACATTTGTAGCAGGCATCAGCTCTTAAAATACCACCAAGAGCTGCATAACTACATGTTCTGCCATGACAGTGTATTTTCTCATAGAAAGGAAAACATACCCCTTTTCCTTCTTGTACATCGATAAGCTACCCATTGCAGTGTCAAAGTAAACTCGTTTAAGTTTGAGGTCCTCGTCTCATTTCTGTAAATGGAAGAAAATGTTTCATTTTTTTAAAAAAGAAAGCTTGTACTGTAGGTCCATAACACAGATTTAAATTCTAAAAAGCGGTCCTAGAAAATGGTAAAAGGTAGTGGGCTTAACTCTGTGTCTGAGGGTGATATTAGGAAAGGGATTTTACATCAGCCATAAAGAGCTGGAGAAATATGTCTTTTAGGACTATATAAGTCAACTTAGGCATCTTCTTATTAAACTTTTTCTTACTGTGTACAGGAATTCTCATAATGCAGGGTACAAGCAGTAAACTCATTTTTGCAAGATACATATTCGTTATCACTGAGCTGACTCATGACATTTGATTATGGGTAAGGTTGCTGTACACCTTTTTCCTGTTTTTCAAAATGTTCCCATGACTTTTTTGATAGACACCAAACAATAAAGCTTATAACAGAAAACTGATCCTTGGGTTATTACCAGGTAGTAAGTGTGAATGTTTAGGTAAACCACACTTTCATGCTACAGATTTCTGTACTTGTTAGAAAAATATGTTTTGCAGAATGGGAAGCATTCTTGGAAGACCAGTCTTGAAGCTAATTAGATATTTAATACCTTAACAGTAATAACATATAAGCAAAACAAGTTGGTATTCTGATGGCAACTGTTGAACAGCATTAAAAGTACTGTAGCTGACAGCTGTTGTATTCAAGGAGATCTTCTCTCTTTTTCAGAGGTTAGCTTGTAACTGAAGTTTGAGGGTTATATTTTTATCCAACGTTCAGAAGTTGCCATGTGTTTTTTCTGAAACACTAAGGAGGAGTGTCAGAGGAGAATTTGTTGGCTTTCAAGACAGTTGAAGCCTTCCGCTGATTAGCAAGTCCAAAGTACTTTCTCAGATAATGAAAGAACGTATGTGGTCCTTATGTTAAAGATGAACAAAAAACTGAGGCTCTTCAAACAGGAATTCGTTCATTTGGACACGGCACTTAAAGCCAGGTTCTGGAAAAAACACTAATTCCGAATAAACTGTTGGCTTAATCCACATGCACATTTTGAAATCTAGACATCCATCTTAGGGTGTGTTTTGGTGCAAGTGAAAACAAAGCAGTGTTTGTTTAGAGGTTTGTGGGTTTTTTTCCCTTTAGGGGAGGTACTTCCCTTCCCTTGCATGGTGTCATTCAGAGTGAGGTCAGTCTCTGACTGCATCCATTGCAGTTACAGTGTTTGTGCAAACTTCTTTGTGATGTGAAGTGCTTGCTAGCACTTAGTATTCTGCAAATAGGTTTGTGATTTGTATGTACTAAATGTATTGCAATAACAGAAAATTAGAGGCGTAGAAAAATCTCAACATTTAAATCTTGAATATTTTATATTTTTTTAACGAAATGAGATTCTAGAGCTGTAACTTTCAAACCTGAAGAATAGCTGTCATAGCTTTCTTCTAACCCTTATCACTACTGTACATGGATTTAACAGTGTTTCTGGTACTCGAGATTATCTTAAACATATGGGACATACACAATTGTACGCTGTTCATCACATTGTCAAAAATGCCAGGCCTCAAGGCCTAAAAGATGCCACAGGCAAGATGTTTAATCCTAACCAGCTGGTGTGCAAGGCATCTGGGGAAACAATTCACAGAATTCCCTCTGGGCATTTTGGGGGGTGGTGGTGCAGAGAGAATGTGATATGATCTGAAGTACTTCAAAGTTATTTTCCGTTTCTCTGCAGGGTCAACCTTTGATATAAAGGTACTTCTTGGATTGCTTTCTGTATATTCTCTGCTTGATAAGCATACTGTTCCTGCTTGTTATCCTGTGACAATTGTTAAAGCTCATTGTCCCGTATTTCTGCAACTTGTAATTATTTTACTCCTTTACTCTATTGCTGCATAGCTTTTTTTCAACTCTACTGTTCTTGCCAAACTGTTGTTACCAATTAGTTGATTCAAATGGAGTGGTACTACTAGAATCCATTTTAGTTTAAAGGGAGACTAGAATGAAGCCTTTTAACATTGTCGGAAGTTTGGGCATAATAACCTCTAACAGTTGCTTACTGGAACAAATGAGTTCTTCTGAGGACTTGAGTTGGAGGGTGGCTAGGCTTAGACCTGCATCGTTTAGATCAGTGGTGGACTGTCTCCGTGTTCTGCAGGTGTACTGTCTTTTTGGGGGGGCCACCCTCTACTAGCAAGGAGAGAAACTATGTTCATAAAATGTCAGAAAAGTAAGAGGAATTACAGTGTTTGAATCCTGCCAGTTTTTCATTTAAATAGTTATGAAGCTTTGATGTTGGCCTTGAAATTTCAAGTGTCTAGTCTTATACGTTGTCTGCATCTGAGTTGCTACCTAGTATACCTTAATACTAGAAGCAGTGTTAACTACTAAGTCTAGGTTACATAAGTTGCATTAGCATTACACGGTACACCAGACTACACTGTGCAGGACTGAATGTGGTCTAGCACATATACTTCCTAACTGTATTATGCAAAGCTTGTGTTATAGTGCCGTGTCCCATCACTAAGTGGGGAGGATGGTGGATTTGGCTTCCAGCTCAAGCCCGTGACTTAAAGGCAGACTGTAAATAACCTGGTATCAAACTGATGTACTTTTATGATGATAACAGGGTACTATGACAGATGTCAGCACTAATGTGTTCACAATAAAGGTCCTTCTATGGTGCCAACAAAGGAAGGACAGCCAGAAGTTCATATTAAGGTCTGGAAGAGTGCGGCTATAGGTGTTCCTAGAAAATCATTATTAGTTTCAAGTGTGGTGAAATAACAGTAGTGAGCATAAGCAGGACTGATAGTATGTTGTGTTATTCTTCTTAAGCTTTGCTGTGCTGAATAGCTTGGAATAGAAGAATTGTTATCCTGATTAGAGAACCAGCTATTCATTTTATGTATAAATGAAACTGAAAGTTATTCACTGTTGTAGCTTTTTTGGTAGTGGTCTTTATTCTAACTGCATCTTGTACCCTGGGACATAAATGTTATGCTTTTCTTAGCAGTAGTAGTAATTCTGTTGACAAATTGTGCTTTGTTAGAAGAAATAGTGATCTTTTGTCCTCTTGCAAAGTGGCAGTTGCACTTGAAAGAGAAGATATTTCTGTCCTACTGAAAACTCATAAATATTTCTTATATGCTGCATCCAGTCGTAAGAAATCTTGGCACTTCTAGTGCTGAAAAATTGAAGTCAGAATTATAGGTGGCTTTCTTGAAGTTTAAAATTCGCCTGAATCTTGACCCAGGACAAATTCAAATGTTTGGATGGAACTTACTAATTACAGGCACTCTCTCCTGTGTGAGTAACTGTCACTTAAAAGCAAACAAAAAAGTACATAGCTGTATGATATCATTACTTACTTCTAGTTGCTTCTCTCTGACCAGTCTTTCAAAACATTTAGGCTTAATTATAGCTTTACATCAGTCATTTAAACAGTTCATTCTTTTAACAGGTGGTCAGTCTGGGAGGAAATTAGATATTGATATAGAGGAGATAGCTTTCTTTTTTTCCTTCAGTGGTGTTTGAGAACCAGTCTTATATTTTTGAAAACCTTTCCACGCGCCTACGCTTACTCTGTCAGCAAGAAATAAGCTTGAGGCCAAAAGTATGTATGGGCTTATGTCAGTACAACACAATTAATGCAGTTCATCCAGTGAACTAGTTTGTCCACTGGTAGACCTAGTCAATGACTGCACAGAATTTTTCAGCAAGCAGTTTTATGAGAAAAATCTACAAAATACCAATGGTAATATCATATGGACGATTCTTGCAAATTCAGAGGCTTTGCGCACGCAATCATCTTGAAAAATTCAATGAAAGTTAGGCAACTTAAGTAGTTGCATTGATTGAGAAGATACCAGTTAAGCACTCTTGTTTTCTGCATTCCACAACAACTGGTTACTAAATTTAATGTTCTAACTGTGGCATAATATGTAAATAACTCCTTTGTGATGGGTTGGATTAGTATGGTGTTCTCATCCTCAAGTTAACCAGATGGTACTAATGTCTTAGTAGATAAGGTTAGTTTGTATTCTGTCAACAACAGAGACAACTTAAAATGGGTCCATAAAAAGCTCACCAGTGATCAAGAGATGTTTTTAAAAGTGTGTTCTGGTACTTCATGCTAGACGTGCCCCTCTTGCATAGCAATCACTATTTTATATAAAAAATAGCTAGAAACTGTTCAGGCACCCATGTACCATTTCTTGACCACAGATACTTGCAGGGATAATAGGCTCTTAGGGCTGTTGGGATATGTGCTTAAATAACCTTGTGCATACTGCTTAGTTTCATTTCATGTGGAACTAGCCTTACTCACTTGTTCTATGCAGATCTTACTAGAAACTTTGGCAGATTTCAGGCAACAAATGAGACTAGTTGTAAAACTACAAGGAGACTTTCACAACTTTTGTAGAAATCTATGTGCAAGGAGAACGCAGGGAAAGACCTTATAAGTGGGTGAAAAGGGAAACATTGCAAAATACCTATAAAATGAAGTTGCAAATATGCACACCATAAACAAGTTTTGATTGGTCCTTCTTGACATGATCTTGACAAAACAAGGTTTGTAGAGCTTACGAAATTGCTTGAGTTGATCTGGTTTTAGAATGCAGCAGAACCAGGAGAAAAGTTTCTAAACATTTTTATTCCTTTAGAAACTAGATTTGTATTGGCAAACAGTTAATATTCAGATTTTGTAAACATTTCTAGTAGATATGATCATCACTGATATATTGTAAATAATCTTCATCATTGTGGCACACTTCATTGACTTAAGAAATAAAGCAAACTATTTGAAATTAAGTAATGTTGAAAGCACTTAATGGGCTAGACTTGTCTTCCATCTACTACTACTATTCAAGAATAGTCATCATTTACAGCAAATACTTATTAAAAGTCTTCTGTTGTAACTTAGGATTTTACACAAGAGATCACCAATTTAGTTCTCACTTGCTGTTAACACACTAAAGAATACCTCCTAAATTTTGACTACTTGCTTATTTATCAAGTAAAAAAATTAAGCTTAGTATTTTAGAAAGATCTTCTAGAATGCTTTAAACATGTCTGGACTTCATATCAAGACTTCCAGTGATGGAAAATGGAGGAAATTACTAGTCAAGAGTACTGTTGCTGTTCTGGCAAAGTATTTGTGGTGTTATACCTCTGAAGTTGTCTTATTACTTAAGTCTTATTTCTTCATGTGTAATGGCTATCATATGGAAGCTAAAGTTCATTTGGTTACCAGTGGCTAGCTTTTTTGCTCTGCCTTCTTTCTTTGCTTTGTCCTTTACCTGCTTGCAGGTTTGGATGTGCATGACTTTTCATTTAGCTCTGTAGAAACCAGTATAGTTTCTGTTGCCTCTCCATTTCCTATATCAGCAATGATTTCATGCTGATTCAAGATCAACACAGTAGGGTTAGTTCAAGAGTAAGCCTCTATAGGAATCCTACCAGAAATCCCATTGTTGGTGGGTAAATTACAATTCACGATCGTACTGACTGACTTGTAGAACACAATCTGTATCTTAAGCTTCCCAATTTGTTGGGTTTGCTTTAAGATCTTTGGGAAGGGAAATCTCAAGCAAAAGCATAAGCAAGAAGCTGTCCTGCAGCTGTCACTGACTCAAAATTATTGTCTTGTGATTTCAGGGACTAAATTACATGTCATGTTAGCCTGTGATGCTGGAATTAAAGTAGTGGTTGTACTTTCATGCACCAATCATTCTAGCTTTGGAAATTATGAAATTTCAATATATAAATGTGTTTTTAAAAGGATTAATTGAAAATTCAGTTCATGTCAAAATGTTGAAGTACTGAACGGATGGTGCAATGTTTAAATAAGTTGTTGGACAGTTATAAAACATTGTCATTCGTGTTCTTTATACCAGATTACTCTGTCAACTTCTAAATTAAGGTGACACAAGGTAAATAATACCAATCTAGAAATGACTAAATATCCAGAATGGCCTGTGTTACTTTGAGAAGTTACATAATGCATCACATTAGACTCCATTATAAAAGCTGCTGTCTCCTATAGGAAAATCTCAGTGGTGTTCTGCATCAGCCTGAACTGATTCTTCCTTTCAACTTATTCTGCTATTCAGAGGCTTACCTTGGTAAAGTTAAAAATGTGTATGTTGTGAACTGTAGCTTCTTCTGTGGATAGTCTCTGTAGCATCATGGTTCATCCAAAATGTAAAAACCCAGCATCTTATTAGAGCAAGTGTGACTTTTACTTGTATAATCCATCCTAGGTATCTTGCTTATGTCTTTCTCTGTTTAATGGCCACCTCAACAGCATAAATTTGAGTGTACCTGTTTTTCGTGATCTGATGAATAGTCATCTGAAGATCATGAATAGTAAAGAGGTTCCAGCTGTAGATCACCATTCCAACAACCTGTTTGCATTAAAACTCTGTTTATGCTATACACAGATAAATAAAATGTATACTGATGTTTTCCTA
Organism: Alca torda; assembly: GCA_008658365.1. Lineage (NCBI taxonomy): Eukaryota > Metazoa > Chordata > Aves > Charadriiformes > Alcidae > Alca > Alca torda. The sequence goes on from CM018076.1 coordinate 141,921,345, forward strand.
AGATGGCAGGGAACATGAGAATTGTTGTGAAAGGAATATAAACCATTCATTAACTGTCAGGCTTCTGTTCTATCATATCGAGTGTTGACCCTTGCTGAAGTTAGTCTGCCAGATGCAGTTAGCAATCTAAAAAGGCCCATGCTATGTCTTTGGAGTCCAGGCAGTGTAATCATAGCAAGCTGACATGCATCTTATCTTGCTTATAATCTGATAACAGCCCATGGCGTGGTGTACATACATGGCATTCTTTTGGTAATGCGCAGCCGCTTGCTGGGCTACCAACATGACCATGTATCTCACATCTAACTGGTGTCTTTTTATTCACTGTCTTGCCTCCTAAAAAGTCTTGATTCTCCCAGCAACTGAGGAAAGAACCTGCAGGCATTGCTCTGTCTAATCCAAGACTACTGGAAAAATTAAATAATCATTAGAGAAGGCAGGCACATGCAAGAGTTCTGTGGTTTTTCAATTATCTGCATGTTCTATGGGAGAGGCATTGCATCCTCAAAAAAAAAAAAAAAATGCATCTAGACCTAGATTCACATGAACTTCATTCCAAGGCCAAAGGATCAGTTTCTTCCTATGAAGGTAGATTTCTTAACTACTCCGTGACATCATCTATCAGTTCATAAGTGTAGCACACAATATTCAAAACACCATCAGTAACTTTAAAGCAAGCAGTTTGGGTAGCTGATAGCTGGGTATGAGCATGATTACTTGATTCCTTCTGTGATCCAGACATTGTAGACTTTGTCTCCCTTGGGTTTTGTCAGTGTACTGCTGCAAAGGGGTGACTCATCCAAAGGAGAGTTAGGGATGGACAGTAATATTTTGTTCAGCTCACAAGTGCATTGTCCTCTTGCTCTCTTCCCATACAGAGCAGTGAGAAAAGGGAAGTTACTAGCAAGAAGCAAGTTAGATAAGCGTCTGAAGAACTGGGAAAGCTGATTATTTGGATCCCATTAAATCCCTTTCCTTATCCATCAATATAAGGATAGATAAGTTTCAACATCGTGTGTTCTTATTTCAGGACAGAGTCAAGAGTGTTGGGAATGAAAATAAAAATCAGGATTTGTGAATTCAATATTGAAAAATCAGTATCAGAGGGCTTTCTCCCCACCCCAAGTGGGTCACCTTGTCAAGAGATGTCAATATTCTTGATTGCTTAGGCAGTTACATGGACAAAAAGCAGAATTTTCTTTGCTACTTCCCATTTATTCCTGTATTTTCCAATTCTCTAGACACTTCATGTTTTACAGTACCTGCTCTACTAAAATTCAAGGTCAGTAAATCTTGCTATGTACTGTACTCTCCTGAGAAGGGAATGTTTTTGTTATGTAATGTAAAATAATGTGTTTATTATAATGTAAATATAAAATGTTTATTATAGTGTAAAATAACACACTTGAACAACTGAGACTTTAGTCCATTGCCATAGAGAGGTTTTCCCCTGCAAGGGCCTTCTTAAAGACTTGAGTAGAAGTTCTGTAATTCTTTCCAAAGAGAGGTACTATCATTCTTCATTCATTTATTTAGACTATGTCAACACTGGACGTTGCTATATATAGTGTTAAGCAGAAAGGTACTGCAGATGCTACCAAGCCTGCCTAAGTTGTAGTTACTGCAGTAAAACCAAATCTGACTGAGATGGACATTGCCTTCTAATCTTTCCCATGTTTTTTACTCAATACCTTGAGAACTTCTGCTACAACAATAATCCAGAGGCTACCACTGGTCTGCAGGATTAAAGATTTTTAGGCTACTGTAAAAAATGCATCTAGCTAATGAACGTTACGTTTACTCAAGTGTGATATTGTTTGCATCTACTATTATACAATGTGTTTTGCAGAAATTGGGTTAGATTTGTTAGAAGTTCAGTCTGTGGAACTTTAGTCTGAGTTGGAAACCAAATAATTATCAATCAAATGTCTAATTATTATGCAAATAATGGGACATCTAGTTACGGCATCTTTCAGTAGATCAAAGGCTGGGTATGGACTATCTGGTCTAGAAATAATTTGATAATACTAAATAATGGTAGTAGTCTAGTCACAATCTTTTATGAAGATTGAGGGGAAAAAATAAATACAGCATTTCAGGGCCTTTTGTTTTCTTAGTCTAGCAAAGAATTGCTGCTCTCATCTGTCTCTCTAGTTATGTAATTTCTTCCACATTACTCAAAATATTAGTGATCCCTCATCTTTGTCTTGCTTGAATACTTTTGTGTTAAAGCCACGTAAATATTACACTGCTGTTGTGTATGTTTAGATCTCTGTTGAAGTGGTAAACTCTTTAGCCACAGTCCCTTGAGTCAGATCCATTCATAGTGTGTATCTTTAGCTTTGGAAGGAAGCTCTGAGCATGCATCTTGTCCTCTGTTTATCTAGCTAATAATAAGCTGCCAGAATACTTGAACAGCTTTATGGCTGGCATCCAGCCCTTCACCCAGGAAAGGATTTTGCCATAGCTTTCACTGGAGGGAATTCAGATTTAGAATAAATGTAACACTATACCTGAACACTCCTAGTTCCATCTGGATGGAAGCTGACTGTCCCTTTCCTCTATGGCTAACTCATGACTGAAAAGGTTAAAACAGATCTTAAGGGGTTCTTGACCATGTTGCTTTACAAATGCATGTATCTCCTTAAATGTGGCAATGCAAAACCCTTTTCTGTTCAGATGGTGAAAAGCAGGTGATTAATAGCTGCCAGTGTATTTACCTCTCACAATATATTACAACTAAACACTCAGTTGCAGGTAGATTCTTCATATATTGCAACCTGTGAACTTCTGACAGTTATACTGCGTGTGGGTATGTACGTGACCACTAGATTTGAAACCAGACTAGTGACAATAGTGCTACAGCAATATTAGGCTAACAACAGGGTTGACTTAACATCTACCTCAGACAGTGAAGTAATATTATGATGATGAAATATAGAGAAGTCAAAATATTTAACATAATATGCTGGTTAAGTGGTGACAGACTCTGAGCTCCATTTGGAAAAAGGAGGGAAATATGCAACTCTTTCCATAATGGAGATAAGAACATTGATTTCTTACTGAGACTCCTTCAGCAGGTTTAGGTGAAGTGGAGCTCCAGTCTTTTAGGTTAGCTCTCCATGTGGCGGTCAGTCAGTTATCTTAATGACATACTACGGCCACCTCAAACATGATCATGAATGTAGTACTGAATGGGAACGCATCACCTGGTGAAAAGGTGTGAAAATAGAAAGCAATTCAGGTGAGAAGATACCTTTCCTTACTTTAGGCAAGACTTATTTTGCCTAACCTGAAATGCAATCTGCCTTGCAATACAACCTTCCTGACCTTCCCCAAACATCTTGATCTGGAAGGGGTATCTGTTGCCAGAGTAGGATTCTTCTCCTACTCTAACACCTCAGTCCTTCATCTCAAGTTGCAGCCATGCTGCTGTTGTGTGCTGCATGTCCAGCTCCCCGCTGGCTTCCCTATGGCCTAAGGGTTGTCAAAGGTTAGTTGATTTGATTTTCCTAAAAGACAGTGAGTGACAGCCAGTTTTGCTCGATGCAGTTTGATAGTCTGGTCATGCCAACCACAACGTGTCTGACTCTTGCCTCGTCAGTTCCTTTCTTGTTCTCCCACTTCTGAAAGAAATAAATATCTTCATAATGAGTTGCAATAAAGAAGCAGGTGGAGAAAACTGGACACTAAATTCAAAACAAGAAAACAGAAAACAAACAAACAAAACCATTTACTTTCTAACAGTGTGTAATAAACTAAAATGGATCCAATTAAGACTAATCATGTTTCACTAGTACTCTTTTGTAGTTTCCTTTTCTTCTTAATCTTACAAGGGTATTTACTGTGGGGTTTTATTATATTGTTACATGACAGCATGGCTATGAATGGATGAATAGGGCTAAAGATTATAGATAACACAGCGTGGGGGTAAAATAATGCAGCCCAGTAAGAGAAGTCTCAAACTTAGTGGTGAAAGAGTTGTTTTAGTGTTTCTTGGGCTGTGTACATCTTTGTGTAATCAACAAAGTGGCCTTATTTAGAGTGTGAGGGGTGAAAACAGTCGGACCAAACCATGCCACTTTACCAGTTATCAATTAATGTACCTAAAACTGTAAAGGAGGAAGGACAGAAGGTCGCTTTAATTTCCACAAAAGCTCACCAGATTTCTGCTTCTGGGAAGAAGATTGCTGTGTACTAAAACATGGCCTTTCCTCCTCCCTCCCCCCCCCCCCCCCCCCCCCAAATGTATTTGAGATTCAATAAACTGAAAATAGAGTGGTAGCTGACTCTAGTGCTACTGAAATGTCACTGGTATGCAATCTCGTATGTGGATGTTAAAGTTTATAAAACTCCTATTTAAAAGAAAAAAAAGTATCCTGTCAACTTTTTTCAGATTTTGTTACATCATTGATATTTTTCATGTAGCTTTCTGTAAAACATGATTTAAAGCAGCATTTCATTGTGGTAACATTTGCCTCACTTCTGCTGCGCTTCCTGCCTTCATTTGAATGATTAGATTCTTGCAATACAGTAATCTAAATCTAGATGAACGTGAAAAAAAATCTGTTTCTTGAAACTATGTGAGCCACTCTGAAAGTCTGCAGGTTTTTCTGTTGTTGCCTTCATGTTCCCAGTGTAATAGCGTTCCTTCTAAAGTACTGAAGAGTTTAAAAGGAATTTAATTGCTGTGTAATAAGCCTTATCCTTCAGCGAGGTACTTCATTGAAGCTAGACAGTGAGTGTTTTGTGACAGAAGGAAAAGCTGAGGGGGATGGGAGGAGGAGGAAGCTACAAAATGACCACGGCTGGCCTCTCTACATTCCTCTAAGGCTTGCCTTTTTAAAATTGGAAGCTGCTTTTATAGATGCTCCTCCAAACAGGTTTTTTTTTTTCCATACTGTCCCATTTAGACTTTGGCATGCGTGTACGAAAGGGCAGGCCCCCAAAGTGACTTTCCAATCTGTTTTTGCGATTCCAGCCAAGTTCCCTTTAATGTATGGAGCAGGCGAAGTTGAGCTGACTCTCTTATAATATCACAGAACTCAGGCGCAGCTGCTGCTTTAAGTGGCACTGTGTGATAATACAACAGCTCTGCTATTTACTGGGACTCAAGTGCCTGGACTGGCACACGGAGACATTATATGAAATCCGAAAGCATGAGGATAAAGGAAATTTCTTTGCGACAAGACCCTGATCTAAGAAAGGAGTTGGCATTACTAGCTCGAGGATGTGATTTTGTTTTACCTTCTAGATTCAAGAAGAGACTGAAAGCTTTTCAGCAGGTCCAGGTTTGTCTTTCAGTTCTTATACAATTAAGTTATTGTTGTCAGTTGAACCTTCAGAACCATGCATATTGCAGGAAATAAATGCAAATTCTTCCTCAGCTAGCAGGATTTCGATAGTCTGTTCCATATGTGACGATTTTTCTGTGTTTTAGAAGATTCTGCAGGTAGTTTTCTGTAAACCAAAAATGAGGAGAGTTTACTGAAGCATGTAGCATAGATAAAGTACAATGTTTGCACACAGGCATAGGCAGTGGAAAGTTGGTGCGCCTAATGCTATAAGACTTTTAAAGATTGTTTTCCTTAATCTGCATAATCATAACCTGCATGCATTTCCCCAGGGGCTTTAATTTATCTTTTACTGAAACTGAGCATATAAAATACACTGAAATAGTCTGTAACTTCTACAAACTAATATGTTGAGGTGCTTTCATACATATATGATGATCCTGAATTCCTTTAGATTATGTTTATTTTGGATCTAGTATTTGGATGAGATCAGTTATTGCTACATGGTTTGCACGTGTGCCTCTGCTGTTTTGCAGCAGTGAGTTAAATCCACCATTTTAAATTGAGTTCATAACTGAGAATAGAAGCATTTGAAACATATAATTTGTAGGAAAATTACTTATAGAGCAAATGTCCAAAGATAATATATTTTGGGAGGGGGGAAAAGTGTACAACTGTTTTATTGGAGAAACTTAAGTTTAAGGCTTTTGGTGGTATGTGAAAGCATTCACTTTGTCCTTACCTCACCCTCACTTCTAAGTTGTGTACTAAAGGTGTATCAGTGATGGTATGCGTGACCTTTTTTTTTATCCTTTTTTAATTAAGCAAAGTTTAGCAGTTGAATGAAAATTGCATTATCTTACTATTTCTGGCTTTTAAAATCATTCTAAATGTAGCCTGCTACTTAATTTTGAATGCAGTGCACTAGTGTCCCTTTTGGGTGACCTTCAAGAGAGGGCCATAGAGCCCCATGACCCTAAAAATGTTTTAGCCTTCTGTCTTCTGTATTATTATTTCAAATTTGTTTCAGCTGAGCTATAGAAGCAGTGTTTATTCCTTTGTGCAAAGCAATATGCAGGTGCTAACCCTGCTCTTTTATGCCATTCAGCCTAAACTTGTGAATGAAAGGATTTCACGTTTTGAATCTTTTGTGTTGAATTGGAGGCAGAAGGAAACTTGTTGAGTAGAGACAGCAGGAAAATAAAATACTGTCTAAATTACCTAAATATTAACTGATACTGCTACTTTTAGGCACCTCAGGGCATGAGGCCAGTTAAATCTAGTCATGGCATCCTGTTGTAAACAAACACACTATTACCTTGTGTGGTGCCCCTTGATCTGTCTTTCATCGAATGATAGTTGGCTCCCTTGCACTTTTACAGGGCTTTTTTTATGTTGAGCTAGAAAACATCTCAATGTAGTGTGGAGGTACAAAGCAACTAAGTACTTTAGAAAACAGCTTGTCTAAGCTGTAGTGTTTTTTCTGTTTTAGCATGCTGCTGTCTATAAATTTACAGTGCAGACAATGAACAAAAATGGTAAAAGGCAGTTGTAGAATACTATATGTTAAACCACACGTTATATTACAGACAAAATTCTGTTGGCAAAACAGACTTAGTAGGAGTATAAAACTAAAATCTGATGTCTGTCTTTGCTCAATTTGATATAAAGTATTTTATCTGAGGCTCCTTTTTAAAGGGTATTTCACTTCAACTTCATGATTTGAAGGAGACCTTTTTGAAAATACCTTAAAAAAAAAGTGCTGATAAATACTGGTGTAGAACATAGACATTCTTTACCGATACTTCATGTTAATGTTAATTTTAAGTTGTCCTTGTGGGTTAGGTGGATTTCGAAGCATAGCCATTCATCTACATAATCATTGATAAAATTTCATGTTAAAATTAGACTGCTTAGAGCTTTTGTAGAATAACTTGAAAAATTTTTCTCATTTCAGTTCCTAAGCTTCATTGCCATTGGAGTTTACAACCTCCTATACTGCTGTCATGTTGGCTTTCAGACAGAATAGTCCACCAATAGGATGTAAAATTAGAAGGCTAAAATCAAGCAGAAATGAAAGCCAGTCTATTTTTCTATACTTTTACTACACTCTTAAAATTTCTCATATCCGTGCAGCTTCTATAACTTGTTAAACAAATGGCAGATTCTCCTTAAGAGGTTTAGTGCTATTAAAGATAGCCTCTTAAAAATAAAAAAATGAGTGATGATGGCGTGATAACATGCGGCTCAACATCTGCTCTGAGATAGGTTGGAGTGACTGGGTCTCCCATAGGTTCTAGGAATTCTAAGGCAGTGGCTTTTTGCACAGAGTCATGTAAGTAATCTGTGTAGGTAATCCCTTGTATTTTGGAAGGGGTGGTCATTGAAGCGTAGCAAATCAAGTTTCATGAAAATCTTTAAATAGACAACCAGTAGTGAAGTGGGTGGCTCTGGAAAGTGGTGGAACAGGCTGTTTCTCAGTGGTTGCATTTATTAATGAAAATTGATAAAACTGAGCAAAATAGGACTTCCTGGAAAGATTGATTACTCAAAAGGAAGACAAAACAATACACAACTGCTGAAATGTTCTCTGTTACTTTGGGGAACTGAATTTTTTAATAGATAACTGTGTATAAAACTCAGTAGAACTTCAGTCTATGTTGTCCTGATGTTGCTTATAAGAAAGACCTTTCTTAGGTAATTTAACACCTATGGAATATAGTGAAGGGGACATGCAGCACTTGAAGAGGTACCGTGTCCCTCTTGCTCATCAATTTACCTGAAACTTTGGAGGGAGAAGAAACTATCACCATGTCAAATGTACTGGCAACTTAAAAGATGTGAACTGAAAGGCTTATTACCTGCTGATAGCTGAGCAGAGTCTTTTAGCCAACAGCTGGTGACATCCCTACCTGTCAGAGCTGGAATATAAGCAGCATCATTACCCAGGCTGTGTGAGGAAAACATGTCTGAAGTTGGAAACAATGATAGCAGAATAAAGTACTTCTGTGTGCAGTGACACGCTTATACCCATGTAACTCAGTGTTAACTAAACTAGGAAAATGGGTATTTTTTGCTACTTGGAGGCCACATCACCTTGTAGAACAGTTGAGTTCTAACTTTAAAACTAGACTTTTTTGATGTCAAATACATTTCTGCTGAATGTGATGATTTTAAAAAAGGAAGAAAAAAAAAAGCTGCCCTAAATCTTGAATTTGATCCTCTGAATGTCAGTGCCAGAACTGAGTGCTGGCGTATTTTCTGATGCTTTTAATGCATCATGCCTTTATCTGCTGTTACTACTTGGTGATTCCTGTAGTTGCATGTGTCACATCTCAGTGTGGAAATGGAGAACTGCTAGTTCCATGACCACCTGTTAATGATACTAAATGCTGCTTACACATGCTATTTATGTCAGCTGTATGAGAAATATTTCTTCAACTTCAGCGGTGCCTCACAAGATTGACTTTCCTTCTGAGTGAATTAAGCTTAGACATTAGTGCCTCTTGATGACTTTTGCACTCCTCTGTTACCAGAATTCTTCATAAATGCTTGGAGCATGTTCAAGACAGCAATGAATACAGAGCCTGTAGGTGTTCGTGTGTGGTTGTGCTGTAGTGCACTGATTCTTCCACTCATGAAGATAACGTTCCCATTTCTGAGGTAAAATGAATTTTTAAAAGTTTAAGTGAGGCAGTTGTTTTTACAACTATAGTCACAGAAGTAGATTGTGTAACAATTAGAGGTCTCTGGCAGGCCAGCTTTCCTATTAGTATTGATTTTCTAATTTAACATCATTTGTAAACCTTTTAACACCACAGAGGGAAGACCTGGTATCCATTTTTACATAATAGTTTTACATCAGGCACACAAAATGCTTTTGAAGAACAAAACCCACGTGTTTGCAGAGAGGGGAATAGAAATCTCATTCTGACTGTGGCTAATAGTTACACTTGATGCTAGTCTGCTGATATAATGCCAATTTCTGGAGCAGATGCCAACATTTAAGATAGAATGAAAATATCTAAGCCACCTGCTGAGACTGGCTAGTTCTCTCTGCAGCTAAGTTTTTTGACCCAATAATTCAGACATTGAAGAGTTAAGATTTATTTTTGCCTTGGAAAAGAAATTTCACTAGCCTTTCTTCCATTTTAATGTATTTCCCATACCTTTATAATCAGTAATGCTACTAATAGTAGATGGTCTATGACTGTTGACTATAGTACCTCGTATGCTAGAAAGCCTGAAACAGTTTGGCACATCTACGTATAAAATATCTTTCAACTTTTACAGGATCAGAGGGATACGATATTGTTTTTGCAATTGTCCAAATCAGAATTTGTTGGAGCACTGCCAGACAAGAAGCTGACAGAATACTTGCTCCAGCTGTTGACTCTGCAGCTCAGTAACAAGGCTGAGCTTGCTGATATTTTTCTTGTTTGAGTGTATTTTTCCTAAGCTCAATTGTGTTGAGTGAATGAAACTGGTTTTGTTGTAAACATGGAAGGATGAAAAGCTACTGCAGAATTTAAGAATTAAGTGGATGTCTGTCTTAGCCCTGTTTGTTACTTTTGGTGTTGAACTGGTGGCCTATCCTGACAAGGGCTGTTTTCTGTAGACAAATGTTAGAATTGCCTCAGGTGTAACTGACTGTCAGTTTTTCCCCATTAAAATGATGTTTAGGCAGTCATGACTCCTTTGCAGGTAGTGAGTCCCAAGTGTGGTCCATTGGCTGCATACAATCAAAATGCTTATGCACTAGGAGGATTTCACCAGCTTGTCTCCTGAAAACAGTTGGAACAACAGAATATACTTGTAAAGAACAGGAGTACTGATTTAACCCACAATTGGAGTATTTTCCAAGAAAGCTGCAACTACGTGACAAACTGGATATATTAGTGACTGGGATACTTGATTTGACATAATTCATAAAATGGAGGCTGTTTGACAACAACCCACAGCCAGTGACTAATATTTTTGCACCACTTCTGTCTTACCACAAAATGTAGAAGTTGCCTTTCATGGGGTAGATTCTTATGAAGAATCTTGCTTTTTTTCCATTTTATAATCCGTACTTTTTTCCTTTTGTGAATTAGCAGGGCAGGTGAAGGAGGCAAAAAAGTATTTTCACTGATCAACCACAGGAAACTGTTAGAGGATCCTACCTCTAAAGCCTTTGGTAAAAGTTTTGTCAGCAAATAAAGGAAGTTACTGGTGGGCATGCATGTAATATGTGAAGGTCTCTTGTGCTCATGGCTTTGCAGGGGAGGTAACTACCTCTTCCTTTTTCCATTCCACACCCACCCCAGGGCATTTCTGAATAAATAAACTCTTAACAGCCTAACTGGAACTTTTTTGATGCTGAAGCTCTCTGTGACTGTACAAAAAACCAAGCATATGCAGCCATGTTTGGAGGTGTTTCTACAGCAATAATGCATTTGCAATAGTGTCTTCCAGTTCCCAGCAGGACTACATAATTTGTCTGTAGGTCAGCTATACCAAACTGCAAATCAGGAGAATCCTGGTATTTCCAAAATCAGGGTTGTAGAACTTGGGTAAGAGATCTGTTAGTGCAGCATATATATTACTGGAAGTGAGGAGGTTGGCAAGTGTGTGCTATAATGGTTAGGTATCATGCAGATAAATGGTGCTGAAAATCAGGTTTTGACCATTTGAGAGTTTTCCCATGTTTGTTTGTTTATTACATGCTAATTTGTATGTGCACATGTCATATGACTTGTATGTGGTGACTGTTTACACATGCTTTTAGTTAAACATGTTTTTAATTTTAGTGCATAAAATAGTGTGTATGGAATGTATTTCATAGTTTTGGGTGGAAACTTCTTGGATGCCACTGCCTACTGTCATCTCCTACATAAGAAACAGTACACTATCCCATATAGGTTTATGTAGATGGTGCAAAGTTTGCATGCCTGCTGAAATGCTGAGGCTTGAACATAGAATTCCCTGCAGTGCCTTTCTCTTGGGGCTCATTTTGGCTGTTTAAATGTGGCTTGGTTAAATTAAAGGGGTAAAGAGTTACTGATAGTTGTGCCACTATCAAAAGTTTTTGAAAGACTTGTTTAAGCTTTAGTAAGACTTTCAAGACTATCCAGTGATGGCCCTTACCACAACAATTTCACTAAAACTGGGTGGGGTGCTTCTTTCCCTAGCTATCATGCAATTAAGAGTAACCAGTCGAACTACTTCTTACTCTGCTGTCTTGAGACTTAAAATAAGGGGAGAAATTAGCTTCAAGTAGCAAACAACTAACAAAATCTTCTGGGTTTTTTACCTCAATATTGGAGGTTACCATACAAACAGTATTTCAGTGACAAAATAGACGTGAATTCTAGTTTGCTAATAAGCTGACTTTTCCAACATTGGGTTGTAAAATGAACCTATATCCTTATCCCTGACACTTAGTAGCCAGGGATGCTCTAGAATTCTGCCGTTGATGTTTGCTCTCAACATGGACCACATTACTGGTGAGTTACTGCACTAAAGGTACAGTAGAATTTCATACCAAGTGATTTTAAAAAAACAAAACAAACAAAAAACAAAACCAAACCCCTCCCAAATAAAGTAACTCTTCTGAGCTTTCTATTTGTAGTTCATAGTTGCCAAACCAGGAAGGGGTTTGCCTGACTCTGTTCTCAGTAGACAGAAGAGGGAGGTTAGAGTCACCATTTGTTTTATCTCAACTTACATTAAGTGTCTGCACTATGAACTTCTAAACACAATGAGCACAATGACATAGTTAAACGAAATATACAAAAGGTTTTAATCTTTAGAGCGGTTTTTACATGCTTATAGCAAATAAGAAATTAAACATATTACTAGGCTGTGGAACTCTAGTTCTAACTTCATCATATTACTCCTTCCTTCTGCAAGTTCTTGGGCAAATTTTGTGTCTGTCTTGGGCTTCATTCATATAACGTGAAAAAGGATCCTGGACTCCTGACTGCTCTAAACCTCACTGAATCTCTTTTGATTTGCTTATGGAATTGCTACTGGCTGGAACATGTCAGTCGCAGAAACTCAGGTCACTTTAATTCTGCAAAATGAGACCGAGCAGTGTAAAGCTCAGTCTCTATAGTAAAGTTGGTTTAGCACTGAGGATTATCGTTTGCATTGAATCACAAGGCTAAATGACCATAAGCTTTTTTACAGAAATAGGTTTGAGAGTAAACTGCCAAGAATGTGCATAAATGAGTTGAGAATGATAGTCAATCTGTGTAAAGCTGAGATAAGCGCACAACCTGGTGTACAGGCAGGGAACTCCCAACATGTTTGGTTGGAATTTGAAGGTGAACATGGAATTGCTAACTGGAACACAAACTGCATTGAGAGGGCTGCTGAACCCTGCTCCCTTGTGTGACCAGTATGTATAAAATGAGAAACGGTGTAGTTTGAAGTACTTTTTTCTTCTAATGGTACATGGCTAGAACTTTATGGAAAAATATATTAATTTTTCTATTTTGTTCTCCTCATTGTAGCACAAATTTTAAGTGACTACAGACCAAACTGGATCAGAGAACTGAGCTGAGTCAAAGCTAAAAGCAAAAGTAAGCTAGTCTAAAACTGCACCAGGGTTAAAATTAATAGATGTTTATCTCTTGCTGTGGAAAGAGAAGCATGTATGATAAAATTAGTCTCCATAGCACAGCCAAAACCAGCTGCCAGACAGTGAGTGAAGGATAGCAAACTCAAGTCTGGGATGGGAAGAAGCAACTGGGACTAAAATGTTTGTTGCCAGAGGAAAGACTTATGCATATATACCCTGACACCTGTTTTTAGCGTAGGGAGGTGTCTCTCTGAGCTTTATCATTCACATATGTCTTAACTTTCTGACTAAGTTAGGCAAGATGAATCATGATCTTAGCATGGTTTTAAGCCTGATGTAAGCTTATTTCAAAGAATACTGCCACGGTATTCCTTTAATCTTCCTTATGTTAGCATCAGGATCGTGTTGCTTCTGAATGGAATCTCTGTGAGATTGGGTGAGGAAAAATAGTTATTTTTAACTTTGTTTTTTAGCTGTCTTGTTGACCTGAGGCAATTCACCATACTGCTTCACTGTCACTAGTACTGACACACAGGTCAGTAAACTCTGTATGTGGGAGTGGGTGAAAATGGAGGTGTACTGTGGTGTAGCTTGCCTTATGCCATGCTGTAAAACTTAATTATTTATCTTTCAGATTAAGTTACTGTTTTCAAGCTATTTTTCAGGGTAATAGCTAGATTTTGGAGAAATCTAGCTTGGAAAAAACCCAAATTTTGAAAGCTTTAAGTTGTCAAAGGGTAGTCTTTCACAGAGGAAAAAATACTGTTAAGCATATCAAGCTGGATGGGAAGTGATACAGCCAGTGAACTCTTGTAGTAATAAATCTGTCTTTTTACTTTGGCTAGAAAGAGGCTAATGAAGAGCATACAGAGAACAAGGAGAAAACATCACTTCTTTAACTTAGATAAGTGGAAATCTGAATGTCTACCACAAGATTAAGAGAGCTGGTGTTACAGAAGAGATGTTTCTCTGGGCTTGTCCTGAGGGAAATTCTGGTAGTAAGCTTACTTTACCTGTCCTGAAGTGAATTTTTGAAGGCACTTTAACCTGCCAAAATACTTGAGGTGTTGGAACAGATTTTTCTAAATTTAATGTCTTTTCCGTCCAAATGAGACTGAACTCTTTTCTAGACAATAGTAGCATAAACCTTCTACCTGGTGTTTTCAAAATTTAAATTCCACAAAACTACTGATCATATCACTTACCTAGAGGGAAATGTTGAGTTTCAGAGTGCAGCCGAATATGTAGTAGGTTAAAGCTGAAATATTCTTGAGGCTTTATTGGTCAGACTTGGACTAATGGCTATAAAATGAACAGAAAGACAGGAAGGCTGGTCAGGTACTCCTTTTGAGCCTACTTACTAATAACATTTTCTTAGATTCACAATTGCCAATTTACTTGATAGACTGTAGGACACCTTGTATTCTGTAAGAGCTTACTGAGTTTAATAAAGGAGATTACTTTCCATTAAAAAAATAAATACTGTAGCATAAGCTTAGAATTTTCAAGTTCATATGCTAAGCAGCATTTGGGTCTCTCACTACCATCCTATTGCCCTTTGGGTCTCCGTGTTGACTTCCATTTCCTCTTGTATATCGGGGAACTTCATGCAGCATCTGCTGTTGTTGTTGGGTGATTTATAAGCATTGTACGTCGGTGGTTGCAGGGATTTTAGGATTTAAAAGGCTGAATAGCATACCTCTGCAGAAAATCCTCTTAGCTTATTATGCACTTTGTTTTACCCAGCATAAAGTGTAATATATAAGAGCAGAAGACCCAGTCTATTGAAGAACTAGATTAACTTATGCATTGCAGATTTGAAAAGTATTGCAACATTCCTTTTTTTTTTAATTCCCTAGTTAAAAATACTAAGGATTTGAACCAAACTTGTACCTATTTGATAGGTAAAAATGTCTTTATAGTATTTTCAGTATTTAATGTCATTTTTTGCTTGGGATTGTGGTGGACCACTTATTAGTAAAAACTTAATGTGAAGTTGGCCATAAATGTAAGGTGGAATTTTTGGGGGGCCTATTGTCTTGACCCTGTTGTATGTATTCCATTGACTTTTTTCTGATGTGGATATCTGTATGGAAATCCATTTAAAACAATACAGCAGGAGCTGAACACTGACTCTGTAAATATGCTTTAAATGGCTTTTTTTTCAGAGAAACAGCCATAACAAATGTCACTGTCTGTCAGATACTAGGAAGCATCAGTGTTTCTGAATGAAGTTATCTTTTTCTGTAGTCATGTCAAAACAACGCAAATATCAAATCAATTCAACAAGCTTGTTTCTTAATCAGTAAGCTGTCTAAAAAATATTACATTCATAAACATATTTACCTTGTTTCCTTTTCCAGCAAGTCCTTTTTCAGTGAGGTTTCTCTCACTTGCATTTGAATCCACATAATCGACCACTTTATGGGGTTCAGTACCTCTGGGTGGTAGTATCTATGTGCAGATGTAGATCTAGACTTGACTGCGTATACCATCTTAAAATATCTGGGAACAAGCACCCCCTTCCTTTTTATTTCAGAAGTACGTCCTGTCATTGAACAACTCCATCATAGTGTCAGCTCTTTCTTTCAGTGAGAGAAAGGGAAAAGGGCACCACATTTTAAAATCCTCACTGTCTTCATTTTTGCTTAGAACCAAGTTAACTGCTGAGTGCGACTCATTTGTTGGTAGATGTAAGAAGACTATCTAGCAAGATGACTGAATTTCTCTCTTTGGAGTGAGGCATATCCATGTTCTCTGGTATTTACTCACATATTATAACTACAATATAGTAATAATGGGTTTATTTTACGTTCACTGTCAACAGCTGGAAAAGTATTATCTGGAGAGCTGCAAAATAAAATGGGACATTTTCCCTTTGAACAGTAACCCTATTGGGATATAAACTTCCACTTCCTCCTTTATAAAAGTCAAGGCAAGTAAGTGTTGGATAACTGTATGGCTGTATATGTCAGGAATGAAAACTGGTTAAGTATTAAAGGTTTTCTTGAATTCTGTTAAAGACAAATCTTATGTAAGTTTGTTTACATTATTACAAAAAAAGGAATTTTCAAGGGATCCTCACTTCACATCTTTTATGTAAAACGTGTATCATTAAGCTGCCACTGCAGTTTAACTATGGATTCTGGACTTCACATATACTCATTGCAAAGGCTAATGTACTATTCAGTCCTAATGCTGCAGCACACATCTGCTTGTATGAGTTATTTACAAGCTTATACAGCTGTTATCCTTACCTCCAAGCATGTTATTTTTTGTGCTATTTCTTGGCAAGTTACAGTGAAAATCTTCACTTACCAAACCAGTCTCTCTTGTCAGTATAGCTTACTGGTACCACTATTAAAGGCTTTAACTTAAAGCCATTAGAAAATGTAGATCACTTTCTAAATGTTAAATTGACTGCTGAAATGAAATAGTTGTGTAAAAAGAATAATGGACTATTGCTGCAGATTTTCAATTCAAAGATTCATTGTTAGCAGACTTCTAGCAGGTAATGAAGAAATTCCCTGGTTAAAGTTATAGTTAATGTAGAACAGCTTAATCTCACACAATTAGTGCACCTTAATTGCCCTCAAATAACAGAACTGACTCTTTTCATCAGCTATACAATTTGTGCATCTACAGAAGTAACTAGCTGAAATGATAAGAGCAGTGGAGCTTTCTGAGCCCTTCTAATATCAGGTGTTCTTTCATTAGAGCACATAACAGCAGAGCAGCTTCAGTTGTACAAGGAGCCTTTTGGTTGTCAGATGGGATTCAGGCTGAGAGAACAGGAGAATCCCTGGCCTTTCTTGGGAAGGAGAGGAGAGAGAAGAGGTGTAACACTAACTTTATAGTGCCTTAGTTGGAGCTGAGAGTTTTGGATGACCTGTTTCTTTCTTGGTACAGGCTCTTATCCCTCTGTTGACTGACATTAACAGTACAATTCAGTTGTCCAACTGCAAGTTGCTAATGGCATTTAAGAAGCATTAGGGGGCTCGGAACATCGGGTGGCAGATGCAGAGCAAGAGCTGTGCTCTGAGCTGTCTGCTGGATACCACGTGGAATATTCAAGGGCATTTTGGATTGTGCCCTAGATGGTATTCTCGCTAGATGCCTATATGTAGGCACCAAATAAATCTATCAGAAATGACTGTGAAGTGATCATATACTTTCTAATGCAAATGAAGCATTTCTATAGTTTCTTCTTTCACCGACTTTGAGAAACCAGCATGTAGAAATAGGCAACATCTTTCAATATAGGGGGAGTTATTTTGTCTTGCAGTGAGAGGCTTGTATTCTGTACTTGGTTTTAGAGTTGAGCAAATATACTATTTTACAGATTAAATTTCATATATTTTTTACATTAAGCGTGCTGAATTCAAAGTCATGCTTATGAAACACAACATTTTTATCTTAAATTTTTTTTTTTTTTACCATATGTCTATCTTCAGTTATAAATCTGTTGCTTAACTTCTACCTCATAGTCACGGTCTGAAACATGTTTACAACAGGATAAAAAGATGAAAAATAAATAAATAAAGCCCTTCATTGTATAACTTTCTCAGATAACACCCAAGGAAGTTACACGTGCTAGGATGGATCTTACTACAAATCCTGAACTGAGATCTCCATGTGCATTTAAGAATAGCTTTTAGCCTGGGCTAATGGAAATCATTTATCATGTAGTCTGAGGTATTTGAAGTAAATTAATAGTTTCTGAGAAAATATAAAGTTTCAGTTGAACAAATAAGTCTGAAAGACTTTTTTCTTTCTTGGGACCTTTTCCAATTTCCTACCTTTCCTTTTAAAAAAAACTTTTCTTTAATCTGAGGCTTTAAATTTTCCTGGCTGTGGATTTTAAAAATGCCTTGTCTCTCTGTACTAGGTTTTCTTGAAACACTGATTTACCTCACATTGCCTGAAATGTTCAGGGGACATTAGTAGTCCATAATGGACTCATACCCTTTTCTCAGGTGAGGTACACCTCGTTGGGCATCTCTGAAGAATTGGAAAACCTGAGCTTCGGTGGCATTTTGAGTGGATATCCAGGCAGATCTTGTAAATGGGGAAAAGAGGAAATAAAATAAACTTAGTTTGAACGAATGTAAGAGTTTGATCCTGTTAAGTAAAAGATGGTTTGATTGCCTGTGCTCAAAAGCATGCTAGCTAGCTGACTATGGGGTACCAAGCCCAAGGAACAGGTCTTTCGTCGGGTTTTGCATAGGGTAACTGTTAGGGCTCTACTAAAGCCCTGATGCTGGGTTTCTAAAATGAAACAAGGTGTTAATCCAGTTGTATCCACTATTTGTAGTGCTGGTGGTAAGGTTACTTAGTAAAATGTTGCTATCCTTATTCTTCCCAAAAGTCTGGAAGTCTGTGGTTGGAAGGAATTTTTGATGCCCTGTGGCACTTTTGTTCGAAGCTGATACCTCATTAACCAGACTACTAAACTAGCAACGAGGTATCAAAACTCGTAATTTACAGGATTTTTTAGAAAATTATAGACATTAACTCTAGGTACTACAGATTCCAGGTAACTTTTTCCTCTATGAAATAAAATTTGTAACTCAAGCAGTTCTGCAGCTGTGAACAGGAATGCTGGCTCAAATGCAGAGGAGGGGAAAGAAAGGTTAATTCAGGCTTTTTTTAGCATGTGTAGCATTCCAGTGAAGGCTTCTAGGTTGGAACCCTCCAAATTAAAATCTGCTGTCCGTAAACACTTAGTTCTTTCAGTGACTTAAGGAAGGATTTTGATTGTGGTAGGAAAGCAGGGTATCTTTACAGGCGTTTTAACAAAGGTGATAAGAAGTAAAGCAAGGGTTGGGGATTTGGGGAGTTTTGGTTGCCCCCCAGTTCTGTTTGGAAATGAGAGGTGGAATTCAGGATATTGAACATGCTTAACACTAGGATGAGCCACCTTATAGCATTAACCATTGTTTTTACATTTGAACAGTGGCCTTGGGATGAAAGACTTCATGTTTAGTTGCTATCTTTGAGTTGCCACATAACTGTTGCTACTTTGCTTGTTGTCTTTGTTTCTCTGCCTTATTGGACTTTGATTTGGAAACTAGAGTACAAGGTAAATTCTTCTTTACTGAAGCTAAATGCATTTAAATAATTTCTTTTGTTACTGGTCATCTTTTTTTTAATAGTACAGCATATCACAAATTCTTGAGAAACAGATTTCTAAGCTCTTATGTCATAATTGTGTATAGTTTACCAAGAAAATCCCTCTGCAGGAATCATTTACTACCTTTATAAAAGTCAAGCATTTTTTTAAGATAAAAAAAGAAAAACCCAAACAATCTTCACTGTAACTAAGTTAAACAGTTTGGTGGTTTGTAACAAAATTGTCATGCTTATTTCAAAAGTTTGAAGCTGTAAAACTAGAAATATGTCAAAAGCAAATTATTTCATGACCTGTCTGTTAAGCTAGAAATTAAAGGGGTTTTTTTCTGAGACTGATTATATAACCTGCATTATTTCAGATGTCTCCAAGAAGCTGTCTAGTGTATTAATCTTGAAACTTGAGATGTTGAAGACTTGAAGTTGTTTTTATTAAATTTTTAACATCCTAGAAATCTCTCTAAATGACAGTTTTTGGAAATACTAATGAATTTTTCCAAAGTGCTCTTTCTTAAATAGCTTATTCAGCCTATCATCAAAAATCTTTTTGAAGGTGTGTTGTAACATATCATACCGAGAGATTCAAGTCATCTGAGGATGGGTATTATATGTGACTTCATCATACCTGACTGTCAAATGTGTATTTATCTATTTAGGTTCAGACAAAGAAGGAAGAAACTTTGCCACCATCACTTAGTCAAAACATTCCAACTTTCTATTTTCCTCGAGGATGTCCTAAGGAAAAAGTGAATATAGATGCTGTGATTGCCAAAATTGAGAGAACTTTCTCTGAGTTTCCAAATGAGAGGGCAACGTTAGAAGACATGGGGAAGGTTGCAAAGGTGAGAACTTGCTGGCTGTCAGCTTTTAGGTACTGTACACCTATGGAAAGGAAAAATGAGTTCTGTGTGCTTTGTTTTCTTGCATTATGTGTTTTCATCTCCTGCAAGGTAGTACCAGTAAGGCATCATATTCAACATTGTTGATAGCACAGTTACATGTAGAAATCCTTGCATTAACTTTGTCTCAAATAGCCCTACATTTTGCTTACAAAAAGAAACAAACATTAAAACATAACTTGAACAATTTTTTTTAGTTGCATAAACAATGAAATACCGAAGGACGTTCTGCATTCTGTATTGACCAACAGACTTAAGGCAAAAGCACTGTTAATATGCATTTTGTTTTCAGGTGTCCATACTGTTTTTTCTCATTCAGCTCTGTCATGAACCTCGACTGTAAAGACATTGAAAGACAGAATGGCTTGGTAACTTGAGATTATAGCCCTCCGGTTATTACCGAAGAGCTAATTTAGAGTTAATGGCAGAGTGAAAATAAGAAAGCAGTAAATATTTTTTTAACTTCTCTGTAGCAGGCAATAAGCTAATTAAATGAAACTTAAATTTCCATTTTGTTACGTGGAATCAATGCTTGAAATATCACTGCAAGTCATGGTCTTGGTAGTAAGTCTCAGGTTCTCATCCCTGTTCCTGTCTTTTTGTATTTAAAATCCAGGGTCTAGAAAAGAGAAACAAAGACTTTTCACAAGAGCAGGGCTGAGTGTTCAGAAACTGCTTAGTTGCCTCCCCAGAAGTTTTGAACTGCTAAGCTGAATGATAGGATCCTCACCTTCCACTGGTCATTTCCACAAAGAAGTGAGGAGAGGTGGAAGAGACCCTTCCCTCTCAGCAAGGAAAGTGGAAGGGTCCAGTCACCTACAACTCAGTGATGAAAGGCACCTTCCTGAAGCACAGGGAAGAGTCTGTCAGACTGAGGACAGTATTCATCAAGCTCAGTCTTTCTTATTTTTTTTTTAAAGTACTGGTTAAACTATTGCATGAGAAATAACTGTCCTCTTACTCCAGTGACCTTACACACCTTGTAGTATTTACCGTCTTATTTGAGATCGCCATGAGATTCTCAGAGATGCCAGCATAACTGACTATTCCAAGTTGTAATCAATTTTAGGCGAAAGCTGTTATGTGCTCATATGTACTTAGCTGTTATGACTGAGGAAGCTTGGAGCAGGCACAGAAGCAGCACTGTAGCTATACGGAAGTATTGAAGTTGTGAAGGTGTAACTTGGGTATCCTGAAGCAAGATACTGTTGCTCAGGGCAGGCTGACCTACAACTTAAAATTGGATAGATGTACATGCATATGCAGAATGCCGGCCAGTTGAGCCATCCTCTGGGACAGACAAATGTAAACTTGTTCCAGTTCAGAAGCTGCGTAACTGTTTGTACTGTTTTGAGCTCAGCTTAACGATATCCAGCCCTTTAGCAGAGCTTATTAGTATGGACGCTTCTTGGAGTCTGGACAGAGCAGGCACGTGACTGCATTCATCTATTAGGAATGCTGCAAGTTGCCCTATGTTTTTCTTTCCGCTTTTGGATTCCAGCCTAAAGCAGTTGCTTGAAATTAATTATCTTGGAAGGTGCAGGTGGTTTCAGAAACAATTTTTAAAAAAAAAATCAGTCCTTTAATGTTTTCTTCTTGTAAAATCTAATTTTTGAAAAACTTCTAAATGGAGTAACCCTCAGATAAGCAATCAATGAATTAACTCGATGTATACTTAAATTCTAGGCTTGTGAGTGCCCTCTTTACTGGAAAGGTCCTTTGTTTTATTGTGCTGGAGGTGAACGAACAGGATATGTGTCAGTTCATAAATTTGTTGCAATGTGGCGGAAGTAAGTAGATTACATTCTTTTAGACGTACTGCATTTTTTAATTGAAATGTGATATTTTAAGCTCTGAATGAGTTCCTATCTGTAAAGGGGAATAAAACACTTCCCATAATCAACCATCGACAGCAAATTTGTACCTGGGAAAATATGAGTAAATCATCTCTTTAACACAAACAAATCTTGATTTACAGTGTTCATAGATTTTTGAAGTGTTTGGTGAATGACTGGCTGTTTATGAGGAAAAGTGAAAACCATGGCCTTAACTTGTAGATGTCAATTCTGGACAAAACACTTTTTCTAGGTCTCCTTCAGTTCTAACTGAAAAATGTCCTTTTGTGTAATCAATAACATGGAGTATCCACCTCCTTTACCTAAATGTATGGGACAGTACTGCTTTGATAAGTTCACTGAGAGTGTACTTTGACATTTGTGATTAGCTTTTGAATTAAATGTTGTGGGTGCAGTTTCATAGGCCTTGCTCTAGGATGCCCATACAAGGTATCATGAGCAATTTTCTCTGTAGAATATTAAATGGAAATATTTACATTTCAGAATACTTCAGACCTGCTATGATGATGCTGCAAAGTTTGTTCATCTTCTAATGAACCCTGGATGTAACTACTTGGTGCAAGAAGACTTCATTCCTTTTTTACAAGTAAATTGCAACTGAAACTAGTTCTGGAAACACAACAAAATGATGAGCTGGCAAAGCCCTGATTTTTTTTTTTTGAGCTAACCATGCTTTTTCATGGTCTTCATTAAAGTTTATTGATAATATCTAGTGTAATTCACTTCCTATGGTCCACTGAGACGATAGTGAGTGACTTATATAAAATGATTAACTGTAAAATAAGGTGAGGTATTTTTAAGAGCTACAGTAAGATGCATGGAGTTAAAAATCCTTGCAGGAATAGCACATGTTTCAGAATCCTTATGGTTTAGAAAAGCAGTTGAAGTTATTTAAGTCAAGGAGGCCCTTTGGTGAGCAAAGGAAAAAGTGGTATATGAATTCAAGACCTAAAACAGTTTCTCTCAAAGGGTGGCAACCAACACCTTTACTAATAGATGAATAAAACCTAAACTGGCTTTTACTGAATCATAGTCAGACACAGAAATTCAAGCTGCAACAGTCAGTCAGCAGTGTTCAAAATCTTCATCCCATCTGAAATACAGGAAAGCTTTTGTTTATCTGGCTTCTTTAAAAGATAACTAAAAAAAAAAAGTCAGCAGTGTTATTTACGTGAAGCATGTTCTAAATGAAGTTTTCATTAATGATTGTGGTATTTAATTTGAACTGTTTTGGTTCAGGAAGCAGGTGTGCTATTCTGTGCTAATTATTTTATGTAGTCACTAATAAATACTGTTTGGAATATTGTTATTTCTTTTTTTTTGTAGGATGTGGTGAATAGTCATCCTGGCCTATCATTTCTAAAAGAAGCATCTGAATTTCATTCTCGGTACATTACCACAGTGAGTGATTTTTATTTGGAAAAGATATTTTTTATTAACCAAGTAGGAAAATCAAAATGACTAAGATTAGTCAATATGTATAAGCATGTGTGTCCCTTGAGAAAAGTTGAGTGTGCTGTCAGTCGTCATTTCTGCTTAACTAGAAATCTTATGAAGACTCAATTTCTTAAGCATCATATAGTTTTTCTTAACATTTATAAGAAATTGGTGAACTTAATACTAATAAGAGAAACACTGAATTGTAATAGTGCAGGATAATTTAATGAACATTAAACAAGGAGCAGACTGTTCTCTTAAACACTTGATCATGGCTATAGATTTTACTTGTTAGAATCTTGACCTTACTCTTGGTTTAATTAAATGGAGTTTTGAAGGAAAAGTTTGTGTTAATGTGATTATGTTCAGTATTAAGTAAAATAATGGTAATATTGAAGCTGCGTGCTGCTTTCCTCTCTGGGGATTTTTCTTTCTGAGCAGGTTTTATACACGAAAAGTTCCATTTCTCTCTTCCTAGAGTTAGGTGACTGAAGTATTCTTTGTATACCCAAGGGAAAAATCAGTGACACTAGATTTGCTCAACTATAGACTAGACAGCCGGTTCCACTGAATCTCTAAAAGTCTTCAAAATGACATTCAGTTCGCTTTCTTTGTGCATGTGAAAAATAACTTAATGAATATTCTCCAACAAAAAACATGCAGAGTTGATCATCTTTTATCTAGCATATAGTTTGACCCAGACCAAAACTGTGGAAGCTTTTTTGAAAGTGTTTGGTTTTGGTTCCTCATATCCTTCTTGCAGAGACTGCCGGCCCATCGAGTATGTCCGGCTGCATTAGGTTTTGCCTCTTGTTATAATGATTACATGAGCTCCTAGAACTTTCTTGTCAGATGTGCGTGAAGGAAATGTTCTGCTTGTGAGTAGTTTTCTTTCTTAATGGAATCTGGGTTACATCAAAGCCTGCTCTGCTTAAAATTATGAAAGCTTGCCACCTGTCCTAAAGGACCATAGGAGGGAAAAGTTCTTGCCATTTCCAGTTACTTTTCTTTGGAGGAGCAGCTTATTTGAGTAGGCCTGAGTCCAGCAATATTGAATAAATTAGTGCTGGTAGTACTTTGCTAACAAAATTTAGTGTGGTCTTCAACAGAAATCCGTGTTTAATCAAAAATCCCAAAAGTAAACTAGTATTGTTAGGAATATAGCAAGAATATTTGGAATACTACTCTGCAGATCCAGAAATGGCAGGACTATCTGCCCTTTCTTGTCCTATTGTAAGATGGAGTTACTCTTGCTCAATACAGTTGTCTAAAATTCTGTCCTGCAAGTTATTAATAATAATTATAAATGATTTCTCTCTAAGATGAAGTAAGGCATTTCATACCTGTATTTATAGTAGCTTTACCCTTGCTACATGGATCTACTCCATTGAAAGGATTTTGTAAGCACTGCAGTTGAAGATTTAATGTCTGTTCATGTTAATTTCCGGTTATGAGTTAAATGATCCATTTTTCTGCTGTATTTGTATATGCATATGTCTATATATGAGTATGCATGCATACATTACACATATCTCTTTAGTGAAGCAGGTGTCTTGTAAGTGTTGTTCAACCATGGAAGCAATCAGTTCTGTCCGCTAGGCTATGCTATAGGTTGGTTGGTCAGTTTTAAGTGTTAAGGTTAGGTACATATGTTCAAGATAAAGCTGAAATATATTAAAAACAATTGCCCGGACAAAGGAGATACTACACTTAGTCTGAAAGTATGTTATGTATATATCTGAACTATGAATTCTTGAAATTGTAATCTCTGTATTGCACGGTTTCCTCTCCCTTCTGACAAAACCAGTGTGCAGCACAGTAAAGGCCAGCAATTCTCTGACAATTTGCTTATATTCTGCTTCAATTCACTTTAGAAAACAGGTTTTTTTTAAGTCTGTTCCCAGTTGTCTTTAGCAAACATTCAATTTTGTTTTTATTTTTAGACCAGTTAAATGTATAACAGATGAGATAATGACATGCAGATGGATTAAGTTGCAAAACGAAGACAAAACCTTTTTAGAAAAAATTGCTTTGTAGTATAAGCCAAAAATGGGCCTTTCCTAAACTCACAATTAGAGCTAATTAAGCTTCAGAAGTAGGCTAGTCTATTCTCCTTTCTGGATTTATTGAACCAGCTGTTCTTGTTCAAAGAAAGAGCTGCAGAGCTTGCTGCATGCTACAGTTTAAGCTTTACTTTAAAACTTTATGAATAAATTACTCTTCTATTTGTAATTTAGAAATGATTGGTTTGTTTAAACTATTGATTTATTGCAATTAAGGTCTGAAGTGATAAAAACTTAAATAATGAAGTCATTAGTTTGGAAGAGGTTTTATTTGGGGGAAAAGGATTTCTAAAGAGATGGGTCTTCTAGCTCGTAACTACTGTGTTGCAAACGAAATGCTACACATGCAAGATTTGGTCTTGCTAATTAGCAGGTATAACTTATCTCCGGTTAAGCAGTTATAGCGTGTAATATGTTTAGATTTTTTGTCTGCTTTTGTTAGCAGTGAATAACTGACTTGAAATGTATATGTGGTTGACTTAAGTCAAAGTAATTGAGGTGAATACTGAATTCAGTTTAAAACAATTTCAGAAACAAAAAACATATTTTAAAGTCTTATGTTTGTAAACTAAAACTAAGCAAATGGTGCTGAACGGATGAGTTTACCAAAATAATAGACCTGTAAAACTAATTTAAACAAAAGTCTTGGATACTCAACTGAATGGATTTCTTTCTGGTTCTGATATCGCTCTGCACAAGAACTAGCCTTCTTTCTTGCAGAGATTTTTTGTTGTTGTTGTTCTTCAATTAGAAAACATTTATGTACTTCTTTAAATACTGTTAACCAGTTTTTTTTCAAGTAACTTTAAATAGAATAAAATTAAATGGGGGGGGAAAAAACATATTCTCTCTGCACCTGCAGGAAGTATTTTTTTGTCAGATGTTGAGTTGTACTTGCAGACTCTAGAAGTAGCAACAGTCCCAATTCTATTTCTGTAACTTCATTTATGAAGTAAAATATTCTTACAGTAAATATATGTCTTTAAATCTGAAATAATGAGATATATTAATAGGTTTGTTAGATGATATCCTGTAGATCTGGAAGACTGGGAGGTAGTGAAATTGCCAATAGGCATATTCTGGATAGCATATAAGTATTCCGCAACTTTAGTGCATGAGATATGGGTACTGCAGCATTGAAATAAGATTTGTCAAGATGAGTTTAGATATAGAATTAGAAATAGTTTGGTAGCATGATAGAAGAGAAGCATCAACCTGCTAAGTAATGAGAAGAACCGAAATAGCGGAAAGATGGAGTTCTGTAATGCACCTGAGCTAAGACTTATCTTTGACAAATGTTTGGGAGGGTATTTAGTTAGCGTACCTAAGATCACCTTTCCCTTTTCTTTTTCTTGCAGGTTATACAGAGAATATTTTATACAGTAAATAGGTCCTGGTCTGGGAAAATAACTTGTAATGAGCTCAGGAAAAGCAACTTTTTGCAGGTACATGACGTCTAAAATTTTGCAAGACAGATGTTTCTACAAGTTTAAAAACTGCATTAAATAAAAGTTTAAGGGAGTAACATAAGTGCCGTTTCTTGCTTTTCCAAAAACTGGTGAAGGCTCAATTGCATTAATTCTCATACACCAGAATATGCTTAAATGTAATTGTTTAGATAAAATGAGCTGTATAAATGCATATGCCATTAGCAGAAGTCTGGCTGATCTCCTCATTCTTCTATGGACACATTAATTTTCTACCTTGTGTTCAGTCTTTGCTGTCATACTGCATGGTGTGCACTGTCTCTGAAGATAGAAGTTGTCCCACTGGAATAGTATTAGATATTAACTTGGTTATGAGAACTCAGATCATTCAACAAATGTCTTACAAATTCTTTAATGTGTTCTATTTATCCTTCTGATAATAGAATGTGGCATTATTGGAAGAGGAAGCTGATATTAACCAGCTGACAGAGTACTTCTCATATGAACATTTTTATGTTATCTATTGCAAATTTTGGGAGCTGGATACAGACCATGACCTCTATATTGATCGGAAGGATTTAGCTCGACATAATGATCATGGTATGACAAATAAAGCACCTTTGTTTACATGTATTAAATGACCTGTAAACTTTCAATTGAGGAAGTGGTTAACCGCCAAGGCCAGGCTTCATGAGTCTGTTGGTATAGCTGATCCTGCTGACTAGTGAAATAAAGCAGGACAAGTCATCTGTGATGTTGCTTTGTGTCTGGCAATACCAAATTTGAGGAAAATTCTGAATCTGAATTCTGATCTTGGCAAAGTAGTACAGGAGGAAATAAATCTGTAAGTGTGTAGGCTTGATCTAAAAAAAAAAAATCATTTAAGTCTTGGTATATTATAAATGGCTCTGTTTGGCTGTTTTGGGTTGTTATCTTGGAAACAATCCATTTTACTTATGTTATTCAACTAGCATGCCCCTTACGGCAAGGTATGGAAAGAGTAGAAAAAAGCAAACATACATTCAGGTACTTAGCTTATTTTAAATTTTGCTAACTTGGCTGCAGTACATCTTGTTTTAATAGTATTTAAGAGCTTTGCATTTTCTGCATTCACAGTATACCATGACTGTGATTCTGTAGTCCTGCACAATTGTACCTATTTTAAATATTCTTGCAGCTTGTATGGAACTGTTGGATTTTTTTTTTTTGATGCTTTGTATCCATTGTCATCTTAAAAGTATTCCCTTCAGGACTGGAAAGCTTACTTAAGCAGAAAGTGATTGTGCAATATTATCCCACATTAAGAGGAATAAACAAATTCTGATTGCTTCTGAAAACTTGCCCAGTGAAGTCTGACTACACTGTAGGACACTGTGGAAGGAAAGCTGCTTTCATTTGAGAGGTTGCTCTATTGAGTTAGTACACTATAGAAAGGAAGCAGAACTGATGCCATGCCACTTGCAATATGGTCTTGCATCCTTTAAACCATGGAATATTGCTTAAAGCTTAACAGCTGCTGCTTAATGAGAACTAGAATAAAGAAGAGCATAAAATGGACATCGCAACCCAACTTTAGTCTTAAACTTCTATTTTTTTGCATGTCAAAATGAGATCAACTCATTTCATAAATACCTTCCTTTCATAGTGTCACTGGTCTAAAATTAGGCTAGATCAAACACTTAATGTAGTAACAAAAATATTAAAGTATGTAGCTGTTGTTGAGAAGGTTGAACAGCTTCAGTGTTTCAAAAGTAGATAAAAAGCATCAGCACATATGTCTGAAACGAATCGACTATCTGGCAGTTCTGGGGATAAATATTAAGCAGGGACAGTTTCCCTACTAGAATAATATGGTGATAGCATTGCCATAAGTACATAACAGATGAACTGTTCTAATGGTTAACCGCCTGCTTTAATTATCAGTATTTCTACAATGCTGAAAAAATATTTCAGAGCTAGAATAATAAGAAGTAATTCTTCTGTGAGAGCAGTGTCATGTGCTGCTTTGGGTACCATCCACAAATTCTTCAGGATATCCTTTACAGAGCTAGTGCTCAGTTAAGACATGTCTCTAAAATCCCTGAAATGGTTTTAAAATTAGAAGCATGGATCAGAACCGTGTCAGAAATAGACCCATGTCAGAATTGGTTAGGTATGCTCATTATGTATTAACATGCCAATTCTATTTTGGTTCTTTGCCAAAACCAAGGTCATATAAACTGTAATGGCACTTGAAAACATGATTTAATTGTCAAAGAACTGGTAAATGCTATTTTACCTCATCAGGCAATTTAATTACTTCTATTATGCTACTATTTCTGCATCGAGCCTGAATTCAGAGCTGGTTGGTTCTGGCTTTGTTTTGGAGACTTTGTGTTAAGCGATCTTCTCCAAGACAACTCAAAAGGATTAATGAGCGCTACACTTGATCTTTCTCACAGATGTGTATACATAAGAGGTTTCCAATAAACTCTTCAACTAGACAATACAAAGCAAAAATAACTTCTGTAAAATTGACACTATTTCAAACCTTTTTTCACAGCAATATCAAATAGGATGATAGAGAGGATCTTCTCAGGAGCAGTAACAAGGTATGTGTTTCGTATGCTGAACTAAATAAAATTTAGTATTTATATATTTGCTTTTAAATCAAGTGTGACATTCCCAGGGAAATGCCTTCCCCTTGAAATGGAACAGTGAATTTCAAGATTTAGCATTGTAGTTTAGTAGAACTGGAGTGCTCTTGGAACCTTTGGCCCCGTCAAAGTTCTTTTTTCTTCTTTCCTTATCTGAATGAACACTCACCATAGGATGCTGTAAGGTTTAGCAGGGATGGGAATGAGGAAGGAAAGAAATGTTGGCATTGTTATTTTTCCATCCCTCAAACCTGTAAAATTATCAAAGGGAACTGGGCATTTTGGTACTGCTTGTAAAATCGATTCTTATTGCATCAACAAATTTACAAAAATGCCTTCAGTGGAGTTAATTCATATTTCTGACAGTGATTCTTCATTATTGTGACTTGGATTGACTTACTCTTGTGTAGTTACGGCATTTAACTCATCTTTGAACTATTTTGCTAGCACTATTTTTGCAGCTAGAAAGTGACTGATAAACAGAAGTGCCATAAGAAAAGCTTAAATGAGTGAAATGACATTTGGCAGGCATATGTCTAGAGCTTACTCCTTTATCCAGGTTTTTTGGGTGAGACAAAACATACATCATATTTTTCTAGACACGTTGAGGATAAAACAGCAAAAAAGGGACTTTAGAAATAAAATGTAATATGTCTAGCAGCTGCCTACCTGACTTTTTACTAGAGAGGTCTTCAGAAAGTATTTGGATGCTGTGTTCTGTGGTGAAAGAGTAGAAACAGACAACTACGTTCTTGCCACAAATACTTACTTCCTGAATGTTTCTATTTCACTTTTATCTTCATATTTCCATTCCAACACTTAGAGCTGTACAGAAATCTGCCAGCTAAAAGTTCTCTTTTACCTAATAGAAATTCTGAAAAATGTGTGTGCTTGTATATAATATATTTTTTTTAATTAATTGAGATATTTCTTCTGTTAACAATTAAGCAGCAGTATTGCTGCCCAGGAAGGAAAGCTGTAAGTCCTTCTGAACAAAGTGCTCCCTTCCTCTTCCAGCTGCTGCCTTCCTCTTTAAATACACATTGCAGTAGAAACAGAACAGAGCACGAAAGCTCCTTATCCTGAATGATCAAAGTAGTCTGTGGCAAGTCACCTTAGGAACACCATATCTTGGAGGAGATAAATAAGTAGTTAATAGCACTGAGGAAAATAATCCTTCATTTTGGTTAGTAAAAGTTAGGTGTTTTAAAATAAATTTTCTGTCTTTTCCCTCGTTTGCCTTCAAGAGGTAGGAAAGCACAAAAAGATGGGAAAATTAGCTATGCTGATTTTGTCTGGTTTTTGATATCTGAAGAGGACAAGAAGACACCAACTAGGTAAGAACAAATTTATGTTTTAACAGAAATAAAGACTGACTTTATTGCTTTACCGGCCTTTAAATAGGGACCACTGATGCTCAGCTGGAATTGTAATGGAAGAAGCTAAATGATAAAAACATGAGTGGAAAACTGGCCAGGTTTACATGATTCTTATTTATTGGTGTCTCCTGTTGTTGCTGCTGTACAAGTCTATTTTAATGACTTTTAAGAGGCTAATTGGCCTACTTACAGACAGGGTCATAGATAAAGGAAATTGCAGTTGTTTCATGATGCCAGTAACTTTGGGAAACTACACAGCTAGCATTAGCTGTAGGATATCGATAAGAAACCTGTTGCGAGATGCGTTGCTGGCTTGTTCAATACGAAAAAAGAATTTTTGATGCCCAATTCAATTTTTCATTGGCTCCCTAGAGTTTTTTTTATATAAAGCCACATGCTTTAGTCATCTCCTCCCTCACCCACCCACAACTAGTAAGTGTGTTTTCAAATGCAGTAAGGTATGACATGTCAAATACCAGAAACTCTTACCACAGTAGATGTTGCTTAATGACTTTCTGTGGCATTATGGAATATAGTCTTAAGTCTAGTTTTACACCTGTAAGTAGTGTAGCTTTTAAAACAAGCAATATAAATTCTTAAAATTCTGTAATAAGTTTGTGTAAACAGTTCTTTGCTATTAATTACTGAATTTCAGCATTGAATACTGGTTTCGCTGCATGGATCTTGATGGAGATGGTGCTTTGTCTATGTATGAATTGGAGTACTTTTATGAAGAACAGTGCCAAAAATTGGATAACATGGCCATAGAACCTTTGCCATTTGAAGACTGTTTATGCCAGATGCTGGATCTCGTGAAGCCACAATATGAAGGTAATAAAATCCTTTTCCATCTCAAACTTCTGTTTCTCTGGATTAGGAGCTAATGCAGCCTTAAGAGCACTCTGTTGGTCATATAAAGAATATGCCTTTAGGTGGTCTTTTCTCTAAAGTCTGTTAGAGCTTATTAATTGAATGGCCTTCCAACAGCAGTCAGGCATTCATTTTCATACTGGAACTTAATATGCTGCTTTAAAACTCCTTGTAGGCTTTTATTTTGGGCTTGTAGCCATGTTTAGTCTCAAATAAAATCTTGTCCCTATCTGACTGAGGTGATGATCTCAAGAAAAGCTCATGACACTTCTGTTCACTTGCCTCTTAGCTGTTCCAGTATGCATTTAATTGAAGTTTCTTTAGAGAAAACAGTGTTGGTCTCTGCAGATCAGTAATGACTTATTTTAGTTTAGAAGCCTAAGCTGCCCTTAGGCAATGCATGTCAATAGGCTTAGAAATAACTGACTATTAAACTGTTCTTAGTTTTTGGCTATTTCTATTTTGTACATTCATTTGAACCTTCATAGACCTGCATTCTACCCTCCTGCATTTGACATATATGATCTTTAGCTGATGGAACTTCAGTTTACATCTTACACATGGAAAAAAACTTATGAAGTGAGGATGATGCTCACTTCATATTGGCCCTTCTGTGCTGCTCAATACTAAAAATATTTTTGCATGCCTTGGTAAACATATTACTGTGGTGTTGAAGAGTGATATCTTGCATGTTCATGGCCTCTACCTCTGCTGTTTCTGATACTTGTCTCACAAGTTGATAAATCTGTTGTAGCCGTGATGGATTAGTCTTCAGGGATTTGTTAAACTCAGCACAACTGAGGTCAACCTGTATCTAAACTTAATGTCTCAACACTTAAAAAGTATAGGCATAATAAGGGTTATTAGTGCTAACTGTGTTTAACGTCAATTTCAGTGTGTAAAAGGACTTGGCGTACAGTCTGGTTGCTATTATTGTACAGACTCTGCATTGCAATAAATTTAGAACTTACCTATTTGCTCTTGAAGTGTTTGATGGGAGTAGTAACCTCTATCACGTATACTGTTTGCTATTTTTTATGGTAAAAGAAAATTGTTGACTATCTTATTTAATGCTTTTGTTTAGCAAATGTAATGTGCTAGTGTTTCACATTTAGATGCTTCTAGATGAAGCATTGAGTTTTTCCTACTTGAATTTCAAGTATCACTTCAGTTGAGTTTTTAAGAGGGTGATTCTGTTTACCGTCTGTACAATTATGGTTAGAGAATCGATTAATAATGGTCTTGCTTATTGCCCACCTTCCTTCTAGTATTAAGAATATTTAAATTACAAGAAACTTATTTTAAAAAGGCAGTTGTCTCTTGACGTGATTTTTTTTTCATGCTAAGGGAATTGAAGTAGCTCAAAACTAGAACTTAGAGCTTTACATTCTTATTTAAACGAAGTTAAAATGGATTAGCTAGGTGAAAACACGTTTCTAAAGGCAGATAAAATTGTAAATGAAAAAGCAGTATTAAGTACGTTTTGGCTGGAAGCTCAATCCTAGATATCAATGGAATGAAGTCTTAGACCAACATTGTATAACGCATGGGGTGTTGGGTGCGTTTAAAATGAAGTGAAGCAATCTCTGAGAAACACATTTATGTTACATGATTGCCTACAGTAGCCTCCCAGACTTAGGGGTTCCCTTCCAGTCTCGTACATTGTGCTTCTGAAAGGCAGACGCTTTCAGTAATGTTTCTGTTCTGCATTTCTAATGAAACAAGATTGATGTATCTGTTCTATATCGTGAAGATGACTAAAGGAGGCTGTGAAACACAACCAAGATGAGAGTTGTTTAGGACAACAAAAATGAAAGCCAATTGTAAATCATTGCTTTATTTTTTTTTTTACAAAAACTGAGTTACATCTAAAAGGTGGATTAAGAAAAAAAATCTTCTGTTTTCCTAATACAGAAACTAGCAGCATGAAATGACATTTCACTGGATTGATTTGAAATAAAAGATATTCTCATACAGTTATGGCTAAACTGTGATACAGTTTGCTATGGGATGCTCTGTCTACCAGAAAGCAAATACGTTAATTTATGAAGACCTGAATTAATTATCTCAATTTAATGATATTTTTGTTGCTCTTTGAGAGACAATGGTAGGTGTCTACATGAGTGCTAAGTGTCTAAGCTCCCATTGCAATAAATGGAAACTGGCGAGCAAATCAACCAACCAAATATAGGTGTCTAACTTAAACTGGGAGCTTACATAACTCTGATACAAACCAGTTGCTTGGTTGTGGAGAGCTGCTGCCACTTGAGATGGCCCAATGCATCAGACATCTGTGTGGGTCTGACAGATAGGACACAGGTGCCATCAGGGATTTGTGTCGTTCTGGAGCATCAGCTAAAAGCCAGGCAGAAGACATTAAGGCACTTCAGATGGCGACAAGCACAAGCGTGGCAACCATTTCCAAATGGGATTCGGATTTTGCTTCCCTCTGATGCCCTTGAGTTACGCTTTGTTAGAGGCGGGGACATTGTGCTGAGGAAATACTGTTCTAAGTCTGGCTTTTATTGAACTTTTCCATAACATCTGCATTTAGCCCCTCTTTGACAACAGAAGACTGGCCATATTTAAGGTGAATCGATAACGGGGAGTTTTAAGGATAACCATCTGTCTTTCCTTGTATGTCTGGTATTTTTCAGTCTTTCTGCGGAAGCTTAATGTTTGGCTTTGAAATAAGGTAACATTTCTGAGCAATCTGACAAATACTTCTAACACTTAACAGATCTATGGATTTGAGTCTTTAAAGTATCACTTCATAAAAAACCAACAAACCAACCACCTCTGAGCACTTAGCTTTCCTCTTAAGCAGCAAATATTGATCAGGCTAGACAAGTGTGGCAAAGTAGTCTTTCATTTGTATGAAGCATAGTCACACACTGTCATCTCTGTCGTACGCTTTTCTTTTCAAGTCGGGGAGAGAAAGGGCTGCTACCAGAGGACGTTCTTACCTGCTACCCAAGGACGTCTTGGGAAGGAACGGCTCGCTCACTGGAGACTTCTGTCTCCTGAGGAAGCTTAGGCAGTTAGCTTAAATGGTTTTTAATAGTTAAGTACGGTAGACTGTATCTCGCTCCAACATATTGAAGGACAGTAGGATGACAGCTAAAGCAAGTAACAAATTTGAAACACTTAAAAGTTTTGTCCACTTTGAAGGACGCTTCTCTAGGTGTGAATTTCATCTATTCGCTTTTCTCCCATTGCGTTGGGAGTGGCAAATGTTCTTGAGCGTAACAATGACTTAACTTTTGAATAATGTTCCTCCTCTTTGGTGAAAGGATAACTTCAGCTCTAAATGTCTTATCTTTGTAATCTTTTTTACAGGAAAAATTACTCTGCATGATTTAAAGCAATGTAAGTTGACAAATGTGTTTTTTGATACTTTTTTCAACATTGAGAAATACCTTGACCATGAACAGAAGGATCAGTTTTCAATGTTGCGGGTGAGTGTGAAGCTTTAAAATTCTTTTTAGTTATGTGTTTAACAATTAATCCATTGGTGTATAATTTGCAATGTGATTGTTTAGGATGGTGAAGGTGAAAGCCAAGAGATCTCTGACTGGGAGAGGTATGCTGCTGAGGAGTATGATATCTTGGTAGCAGAAGAGGCAGCAAGTGACCAGTGGAATGACGGGTAAGAATGTAGCAGGAGGGTTGGTACAAATCCTTTCTACTAATGTAGAGCCTCACCATCGCTATCATCCTTGATGCTATTTTTATCCAACACTGCTGTTTGTTGTGCTTAACTGTGTGCTCAGTGAGAGAGGAAGAACCTTGCTTGTATCTCGAATTAAATATTCCTTGACAGTTTGTGATAGCATCGGTTTTGTCAAAGAAAAGGTCCTACGTCAAATTCTGGGAGGAAATAAGATGTGAAAAAACTTCAACTCTAAACAAAATATGGGGTTTTTTTGTAGCTCATTGTTAAATTGAATGAAAAGCTTCATTAAGAGCTTTGAGGGGAAAAATTCTCACTTCTGAACTCAATCATATAACCTTAGAAGTATTTTCTCACAGTTCTCCAAGAGTAAATAAGATAATAAATCTTGTTGTTTCAAAATCACTCCTTTACTTTTGCTTTGTAGCTTCCAGAACGTCTTAGAATCCAAAGTCCCAAACTTGTCATTCACTTTTTCCACTATTTAAAAAGATAAGGAAAACAAGTACAAATTTAACTTGTTTTCGGCCTTATGTTGATGGACCTGTCTAGACAAAACACATTTTCCTGCATTTCCTTTCCATTTTAAAATGTCTGTGGATCTTGACAAGTGTTTTGGGGATGACTGCCTCAATATTTAAGAGAATGCTTTAAAACCTCAGAAAGCAAAATCCTTTTAACACATTGATTTCAAGAGACTTTGTTAAAAGAAAGCTTATGAGGGAAGAAAGAGGGGAGGGACAGAACTGTTATCGTTACCCAGCCACTTCAGCATTAAGGGGGATCATACTCTTAACTCTTCATGGGATCCTACCCTAGAATTGATTAATATTGCAGAATTAACAAGCCAAAAAATAACTGAAGCTTTATTACTGTGAGTTAGGCAACATTAAACCTTCAGTGTTTTTATCTTGTTTTAATCTCTTAAGGTCATAGGCTAAGTTTGGGGAAGGTATAGAACAAGTATGTACATTTCTGGCACTTGTTTACAACACTAATGCTGAGTATAGTAGCTTAAATTTGATGCATTGGAGAAAAGAAGAGCTTCTACAGTCTGCCTGTGAAATGTTATTTATTTATAACTCAGCTGAAAAAAACTAGTGGGATTCTTATAAACTGGTGAAGGATTCAGATTATTGGCCCTCTGTTTTAGAATGCCCTTCTAAAATTAACATGTTTAAACCATCGGGAGTCAACATTTTTAAAAGTTTCTGGTGGACTTGGGCTCCTTGTGACAGGATCAGACCGGTCCCCACAGCATCTGCCGTCGTCTCAGTGTCTGTCAGAGCGGCCCCCTGAATATAACAGTAAGTCAGCACATCAGGTCAACCTGAGAGCTCGGGCTTGAGACAGAAATGAATAGCACTTAGGAGCCTTGAGGTGTACTGTTAACTCTAAACATCTTCAATCTTCACTAGAACCACTTTCTCAAATGTTTTACACCTTTGTTGTTTTTTCTCCCTTCTGCTGCTCAGTTTGTTTACTTCTGTCACTGTAGTTGTGTGTCTCCACCTTCCTCTTATAAAATTATGCTGCTGTTGTGACTTTGTAGAATTTGAGTGGTAAGCCCATTTTGCCCACTTTCAGTTATAAAGTTGTGGAATTTAGGTGGTTTTTTTGAGTAAATTCGTTTCAAACTCACCTAAGAGTTAATAGTTAAATGCAGATTTCCTTGATTCCATTAAGATCGTATTATTCTGTCTTACAGCTCTTAAAGCCTCTTACAGGTTTGCAGTGGAATACCCTGAGAAACTAGGTCTTTTGTCAGTTGAGAGATGCCGAGGGTTGAGGTATGCTGTGTGGTCTGTGACAGCTAATCCTTTGGCTAGATTGTCAAGGAAGGGTTTCAGCTGGTCCTCTAGTGCTGTGTTGAGATCCCATGCAGGTCTGCGTCCTGAAACTCACTAGAGGCAAAATATCCTTTTGACGTTAGCAGTGAGGGACCCGCGTCTCGGGAAGTCACGCCGCTGATTAAGGGTTTAAAATTGCTGGGCTGTTATAGACAAGTGTAATTTTGTAAAGTCTGAAGATAATGTTTAGGCACCATTTCACTCACAAGCGCAAGCGGGATATAAAGAGTGAGCCTCGAGGTGCTTTTATTCCGATTCAGTTATGAGCTTGTCGACTGCAGCTGTTTCTCCTGAGCTAAGAGCATCTCTGTGATTATTGTTTAATCTAAATTGTTCTGGTTTAATGTATTTACGTAAATACACTCCTTTAGGAATACCAGTGTTGTATTGTAAGAAAAACATAGGGGAGTATGCTGAGATACGGAGATGTACGACGCCAAAATATCCACTTTCTCATTTCTTTTGAGCCTGGTGCTTGTAAACTCAAGCAGCTCTTTGGTTGTAGGTTGCTTCTGGTATTAGCAGATTTGTCGCAGGTCTTGTAGAAAAAAACACCTGACAAAGAGAAATATTGCATCCTGTGGAAACACAGCCCCCAAAATTATGCATTTTATTTAATTACTTTCTGTTTCCCTAGTTGGGTTTGATGCATAGGCCATAGGTTAACTGTTGGCCCTCCACACAGATGGATAAAAGCTTTTATCCAAGTGTTCCTGAAGTTTTGCTGCTTTGTTTCCTTGTATGGATTGTAGTATGGATTTTAATGCTCGCTGTCTCCATTAACTACCAGGTCATAATTTGTCAAAAGTATTTCAAGTATCATGTACCCAACCATATATAAGATGTATTTGGATTGACTAAATAGAAACAAGTATTACACTTCATCTTACTGACTTCTGCCTACTCTTACAGCAGAAGCTTGTGAAGACTCTTGCATTTAAACTGCTGAATTAAGATTCTTTTTTTTTTCGTAATAAAGAGCAAAGTTAGGATACCTTCCAAATTGTTTATCAAATAAGCAACTGAATCGTAAGTTGTGAACAAATAGATGAAAATCTAAAAAGTATTCTGATCTGCCTCAGGGAGGCATCATCAAATCTGACTTAAAGTTTGAAATCTTTCTAAAAGGGAAGGTCAGCAAAAGTGTCTTCAAAGCTCAATACCAAAGTAGGACTGTCTGAATGGTTTGGGTTTTTTCTACAATTGTCTTGAAAAATGAAGCTTATTTTCTGTTGCTGAAGCAGAGAGAAACACAAGACTACTAAAAGCTTCCTTGCTGCCGATAGGAGAGTTTAATGAACAAAAACACTAACAAAAATTTATTATGAGCATTTTAAGTTACTGT
This sequence comes from Alca torda, assembly GCA_008658365.1. Classification (NCBI taxonomy): domain Eukaryota; kingdom Metazoa; phylum Chordata; class Aves; order Charadriiformes; family Alcidae; genus Alca; species Alca torda. The sequence continues at coordinate 141,959,770 of CM018076.1, forward strand.
GTTGTACAAAAACCTTCTTTAAAATCACTTACTCTACTTAAAGGGTTGTAATGCCTGCCCGAACTGAAGTGACTGTTTGACAATCCCATGTGAATTTTTTATTTTGTTACCGCTATAGTAAATATTTTCCTGACATTCCTGTTAAAAAAGTTGATCTGAAACTTGGGGAGTGGTTCACAGAAAACTAGAAATAGGCTGATTCTTTACATTTACATGAGCTTTAGAAATGTGAGGATGGGGGCCGGGGGGAAGGACTCTTTAGAGGAGTTGTAGCTGTAAAAACCTCTGCGCTGGGAATAGCAATAGTCTTTCTAATACTGTGAGAGGTAACTCAAAATAATTCCAGTGCCCAGAGGTGTAAAGCTGGGACAGCGTTTCTAATTTTCCTTAGCTTAAATATCTTGGAAAGGAGTAAAAGTGATATTCCGTGAGGCCACCAAAGCTTTGGAAGAGACTGGGATTTTTGTTTGGTCCAATAATGTTTGAAGAATAATCTTCTAAGATAGATGGAACCTTCAGATAGTGTCTGAGAGATCCTCATACTGTCATCCTAATGACTGGAAAAGCTGCTGTCACCTCCCTGTATCACTATGCGATGAACAAATCCAAAAGGTGCATTCAAGATGTTTCAGTTTAAGAAAGAAAAAAAAAAAAAAAAGAAAAAAAAAAAAAAAAACAAATTCCTTCTCAAAAAGATGGGATTAATGGTGCAGAAGACTATAAATAAGATTTGTGAGCCAAAACTGTTGTTACAGTAGAATATGCATCTTTTTTCCAAATCCTTGTTTTCAAAGGAGTAGCTCTTAGGATGGACTTTTTGTTTTCTGTTCAAATAGCTGAACTTGTGGGAGAAACCCGAGGAATTCTGTTCACTGCCTAAGCACTGATCGGTGCTCACATAATCGAGGCTTTAATACCCCTGGGAAGGATGGAATAACAAAAAAAAAAAAAAGAAAATCAGGAACTATTTTTTTTCTCACGGCTTACTCTGCCTGTTGTTATCAAAGCATCTTTATTTTGCTAGATTTCTTGTCCTCAAAATGGTGGTGCAGCTGGCTTAATAGGTTTAATAGTTTATCCATGAAGTGTTTCAACAGAATTGCATTCACAACTGAAAATGTTCTTCCTCCCACCTCTGCTATTAATGCTGCTCTATTTTGGTGTTCATAGGGGATTCTTAGTATTTAGCTCTTCTTTGCCCTGTCTCTTTCTCTGAAAGAACACTCCCCCTCATCACCACGTAATGCCATTATAAAGTCACATTTGAAGAACAGATCCTGCAGTTTCTAAAGCTTGTTCTTCGCCAGGTCTCGTTCAGTAGACGGAAGCGACCGTGTGCTGAGATGAGATTGGGTAGCACTTGGGAAGATGCGCACGAATCTGAGTCAGCCCAGCCCAGGAAATGGTCAGTTCTTTAATCTGACATCATAAATCCCTACGGAGATGTATGATGTCAGAGATTCTACAGAGAAATCTCTACAGAGATCTACGATGTTTAATTTTTTTTAAACGGCTATCAATTGCACATTGATCCCACCTAAACAGTGCTGAAGCAGATCTTTTTTTAAATATCAGCCTTCGCTGACTTGAGTTAGTTACACATTACATTTCATTATCCATCTGCTGGTTTTCAGCAGCAGCAGGAGGTTATCAGTAACTTCTCATCAAACAATTGGCTTTTGCTTTCTGGCATCTGCTTTAAATACACAGTTGCTATCGCTTCCTTGTGATAACATGAGAATTTGAATAACGCTTTCAGTATTCTTTCTCTTTTGTTGTATCTACTACAGGTGTAGCTTGTTCTACCTAATTCAGCATAATTTCGCCTTTCTTGAGAGGAACTGGAAGGGTTTCTGTCAAGCCCTGAAGTCTTGCATGTGAGCGTTTCTAACTTAGGAGTAGTCCACTAGAGCAGTACGTGCCCTGAATCCTTTCAGTAAAGCTGCGTATCTCACTAATAACTTCTGCGCGTGACGGGAGAGTAAATGAGCTTAAACTTAAGTATTTGTGACAGAAACCTAGTGCTGCTTCTGGTTGCAGGTTTCTTTAACTGTAAATATAAACTATTGGAAATTATGCTCTTCCTGCAGGTGCCACGTTAGTGTTCTAACATTTGGGCACTTCCCAACACAGCAAGACTGTTCTGTTTTTTTGCCCGCTCCTAGGTATGAAGCAGAACTGAATCCCGTAGACCATCAGAAGGCCAATGTCCTAAAGTATCAAATGGAGAAAAGACCATTTTTTGAAATGCCTTCCCAGCTGGCTGATGTAGACTTGGATGAATACGACTATGAAGAGGACTTTGAGTAGTGGCGGCTTCTGGGCAGCACTTGGGGGAAGAGAAGGGACAGTCTGCAGCAGGTCTGCTACACGCCGAGACATTTCAGTGGGGTTTGGTTCCAGGAAGTCAGCTTAGTTTTGTGCTAAAAATATTTAATCGCTATACTACCTTTTAAATAAAAGAAGCGCATTTGTATGGAATGACAAAACTTTTTGTATTTATTCAATAGTCTATAGTTTGTAAAATAGATTAAAATATTTATTTACAGATGTTGCATAATTCCTTTTTGGAAGAATAACAATATTTGACTTTAGAGAAAAGTAATCTACTGGTGGTTTTTTGGTTGTTTGTTTTTTTTTTTAAGAGAACTGTGTAATTCTCTCTAAGTTGATGTGTGGTGCACTGACCATCTCCATCCCATACGTGAAGGTGTTCCTGGCCTGGTATGGGAGGTAAGGAGACAATTTATACCTGGCCTGCGATGCTTCTGTGCTCACAGCCAGCCCTAGGGGGTTTTATGCCTTGGCAAGGACGAGAATGACGCTGAGCGCGTGATTCAGCTCCCATTTACAAGTAGAGTTTCACTTGACAAGCTGAGCGTGTTAGTGCACGAGGGAAAACGAGCGCCTGAGACAAGTTGCTTTTCTTTCTGTAGTCCTTGTTTGCCCCAACTTTAATTTGGCTTGCCCTTTTAAACTTCAGTCTTTTCATCGCTGTTCATTATAAAATGATTATTTAATAATGAAGTCTGGCTTAGTGTTCATACTTGATGCAAAATGAGTGTGTTAATTCATGTAGAAGGAACCAATTTATTTTTTTTTTTAAATCCTTTGTATAAATGTTACTTGATCAGTGATGTGCACTAATTTGTTGTGGGCATTCAGTGCTTTTGTATGTGTCCCCCGCCTTCAGTTGTTTGCTATTGACACATTCCATGGATATTCATCAGTGTCACAGCAGCTTGAAATTGTTGCCTCACTCTTACTGTTAAACAGATTTTGTTGGAGGGAAAAAAAAAATGTACAAAAAGATGTAAGTTATTTTTTTGGTTGCAGTGTAGATCTGTTAAAAAGTTTTAAAATCATGTTTGTATTTTCAAATAAAGATTTTCATACATGTTACTTAAGTTCTAGTTATTATGTTATGTACTGTATATAATTAACTTCTTACTATTGAAGAGCCACCTAGGATAGGACGGGTTGCATGCGTGTGCAGTCTGGCTGGAGAATTACACCAAGCTGCATAGTGGAAGCAGGTTCTTCCTTCTCCAGGACAGTGTTGCTGAACAGCCAGAAGTGGCACAGAGAAATCCCTCCCACTCGGCTCATCCCACCATCCCACGTACAGACTTACAAACCCGTGTATCTGAAGTAATGGAGCTCATCACTAACGTGTTAATGAACCTTACCAAGGGAAACTCAAGTCATTTTAATACCAGTCAAAGGCTTTTTAAAAATAAAATCAGGGTTGATTATTCCGATTTTAATAGGCACTCATCAATGTTAAATTTCTCCTCACCTCCCTTGACCTGCTGGTCACGCTGCTTTTGATGCAGCCCAGGATGCGATTGGCCTTCTGGGCTGTGAGCACACATTGCCAGCTCACGTCTAATTCTTCATCCACTGGTACCCCAAGTCCTTCTCAGCAGGGCTGCTCTCAGGCCCTTCGTCCCCCAGCCTGTATTGATACAGGGGCTTGCCCTGACCCAGGTGCAGGACCATGCATTGGCCTTGCTCAACCTCATGAGGTTCACACAGGCCCACTTCTCGAGCTTGTCCAGGTTCCTCTGGATGGGATCCTGTCCCTCTAGCGTGTTGACTGTGTCACTCAGCTTGGTGTCATCAGCAAACTTGCCGGGGATTATGGTTCCCCTTTTCCTATCAGGGGGGACTTCACCAGACTGCCATGACTTCTCAAATATAATGGAAAGGGGCTTAGCAACTTCATCCGCCAGCTCCCTCAGGACCCCTGGATGGATTTCATCAGGTCCCATCAAGTTCCTTAGATGGTCTCAAACCTGATCTTGTCCTACAGTGGGTGGTTCTTCATTCTCATGGCCCCTGTTTTTTCTCTCTGTGACTTGGGCAGTGTGGTCAGAGCCCTTGCCAGTAAAGACCAAGGCAAAAAAAAAAGTCATTGAGTACCTCAGCCTTCTCCATATCTTGAGTGACCAAGTCTCCTGTTTCCTTCTGGAGAGGGCCCACATCTTCCCTAGTCTTCCCTTTATCTCTGACATAGTTACAGAAGTTTTTCTTGTTGCCCTTGATGTCCCTGGCCAGATTTAATTTTATCTGGGCTTTAGCTTGTCTAATCTGGTTCCTGGTCGCTCAGACAGTTTCTCTGTATTCCACCCAGTCAACCCATCCTTGCTTCCACCCTCTGTAGGCTTCCTTTTTGCTTTTGAGCTTGTCCAGGAGCTCCTTGTTCATCCACACAGGCCTCCTGGCTTTTTTGCCTGACTTCTTTCTTAGGATGCACTGCTCCCGAGCTTGGCAGAGGTGATCCTTGAATACTAACCCTGTTAAGCGCTGTTCCTTAAGGTGCTGTGGGAAAGGATGACCAACTGGCTTTCTAGAAGATGATCCTGAACTTCTATTGCCATTCCAAGGGGCGGTGACTTCTCCCTACCTGAAACCCTTCAGCTGGAACCCCCCCTTCTTAAAAAGAGGGTTTGTAAATGGGCACGTGTAGCCAAGGACGCTCCCATTGCACAGTGACAGTGACATTTCTCCCCGGTGCAGGGTAGAACTCCTCTGCAGAGCCTGCAGCTGTTGTTGCCACTTTGTGTTTAATGAAACGCCTGTTAAATCCTGCTCCCTCCTATTATACTTTTGATACCCAAGTCCCTTTTTTCACTAAAGGATTTGCAGATTATATGGTGCTATTGTGGAAGTGACTTTTCTTGCAACACACGAACTGTAAGGGTTACCGCACCTTCCCAGCCGCAGCCCTTCACTACAAGAAGCAAAGCACCTGCACGTTTGATGTGGTCCCAGGTGTGTTTTCTTAGTCCAGGTCCAGCTGTATTCTGCCTACCTGGTAAGCGTTTAGGCCTAGAGACACAGCTCTAGCTGGATGCAGGAAACATCACTACCACAGTCCAGGTTTGGGGTGGGGGGGAGTCACAGGGGAACTGGGAACAAGTTGACCTGGATGAGAATCAGCATTATCTTGCGGGGTGCTGCCTCTCCCCTGAATTAGCCTACTGCACATTAACTACGGAAAATGAAACACAATGGTTTTACCGTTGCCTGGGAGACATCCACGGCTTTCACCTCCACGTTCATGGGAGCTCACTTCTGACTTAATTTAATAACAGGACAAACTAGGCCGTAGGACTGGCTGCTGCTCTTCTTTCTCCAAACTTCTTGTGGAGTCACTTGCACTTTCAGGACTAATGGATAGCAATGGTTATGATGTAGTTTATTTTACACAGTTACAATCCAAAATATATATATATATAAAAAAAATAAAGCTGATGATTGATAGGATTAATGCAGTGTACAATTCCATGGAGCAGTGACACAGGGTCAGCGAAAGCAGCCAGCACTCCCCAGCCTACTGCCTCTGAAACACTCCTGGGTGAAGACCATTTGCAAATTCCTAATGGAAATACTACTTTTGAAGGGCCATGTTTCCAGTCCATTTACATCACCTTTTCAAGCTTTATATTTTCCAAGTAAATACCACATGACCACTATGTACGAAAGATTTCTTCCAGAGGAAAATACTCCCTCAACTGGTCTGCTGTTTCTTTCTTTCTTACTTGGAAGCCTTGATGCAAGTCTCCTGGGAACACACCCTGGTCCCCACAGACCACTAACCACGTCTCTGTAAGGACTGGAATTTAGAAATACTTTCAGACCATTTGATCCATGTTTTCAGGCAGGAAAGGGCACTGCCAAGTCACCCAGCAGGTCACAGCGGTCACAGCTGGGCCAGGCTCCTTTCTCCCCGGAGCCAGGTACAAGGAAACAAGTAGATATCCATCTTGGTTATCTCCAAGAATACATCCAGCAGAATGCTGCCCCCGCACTGATTTGAGCAAGCTTGTCTCATCTAGTTTACAGAGTCTTTGACTCAATATTTGTCAATACCCTGATTCCAATCCTCAGGTTGGGAATTGTTCCAAGTCGGCATCAAGGACCAGGATGCAGTTGATGTTCGTAACGCCCACAACCTTAGAAGCGCAACAGCCAAATCAGTGACAGCACGAACGGCAACGCGGAGAAATCAACCCCAGTGCTATAGGAGCTAACTGGTTCTGGGTGGATGCCTACAGGCAAGAGATCTGACTTGATCCGTATCTCCTGCTGCCTTGCTCGATGACGTCACAACCCCATTTTCTGTTAAACAACTTGCAGAAAGAAATGGCAGCACGTTCTTCACTTCCATTTATCCTCTCAGCTTCTTAGCTGTCCTATACCACAAGGAAAAAAAGATTAAGTCAATCTATCTCGTACTAGTGCGAAAACATCATATAAGAGCACATAAGGAATCAGAATAGAAGCGTAGCTTCTAACCATGCAGCAGCTTGGCCGTAGCTGGCTTGTGGAAAGCACTATATTTAGCTTCCACAAAAGGAAAGAAGGATTTCTATACCACAAGGAGCCCAGAAAGGGCACCACAGGGAAAGGCCACATACATACTAAGTAAGTAGTGCATTTTCTGTATGGCTTCGATCCTGGTCCACAGATTTAAATTCTTTTATTATCTACCTTCAATAAAAGCTGCTCCAGGCTCATGGTCCAAACAAATAGTCTACATTTTAAAAGGCATACGTGTGTAAGAAAAAGTAGAAGTCCCTTTTTCCTTCTAGTCCTCTTAAAAAAACCCCACCACTCAAATATGAAAAGAAACCATTTGTTCAACTTTACAGGAAAAACTCATTTAAAAAGTCAAAAATCAGACAAGGTCTTCGAATGTGGCTCTTGGATCCCAGATAAACCAGAGCCACTGGAAATCAAGGGGTTGCCTCAATCACTGCAAAAAAAGCCTGTCTGACAAACCCTGGGTTTGCATTCTCATAGGAGTCCAGAGAGCAGGGGGAAATACAGGAGAAAAACCTGAAGGAACCGCTCAGCCCCTTGCAATGGCTGACACAGCAAACCCTGAAGAGGACGGAGGGGTTGTCACAGGCTGCAGCATAGGAAACCTCATGGCCTCTATTTTTATATTTTTTCCCCCCCCTTTTAATACAGTCACTGCTGCAAGCCCCGTGGTGTCCTTGCACTGCGCTGTCCCAAAGGGCTAAAAGTCCTTCCCTGCAGCCAGTATCCATTCCAGGGCTGAGCTGAGACCCAGGGGGACAGCTGCAGTTTTGCCAAACTATTATCTGATCCCAAAGGCGCTCGGTGCCCACAAGACAATCCCCAGGCTACGCTGGCTGCCGCTCCAAGCCCACAATGCTCACATGCTTCCCTTCAAATCCCCAGCTGGTTTGGGGACAATTTAATCTCCCCAACAACCTTGACTGGAAAAGGGCAAGAAATAAGGGCCGCTCCAGCGAGAGCCCTGGGCTGACCAGTGATCAGACACATTCCGAGTCTTTCGATCTAAAGAGCACAATGCAAACCCCATTTCCGAAGCAGACATTCCCCGCAGGCCAGGCACCGGCGCCATCTCTGCGATGTGTCAGTAACACCAAGTAACTGCAGCAAATGGCTCTTAAGTAAGGAGCTTCACAGGATGGGGAAAAAGGAAACTGGGTCCTCCTCTCAATGCACCCTGGCTTTAGTTCAACGTACCTAAGGATGTCTAGATCCTGCAATAAGAATTGCCTCAAAAATGCCGATCAAGCTGAAGGAGCAGACTACAGCTGCAGCTAAAAAGGGAAGAGGGGAGAACCCCTATTCTCAGCCTGAAAGGGGCCACAAAAGAGCAACCCCTTTGCCGCCCGATGGGTACTCACCAGAATCTGAACTCACATTCACCCACCTCAACAACAGCTGTCCTCAGAGCTGGAAAACCCGAGCCGGAATTACCTGGTCCGCCCCAACCACATCAACGTCGACATCTTCAATTACGTCTTCTGCTTGACCCTCCTCCGAGACATCTTCTGTCTTAATCTCATCTTTGCTGAAAAAAAAAAAAAAAAGCCAAGTCTTGAGAAATTTTATAACAGGTTGCACATTGCACAAGTGTGCTTACGGCAGAGTAGTTCGCATGTTAAGATCTGCTGCTGAGATATCCACATAAGGTGTCCCAAAATTTCTGGGCCAGTATTTCCCAGGTACGAGAGAGGTTATGCTCTGAGGAATTTCCAATAAAGCAGTTCAGAAACAAAAGTTCATTTAAAAAGGGGCTGGATCTGTAATCAACTACACGGCTAAGAATTTTTTGTTCTATTTTACTTGTATTCACCAGGTCCATTCAACAAGTGTCCCAAAGCCTGGAAAAGCATGCGTCTTTCTGGGACTTGTGTTTCATCTTTTAGCATACCAATACGGGAAATGGCACCTAACACCTCAATAAATGAACTGTATTACAGAAAAATATCCCAACTGAGCACTCTGAGTGCTTTACAGAGCTCAAAAGTGGACTCCAGACTCCCTAGTTCTGCAATACCTCTCTTACATCCAAGTTCTGTGGGGTTTCACTCCGGCGTGTGTGCACGCTGCACACAGAAATGCACCTCTCTAAGAGGAAGTCACCAGTCACGCAGTAGTTAATAGCAGATCTGCGGAGACAAGAATCCTCTTTCATTTCCAGAGATGCAGAAAACACTCATCGTCGGGCTGCAGCAAACAGCCAGGGAGTAACCAACACCGCAGCCTTTTTGCATAACATTCCCAGGATACGGCTGCTCTACAGATTACACAGGAACACAAAAATACCAAACCCACGATGCACAGGAAGTCCTTCTTTAAAATTCTCCTTTTCCTGGCAGAAAACAATTGCTGGTGATTAAGCTACACGTAAGCCAACCCTGCCGCTAATAACCAGGTGAAGTTTTGTCCTCGTGTTCCCCACCTGATTGAAAGGTCTCGTGGGCAGAGGCTGTACGTGCCCTGTGCTCGTGCCACACGCAGCACGGAATGACCTGCCTGCAGCTGGAGCAGCACAAGTAACAGTGAGTACGTTGAGGGGATGACAGCTTAGGAGACAAGACCCCCCAAAAAATCACAGTTAAGCAGCGACGAGAAGAATTCCCTGTTAGCAGCTGGTAGTATCCTAGATATCCTGGGAATGCTATGCAAAAAATCAGGACCAGAGGCAAGAGAAGTGGGGCAGGGAACCCTCCTCCTTCCTTGTCTTTTTCTCTGCACTCTCGATATTAGCCCGAGAAGGCACGGAAGCCCTGTGACAGCGGGGGACAATCAGGCTAAACAGCAAATGCAGATATTGGACTGAGGAACCTGAGGACACAGGCTCTCAGACGGACAGGAGGGCACACACCCTCAGCCCTTAGCTCGTGGAAGTATCACAAAAAACAGAAGCAAAGCTGTCAGTACCAAGGCAAGTGAAGGAGCTCGTAAGACATAAAACTCTCACCAGTATCTTCTCCGCAGTCCTCCTGGACAAAGGAATGGCAAGTGTTCCTGCAAATGCATCTCTCCAGATTTTAGCCTCTTTCTGCTTTTCCCAGTAGCAGAGGCAAGCTGGGAAACCCGCTGCAGGGCTGGGGCTTTGCTCGCTGCCTCCGTCTGGCTGGTGTCAGGCAAAGACCCTGTAACAGACAGCGAACAGACTCATTCTCCAGCCCCGCTCTCAAGGGTCTTGAGATGGACAATTGCAACACGTTCCCCACAGCAGTGAAGCGATGAGGCCAAGCTCAAAGGGAGATTTGGAGCAAAGCATTCTTCTATTGAAGGAACCAGCTAAAAGCCACATAAAAGAAAATTCATTTACTTTGCCCACTGGTCATTTTGGCAATCTAGGTCTATGATCTTGGCCCCGGTCCACAAATGCTATCAGTACTGCTGAGTGTATAAACCTCAAGAAAGGAAGGCCTTTGGGACACAAAGGAACAAGCTTTCTGAAGGCAGGTCACTGAGAAGAAAATTTCTGAGAAAGCATGAAAAAGAAACTAAAGGACGCTCTGGAAAAATTCCCTGTCCTCCACATGCAACTGCGCATGTCCGTAGCACTTATCACTTTTACTGGCAGTTGTTTTCATATTGGCTTTACTACATTTAACCAAGTCTCATCATATCCATGGCAGTGAATACCTCATTACGGATTGGAAGTCCACGAGAGCTGCTAAAGCCTGGATCCAGCCCACCTAACTATAATTCATTAAGCTAGGAGTATAATCCTACAGGCTCCCTAGAAATTCAACAGCAATAAAGACCCCAGAAGATGATCTGGCCCAGATCATCTGGGCTGAAGATCTGAATCAGCTTCTGGTAATACCTCTCCTGTCTCCATTTTCTACATGGAGCAACAACGCCCTTAATTTAACAATTGAAAGCAACAAACCAAGTCTCAACAGCACAGACAAATGCCAGAGCTCAGTACAGCGCAGAATTCAAGATTATTTGAATTCAGCTCACTCAAAGTCTCCAGACCAACCTTACTGCTATTGAGTGATGAAGAGACCTTTAACAACAACAAAGCTGAAGGCAAAAGCCACGGTTCAAACTGGAAAGTCCACAACATTCAACACACTGTGGTACTGCTAATGCAAAGCATGAAGAGCATTTCAGCTGGGACAAAGCAAATACCGCTGACCCAGAACAGGGAGGTTTTCATACCATTAGACAATTTCCTTTTAAAAGAAGACATCTTAGATGTGCCCATGGGGGACCACTCTCCTGAACCGCCGAGGACAGAGCTCTCCTCATCTTCATTTGCCAGTAAAGAGTTTCTGTACCAAATCAACGGCTGCCATTCGTCACCTCTGCAAGGCAGCGGTTCTGCTATATACCTCTGTAAGTAAGCGTACCTAGAGAAAACCAAAAACAAGCATAAGAAAACTCAGTATCTTTCCCATCAATACCTAGGGAAGGTATTGCTAAAAAGGCATTTTCTCTTTACTCTCCAAAGGTGCAGACAGAACTGTCACAAAAAGAAATGGCATCCCTTTTCTCAGACATATCTGACATCCCTGAAATACCGGAATATTTAAAATGCAAATGCCTTCAAAGCTAAAAGAGTGCTTGAATTTTAGCATTAGAAACAACACTAGATCCACAGGAATTGCAGAATTACGTCAGTCTCTAGAAATAACTTCCTGTGCAGGAAAAGTCGCTGCCCGGAGCAGTCTGAATGGAGCATAACTCTGCAAGGATGCACCCCTTCTCCTGGAGGCCCTTTTCTGCCTCATGGACTGCAGCGCAAAGGAGATCCCAGGCTCCTTGCGATTCTACAGTACAGCAGGTCAGAAAATGGGGTATTTATGCCATGAGTGCCTGTTGTGTCAAAATTTAAAAGAAAGAACAACCAATAAAACCACTTTTCTATAATATCATCTCAAACCCGATCTAATTCTCTCAGGTTCCCAACAAAATTTCAAGTGTCTGCAAGAAGCAGTTAACGGCTCTGCAGTTACGACAACACGCAGGATGTGGGAAGCATTGGTTCAAATCCCTGTTCTGCCTGATTCAATCCAGAGACTTGACACGGGGCCTGCCTGAATCCCAGGTGAAGCTATCACCTTTGCTGGAGCAAAGAGGTCTCCTTCAAACATTCTTTTTGAAAAACAGGACATTTCTGACACGGTCTTTCTGACCCATTCCTACTTGTAACAATAAGAAAAGAAAACCAAAGTCTGACTCAGGATTAGAAACTGGATATTCACTGCATTTCAGCTACAGCTCATCAGTTTAAAATCAAGCCCAGTGTTGTTAAGACAGACCCCAACTTAGCAAATACCAGAAGTGACAGCTTTAACGCCAGCCTGTACAGTATATTATTCTTTCTTTGATTAGGAGTGTGGCCTGGAAAATATCAGACATTTCATTCGCTCTGCAAAACAAGAAGCCCGGTGCTGGGAGGAGGTTAGGGTAAGCACCGACTCTGAAACAATTAGAGTCATGGACCCCGTGGGCCCCAGGGATCAAGAAAACCTGGTAATGAAATTTGTTGGTTTCGAACAAGCATGTATTGTAACTACTGTTTTAGGGTCTAATCCAACTGCTATCAATGTCAATGGAAAGACTCCCACTGACTCAGGAATCAGGCCCTTCATGCTGCTTGTTATTCAATAATTCATTTCTTGTGTGCATTTTGTGGCACAGAGCAATTGACAAGTCAGATATTTTACTGCTACGACCTGGGCAATTACAGGGGAGGAGGTTAAAATCCATATACTTTGATGGTGTTGAAATATACTCCTTTCTAACAAATGCCCATATTCTGTATCTCATCCGTTACAGGTACATTCACATATGTTAGCATACGGACCTGGACATCAATCCTATGATTAATAATAAAAATGAAAATAACCAGATGTTTATTTCTAAAAGTTCATGTTGACCTAAAACATTCCATCCAGTAATTTATGATGGAGCTAAACCTAAATATTTCTAAGAGGAAATATAATCTCCAGCCCCTGCAAGGCATTTTAGGCCTCCCAGAATAGAAACTGTTACTCTAGAAACAGAGTCTGAATGTAGTTGTGGATAATATTGCAATTTCCCCCCTTGTGAATTTTATTGTTTCCCATTTGTTCCCAGCAGCAATGGGAGGGTCCAAAGCAGTAAGAACTGAAGTCAAAGCACATTCCCTGCCAGGTTCTCTATTTCCCACAAAAGTTTGAAAGAATAAACCTACCTGAATGTATCTAATACATTCAGGAATATACTTCTGGAATATATCCACTGGTCAAGAAGTTAAATATAGCCCTAGGAAAAAAATCACCAGGATTTAGCTTTAAATCTCCCCACATTAATGATGAAATATTTTCCTCTTGTTTAATTAAAAAATACTCCTTGGAGGTAAATGAAATGATAAAGTTATTCAAGGATGGATTAACAGAAATCTACTTATTGCACAAGCGTCACCACGCAGATGATAACAGCTCTTTAAAATCCAGACAACATGGACAGAGTTGTACAGGAACTGTACAAAACCAATTCTAGTCATAAATCTCAAATATTCTCTCCGAGAAAAATGCAAGAACAGAAAGGGAAGTTATCACTACCCATAGATTATCCACTTTAGATTTACCAGGGGTTGCAATCAGTAAATGTCAAATATTTTTTTTTGCTGTATTTTGCATTTTGGGTTTGAATCCATTCCTCTAAATATATTGTCTGGGCAGCTGGAAATCATTAATAAATTATATTTGTCATGTAAAGTAACAGGAAAGTAGACATTTTACCACTCTTGACCCTTATTATATAAAAACTGGTTGACGTTCCCCGTGGAAGTTAACCTCCAGTTTAAGACAAAGTGACACAGGAGCAAACAAGTTACACAGAGCTCAGCAAGATGTAGTTGTTGGGGTGTTTTTCCATTTCTGCTGACTTCTTCTCCAAAGCATAACTTTTCCTGTCAGGTACTGGAGTGATTTTCTCAGAAATTCAAAAAGACAGATCTGTCTTAATGTCTTACATTCCTATGTCTCCATATATGCTCTCAGGAAAATTAAAACAGCTGTTATGTATTTTGCAATAGTTTTTACCATATCTGTAAATAGAAGACTGAAATGCAGAGATCCAGATCCAAAATAAGCAGCAAATAAAAGGAAGGTCAAATAGAAGGAAGAGCATTACTTCCTTCCCAAAAACAACTGGAGTCAAGGCAGGTGAAGGTGGCAGTAAGAGACAATCATACATATCTCTGTTCAGATGCATAATGTCCCATGATGCCAAAACAAGGCTATTACTCTTACATTATTAAATGTAAATATTTAAACCGCTGTAAAACACAGGGGCCCAACTGGATCAGGGCATATTTCCCTGTAAATAGTGAATTCTTGAATTTAAAATCTCCATTATGAACAGCGTCGTGTGTGTTTCTATTCCAAATATATTCCACGAACTCATGTAATTCTGTCCTGAAGCTATGGAATTAGCTTACAAAATGATCTGGGCATTACCTTTTCCTCAACCCTTTCTGCTTTACTTTTCTGTTCGGAAAAGCATTCCTGGCACTCCACTAGCCAGTCAAGTTGCAAACCTCTTCCACCTAGTTAACATTGTCTTTCCCTTAGAAGAATTGCCACATGTGGCCACAACTGTATCTGAAAAAGATCTAGAATGCACGTACAATCTGAAATAACTACTACTACAAAAGTCAGCAAGTGTTTCTCAAACGTAACAGCCTCAGGGGCAGACTGATTTCAGAAGTTCTCTGAAAAGCCCTTGAGCAACTTCTGCAACAGTGAAGGTCAAGTGTCCCGTGTATCCCACAGAGATACACAGTTTGTGTTTTGTGTATGACTGTACAAGAACTTAACTCACACTAGTCTTTTGTCAGGCTTTAGCAGCTTGTTGGAAAATTCACTGATGATTAACAGAAAGCTCAAGTTAGGAGGCAAGCATTTTCCGTCTACTCCAGTAGCCCCTTGAAAAGCGAATTCAATCCCTTCCCTGTTGGAAGAAAAAAATAGAGAGAGAACAGAGCAATAAAACAGACAACTAACAAAAACAATGACCATGGACTAAGTGATGTTACGTGGCACATACTTGTGTATCATAGCTACAGATTCTCTAGATTTCACCTGGTCCCAGCCAAATGTTAGTGAAAAGCGACGGGCAAGTTCTTTCATGTTTGTGAAGGAAGCAGAGGAGAAGTCCACGCCACTACTGCTGTCTTGGCTTTCTGCATGTCTCTGAAACAGCTGCAAAAGAAGTCTCAGATAAGCAACCATATGTAATCCCACAGGCAAACAAAGCACCAGGAGGACACAGAGATGTGCACAGCAAGCAACACTTCGCTTACACGGACAGAAGCCTTACAAAAGAGCAGGTAAGTTATGTGCCTCAGAAGGACACGACTGCAACAACGACAATGAACTGACACAAAGGACGCTGCTGTGCTTACAAATTAAAAATAAATAAATAAATAATGATGTGCATACACAGAGAACTGATTCCTGAAGACGATGCCTCCACTGACCCCCTCTCCTGCTGGGACTCCTGAATCAAGCTCAAGAGGCCTAATTTGCCTGAGAGGATTTCAGAATATCAGAATGCAGATATAAAGCAGTAAGTTTGGCAGCAGCATGGTCCAATTTCTGAGAGTCAGACTGGGTCAAAAGCAAGTCTTGAGCCAAATTAACTATGTTTTGGGTTTTTTTTCCCCGACAGAACATGGAGGTGGCTTGTTCCCTTCAACTCTCAAGGTCAAGCAAAGGCCAAAAAGGGCCTGTTGTCTATGTGATACCTAAACACAAAGTCCTGACTGTGTCAGCAGAATATATGTAGCCAAATACTGCTTAGCCTCATCTAAGCTCAGATTTCAGGGGCTAGTTCACAGATCTAAGCCCCTGGCAATGTGTGTGAAATAAGCAAAGCTCATGTATCAGCAGCCCCTGGGAGGAGCCTGCCCTGTGGCTTACAGCACCACTCCAAGCTAGAAGCAGCTCTGGCCATGGGCAGAGCCGGCAAAAGCAGCTGCTAAAATAGTGAACTGGCCCCATCAGTCAGCAGCTGCAAGCCCCAGCAACTGAGAGCCTTCAGAAGAGCTGCATCCCGCTTTCTTCCAGAAGAAAATACTGAAAATACTGGGGATTAGAGCTGGCCAGCCGCAGACGCATTTGTGGTTCCTCAAATTCAACAGGAATTGAGGTAGTCCATAAAACACAGAACAATATCCTTAACCTTTGTTAAGGTTAAGACACCTACAATGTCCCAAGAAACACTCTATAATCTCACGTCAATCTTAATATGCTGTACTTTTGAAGGTTAAAAACAGGACCAAAAAATTGTGCACTAAATTGCATTTTAAAACAGATGTAATGATTAGAAAGGTGTTTTAATTATGACATGCAAAACCAACATACACATAGAAAGTGCACTCAAGGAAAAAATTTCTTCCACTGGGTGTTTTAATGAATTTGAATAATTATGGTAAAGTAGGTAAAAGATTCCAATATGAATACAGCGGTCATAAAAGCCCCCAGCCTCTTGCTTTAATCTTAACCTTACCTGCTGCAGACAGAGAATCAGTGTCTTGGCACTCTGAATTTTGTTATTGTGCCTGGTCCTGCTTAACGTTTCTTTAATTATGTCTCCAAAATCATTGTAGGTCTATTAACAGCAACAAAACACATGAGAATTATCATTCCCCTTCTTTAGCACGGGGAGTACAGAAACACATGATTCTGTTCATGTCATGCAAGAAGTTCATAAAACACTCTAAATATCAGAACACTCAAGCTAAAAGACGAAAACTAGACTTTTTATATTATTTCATAGGTAAAGCAATGGTACACTCCCCTAAGAGTAATTTAAGGATTAAAGCTCCGCTGAAATTGTTAAGCATTTATAACAAAAGAACAAAGCCTACTGAGGAGAGAAATAGGGAGTTTTCGGTATTTAACCAATGCTTGCCTTGGGCCCAATGAAGTAAAGAACAAGATCCATATTCAGGTATTTCCAAAGTCCTGCTAGTTGACTCGAGGTAACTGCCCTCTCTGTGCTGTTCTCAGCCCTCCTGAAACCCACTTCGGAGTGGCTGAAGCTCCCAGGTGTCTAAATACCGGGACCCAAATGAAATCTAGTCCATCTGCATATGGACTGTGCGAGCTGTATGAAGTAAGTTAACCGCTTCAATGTCAGAATCTCTATAGTTAAAACACTCTCCCAGCCATAAAATGCTTCTCTGCAAAGGCCTCTCTGGAGAAGCCGAGGAGCAGATGTTCAGACAGGCATACACTCTACTCAATTTTCAGTTACTTTGTCTGCAGCGAGGTACCTTTGCAGAGCCAAAAGGAGAGCCTTGTCCGACTCTTGCTTGATTTTATAGCCCTTTTGTGATTATACAAGGATTCTGAGCCGTAAGACTGTTAACCCCACATCTTTCACAAACACTGGAGTCACTTTCAAAAAAGTAAAATGCACTGATAGGCAAGGCAACTTTATCTAAAACGTTACCTTCACATAATGCTTATAGATCTCAGCAGCCGCGGTCATCTCTACCACATTATACACTATTAACTTGCAATATGCTGCAAGAAGACTCCGCTTTTTGTGCAAGTCGTCAAGTTTGCAACTTTCATCCTGTCTCTCCTCCTCTTCTGTCGGGTCTAGGGAAACAAAAGCATTGAAGCTTTGTTCTACTACTTTATTCCAGATAGCTCAATTTTAATGACCAACTTTCATCCAAATAGCACAGACTCAGCTGTTCAGTCAACACGCTAAGCAACAGATGCTAGCGCTCATTCCGGTGTATATCAGAAAACACCTGGTTATTTCCATTTCAAAGCTTGCAGCTGATGACAGTGAAAATGAGTTATTTGCAATCTTCTACTCTGATCTTCATAGGGCTTTTGCATTTCTACTAGTCAGAAGCTCCTTGTACAACACTGCTCACAGCTACAGAACAGAAGCAAACAGAGTGCAGAATAAAAGGCACAAACACACCAAATGGAAGAGACCGGACAAACTGCAACCACATTTTTTTTCTTAGAATAACACAGATTCTAGAAAACCATCACATAACTCATCAGAAACCCTACAAAAGTTGCCATACACAGTCAACAAGAGATGAGTTCAGGTGAAACTCTCTAAGCGGTTATCAACAAGAGTGAAAACCAAAAGTCATTTCATATCATTAAGAACATAATAGGTCTCTGGAAAATGGGTTAATGACTAGCTGGATAACTTGTGGAAAAGAGATACTTTTAGGAGTCTTCCAACACAGCTATGAAGGTGCTTGGGGAGAACTTCTTGCAGCAGGAGAGCTGAGATAAAATCTTTCCTGCTATGAATGTAATCTACAACTGCCAAAAGGCTTCAGTCTTTGACCTATAATTTTGATGTGGACTGTTTGTGCTTCTAGCATGACTGTGGGCCCAGAAACAAACATAAGGCAAGTGACTGATCAGAATTATCTGCAAATTAGAGTTAAAACTACAATGGAGCAGCTGCCAGCTGTGCACAAAGACAAGCACACTCGCAGCATGACAGAATCACTCATTGAGGAAGGAATCTGCAACGGGATGACAGGGATCCTTTGTCAGGAGGACTGAGAAATTGAAAACATCATAAAAATGGGTTTGAAACAGTTCTCAGGCCGTCTAACCCAAAACAGGATCAATTTTATCAATTTCAGATACGTAACATATGCAATCTGAAACATAACCTGCTTCAAAAACTCCCATGACTAGGATACTACAACCTACTTGAGCAATGTTTTCTGTTGTATCTCTGCCTTTACCAATAACGATTCTCTTCTACGATCTCCCTTGTTGCAATTCTTGCATTTACACTGTGACATGGAGAAGTGTGATGCCCAAAACAGGACACAGAACTCCATCTGAACAGCTGAGGGACAAGAGTTTGACACAGTAATCTAGAGCAATGCTTGGTTTTTCAAAGCACGGCACTTGAACTCAGCCTCAAAACCACAATGAGCCAACAACCTATTTTCAAAACACTCCCAAAAGAAGCCAGCCCTCACAACAACAGCCTCAATATGGCATCTGAATGTGCTTGCAAAAGGCAACCAAGCAATAAGTACATAGATGGCTCTGTACATTAGGGAGTGTTTTGATTGTATAGAGCTAGATTCCAGGGATGATAAAGTCAAGTGTTTATGGGTAAGGATGAAGGGGAAGGCAAAAAAGGGAGATCTTGTGCTGGGAGTATGCTATAGACCGCCCAACCAGGATGAGGAGACAGATGAAGTATTCTATCAGCGGCTGGCTGAAGTCTCGCAATCACCAGCCCTTGTTCTGGTTGGGGACTTCAACCTGCCGGGTATCTGCTGGAAATAGAACACAGCAGAGAGCAGGCAGGCTAGGAGGTTCCTCCAGTGCATGGAAGAGAACTTCCTGACACGACTGGTAGGTGAGCCTACCAGGGGAGGTGCCTCGCTAGACCTACTGTTCACAAACAGAGAAGGACTAGTGGGAGATGTGGTGGTCGGACACTGTCTTGGGTTTAGTGATCATGAAACGGTCAAGTTTTCAATTCATAGTGATGTAAGGAGGGGGGTTAGCAAAACCTCCACCCTGGACTTCCGGAGGGCAGACTTTGGCCTGTTCAGAACACTGGTTGAGAGAGGCCCTTGGGAGATAGTCCTGAAGGGCAAAGGGGTCCAGGAACGCTGGACACTCTTCAAGAGGGAAATCTTAGAGGCCCAGGAGAGGCTGTTCCCAAGTGTCGCAAGATTAAAGGGTGGGGGAAATGGCCAGCCTGGACGAACAAGGAACTTCTGATGGGACTTAGGAATAAAAGGAGGGTTTACCACCTTTGGAAGAAGGGACAGGCAACTCAGGAGGAGTACAGAGATCTCGTTAGGTTATACAGAGAGAAAATTAGGAAGGCAAAAGCCCAGCTGGAGCTCAACTTGGCCACTAACATAAAGGACAACAAAAAAAGCTTTTATAAATACATCAACAAAAAGAGAGTCAGGGAGAATCTCCATCGCTTACTGGATGCAGGGGGGAAAGTTGCAACCAGGGATGAGAAAAAGGCTGAGATACTTAATGCCTACTTTGCCTCCGCCTTCAATAGTCAGACCAGCTATCCTCAGGGTTTTCAGCCTCCTGAGCTGGAAGATAAGGATGGAGAGCAGAACAACCCACCCATAATCCAGGAGGAAGTAGTCAGTGATCTGCTTCTGCACCTAGACACACATAAGTCCATGGGGCCGGATGGGATTCACCCAAGAGTACTCAGAGCTGGCAGGAGAGCTCACCAAGCCTCTCTCCATCATTTATCAACAATCCTGGTCAACAGGGGAGGTACCAGGTGACTGAAGGGTGGCTAATGTGACGCCCATCTACAAGAAGGGCCGGAACGAGGATCCAGGGAACTACAGGCCTGTCAGCCTGACCTCGGTACCAGGAAAGATCATGGAGAGGATCATCTTGAGTGAGCTCTCACGGCAAGTGCAGGGCAGCCAAGGGATCAGGGCCAGCCAGCATGGGTTTAGGAAAGGGAGGTCCTGCTTAACCAACCTGATCTCTTTCTATGACCATGTGACCCACCTTCTGGATGCGGGGAAGGCTGTGGATGTTGTCTGTCTGGACTTTGGTAAGGCCTTTGACACCGTCCCCCACAGCATTCCCCTGGAGAAGCTGGCGAATCATGGCATAGACAAATGTACTCTTCACTGGGTTAAAAACTGGCTGGATGGCCGTGCCCAGAGAGTTGTGATTAATGGGGTGAAATCTTGGTGGCCGGTCACCAGTGGTGTCCCTCAGGGCTCAGTTTTGGGGCCAGTTTTCTTTAATATCTTTATCGATGATCTGGATGAGGGGATTGAGTGCACCCTCAGTAAGTTCACAGACGACACCAAACTAGGTGGGAGTGTTGATCTGCTTGAGGGTAGGAAGGCTCTACAGAGGGACCTGGACAGTCTGGATCAATGGGCCAAGGCCAATTGTATGAGGTTTAATAAGGCCAAGGGCCGGGTCCTGCATTTCGGTCACAACAACCCCAAGCAACACTACAGGCTTGGGGAAGAGTAGCTGGAAAGCTGCCCAGCAGAAAAGGACCTGTCGATGCTGGTGGACAACCAGCTTAACATGAGCCAGCAGTGTGCCCAGGTGGCCAAGAAGGCCAACAGCATTCTGGCTTGTATCAGGAATAGCGTGGCCAGCAGGAGCAGGGAAGTGATCGTGCCTCTGTACTCGGCAGTGGTGAGGCCTCACCTCGAGTACTGTGTTCAGTTCTGGGCCCCTCTGTACAAGAGGGACATTGAAGTGCTGGAGCATGTCCAGAGGAGAGCTACCAAGCTGGTGTGGGGTCTGGAGACCAAGCCATATGAGGAGAGGCTGAGGGAACTGGGCATGTTTAGTTTGGAGAAGAGGAGGCTAAGGGGAGACCTCATTGCCCTCTACAACTACCTGAAAGGAGGCTGTAGAGAGGTGGGTGTTGGCCTCTTCTCCCAGGTGAATAATGACAGGACCAGAGGAAATGGTCTGAAGTTGTGGCAGGGGAGGTTTAGATTAGATATTAGGAAGAATTACTTTACTGAAAGAGTGGTCAGGCAGTGGAACAGCCTGCGCAGGGAGGTGGTTGAGTCACCATCCCTGGAGGTATTTAATAAACGTCTAGATTTGGCACTTCAGGGCATGCTCTAGTGGCAGAGACTGTAGGGTTTTTTTTGTGTGTGTGTATGGTTGGACTCGATGATCTCCAAGGTCCTTTCCAACCATGAAGATTCTATGATTCTATGATAGATATTTCCCACTAAATCTGCCCCGCACTCCCCAAATCAAAATCCACTAATCCCTTACTCTGATGGCTTAGAAGTATCCATGCATTGACAGAGTCACACTGTAACACTACAAGGCCTTCCTCTAACACCATCACCTGTACCACCAAAGTCAGACTACCAAGTACTTTTACATTCTCACCCATCCCTGCATTACATCAGCCCTTTTCATCCTACAAGTAAACTGGCAGCTGTTTCCTGTGGTTGATCCACAGTGGATACAGATCAGTGAACAACAGGTCAGCCACTTTGCTTGTAAAGGGTCCAAGCCAAAAAAACAAACCAAACAAACACAAAAGAAAAAAGACCAGTCCCTTTTCCTGATACGTTCAGTGCAGATGACAAATGATAGCAAAAGTGGTAGATTGTTTCTCCAGTGATGAGGATGTCTAACCTTTGGTTTCCTCTTCTTCCTCCATGAAAACATGTTCCTGGATAAACAAAAGCAGTTTTTCCTGAAGTGGCGTGCTAGGAAGATAATCTAGAAGTCCAACTGCTTCTTCATTATTATTTGAATCCTGATGACTCAAAATCAGCAACCAGTCACAGAGTATCATGAATGCCTGTAACAAGCAAAGCCAAAGAAGGATTTAGAGAACATGTTACTTTTCATGCCAACTCCACTTTGCCTCTCCATCAAATACCACAAGTCACAATCTAGCTTCAATCGCACTTCTTCATTGCAAGCTGAAGATTTCTGTTTGCCCCAACGTGTGATAAAATGCCACAGCTAAGCCCTTCCAGAACTTGTATATACCGTATCCTAAGGTACAAGTATCATACATGAACACCACCTAAAGATTTTCAAACTTCCATAGGAAGGAAGAAAAGCTCTATTATCCTAGAATATCTCCCCTATAACACATGAATCATTGGACAATTTCTCCACTTTTTTTTATTTTTTAAGTAATATTCATAGCAAGGCATTAATAAAGCAATGATAGGAACCGGTACACTCATCAGTCTAATCAGAAAACACAATGATTATCAACTGGCAAATCGAGTCATTCAGATTCAGGCCTTGATTCTGCAGATGGACCCATGCGGACACATACCTCTGCTCAATTAAAGCACCAACTTTTGTTAGTTATTCTCTGTTAGTTATTTCTCTGCTACCAGAGAAAAAATAGCGAAAAATCAGTAGAAAGAAATACTAGTATGAAAAGAAAGGTGGGCATTTAAAAGGAGGACTGAGCATGAATGCCAGTCAAGTGATAGAGAAACACAAACCTTTTCTCTTACATCTTTTTCCTTATGGTGGATGAAGCACATGCAAATCTGACAGAAACGTCTCAGCTCTCTTCCTAGTGCAAAAAGAGTCTCCTACAAACATATTTAGGAAAAGTGACAGGACAAATATGTTAGGGACTATAATTCAATAGAGAATTACAGAACAAACAATACTTAGATCTTTCTTCCACTGATATTATTCATTTAAGATAGCACAGTTGATGACATTATGAATGAAGCTGACATCTCACAGTAGCTACAGCTTACTAGCCACAAACAACTTTAAAATTATGTCTTGTTTTCAGGCACAGTACCTGGGATTGGAAGGTCAATCCATAAAATTATATACTCCCACACACACTTTGGTGCAGAAATGTGACAAATACTAGTAGGACATGTGCATCTGTCACACTTGCTGAGGCCAGTCGTATTCAGCGAGTGACGAACTCTTTGTTTCTCCATCTGTAGGATGGGGCAGTTCTAATAGCATTTATTCCCTTATTCACTTCAGCTTATCCTTATAAAGAAAGCAGTGATAATGATTTCCACTTTAGAGATGCAAGTAGACTCATAAAAACTCTGGTCCATCCCACCTAATTCTCAATGTGAATTGCCTTCTGGAGTTGCTCTTTTCTCTCCCTCTATTGACTACAGATGGAATGCAGTTTAACTACGCTGCTAAATTTGGCAGTCAGACACTTAGACACCTCTATTTGTTAAGATTAATCCAGCAAGAGAGACTATTTGATTTGCCCAACCACATAAAAAGAATTTCTGATCCTTCACCAGCTCCCAGCTGTTGCACTGCACTGAGCTTTGAGCAGCCAATAGAAGAGGAATGCCCTTAGAGGAGGGCTGGATTTCATGCTATGCAATTGTACCTTCATAAGAAAGGGGATCCATCCCAGGGCACTCTGAGTTTCTTCTCAGCAGTGGGGGAGGCGAAACATTGCCTCAACACTATCCTTAACGCAGTCCTAGAGCTGCTGTCCAGGAAATGTTCTTTTTTGCTCTTGGAACTTCTCTCTCTGCCAACATCCAGATTTGGCCCTGCAGAGCGGGCCATAACATTGTGCTTCCAATCAAAATCTGCTCCCATACGAAAGGCCAAATTAAAAAATGTGCTGCCCCATTTTTGACGTGGTCAAGCTAACCACGTCTGGACTGAAAGGCAGAACATATTAGAGCAGTGAGAGATGTGGACATCCACACAGGAATGGAACAGGACGGGAATAGATAGTGAATCAGTCACCAAATGGGTAACCTCCCAGCTAGCATTTCTCAAAACAAATGTCCATGTCAGCGTCCTGTTCCGTACACACAGGAGCACCAGGGGAAGGCGACAGAATGACAGAAGTAGCAGCACTAGGTGTAGTCAGAAATCACCATAAAGAGGAGCCGCTCAGGAACACATTCACATGTGAACCAAAGCATAAGAGTTTCCCTCTCTGGTGTCTTAAACTAGACGGTCTTCTGAAATACCTGGCACAGCTTGGCACTATATAAAAACAATTCAAAAGTAAGTAGTCAGCTGATGAGAAAATTACCAGTTTCCTCAAAATTTCTGCCAGAAATATAGAAGCAAAACAAGAAAATAAAAAACAAAAAAAGGCAATAGGAATTCCTGAAGTTTTCACTGAATATTCTGTGTTGCTTAAAAGAAAACAACAAACTGTTTGGCAGTGGAACAAGTTCCTTATCTCCATCAAGCCCCAGGAATTCAATGCACATGTTTTGCAGTAAAAATAGAGGTGAACCATTGTTCACTTCTTCTCTTGCAAACTGAAAAAGCATAGACACTTTAAAAAAAAAAAAAAAAAAAAAAGAGGGCACGACAGAGAGAAAATGCCTCAACTCAATTTGATTTCCTCAAGAAAACACACAAATTATCTTTTTGAGAAAGCTTGTTTTTTTCTGGCGATCTGAAAACAGAAAAGCAACGTAAACTTCTAGAAGCACAACCCCGGGTTTCAAAATTAAGTGGAGTGGCCAACCTTGGGAGGATTTTCTGAAATCGCAGCTAGTTGCCACAGGAGAGAAAAATACGTGCACTGGAGAGCTGGCAGGATCATCTGCAAATAAAAACACATGTCCTTTATTTACATGAAAGGCTCAACAGCAAAAACCTTAGGACTAAACTAAGCATCCAAGCCTGACATTCTGCATGCTGCTTGCATGACCATTTCTGCACTGTGAAGTATTTAGGCCCTCAGAAATAAACATAATAGGTTTACATACAAGCAAACGTTGCCTCCAGAGAAACTTCATTACTAAGGTGCTGCTTCTGCAGAACTCTGATTTCTTGATGAGTTCAGTGGAAAGTAACCACGTACTAAAAAGGGTGTTTGCAGAGGCTAACTTTAGCCTAGCTTCTTAGGATTTTTCTGCAGTCTTTGATGAAAGGCAGACTCCTCCAGAGGGCAATTCAGAGCAGAAGCCAAATGTTGGTGCTCTGATGCTCCACCTAAAGGAGTCCAGCTCTACCCACTGGCTGCAGGCTCGCTCTACCCAGCTAAATTTCATCCCTTTGCCAATAACCTCAAGTTCTCTCCCAAAACCGGAGGCTGATTAACATCCAAGACTGCTAGAGTACTTCACCTTGTAATAAGGATCCTTGTAAGGATATACCTCCATCTTGGCATGGCCAATGTTTGATTTGAAACAATCAGGCAACTAAAAGGCTGCAGTTGAGACAACTGGTAACTATAAATCATTTTCACCAAGAGTCAATCCGCAACAGGTCCAAAGTATTCCAATTTCTAGTTACATGCAATCTATAAGGGGCTCCTCACAGTCAGAACAATTTCAGGTGTACTGAGAGCAAAACTGTGCAATCAATGGGAAGTATTGAGCATGACAAAGGATCAATCCAAATGTCAGATGATTACTCTACCATAGCTTTGGAGAATCTCCAAAATAAAAGAATCCATGGCATGAATTTACCGATTCCAATAATGTTATACCAAAGACAGCCTCAGTTTCCCAGATCGAGAAACAGTATCTTCGTGTCTTGTATGACACGGATATATAAGATTATTTAATATTTCCTAATTTTCCTGCTTTCAACAAGAAAAACCTCTTTAATGTTAAATATTAACAACTCACCAGAACAGGCAAGCTCCCATGTTCCATTTCAAACACCAGCAACCTTAAAGTCTTGTCATACAGATTCCACTTGATGAGATTATGGGCACTGCAAGTGAAAAAGAAACAATAATGATACACTAAGCAAGAAATGAAATCTCACCTGATAAAACAAGTTAAATGTATTCTATTTTTGCCTACATCGGATGTACAGCAAGAACTTTAAATAATTATTAATTCTAAGGGGAGAAAAAAATGAAATTAAGTTTTTCATGATCTAACACTGCAACCTTTATAGTCCATAGCTTTACAGTCTGCATTTCTACCACAAAACTGCAGTGTCACAAGAAGAGGAAAATGAAGTTTGAGCTCTGTACCTTTTCCTATACTCTATCCACACTCTCCAAAAGGTGCCCAAAGAGGTCTAAAGAACAGTTTCCCCACCCTGCTTTAGAAGAGTGTTTCTAATACTCTTCAGTGTTCACAGCTTAACATTAAACTTCTCTTTGCAAAAACAGAGCAGCCCTAGCATGCAGGATAGGTACAAGACATGTTGAGAAGGCGACCCAATTCCCCACCCTCTAAAATCTTGCGTGACAATTCACTTGGTGAACAATCCCTGGAGAAGCAAGCTTTTGAGAAATACATCTTTTCATAAAAGAAGATCAAATACAGAAACAAACAAAGCAGATGATTACCTCTGCTGGGAAAAAAAGACTACATTCACTATGCCCTCTTCAGACTGACCACCAGTGTTGACAGTAAGGCAGTGCAAAAGCATCCAGCTAGGAGGGAGGCACCACAGCAAGGATCTCTGTGTCCGCTCTTACATCCTAACTCTGCAGCACACATTTCTTAGCCACGTTAGAACTGATGCTCCAACCTCAAAAACGAGTCCAAAGAGAATTCCTTATCTAAGAGTACAGCTCTGTTAAGAAGAAACTAAACCTTGCAGCACCTCTCATAGGGATCATTTTCATTGTCTTGTGAAAAATCTTATTAAGCCCAACACACAAGAGCAATTCTCGCTTTACGTCTGTTAAGTCAACACTTAAGTATATGAGAAAGTACATTGCATAAATAAACATCTCACTTATAAAAAGCTGCTACTCTTCTCAAAGCAGAGTGCATCCGGCAAATTTCTCCTGCATCGGTACAAAATCCTTCTTCCTAAATTATGCAAATTTGGGAAAAAGAAAGGAATTAGCCAGTGGGGGGCAAGGTAACTGCTATGTTCTCTTCCCAACCAACCCACAGGCTTGAATTACTCTCCTCCAGCCCTCCCCAGTCCGTTCACCTTCAACCGTGCTACTCATGTCTTCCTCTCCAGAAGAAGAAAACAACATGTTGACCGCACAGAAATTTTGTATAAAGCAATGTCCTTGTCGTTAATAAACACATGGCAGCCTCCCTAAAATACAGGATTGCTAACACAGACTAAAAACTAGCAATTAGGCTAACATACCCATGTGCTAACCCTCAGACTCACAGGCCATTCATGGTCCCTCACACAGTTGTCAGAGATCTCTGGAAAGCTTACTGTTCACATGCTGCTGACTCTCCTTGCTTCCAGCTGCCAGATCACATTCAAAGACAGCTAAAAATATATTAAATACTTTCCCATAGATGCAATTGCTGTAGTTTCCACAAGTATACTGCGTGATTATGGGAGACGGTATACACAACCAGGAATTAGAAAGGAGGGGCTCCAGGAGAAAATCTCTTTATTTAAATACAGATCACACTATAAAGGAGCTGAAGAATCCCTGGTCTAGCACTTATCTTGTTTCTCATAAGTACACATTCTCCCACATTGACATAGATATCTATTTAAGACCAACAAAATAAATCCAATCTGAGGTTAGGGGATTTTTTGGCTTGACACATTTTACAATATCCCAGTGTCCAATAAAAACCTGCCAGTGTTAACTCTCATACCATGGCATGACACCTGTTCATGACGGCACAGTTGATCAGATCAGCTGTGGGCTTCTGTTGTTCAGTTCAGCCAGCAAGCTATTCATATCACCACCAGCTGTTTCTGCTTTTTAGAACTAACGAAAAACTTTGAGGGAGACTCTGCAGTCCTCCTTCAAGGGGAAAGTCATCATTTCAAAGACCGCAAAGCTATACAATCGGCACTACAGACTGCTGGGTTTTTTTTTCCTAGTACTACCTCTGGAGACAAAGTGGCATCACAAAGGGCATCTTGTGCACAGTCAAACACACAGAATTGCAGAACTATACCTTTTTGGGAACAGTCTCATCACCTATAGATCCACAGCACTTCTTAGCTGATCTTGGACATGGTATCTTTGGCACAGTAATGGAGCAACTATGGAGCTTAGCTCCAGAATATTCAAAAGACATAAAATGCCCTGGTGCTGATGTGGACTACCTTGTTTATTATTTTCCCCACTCTATTCCTGCCAAAATACATCTGCTTCTTTAAAATGTAAAAAATCTTTTCAGAGGAGCAAACCCATCTTCGAAAGCTCTGCTCCCCTCAAGCAGAGAAACAGCAGGCAAAGAATAGTTCCATATGCCCCTTAATTTTTTTGTCTGATTTTTTCATAGGGAAACTGTTTCTCTCCACAATGAGCCACACTCACCTTTTGCCAGAAGCCATCTAGTAGCTGGTTAAGCTGTCCCATCAACTCATCTATCAGTTGAGTTCGGGCACAATCCACCTGGCTGTAGATGGCAATTTCTTCACTGCAGAGGACATAATAAGTCCTGGAGGAAGCCTCAAGGACAGATATGTCAGAGTGTTTGGTCACAATGTCTTTTACCTCTCTCAGTAAAGCATCCAAATGCTGCAAGTGATAAGAGGGGTATTATGGGTAAATTGTACAAAAATCCACTTATGCTTTAGATACACATCACTTGGTCCATATATCTCTATAGGTCATACAATCAACAGGAAACAAATGCCAGTCTAAGGAGCAGAGGGGCAGGATTAGACAATACAACTTTTTTTTCTGGGTTTATAGCTCTTTTTCACTATTATTGCCTCTGAATCTTCCTAAAGAATGAAGCAACTGCTTTAAGTTCTACTTTAGCAATACACACTTGGCACTACATAAAAATAAAGACAAAGGTAGGGAATAAAAAATGTCTTTCCAAAGGACAGGTGTGTCTTCAAACAATGGAAGTTGTCTCCCTCAGCAGCAGAGGATAGCAAATGTTTCAGATCATATCAGCAACTGGGGTCTTCACTCTTAGTAAGAGGAGGCAACTTCTGCTATTCTACTGACTTTCTCTCTTCCAGTTAATGTTTTGTGCTGAAATTAACCTAGGAGTGTTCACCTCCCTGTAAACATCCTTGCTTAAGAATACATTAAGGTATTTCAAGGATTTCATCTCTCCATTTCTGACCACCCCTCTCCCATCAGCAGATATACTATCTCCATTCTTATCTTTCAGTTCCTATCATTCCCCAGAAGCTGGGAGTCACTCTTCAAGGAGAATGAAACCTATTCTGTAGTAAATTCCTGGGATACACCAGTTTAGACACATGGCATAACCCACCCTCTCTCCACCCAACAATGAAAAACCCAGGGCTGGGCCTACCACGTGAAACCACAAATCATAACTCTCCAGGGCCAGTTACAGCATATCAGAACTGACAAGCACTAAGGCTTTTCTTTGGCAGGCCCAAATCAAAAAGCAAAGCCTATATAAGACCACTTTTCTCAAGGTATGAGACCATTTCTTTAGTTTTCAACAGTCTCCTACTTGTGCCAGGTCCCACTAAACTTTGCACGTTGTCACATAAATTTATTACATTCCACGTGAACCGACTACCCCAATTCCTATTCACCTTCTCTAGATGTCCTGTACTGTAAACACCCAAATCATAATATTGAGGAATCTGCAGAAGATTTGCCACTTTTTGTGCATCTGTTGAATACTGCAGAGAAAAAACAGGATATGAGTACACTGCACGAATTTTAATGAAATATTTAACATGCATTCACAGAGCAGCTGTTAGTTACCTTTGCCAAGAGCTGAGGAAGCACCATAATAAAGTGTTCAGTAATTTTCGTACAATCTTCCAATTGTATTTTCTTCTCTTTTACTGACAGAATCTGCAGATAAAGCATTTTGTTTCAATTATGAAATCGCTTAGTTTGAGTGGAATTTTACATGTAACCCAAAGTTAACTCACATGCCTTTGTCTAAAGCATATCAAACTAAGATAAGGATACTTTTCCATGGAGACAACCAGCTACTTTTTTATTTTTTTGTTAACCTTAAATTAGATGCAAATCGCTGAACAGCTACATCTCATGGGTAAAATGCTCCCCATTTGTCAATAACGTGCTTCAACTGGCCCTCCTCTAACGCTCATCTCCTTTAACATCCACTACTAGTAAGATCTAGAGGTCAAAAGACACTGTGTAGTTTCATAAAAATAAGCTACTTTATTTCGAAAGATATACCTACCACTAGGAACACGCTGTCTGGCAGAGCACATAAGGCAAAGAGAATGTGATTACAGGACAATAAAAAAGACTGACATGTACTGACTTTTTTGGCTGCACCTCTGCCCACTGGTGGATGACCTTCAGCTGCTTCTCTAACCGTTGCGAGGATAATTTCAATGAGAGCACTTTCATGGGCATCACTCAGTTCTGTAAGTAAATCAGTCTCCTTTCAGCATCACACAAAAGAAAAATGAAGATACAGAAACAGCTAATGAAAAGCCTATTCATTTATATGAGTAACTGTGGAAGGACAATACAGAAAAAAAAAAGATGCAGTGTTGCTAAATAAACACCTAGAGAGTGTTTGATTTAATTTGCAGAAAACTAGTTTTCTACATTTACTAAACACAAAAACAATTATTCCTCTCATGGCTAAACTTTTCAGGGCAGTTTTAAAACCACAGTATTAAAACCACAGTTTTAATAAGGCCTGCTCCTACTGGTTACTATCTCATTAAGGACAAACCTGCCTCTTTGAGTACCAAAATGCTTTAACTCAATGGGTCTACAAACTTTGATTTCAATCACACATCCACCTCCAGTTCTACTAGAACAACTATTCACAGAAGCATAGAATGGTTTGGGTTGGAATGGACCTTAAAGATTTGTTTAAGTTCACTTTAAAATAATTCTACAAAAAACTAATCCTCTAGAGTGTTAGACGTCAATGAACTTGACACATTACTCATTTTGTTTTCAGGCATGAACAATAGCCCAACAATACTGCACTTCAATCAATTAATACTTTTAGATTTTTAAGTTTTGGACAAACAAACAAAAAATGTTAGTGCTACGTAAGCATTATGGTTTAATTATGCAAGTACTCTTTCAAAGTTTCTAAACTAACATTACATAAATACAGAATACTGAATAAAACAATATGTTGATATACATATCACATTGGTAGTGCATTGAGTTGCATCTGCTTTGTGGCCCTTGGGGACCGCAATTTGGGATCAAAGGGTACTGTAATATGGAACTAGCTGAAGGCAAAGTTCAAGAAACAATATCAAGAGATCCATTCAGACAAACACAAGCTCTTTGCTTACCCACCTTCTCCATCTTCTTCAGCATTTTTTAATAGAAGAGCAGTCATGCACTCCCAGTCCTTCAGGAATTTGCCTGCCCAGTCCCACAAGCTGTCTATGAGGTATGCAACATGTTTGTGTAGCTAGGGATTAAAAACACGAGCTTATAGAAGCAGACACGTTATTAAAAGAAATACAGCTTCATACGTTCCTCTCCCTTTTTCCAATTACAAAGCTTTGTCATTCACATATATAGTCACAGACAGTATTCTGACATATTTAGTTTGAGGCCAATCAACATTTAAACACCATATCTTCAATCTGATACAAAGCAGGAGAGTGGGGGAAAAAAGCAAGAAAAGCGGGGGGAAAAAGCCTTTCTTTTATGTTTTTAGGATACCTTTCCTTTGTAATTTAACTAATCTCTTTAAAACTATTTTCTGTATTGCTTTTATATTGCTGATCATAACAACCAAAAATCCAACCTTGGGACTAGAAATGAGTCAACATTTTAAGCAATGTCTGTAAAATTCTTTGCAGAAAGATTTTTCTTTTCTGTGGCTGAGACACTTTGGCCAGACATAGGTCTGCACCACTGCAAAAGCCAAACAGTGAATTACAGCACTTAAGCTGATAAAACTGTCAGCAAAACTACGCAGTTCTTAGTCAGCATAGAGCCATAGGCCGGGAACCCGTATCTGCCTGCAGAACAGACACGGACACATACCAAAAAACCCTCAGTCAGTGGCATTAGTCTTTCAGGTTGTTTTCAGAAGCTGCTTCAGCACTGATTCTCTCCATTAGCATAGTTGTAAATTAGTTTTAATACAATAGAACAGAAATGTCTTCATTAAAAACTCTTCCTAGAGAGTGAAAACGTCCCAACCACCAGACATTTCAGAGCTCACCACCAGAAACAGCTTTCAAAAGGAAGCCAACACTTGATTTAACATGCAACTCTGGATTTAAAAGGCTTACTGCAGGGGCTATTCTCCTCACCTCACTCTCCAGGAAAAAACGTATTAATCTTTTCAACTGGTCAGTACTCGCATCAAACTTCCCTCCTCCTTTGGGCTGAATTTCTTCATCTCCCTCATGACTAAGCAGCCTGCCAACAGAAAAGGAAGTCAGTCCAGTTCTGCCACATTCTCTTTACACTCATTTGCCAATGTAAAGCTAATTCTGCCAAGATCTCAAGGACCGTATTTCTTCTAAATGTCTACTTATTTACTCCAAATCACGTTATACTTTTTTATCAGATGAAAGGAAAAGACATTAGATTGTTTTCCATCATGAGAGATCTGCTGTCCCTGTGGATGCAGAGACTATTTCTGACAGTTTCACAGGTCCCCTGCCAGCTTTCTGGACAACAGATGCAGATTCCACAGCACTGAACATATAATGAGGTAGGCATTTGCTCATGCTTGAAAAGGGGCTTGCTCTAGGCTGAATTTAAACCTTAACAACAGAGTAGGGATATTACTACCTGGCCATTATTCACATCATGGTACATTTTAGAACTGAAGCTTCTTGAAGAAAGCATAGTATCTTGTATTTATAAGATACAATTTACTCAACTTCACAAATACAGTGGAAAAACTGTTCTTTCTCTCCTCTTCTCTAGGACACTTCAATTTTCATTTCCCTCTTTATCCAAAATGCGTGTGACTGCTGCTCACCAGAAGTGCTAATTCCATAATAAATACAGGAAGGCCATCCCCCCAGATTAATGGAAGGCCCAAATGGCTTGGACTTAAGAGCAGGACCACACTACTCAATATCAGTAAAAGCGTACACTTTCAGAAAGTGCACCTGGTAGTATAACTTATCCCAGCTAAGTAAGTAACCTAAGTTAAAGCTGCAAACATTGAGGAGATGTCATGCAAACCAAGAAGAAGGGGGGAAAAAAAGCACAAGCGTTTATACTAACTTTTATCAGTATGACCAGGGAAAGGAGGGTGTCGCTAGCACCTCTATCACACTAGAACAAACCTTTCTATACTGGCAAAAGTGCCAGAGAGAAGAACTGGTCAAACAAGAACAAGGATGAGGTTTACAGGGTCAAAGTGTCCACACTGCACTGGGAAGCTGGGTAGAAAAAGTAAAGTTATTAGGGCAATCACTTCAATAGCAAAAAGCAGCGCTGTTCTGAGAGGAAAAACACCTGATTTATGATTGAATCATAGAATTGTCTAGGTTGGAAGGGACCTTTAAGATGGTCCCAACCACCAACCAACATCAGAATATTAGGACCAACACAAAAGACTACGTAAGACTAGCAGATGTGATAGAAGACCCATCAAAACAGAAATTTATCTTCATTTGTTTTTCTGTTGGATTTGGCTCCACAAACCCCAGAATGTCAGCAGTTCAGCTAGATAGGAAGAGATAGCTAGGAGGAGATTCTGCACACGTAAGAAACACAAATCGTTATTACTTCTGAATTTTTCCCCACAAAAGTCTTGCCAAAATATTTTTATTTTCGTTCCTCTTTGTAAGGCAAAATTATTTCTCTCAGCCGTAGAGACAGAATATTTATTTCTTCTCTTTTTAGCACGCCAACTCCATTCACTTCATGCAACCATTGTTATAAGAAGCCCATTTATAAGAGTTACTCCTGGGGAAGATAAACCCTGTACTTCATTAACCTGACAGAAAATTGGGAGGGCTTTTTAATCTGCTGCATCTCTCATTATTCAAAGCCTTTACAATGTATAAGGCAACTTCCAAAGGGAGAAGAGGAGGCCATTTTTGTGATTAATCACCAAAGCTACAGAAATCCAGCAGATGCCAGGTGATGAATTAGCTTATAAGAAGCAAAGCAACAGGAAAAGAAAGTAGAAAGAAAGGAGGTATGCTCTCAGCATAGCATGGCATCTATGGATCAGAGTGTTGTTTCATATTCTATGTTAGTCTTGCAACTTTTTCACTCCTGTTGTGCCAGGGCTGTGCAGGGGAAAAAATGATTACCCCTAGACAGTGTTTCTCTTCTGATTCAGCAGAAGAAAGCACATCTACTATCCTCACAGTACACACTTCCAGCAGAAAAAAGAATGCTTAATGTCCCTCTTAAATAAATCCACCTTCATTCGGAAACAAATGAGAACATGCAAGAAGCAGGCATGCAAGGAGGCGGGCAGAGATACCTTTTATAAAGGAATTCCCCAGCTGCTACTGCAAGCGGACGGTGTGTGGTATAAACAAACTGGTATAACCTTTCACAGTCTTCAGCCGATAACACATCCTCACAGTTCCTAGGCAAAAATAACAACGGAAGTTAATAGTGCAGGTTTATCTGCAAAGAATATTACGAATGCTGCGTCCAGCTTTTACTAGACCTGATTCCCCATAGCTGTGCAACTTGCTTACATAGCTAAATTTTTGTAGGACATATCTAAAAACGCTATCAAACAAAACTGGCAGCATTCTTTTAGTCACTGTGTAGATAAACAGAGGTCTGTGCAAGCCATGATGAATCAGGTCCATTACATGGACACGAACATTACTTCAAAGTATAATTAAGGTTCATTAGTGGTCATGTTAAAAGGAGTAATAGTAATAAAATAGGAAACTTGTGCCTCTATTTTATGCTTAGATGTTCACCACAGAAGTTAATAAACAAGAAGCCACTTTCATTTTGCAGTACAAATTCTTTTTAAATGATTTATTATGGTATTTTAAAACCTATATTCTTTTACACTAGGCTTACACAGTTACATGTAAAAAGAAATCAAAACACATTCTTGATAGCATGCTTATGACTGTGACCTTTCTGCGCAAACACACTCAAAGTCACAATTTTTTCATTCAGCTACACGTCTTGAGAATACCGTATGCCAACTAGTAAACCCCGAACACTCTGTGAGAGGTAGGTATTTTATTAATATCGACCTTCTACAAAAAGGGAACTGAAGCATCAGGGTTGAATAACCCACTGAAGAGATAGCAGAGGAGTGAAGCCCAAAGCAAAGATCACAGTTTCAAAATGCCTGCTTCTTACTGTTATAGCGATGTCATTGGACTAAGCTACTTCAGGGAATGAAAGAGCAACGTATGAGATCTTTACACTTACTGCAGCCAGGTGAGGGGAAAGGTTTTATATTTAGTACTGCACTCAATCCTAAGGTAGTAACAGTTCAAAAACCATCTACAGCTGTGGTCCAATACCTTCTCTAAAACTGAGGATTCATGCTCTTCATTTGCTGGGAGTGATGTCTTACAAAAATTAGCAGCCCTTCCTACACTTACCCATTTGCCTCCAAACCCATTGCATCTTTTAGCATCCACACAAATCACAAAGCTCCGACAAATCCTCCACCCTGACTGAAAAAAGTGAGCTCACATTAGGTGACAGTATCACCGGACCGTCCATTCCAAGTATTTTTTAGCACCGTCTGGCATTTAAAATGAGGATGGGAGCAGGGGGAAGACAGCACGCATTTCTCAAAGCCAATAGTCTCTCATTTATAGAAGTTGACACCCCATGAATTTTAGCTTTACAGAGTATTTACTCATGTATCATTTGAATTTTTCACATTTTTCCGTGGTTGCTTACAACGGTCACTGGAACAGTAAAAAGATCTCTAAATGGAAGTGATGATGGTACATCTCCAAAAGTGATGGGTGAGTCTGTCAAGATAATGCTTGCCCTCAACCAGAGCATTTGGGCAGGTTTTGGTGGCCTCTTTTAACCTGCAATTCCCTTGAATATATACTCGCAGTAATAGGACATATAGAAAGTGCTCTGAGCGTATATACCATGAAATCAGCATAAAGGAAAATATTTATGTGACTCTTATTCAGCCATCTACAGAACTAGGGAAACAGAGTAAAAATGTGTTTATTGAAATTAAACAGTAAGAAGTTGAAAGAGGTAATGTGGTGCATCAGAGTGTATGAATAAGCGTTGGTGTGTCCTGTAAAGCCATGAAGTATCAAATTTATTAAACTTCTACAGGTTTAACAAGTGAGAGTAAAACAAAGACTGACAACAAATTGCACTTACAGGACTAAAAATACATGGTATAGCAAGTCTTTTTATTAAAAGGCTATGGGGAATTTACTGAAATAAACTAGCAGTCTGACAAGGTTTCTTTCATTCTTTTTAATGCCAATCTATATTCAGTTCTTTTAATGCACTAGTTTCTATGAAGCTGCCCTTGTCATTTTATCTTTATATTTTTTTCAAAAAACTGTGGACAACTTGAAAAAAGAAGAAATTTCTGTACAAACATACCATGATCTAGAGTGGGCCAACATAGAATCACAGAAAAGCTGAGGATGAATAGCACCTCTGGAGATCACCTAGTCCAAACCCCTGCTCAGAGAAGGACCGGCTAGAGCAGTTTGTGTCCAGTATCTACAAAATCAGAGACTCCACAACTTCTCTAGCAACCTGTTCCAGTATTGGACCACCCCCACAGTAAAAAACTTTTTTCTTATGCTTAAATGGAATTTCCTGTATGTACATGCCAGTCACATGTACACTTTTTTATATTTGAATTTTTTATTTATATTTCGGGTTTTTTCTTCCTAGCACATTTATGGAAATAGAGTATGCAATACCTATGTGTCTCTATTTTTAAAAAAAATCCTTGCCTGAATTGTTCAAAGAGCTCAGCAACATGCCTGCCATCTCTTTGTGTAGAAATTAAGGACTCTATCTTTCCAGTACAAATGAAACTGCCTTTCCTTAGACATTTCCTTTCCTTAGAAAAGGGCCTGGGGTTGCTGATAGACAACAAGTTGAACATGAACCACCAATGTGCCCCTGTAGCAAAGAAAGCTAATGGTATCCTGGGCTGCATTAGGAGGAGTGTTGCCAGCAGGCCGAGGGAGGTGATCCTTCCTCTCTACTCAGCACTGGTGAGGCCACACCTGGAGTGCTGGGTCCAGTGATGGGCTCCCCAGTATGGGACATATGGACCTACTGGAGGGAGTCCAATGAAGAGCTACAAAGATTATTAAGGGACTGGAACCTCTCTCCTATGAGGAAGGCTGAGAGAGCTGGGACTCTTCAGCTTGGAGAAGAGAAGGCTCAGGGGGAAACTTATCAATGTGTATAAGTACCTGAAGGGATGGCGTAAAGAAGATGGAGCCATGCTCTGCTCAGTGACAGGACCAGAGGCAATGGGCACAAACTGAAACACAGGAGGTTTCCTCTGAACATCAGAAAATGCATTTTTACTGTGAGGGTGACCGAGCACTGGCACAGGCTACCCAGAGAGGTTGTGGAGTCTCCATCGCTGGAGGTATTCAAAAGCCATCTGGATGTAGTCCTGGACAACCAGCTCAAGGTGGCCCTGACGGAACAGGGGGATTGGACTGGATGACCTCCAGAGGTCCCTTCTAACCTCAACCATTCTGTCATTCTGAAATCCTAACCTCCTTGTTTTTAACATTTTCTTCAAAGAGGCTAGGAATTTGCCCAGTTACATTAATCTATAGCAGTGTTATTTCCTCCCTCCTCAAGACAAGAGTAGGTCAGATGAAATAGCTCCGGCCATGTATGAAGCACTCCCTAATAACACAGGAGCAAAGGAGAGGAAAACAACCTATTTTCTTTACAGCACAGGCTGACAGACACTCAGGACACCACTTGAGCACCTGATCTTTTTTTTTTTCTTTTTCTTTGTTTCTTGAATTGAAGAGAATATCTGTTTGAACTACTACTATTTTTCACATGCTGCTTAACCACTACTCTCCATGATATAATGAGGTTTATGCTCATAATTCCCACTCAAATGAGTGCTTAAGGGTTTTACTTGCCTCTGGAAGTAGCAGCACTTGTCTACACGTGCTACCACTACTACTACCACAGTAAATGGGTGCCTTTCTTTTTTACATACATAAGCCAATCATCAAACATTCAAAGAATACTTCAAATAGAGCAATAATACCGCTGCAAATTTACAGCTTGCTGAATGCCAAGCAACAGATAAAGGTTAAGCCCAAAGTGCCTGCCAGTGTTTAGGTGCCTAAAAATAAACAGGCATGGCCTTCCACATACCGATGTCATGACATACCATTTTCTCTGCACTTCAGTGTGAGCATGTCATGAAGAAGAAGTTGCAATATTCTAGGGGGAGATCACAGACCCATTCTGTTCTGCATATGGCAGCAGTTGAAAGATTTCATATCTTGCTTTTTGTTCCATTTTACTGTACGCAAGAGACATTACTGCTGGAGTCGCCTCTCTTGGTCCGTGCTATTGTTTATGCTAACAATAACCATCAAAATCACAACAGTAACATAAAAATACACCTGATGCATTTTTCAGTTTGGCCACCTTGTTCTTTTTGGTTTTAATACTGGGCAGGCAAAGATCTGGCACAACGTTAGAGAGCCATTGGTAATCGAAAGTATAGCATCTCAGTACAAAAAAAAAACACTGTTAATTTTGCATTTAAAATTAATTCAAGTTAAACACACAAATTTGTGCACTAAGCACTATCAACCAAAAAATATACGTTGAAAGTATTCTAAAGTCTGAGATAAAATTTTTAAGTAGAAAAATCAGCTAATCTGTTATCTCCCTCTTTCTACCCTGCTGTCATTACAAGTATTTCAGAGACATTTTGGTGATCAGAAAGAGAGATGATAACGTGGTTGCCACTACAATGTAAGAAGAGTCCTTTCCCACCCCCTTTAAAATAGGATTAGCATATTGCAACACACTGTGATTCTATGATTATGCTGTGACAATGCAGGAAGATGCACATTAGACAGATGCTGTATGGTGTGCTGTTTTGGTTAGGAAACATAACCCTAGGAGACATGCAATTATTTGTTCTCATTAATTCTTCAGACAGGAGAAATAAGATTTCAGAATAGATCTCAAGGTTCTTGAATAAAGGTGCACGATGGCAGAAAATTACTGAAGGTAACTTCCAAGAAAGCATAAACCTGAGAGGATGGAAAAGAGGAAAAGACAGAGGAGAAAGCACCTGTCTTTGTTCTATTTCGGTCTTTCTCTTTTGCTTTGTTTGGAATAGGCTTGATAAAGCACTACCATAACTGCACAAGAACAGGAGTGTGGTGGACCTGAAGGAATCACAGAGGAGCTGTGAAGAGCTCCATGGCGCTCCCTATTGATAGTAACTAATCTGCTACAACCAAGCTACTGATGCAAGAAATCACAACTGTGCAGTGTAATTTGCTTCACTACTTCATACGCTACTTCTATCAACTTCAAGATAACTTTTCTTTATTTTTCCTAACAGGCACAAAACAAGACAAAGGTGGATAATTTCCTTATTTGTATGCAGAGCATGTCTCTCTTCAGCTTATTTTTTTACAACCACATGAAAACACTTTTTATAATAGCATTTAAGCCTGAACTGTTTTTCTACACAATGGCTTGTCTGAATAACCTTGCTAGATACAGTGCATTTGCCTAACAAATGTCTGTTTCTCCTCCGAAGTCCATGGCTTAGCTATGAAATAACACTAGAGAATGACAGAGTTCAGCTCTCTGCTGACACCGAATTACTTGTCACAGGACCTCTACATCTAGCACTTGAAGCAGTAACATATATTATTTGCCTTGGCATCCTTTGCCAAATCCAGTTTTGAAGTTTCTCCTACAGTGTAGGCCCCCCATCTCCAAACTAAAACATTCTTCCCAGTCTAGATGAGAATCGGAAGGGAGACTTAAGGTTTTTAAACACAACAGTCATGTACCCCTACTTCACTTGTGTCTCCTGTGCTAAGCAGGACACCGGGAACATACAAGCTTCAGTTTCTTGACTTTTAAGTTGGATTAACTCTACTGACCATTGCCGAAGCACTTTGGTGCTTTGGAGAATTAGCATATTTATCAGCTCTGTTGAATAGTTTTCAAACTATTTATGTGAAGTCCTCAATGAGTGCAATATACTCACAGCTCTCACTAATGCAGCTCTGCCAGATTTCAAACTTGGAAGTTTTGTGATTAAAACTCAGTTTAATTTCTAGTTACGTTTAACTAATGTAATACAAAGTAATTTTTCCCATTGCTATTTACATATTTAAGCTACTTGTAGATTTGTGCCTGTACCTGCACCACTTGTAACCTTTCCTCATTCATCTACTACAGTTACCTAATTACTTTTGCTGCTGTTTCCAAAATCCCTCTACTTTTTCAGGTAGTTAAGCACACAAAAATGAACAGAATTATTTGGCAGGAGGCACACTAAACTAATTTGGCTCCTAAAGAGCAATGTTTTCAGTAAGATTCCTTGGTTTCTCATTGTTGCTCCTGTTTTCTCCCTCTTTATTTCCTTCCTAGCTCTATTCCCTCTCAGATCCTTTGCAACATTAATGCTAACAATTATGCATAATTCAGTAGCATTAATAATTTCTATTATGCTAAACTTCATAGGCTCATTTCAGTTTGAGGATTGCTTCATGCTGTGCAAAAATAGAAATCCACTAGCCCAAAGACCTTGGCATTCAATTGACAAAACATGCAACAAATAGGAAGAAAAAAAATCCCAGCTCACAGATATAGACAAGATGAAAATACAAACATGGATATGAAAAAACAGGTATATGCGTAGCAAGAGGGTTTTGAGTCAGCACTGGAATATTTTTTTAATAATGCAACACATTTAAGTGAATTGAAAAGACCAGCGTTTTCACTGCCTCTCTAGCAAGACAGAGAACATAAAGGCCAGCATAGCAGTTTTATGGGCCAGTAGCACGCAGAGTAGTCAATGTCCACAGGACTGGAATGCAGTGATGGTTAAGAGATGGTCAAAGCTGAGCTGCTACTAACATATATGGAGCACAGCTCCACTGCCACCATAAAACATGATAAAAATAATTAACCGGCAACGAGATCTTGCTGCTCTACTCACCCAAAAGACAATTATGGAAGCCAGTAAGAGAACATTACTTACACAGTAAATTTTCCCCAAAAAAAGTCACAGAGCACCCAACGGACTAACTGGAGGAAAAAAATTACTCCTGGCCTTGCTTCTTGCCAACACGCCATGAAACAACAAAAGACTTATTCCAAGACTAGAGACGTGTTCTAGAGGTCAGTACTTGACCAGTTAAGATTATATTATTTGTTAAAAATAATCCATGATTCCAAATCAAGTATAGGGAGTTCATGAGACAGAGGTTCTTGCCGGTCATCTGAAAGTTCTTTTAGGCCTCACTAGAAATACAAGTTGGGCAACTAGAATTCAGTTGCCAAGTTTGCAGACGACACAAAAGAGCCATCCACAGAGAAGCCAATATGGCATCACACTAGCAGCAAAAAAATTTTATTACATCAATGTATACAAATAGAAGAGCCATTTATACAAGCTGTTATTTATTATTCTTTAAAGGCAGAGCAGTTGCTGTCCCCAACACTATTTCATGCTTTACTACATGTATCAAGCAGCATTACTGCTCAATATCCAGATACTAGTTATGAGCTATAAGACACACCTATTTGAGACAGACGGGCCCTGAAACTTCTTTGCCTCTGTAACGCCAGCAGCAAGTCCTTTCTGACACTATTGTAGGTACAGAGGCACAAGCTTTTCCCCTGCTAGAAAGGCATCTTGATGCAGGTTCCTATTAAGAAGTCTGTACACGTGCCTGTCTATGTTGTCTGCATTCTCTTCATACAGGTTTTATAGACCGGTCAGTACTAGTCTTATCAAAGAGAAAAGCTGTCATTGAATTTGCTTATTGAGTCCCCAGCTCCCACTTTCATCACACCAATAACGAAGCCAAATCAGCGAGGCTCAGAGCAACCTGGGGGGAGGGGGGCAAGAGGAGGATAGCTACACAACCGATGAGCAAAAAGAGAGAGAAGCATGTATTTGCTAGGCCTCCACATAGCCTAATTAACAACAATTTCAAAATGTATTCATTTTACTTCTGAAAACTACATTTTATGATGGAAAAATGTCATTCAGAAAGCTTTAGAAGGCATTTATTCACATTGGAAATCATATTTAAGAAAAATGAGGAAACAATTGCTTCAGGGAAAAAGAAACATTGATCAAACTTTTATAGCTGCAGTTTGCATTAATGAGAACACAATCCCTCATAATAAAGCCTGAGATGATAAACAGCTGCAGTGCCAATATAGCACTTGTTAGTTCAGATACAGAACAAGGGCAGCCATAACTGGCGTACAGCATCTTTGTACTTTGACAATGGTGTGCTGCTCCTCCTAGCACAGGGATACGTTATACGCATAGACACAGCATTGTGCTTTGTTTCAATAGCTACACACCACAGAGAAGCAAGGGATGCAGGAATGGACGTTGTAAACACAAAACCAATATAATCCTAGCTACTAGCAGTGAGGCCCAAACAATGGTACTCCCTTCAGAAAAGCATGCTCTGCTTACAGCATCATACGCTGCTCTGATGCGTATGTTGAAGTAGGCTTCGAGAAATGCCACTCAAATCAATGGACGTGAAATGAGAAAAGAGTGAGTCTAGACTATAAAGGAGCACTTCAACATAAAAAGTACTTGAAATTTAATGTGAATACCTACAACACCATATTATTTGGTCTGTTAAGGTCTACGTCCTTATATAGCAATGATCAATATTTCTGGCTTAAAGAGAAAAGCAAATCCCACAAGGCTATTGGACAATGCACCACACTGTACATGGAGGTAAGCATCTGCAACTGCAGAATTCAGCTTATACCCTGAGACAGAAGAGACACTTATTGAGTCCTAACATCTCAAGAGTGTTAACAATGAAATGCAGTGAGTTTTTTATTCTTATTTTGCATTGAAAAGGGGGACAGATAATTTATTCTTCACATATTTAGCAAATAAACTTATTTTTAAAATAAACATGCTGCTCAAGGATGTATCAGAATAGGTTTCATATACTTGTGTAACATTAGTCTAGTTTTTCCCCACACTTTTAACTTGCCACTATCCAAACCTATGGCTGGTGAGTAATTTCCCAACAAAACAACTCTTCTGTTGGTTTTCCACTTCAGCGAAAACAAGGTATCATACACTTGCTCATTTCCTGTCAGTCAGTCTGCTGCAGGCTCAGTAACTCCCAGGTTCTCTGCCATGGAGCCAAGAATCTGGAAGTCCAAATTCCAGCAACAACCTCAAAGCTCAAGGCTTCCTGAATCAGGTGGGGAGACAGAGAAGATGGCAGAGTTCCCTAAGGTTCTGGTCAAGACCTGGCAAGCCAGGGACAGGAGACTCTTCGGTAGGGACTTCTGCCAAGACAGGCAGATGCTCTATATGAGAAAAGCCAAAATGAAAATGTTGTGGAATTTCCTTTCAGAGGGAAGTATGAAGATATAATAATGTAGTTTTCATGGTGAATCTCAGCACACGGGTTTTCTTAACGTTGGTGCTTCCCACAGAAAGAAAATGTCACATCTTGAGCAGCTGTAACCGTAACTTATACCCTGCTGGGAGCAATTGTTTCCCATCATGTAACTGATTACAGGAAGATTCATCAGGATTGTACCTGGATCTTGTTGCCATTAAAACAATACAGTAAATT
This sequence comes from Alca torda, assembly GCA_008658365.1. NCBI lineage: Eukaryota > Metazoa > Chordata > Aves > Charadriiformes > Alcidae > Alca > Alca torda. Next base: position 142,003,641 of record CM018076.1, read on the forward strand.
AAAAAAGAAATTATTTACTGTGACATAAGCATCAAGAGTTTCATGGCTTGAACTGCTACTTCATGGTCCTTGTCCAGAGGCATGGACACAATTCGATCCTAATGGATGTAAAATGACAATAAAAAGATATAACATGGTTTGTTCTCAATAAACACATATTTTTGCTACAGCTAGATCATCTACACTAGTGGAGCAGAGATTTATTTTTATTTCAGTAGCTATTTCCTAAGAGACGTAAGGCAACTTGATTACTACCAAGTAGTTCCCCAGCCCCTGAAAATTAACAGCATGTTAATTTTTTAACTGAATTAATCATGCAGTAATATGATATTTTTATAGTTGTAATGTATGCGTTCACAAGAAATCAACTACAGTCTACAAATTAAAAGTGACTGACATCTTGTTTCTAAGATGTTACTACTGGCACTTCAGTATGTTAAATGAAGGTAAGCCTCAAATTACAAGCATTATATAATCAGTTTCTCCCATCAACAATAGAGTGTACCTACACATTACAGAAGCCAGTGCCTTGCTGGAAAGACAATTTGGACTTGAGTCATAAAGGTACTTTATGGAATAGCAGTAATACCCCTGACCTCCAGAATTAACACTATTGTAACTTGGTACACATGCAAACACCTCAGAAAACAGTGGAAATTTTCCTGTCCCGTGTACCCAAGAACTCGCATTCCTCAGTGCAGTCTACATCTTTAAGGCATATTAAACCTTTGGACTTGCTTGCTTGGGGACTAACAGCTTTCTCACTGAGCATATCCTTTCTAAATCTCCAGATTCATTTTACTTTGCACCTTCCTTTTTCTCACAACCCAGCTGCAAGGTGTGGAAGTCCATGAATCCTGAGTTCGAACACAAAAGGGTAACAGAGGGAGCATGTGAAACTCCTGCTTATGGGAAATGGATTGATGGTTATATGATTGCATTTCCCATCACTAAGAAATCATTATTTAAACTTTGAAAGACTCCAGATCAGTCTGTATTTTGTGTGTAGCTGTTCGGGTTTCTTTTGTTTAGACGGGAAGGAGTTGTTGTGTTTGTGTTGGGTTTTTTGATTGGGAAGTGGAGTTTGCAATAATACATTTACACGTCATCCTCCACACGGAGAGAGACTGCAGTACAAACAGACTGGAGCTGCTTCATCAGTCTGTGAATACCAGTCCTGCAGTTGCTTATGCAGCTTATGCAACCTTCTTTTAACCAGAAGATAAAGGACTATCACAAAGCTGTTTAAAACAGATTCCAAGTTTCAATTGGTTGAATTATTTATTCTTAAGATACCAATATTAATCTATTTCTTGTTCTTTGAGGATGTGCTATAGGTATTTTTTTACCACTAGCAACTGCTTTGATATATAGGTTAGCCCTGCACCTGTTGCAAAAAGAACATGAATTACCACCACATGCAGGCATTGATTATGTAGTGATTCAGAGGGACTGAAGTATCAATCACAGCACTTTGAGTTTTCTTATTCAAATACCAAAAAGGCCCAGCTCCACTGGGATAAGAGTAGCAGATGAAATAATTACCAAGGGCAGTATCAAAAAAGTAAAGGGCTTACTTCTTAAATGAGTCAGGATGTTGGAATACGATAAAAGCAGTGTACAGGGCCAGTGCAGTCACAGAACAAGCTCTCAAAATTACAGCATATCATCTGACTTGTTCAGAAAGGAGATAAGGGAACCTTCTTCAAGATTCATACTGACATGGTGAATCAACAGAGAGCCATACCCACATCAGTGTGATACGTGGTCAGCCAATCCAGTATCTACACAGTTAACCCTTTATCAGCAGCAGAGTATGAAATTCTTTGTCTTGTGCCAAAGATTCTGTAAAGAAATCTGGGCCGTTCTGGATGACTGGTGGAGATAATTGACCACCGTACCTGCTAGCACAGTTCTGTGCATGAACTAAAGTGAAACAGAAAATTCCACAGAAACAGAGGGATATTTCTCTGCAAAACTCCTTCATCCACTCAGTCAAGTAAGCTGCTCCTGCAGTACTCTAAGCTCGGGTCAGTCAAGACAGTGGGGACATCAGCTCTGATCAAAACATCAGGCCCTGCGTATACACCCAACCCAGACTTAAAAAATAGCAAACAGAAATCTATTTACCTTGAATCTGCTAGTAAAGAGATCCATCCTGGAAACAAGTTCTTTTCTGCTATAAATTCCCTGCAGTCCCAGAAGACACTTCAACCGCACTTCAGCTTGCTACAAGACAAAGAAATGAGCTAAAAGACATGTGTCTTTCATTTTATTCACTACTGGCCTTTATATTACGTAAATAAGAGTTCTTTGTGGGTGTCTGCAGCAGACTACCCAAATACTGACTCATCTTCTTTATTGGTGATATCAGTACCATTTTGTTTGTGTGCACACATGCAGATCTCTCACTCTCACACAGAGGAAGCCTGCAGTGAGTCAAACAAAGGTGACATCAAAGTTTGTGTTAGGTTCTCTAATAGACAAAGAAACTCTCACAGGCCTAATAGTTAATAAAAGCAACAGAATGCAAAAGATGCAGGAATTGTGCTATTCACCTGTTAAAGGGATACAAAGACAACACTATGGATAACCGACTTGCTACAATCAGCACTCTTCCGTACATCAGACTGTTTGCTTCCTTTCAACATTTGACTCAGACAGTTGTTAAACACCAACAAGGACTCCAAGAAATTCTGGTCCAGCAAAAAATTCCCAGAGGAAGGGGTACATCTCAGAAATGCATCATTGTGAGTTCTCACAGATACAGAGTCAAATGTTATGGTTTCTCCCTATTTCTGTTTTACATTAGAACACTATATTTTAATCATTCTAAGAAGAGAAGGGTTGCTTTGAATTTGGCCTAATTAGTTAACTTAGGCAAAATTTATTTATCCCTGCAAGGTGTTATTTCGTACTATTAGTACTGCTGCTTCACAGATGCTTCAAAAAGAGGGCTTTTCCTTATCCAGCTTTTAAATTATCTTATGCATATTGCTAAAGCTTTCAAATGATAAAGCTTTAAATGTCATTAAAAAAAGTCATTTTGAGCATCTAACATAGAAAAATTGTGATGTTCTGTAAACTTACAGTGCTACGGGTATCAGCAGAGATACTTAAGTGAACTGCAGGCTTTGAATCAGTCTTCATATTTCTTCCTTAATTCCTCTTGCTAACAATAGCAGTAAGAATAATCAAGGAAACCCAAGAAAGGCGACCACCTACACATAGGCTATCCATTACTACAAGTTCCTGTTCACCTGCTTAAATGGAAAGCAAAGGATGATTCCCAGTAGCAGGCTTTAACCAACAGTTTTGCATAAAACAGCTTTTTGCTAGAAATATAAAATGAAAGATCAACAGGTAACAATGAGTACTGCTCTCAAATCTGTCCGTGACACACCAGCAGTAGATATTCTATATTGTACTTTAAAATTAAAGACCTTGTCTGAGAAAGAGACACCCTCAACCTTCTGCTTCCTACGGCTGCAAGGGCAGCACAGCACAGAACCCACAAACAGTCCCAGCGTGGTACCCATCACTGCACACCGGCACAAACTCAACTCAGCCAATTTCCAGCAAGCCTGGCTTCAGCTGCCCTCAGCATTTTATCACAAGTCTTTGCTTGTGAATAGGGACTGCATTTGTACTTAGGGAAAAGTTAAAAAAAAAAAAAAAAAAAAAGGAAAAAAAGGTTGTGATGGTTTGTTGGATGGTCATATAGCCCTTGGCATGCAGCTAGTAATGTCACTTGCATTTGTCAGTCAGGTGGCATTCAAGCGTAGGTCTGCAGATATAAAGTTTAATACATTAAATTACACCACCTGCCTTCTAAGGTATCCTGTTGCCACCCGAAAGCTCTCAGTCATAACCCTATATGTATATGTTTCTTTTAAGTGTTGAGAAAATAGTTACTATGAACAAATAACTACTTCTACTATGACTAGTTCTGCTGTTTTCCTATGTTTTCAGCTGCATTTTCTCCCTCTCAATCACCTCTCCTTTTCTAGATTCATCACTCCTCGGCTTCTCGATCATTCAAGACTACTTCACATCCTTCTAAAACTATCGCTCCACTTACATTCAGGTCCTTGCAACAGTAACACAGGCAAGTACAAACACCCAGCCACCTACTCCCCTCGCCAGAGCTACCGTTCTAATCTTAAGGAAACACCTGCCTCCTTGGTCTTTCAAAGCTGTGACAAAGTGAAGGGAAATTATGGAAGCACATTTTCAGGATACTCTGAACACACGCTGTCCCTCAGCTGTATCAGAGTGAGTATATTTCTACCCTGACCTGCAAACAGACTGGCAGAAAACATCAGTAAGAGGGTGGGCAGTTCTAGTGACCTCAGAGAGCTCTGCATGGGCTCCAGCACTGCTTAGATACATTCAGTTATGACATTTCAGTCTCACCACTGTCACAGAGATGGAGCCATTCAATAAGCCTTACAGATACAGATTGGGACCTGGATGATTTGATGGTGTCATTGGGTCATTTTTTTCTCCTCCACACTGCCCAGATAATAAATTGGGAAAGCTAGGTCTACTTCACAAAGCCATTGTGCAGCAGGACAACCATGATGTAGTCGTCATCACGGAAACGTGGTGGGATGACTGTCATGACTGGAATGCTGCAATGAATGGCTATAAGCTCTTCAGAAAGGATAGGCAAGCAAGGAGAGGTGGGGGTGTGGCTCTGTACATTAGGGAGTGTTTTGATTGTATAGAGCTAGATTCCAGGGATGATAAAGTCGAGTGTTTATGGGTAAGGATGAAGGGGAAGGCAAAAAAGGGAGATCTTGTGCTGGGAGTATGCTATGGACCGCCCAACCAGGATGAGGAGACAGATGAAGTATTCTATCAGCGGCTGGCTGAAGTCTCGCAATCACCAGCCCTTGTTCTGGTTGGGGACTTCAACCTGCCGGGTATCTGCTGGAAATAGAACACAGCAGAGAGCAGGCAGGCTAGGAGGTTCCTCCAGTGCATGGACGAGAACTTCCTGACACGACTGGTAGGTGAGCCTACCAGGGGAGGTGCCTCACTAGACCTACTGTTCACAAACAGAGAAGGACTAGTGGGAGATGTGGTGGTCGGACGCTGTCTTGGGTTTAGTGATCATGAAACGGTCAAGTTTTCAATTCGTAGTGATGTAAGGAGGGGGGTTAGCAAAACCTCCACCCTGGGCTTCCGGAGGGCAGACTTTGGCCTGTTCAGAACACTGGTTGAGAGAGGCCCTTGAGAGATAGTCCTGAAGGGCAAAGGGGTCCAGGAACGCTGGACGCTCTTCAAGAAGGAAATCTTAAAGCCCCAGGAGAGGCTGTCCCCAAGTGTCGCAAGATTAAAGGGCAGGGGAAATGGCCAGCCTGGACGAACAAGGAACTTCTGATGGGACTTAGCAATAAAAGGAGGGTTTACCACCTTTGGAAGAAGGGACAGGCAACGCAGGAGGAGTACAGAGATCTCGTTAGGTTATACAGAGAGAAAATTAGGAAGGCAAAAGCCCAGCTGGAGCTCAACTTGGCCACTAACATAAAGGACAACAAAAAAAGCTTTTATAAATACATCAACAAAAAGAGAGTCAGGGAGAATCTCCATTGCTTACTGGATGTGGGGGGGAAAGTTGCAACCAGGGATGAGAAAAAGGCTGAGATACTTAATGCCTACTTTGCCTCCGCCTTCAATAGTCAGACCAGCTGTCCTCAGGGTTTTCAGCCTCCTGAGCTGGAAGATAAGGATGGAGAGCAGAACAACCCACCCATAATCCAGGAGGAAGTAGTCAGTGATCTGCTTCTGCACCTAGACACACATAAGTCTATGGGGCCAGATGGGATTCACCCAAGAGTACTCAGGGAGCTGGCAGGAGAGCTCACCAAGCCTCTCTCCATCATTTATCAACAATCCTGGTCAACAGGGGAGGTACCAGATGACTGGAGGGTGGCTAATGTGACGCCCATCTACAAGAAGGGCCGGAAGGAGGATCCAGGGAACTACAGGCCTGTCAGCCTGACCTCGGTACCAGGAAAGATCATGGAGAGGATCATCTTGAGTGAGCTCTCATGGCAAGTGCAGGGCAGACAAGGGATCAGGGCCAGCCAGCATGGGTTTAGGAAAGGGAGGTCCTGCTTAACCAACCTGATCTCTTTCTATGACCATGTGACCTGCCTTCTGGACACAGGGAAAACTGTGAATGTGGATGCCAAGTAGCGGGTCCTGCATTTCGGTCACAACAACCCCAAGCAACACTACAGGCTTGGGGAAGAGTAGCTGGAAAGCTGCCCAGCAGAAAAGGACCTGTCGATGCTGGTGGACAACCAGCTTAACATGAGCCAGCAGTGTGCCCAGGTGGCCAAGAAGGCCAACAGCATTCTGGCTTGTATCAGGAATAGTGTGGCCAGCAGGAGCAGGGAAGTGATTGTGCCTCTGTACCCGGCACTGGTGAGGCCTCACCTCGAGTACATTGAAGTGCTGGAGCGGGTCCAGAGGAGAGCTACCAAGCTGGTGAGGGGTCTGGAGACCAAACCGTATGAGGAGAGGCTGAGGGAACTGGGCATGTTTAGTTTGGAGAAGAGGAGGCTGAGGGGAGACCTCATTGCCCTCTACAACTACCTGAAAGGAGGCTGTAGAGAGGTGGGTGTTGGCCTCTTCTCCCAGGTGAATAATGACAGGACCAGAGGAAATGGTCTGAAGTTGTGGCAGGGGAGGTTTAGATTAGATATTAGGAAGAATTACTTTACTGAAAGAGTGGTCAGGCACTGGAACAGCCTGCGCAGGGAGGTGGTTGAGTCACCATCCCTAGAGGTATTTAAGAAACGTGTAGATTTGGCACTTCAGGGCATGCTCTAGTGGCAGAGATTGTAGGGTTTTTTTTTGTGTGTGTATGGTTGGACTCAATGATCTCCAAGGTCCTTTCCAAATATGAAGATTCTATGATTCTGAATTACTCCTGAATAGCAAGGACAATCCATCTTACCTGTTCTGTCAAGGTAAAACAATTTAAAAACCTGCCCTCACCTCCAAAAAAAAAAATAAATACAATTCAGTGCATATGCACAGAGCAATAAACCACTATGTTAATATGACTATTTGAAGAAAGAAGTATTTCAGAAGTAGCCATAACCATGGGATCAGTTTTTATAGCCATAGTGAATGGGAGACAAAACTAAAAAAACCTTTCAATTTCCTGAAATTTGCCAGGAACATCTCATGGTCAGGACACACAAGTTCATTTCAACAGCAAGTTCCTGTTTCCACAGGATTTCTTTGGATGTTTTTCATAGTATAATGAGAAAACATCAACAGCTTGCCCTAAAGTTCCCAACAAAGCTAGTCTAACATGGTAGGAGGTCCCAAGCATGCATCTCTGTTGTCTTTGCCTTCCTGTCTTCTGGTTCTGCCTTCCACTTTCCCCATTACTCTTCATTGTCTTGATTTTTCTGGTCTTTAACTCTAAACTTTTTACACAGCACTTCCCTTCAACACCTGCTGCTCAGATCAGCACTGGTTTGATTGGATCTGGATGATAATTAGTAGCTATATATTCCCTTGGAAGAACACCAGGTCTTTGTACCTTTGAGCATGAGTTAGGTGCCTGGGTTTCACAAATGCACTGAGGGGTGACTGGGCTTACCTATAAGATTGTTGGACTGCACACAGCTGTCATATTTGGTATCAACTGTTACTTGGTCTTCAAAAATAAAAGGTTAAATTATTCCTAGCAGATGAACATAAACTACTCAAAAATGTATCTTTATAGCACTGTTCCACAATTCTTACTGGGCCAAAGTGAGATCCTCATATGCAATTTTGAGCATATTACCACTGAATTTGGAGCATCTTCTTGCATCTAGGAAATAACCTTTGACATAAAAATATAATGTCTCATATCAGGGTATAATGGCAAAATGGTATTTCATGGGGAAGAAAGAATGATTATATTCAAATAAAAGACTTTGAAGACAAAATGTTAATTTTATACTTACTTCCCCCTCCCCTCTCCGCTTTAAAGCCTTCCAAATGACAGAACTTAATCTCTGTTTTTAACAGCACTGTAGATGATCCTGGCCAGGTTTTCCCCCACCGTTAAAATACTTTTGTGGTTCTTCCATTCTGGAGCCGAGATTATCTGGCAAACTTCTCTACATTATATTCTAAAAGAAAATTGGCTCTGGGAGATATCATTTTCTTGCCGCCTACCCCCAACAAGATGGGACAGAAATACTTGTTAAGGAAGAGTAGTGGGAAATAACATTCAGATGTATATAAAAGCGCTGCTGCCCCTGTTGCTGCCAAAAATGCCCTGCTCTCATTTTGGAATCAAACAATTTCACAGTGGCTGCAAATCACAAAGCACAGCTGGGACTGCAACCACCAGCAGTGGCACACTACCAGGTCTTGGCCAAATGTGGAATAGAGAAGATTTCTCACTTTATCTCACTCTGCTTGCATCTGCATTGCTTTCAGATAATAAGCTTTAGAAAAACAACCATTTCCAGCTCCCAATAAATGACACTGGATGAGCTACGTGCATTAATCAGAGACACCATCTGTTAATTTTCATTGTACAGCACTGGGAATGAAGACACATCATCTTCAAAAATGACTTTTTCTTTTGAGAATTCTCCCAACTGAACATATACTAAAAAGATATTCTGACCAGATAAAATTTATGCAGGAAAAGACAACAGCTCTTGATAGATGGGTTGTTCTGAAAATCTAACTACCTTTACAGTAACGGCACAAGGCAGGGAAGTAGGAAGCTTTGTGCTCCCCCTCCTGGATTTGTGGTAAACTACAATTTTATTCACCGAACACAAACATTACCTTTAGCTGGCACAAAACTGAGGACGTTTCAGACTTTATACAGAAGCTATATACATTTTAAAAGGTGGCCGGCAGAAGTACAGTGTGCCAATTTCAGTATTTAGCCATTCACGATAAATATTCCTATCCCCGTAAAATCTCTCATGCATTTCAGAAGCATGAGAAAAAGCATATTTTTGAGTTACTGCTTTCTTTTGGTTGGGTTTTTTTTTTGTTGTTTTATTGGAGGATTTTGGGTTTTTTAAATGTGCCTCTACTCAAGAATAGAAAACAAACTTACTATAAGGAAAAGGAAAAAACCTTCGGGGAAATGACTGGTCTTTCTGTAAATATCTTCTATATCCATGTAATTCCAAATGAGAAATGCAATATTGAAGACTATTTTCCTATAGGCAATATTTATTTGTTTTTTATAAAATAAACCAAAATTTTAAACGTAGCCATCAAACCTAAAAGCAGAATTTTAGTCAACATTTAACATCGCATGTACTCAAAGGATATAGGCCATTTTACAATTCAGTAATAGCTTCTGATTCAGTAACATAGAAAAAAAACTGCACACACAGGGACACACACTGCTACAGAATCAGAAAAAAATGTTCTCTGCTACAATCTAGTGCTACAATGGCTTTCAAAATAAAACCTGAAATGGAGAAGTAAATTCTTTTTTGTACCACCACAATCTTAAATATCTACTCTCAAGAATTTAAATGTTAGGATTCTTTAAAAAAAAAAATTAAAAAAAATAAAAAATTCCCATCTGCTGCCCCCAGTAAGAAAAATTAAAACTTTACCTTATCATACAGCATCCACCCAATGTATTTTAAGTAGCTATCATTTAAAAAAGCATCTGGGTATGTTTTAATCCAGCTGCCAATTTCTTCAATGCAAGTTGCTCGGATCTCGGGGATCACATCACTGTGAAATTATAAAATTGTAATATTAATACATTAAAAATGCCTAATATGTATTAATTATATTATTTGCAATATTTTTATTTTCTGGAACTGCAGAAACGTGTATAATCCAAAATATTACAGCTGTCTTCATATTAATGTTCTCAGTCTTCAATCAACAATTAGGCCACTTTTAGGTACAAATGTTTCAGGCAACAATTACTTCTTAATTCTGGATATGTTTTCAACCACAAATGCACTGCTCTATAGCCAGCAGGAAGAACTTAAGAAACATACTTTTATGAGAGGTCCTTTCATAAGCCCAAATCTTTTAACTGCTACACTTTCCTTGACATGATCAGTGCCTCTAGGATGTTTAACTTGATTCTAATACCTGCACAATTTGAGCAAGAGTTTCTTGGGAATGCAGATACACATCACAGCTTTGTTTTTATTCTTACCGGTAACGGTTTAGAAACGTCCCTTTGAAAATAGCATTCATCATGTTCCGTATCTCTAGAAGCTTATGCTCATACTGAAAAACAAAGAGAACTGAATGTTAATGTTGGTCCCACAATTCACTACGCATGAAAAATTTGCATCAGTGCACTTAAAATACTGCTGTGGTGCATATCGCCAGCGTTTACACATGCTACCAACAAAAAACAAGTTGTCTGTTCTACACTAGCAACTGGCCTTTTTGTAGCTACATCCTGATGAAAGATTTATCAGATACCAACTACTAGCCTAGATAACTGGTACAGCACATAATACGTTTTATATAGCGAGTCTTAATCTATCAATACACAGAAAGAAACCGCACAACTGCTAAGTAATCTTCACATATAGGTCCAAATTCTCTTTTTATGCACTTAAACAGAGTTGGAAGGCAGACAAGGCAATTTTGAAAATGCACCTATTCTGCAATGAGCATGTACTTTAACCAAGCCCTGAAAATCTAGTTTGGAACTTCTGCAAATTTCTAGGCCACTTAAGAACATTTTGTCATCAACAGAATTGGGAAGGGTGACAAGTTTGTTTCCCCCTACCCACAACACACATATTTCCTCTATTTTCCCCATAAGATCAGACTTATAACGATACTAAAAAACCCTGTCTCACCCAAACGCTTCTTCCCACAAAAATGGGGTTGTTTCTATAACAGAGAAGTCCATGGGCATTCAAAGCTCAGAACAGAAATAACTGATTCTAAGGTCAGGAGAGAAGGAGCTACGCTTCATGTTCATACAAGTCACCTCCGCCCTCAAGCCAGAATTATTTCTTACAGTTAAAGGCCTGGCTCTGAGTTGACACGGAGGTGTCTGGCTGAGCAGGGAAGAAACAGTAGAAACTGAACAGCAAGAAAGATACAGGTCACACCTGAAGTTATGGCCATTTTTACAATGCATTACTCAGAGATGACAGCTATCCCATGTCCTTTTTCAGTCATTGAAATTCAGTTCAAGAACTAACATTTTGGCTTATAATTTGTATAAGCGTATGCAAAACAGCACTCCCACAACATCAGAGCTACTAATGCAATTACATGTGTGTGTAAATCCATATTTGTGTACAGATCAAGGGCTAATGATGTCAATTCAGAGAAGTAATTAGTAGGGCAGACATCACAAGTTAACAGTACATAGGTCAGTTATTACCTTAATCATTTTTCTACCTCTTAATCTAGCCAGTCATGACCGCTCTACAACATGCGTTGGACAAACATATAAACCTCAAATAACTGCAGTAACCCAAAAGCAAGCTGTCAGCAATCCCTCTTTTTACATCTTCACATGTCTCCCATAGAAGACACCTGCCTAACCTCTTTCCTTTTTCTGTCTAGTTGGTCAAGTCTATAATTGGTCCTCTTGCCACTTATCCTCTTCTTCTCCACCTCATATAATCTTTGAGCGTTGTGCTTGTTGACATCAAGGTTCAGATGTACGCTTACAACTGCTGTCAGAAGTTTCATTGCTAAAAAGGAAACAAACCCAACATATTTAGCCTAGCTCAGGTATACACAGTATAAATACGTTCACCATTTTACCACAAAAAGGATATGGTTAGCCAAATCCAGTTTATCCAAGCTACGAACATCACTAGATTACAGTAATTTGTTTTAAAATATAGTGTTTATTTTAAAGGCAGACAATAATTAAAAAAAGGAAAATTTAGAGATTTTACTGGAGATCTACAGCTTTTGTCCAGAGTTCTAGCCAGAGGTCTTGTCAGAGAGATAATTTACTAGACAACTCTCTTATTTTATATAATTATGATTTTTCTGCAAGGGAATCTAGAGCTGTGGAACAGGTGATTTTTCAGCACCCTCCCCAGGGGGAAAAAAAAAAAAAAACACCACAAAACCAAACACAACCCAACAGTGAAGCTGGACCATAAAAGACTGGGAATCTTAATATTTTACTTGAATTGACAAAAATTCATGTTTCTTTAAGGATCACTAGATTCTGGTTTGCATAGATTTCACGTGGGGTTTTTAAGCCTTCAAAGCCAACAGTGTGCTTTAGAACGATTTATACTTTAAATATTCTTTGTATGTCTGTAGGGAAAAAGAAAAAACAACAAACTACTAGCTTTAGTATCATCATGCTGCACAAAAAAAAAAAAAATTGTTACAAGCAATGTTCTTTTTAGCACAGGTACCACAAGAACAGCTCTCCAAAGGAAGCTTTCATAGGTGAAGCATTTAATGTGACCTCATCACATTAATTAGTGGAGGGAGGAAAATAACAAAATAGAAAACTGACTGCGAAAAATCAGTTACTGAAAAAAAAAAAAAAAAAAAGAACAACCAGAACACAGCATAATTCTAAAATTAGTCATGCCAGACATTAAAGAAATTTTCTTTAGAAAGAAAAAATGGTCTAGACCTATCATACACAAAGCATCCAAGTTCCATTCAGATACATGCGGGAACAAATTATTTATATTTACAGTAACGTACATTAGGAGGAAGGCACTGTCAATGCATAAGAGAATAACTGCTCCAGTAAAGAGAGCTTTTCAATTTCAGGCAGTTTTGTTTGTACACAAGTCAACAAAACTCACGATCTACAGCAACTGTTAGTTGTTTTACCTGCTAAAGTGCTCGTGTGTCTAAATGCTCTGACCATGGAGTCTGCTAAGCCTGTAAGCAGCGAGATAATAGTGTCCATCAAGTAGCTATCATACAGGATGCTGCACTGGCACTGTTGGACAAGCACTGCAATGAATTCGCAGAAATTGGCCTTGAACTTCTTCCAATAGGGTCCTGTTCTGATCAGCGGGTAGTCTTCATTGTCCTGCACAAGAAAGAAGAGGCAAGAGAAAACACACTAATTAGTTTTGTTTGTGTACACCATTTACATCTCTCCCACTGAACATCAGAGAGTGTTTTGCTGACAGTCAGCTTCACCTCAGCTCCCCAACAACTTTGTTCGTGGTCATTACTCCAAAGTAGGGATACACAACTAGGTTACAAGCAAGCATAAACTAGCCTCATTAGAGCTACTGTCATGACAGCTCACATCTGAAAGAAATGTATGTGAGGTAGTTGAGAAGGAAGACGTGGGAGAGGGTGCGTGAAGCCGCAGCACCGTAAATAACTTTCACTGGCATAAACCATGCGCACTCCTGGTCTCTTCTACTTTCTCCCAAGCCATAGTGCTTCCCCACTTCTTCACCATTCCTGTTCCTGCAAGTGCGTGGTCAAATCCAGGAGGAAACTGAAGTGACTGAAAAATAGCACATGCTTTGCCAAAATGTTTTTCAGTGGCAACGGTTCCCCAAGATGGTTCAGCATGTAATTATACAAATGTGTCTTAAACAAAAGATCTGACACTGGGGAAGCGAAAATAAACAACCGTGGTGTGCGGCAGGATGGGACTGTTTTCCTTAGCAGTGCTGCCAGCTTAAGGAGTTTATCACGCTACAGTTAATGACAAATACTGAGTCACTCACCTAGACAACCAGCACCTAAGTCTCCAAAAACTTCCACAGAAACCATAAGTAGGCAGGACCTTTGACATTTTCAAAAAGCAAGTTACAATAAAGTCACGAGAGCGTTCACACTACAGTTGGTACTGCCAGGAAGAAAGCAGACAGATGGTGGTTCAAATGACTTCTCACAAAAAAGTGGTGCGCCTCATGTGAAAAGCACACTACAAAAACTTTGTAGATGCCAGCCTCAGGCAGTGTGCACATTTATTTCATTTGCACCTCACAGATCTCAGGAATGGCTCTGAATATTAACTTGTATCCTGATGTGTGTGTATCCAGGTGTGAATGGAGCCAAGGAATTCCAAACCTTAACTCACTATGGAAAACATCACCCTGAAGGCAGGCCGCTACTCAGATGGTCCTTCAGTTGCTCAAACACCTTCTCAGATGCATTCTAACACGTAGCTTCACACCCACAACAACCTTCTGTACTTACAAAGTGCATTTTATGCACTTCTCTTTTAACTTTGCTTCCAAAGCACAGAACCCACTGCTTTCTTGAAAACTAAACGCAAACACAGACTGATCTCAGGGATCTCCGCGACCCAAAGCACATAAGAAATTTGGAATTTGGGATGTGTTCCTGACCAGGTTGCAAGAGTCAGTTCAGAGCCTAACAGCAGTAGCAAGTGCCAAGATAGAAAGGGAAGTCCCCAGCAGGCCCCATTAAATGCTCCTTGATCATGACACAGACAGTAGAAAGATAACCCACAACCTTCAGGAAGTACCTACTTGATCACAGTAGCTTACTCCCCAATCTGAAAAGCAGCACAAATACAGGAAGACATCTCACTTTTTAAAAGCATTTCTACTGTCCATCTATATCATAATGGGATACTGTTTAATGGTAACATGCATACTGTAAATATGCAGACAGAACAATGGGCACACCACCTAAATTTAGGCACCTAACTTGGGATTCGCTTAGATTCCCTCCCTACTCAGTAGAGACAAGCAACTCTACTTCCAGAAACCAAGTCAGATTAAGTGCTTAACACAGGTTCTTCCAGAGAATCATTCAAATCACGCAACTGAGGCTCTTGCTTTGACTCATCCTGGAAACGTTTCTCTCTTTCAGTCTATGGAAAGAGAGGAAAGTCAAAGCGAAGTGCCAACAAGGCCATGATCCTGCAAGTCTTTTATGGGAAGAGGCATTACAGAAAAGCTGTTTCCGTTCTCAAAATAGTCTTCCCTTCAGACTTCTATGTTTGCAAGAGAAGGTTTTGATGTAACAAGCCTTTGAATAAACCTGTCTGCCTGTGTGCATACATGTGCGTGCATGTATGCGTGCACACATGCATGTATATAGAGCTTGGTGGAAGGGATGGGGAACACTCCTGAATACCACTGCAACTTGACATACACCAGTCTATTCAAAATGCTATAGGAGCAACCCATCACATCCGACTCACCAAGTCACCTTCACCTCCCTTTAAAATCAATAGCAAGAAACAGGCACTTCAAAAGTGTGAGCACGTTCGTCCAAACTAGAGGTCTAAAACTGACCAGATGAGGCAGACATTAGAAGTGCATGATTATCTCCATTCACTAATGCATAGTTTAAGATGACTAGTTCTCATGTATTTGCCTACACTGGAAATACAGCCACAAAAAATGCTACACTACAGTTGCAGAGAACTACAAAAGAGCCTTACCATATCCACCGGCCAAGTAACCGTCAGGATCCAAGGATAGGCCATGAATTTCTTGTACTGCAACCCAGTTTCCTGTATTTCATGAGACAAAATTTTAAAAGCTTTTTGATGAAATGGCACAGTTAATTCATAAAGACAAAAACATCACAAACCACGCATGATATTTAAAAGCCTGCTAAAACTAAAGACACGTGGCTCATAAAATCCAATGCATTAAACAAAATCTAATCCCTTCTCATCTCATTAATTTTAAACAATTATAGAAGAAAACCACATTTTTATATAAAACCTGAGTTTGTTTGCTACAAGAGATAACTTGGTTTTAAAATTTATAAGCAAATATATACAAGGCATAATCCTCATCATTAATTCTAAGGTATGCCTCCCCAGCAAGTCTAAGTATATATCCCTTTCCAAAATTCAGTAACTAGGTACTGTAAAATATCTAAACTCTAGAAAATCATTCTGAGCTTTTCAAATTATAGAGAAATATTTTCAGCACCAGCGCGACTTGATTCAGAGATGTTTCCTCAACTCTGCAATTATTCCAATACAAAAGGCACGAAATTTACAGCTCTATTAGGCTCAGTGAATCACAACAAGTACTCCTGTCCCCATTTGGCTGTATAGTTATGCATCAAACTTACTCTTCCATTGCTAAACATTTAAGCAACAAAATGGGAGAGGGAAGGAAACCCACAAAAGAACAAAGAACTGCTGCAAGAATAAAATGCTACATACAGGAAGAAAAGCAGAAGAAAGAAACAGAATAGGGTTTTGGGTTTTTTTGTTGTTAGTTTTTTGTTTGGGTTGGTGATTTGGGGCTTTTCTGGGTTCGTTTATATTTTGGGTTTTGTTTGGGTTTTTTTTTTTTTTGGTTTGGGGTTTTTCTGTTGTTGTTTTTTGGGGTTTTTTTACTCAGGGATGAGATCCCTCTGAGCCGTGTTTTTTCCAGACTGAACAGGCTCAGCTATCTCGGCCTTTCCTCATATGAAAGATCATTAACCATCTTTGTGGCCCTTTGCTGGACTCGCTCCAGTAAATCCATCTCTCTCTTGTACTGGAAAGCCCAGAACTTGACTCAGCACTCCAGATGCTATCTCACCAGTGTGAGTAGAGACGAAGGATCACCTCCCATGACCTGCTTGCAATGCTCTGCCTAATGCAGCCCAGGAGGTCATTCATTGTCTCTGCTGCAAGGGCACATTGCTGGCTTGTGTTCACCTTGTCATCCACAAGGACACCAAGATCCTACTCTGCAGAGCTGCTCTGCCTCCACTGTGTAGGGGTGCATGGGATTATTCCGCCCCAGCAGCTGCGCCTCCCAGTTTTGTACCATCTGCAAACTTGCTAAGAGTACGCTCTGCCCTATTGACCAGGTCATTATTAAAGATGTTAAACAGTATTAGCAAATATCAAAACCTTGGGTACACCACAAGCAATTAGCCTTCAAGCTGGAGTTTGTGCCACTGATCATTACTCTGTGAGCCTGGTTGTTCAGCCAGTTTGCGGTCCACCCCACTGCCCGCTTACCTAACTCATACGTCATCAGCTTGTCTACCAGGATGTTATGGGAGACAGTGTTAAGTCTTACTTAGGTCAAGATAAACATCATCTGCTGGTCTCTCCTCATCCACCAACCTAGTCACTTCATTATAGAAAGCTATCAGGTTGGTTAAGCACACCTTTCCCTTTGTAAATCCATGCTGACTGCTCCTGATCACCTTCTTGTCCTTCACGTGTTTGGATGTTATTTCCAGAATTAGTTGCTTCATCACTTTCCCAGGGATCAAGGTGAGGCTGACCAGCCTGAGTTCCTCAGATCCTCCTTCTTGCCCTTCTTGAAAATGGGAGTGACATTTGATTTCTTTGAGTCTTCAGGAATCTCAGTCACCATGACCTTTCAAAGATAATCAAAAGGGTCCTTGCAATGGCATCAGCCAGCTCCCTCAGCACTCCTGTGTACATTCTGTCAGACCGCATCATCTTACGTATGTTCAGTCCCTTTCAGTGTTCCCTAACCTGATCCTCCTCCATGGAAGGTAAGTAGTTTTTGCTCCAGACTTCCCCTCTAGTCTCAGGGACCTGGTATTTCCAAAAGCCAGTCCTACCAGTAAAGACAGAGGCAAAGAAGGCATAGAGTACCTCAGGCTCTTCTGTGTCCTTTGTCACCAGGGCCCCCACCCCATTTAGCAGTAGGCCCATGTTTTCCTTGGTCTTCCTTTTGCTATTGATATATTTGTAGAATCTTTTCTTGCTGCCCTTTCACATTTCTTGCCAGTCTCAAGTCTACTAACATTTCCCACTAACACTAATGAGAATTTTGGGAGGAAGCATTGGTACACGGATATAGTGTTGCAATTAATTAACAGAACAGTAAAGCAATGGTTAAATCACTGAAATGATCAAGAATGAAGAACTACAGAAAAACCTTTAATTTTCCAATCCTCTGAATGCTAGAAACAAACAATATAAATCAAAACAGAAGATGAGGTACTCAAGCAGATATCTGGTAATATTCTCCATTCTCATTACTACTTTCACTACGATTATAATTTGTTTTCAAAAAATACTTTTGAAATAACAGTAGTCCTATATGGCACAACTTCTCAACTAACTTAGTGATTAAGTTATGTTTCCATCTTATTTATGAAAAAGGTGAGAGAGAACTACATGTGAAAAGAAACACAAAGAGAAAATGACTCACTTGAAAATAACAAACAACTTTGCTCTTGTCATAGTTCTGCTTTAAAAGAGATTGGTTTAATCCTCAAACATTTTTTCAATCAATAACTGTGGTTAACATAAAAATGGTTGCTTCATACACATTTTTTTCCTATACTAACACTGGCTTGATAGTAGCCATATCAATTAAACAAGCTGAGAGATGTCTTTGTGGCAAAGTAATGGAAGATTGTCAAGGAGGACTGTAAACATGCTTAAGTTTACAGCTGAAGGTGTCAAAAAAACACATATCTCACACTAATTGTTGTTTAGGCTTGTGTGATTGACACGTAGAACATCTGCACTTAGATAACATAGGCCTGTGATGGACTCAGAGGTGCCTTATTGAACAAGCCTGAGATTCCTGCCCTGCTGTCGGAAAGATCAAAGCACAGTGGAAAGCTATGCCTGCTTGAATCCCTGATATACAGGCAAGAACAGAGGGTTTGAATTCTCTCTATCTCACTAGCAAGGACTCTCTCGCTAACAAGGAATAACTCTCTAGCAAGGACCAAGCTTCTTAGTGCCTGTGTTCCCACTTGCGTCCCTCTGCCTGGGTGCTGCTTCGGAGATGCCTCTGTTCACGAGGTATCAAGATTAAATTTACTCTTTGCATTTCATCCATGGTTCTGTGCTAGTTCCTGCATCCTGCCTGTTTGGGCTCATACAGTCTTTAAAAATACTTAATTCTGTAAATATCATTGTAGGAGGGATTTTTTAGAGTCTAAAAACAGACCAAGAATTTCAGAATTCACTGGATTTAGAATTAAAGAAAAAAAGAAACAAATACAGAGACACAGAGTATCTAACACACGGATTATCACTTCCTTCACTAGAGTAGCATGTCAAAATAGTGCCTGAAAACAAAGTTACTTTGTTTTTATAGTAGGTAGAATACAGCTTCTAAGGCAACTGTAGAACCATCTTTTCTGCCCACCAGGACGGGTGAAAAGGTTACAGAGCTGTAACACATCCAGGCTGATGATAGCAACAGTCACATCTTTGTACCTGCCAGAGTGCCTACCCTATCACGAGCGCTATTCAGGGCTAATTTAGTTGGGAAAGAAGTGCCAGATTACTAATTCATATGGCCAGACACATATCGGATCATTTCTGTCAAAAATTAGCCCAACTGCTACTACACTTCTAAAACGAAGAAAACCGTGTTGGCAAATTCATCCTCTGTGGGCATTTCTACAGCAGCTGGTCTTTGAGAGATGCTCAATTAAAGCAAGGCTGATGGCTGATGCTTGACAAATCAATTCAGAGGCGGCAAACACAGAAAAAAGGCACAGAAGCAACTGTGAAAGCACTGCAGAAAATTTGATGTTGGCATAATTAGCCAAGGAGCAGTCAAACAGAGAAACAGTATTATAAAGCTATGCATTTTTCTTAACAATCCTCAAGAAATGAGATATTCGCTATTGTTTTGACAATTATCTAAAAATCAGAAATGCATTTTTTCCTGTTTCATATGACATAATACGGTTATAAAAATCATATTGCCAGTAAAACAGAAGGTAAATTCAACAAAAATATCAGCTAAAAAATATCTTTGAATTAGCTCATCAGTAATCCGCAATAGTATTTTTAAAAGGACCTATCAACCAAATACCACAGTAACAGTTCACCTGCTGCAATGACGGGTTATATTTATCTCTATAAAGTCACTATCAAAAGAACTTCTTAAAGAAAGACAGGTTCAGGAAGACTGCAGTTAGATAGCCCTAATAAGGCTCTGAAAATAAAAGTGACTCATAAAAAACCAAAAAATCCTGCTGCTGCTAAAATGAGTCATTACAACACCAAATTCCTGTTATGAAAAAGAGGATTATTTTCCTAAATTAAGGAAATGGGACACAGCTCCTGATAAGCAGCAGGAACTCTGTCCAGGTTCGCTATTAAGGTAAAGCCTATTGTTTATACAAAAAAAGACATGCAAAATCAAAGCTGTGCCTACCTCATCAAAGTTCTCTGTCATTTTTTGCATGACATCATTCTTCTGCAAACTTTGAAACATCTCTGCTGTTACCATGCCTAGAAAAGTAATGTTTTAAAGAGAAGAATTACAAACAACCGTATTACATTAATCAAGTCCAAACAACAGTAAGGACTTTATTTTAAATTTAGAAACAACAAGAAAAGGCAACTCTGTTTTATCTCTGTTTACACTGGTGTGGGCAACATATATATATATAAGGAGACACATAAATTCGGTTATAGTAGAAAATACTGATGAACAAAAACTGAAATTCGTATTAGAGAAATCTGCCCTGTGCTCTCTGGCATGGCTATTTCTCCATCCATTCATTTACTTAAAGGATTTACTAAAATTTTGCCCACTGCTAGTCTAAGACCCCAACAGATTTTCCATAAGAGAAGGCATATTACTCAAAAGACCTGGAAAAAAAAATGAAGTGTAAAAAGATACGTTCTAGCTGCTTAAATACACTCAGAATTTTCAAGCTAACAGAATAGTCTTCTTAAAACTCTTACTTGACATCCTGAAGCATTTCGCTAGCAAACTGTCCCAAGAAGTCACTGTGTCTCAATGTTTATTATGAAATAGACAGCTTCACAACCCTCTGGTAAAAGTAACCCCAATGGGGTAAGAGATTGCTTTTCTAGACACCAAAGCAGGGAGCTTAATTTGCTAGTTGTTTATTTTCAAAGATAGTAGCAAAACATACTAGGAAATTACAAAACAAATGGCAACTGAAACACTGGATTTTAATTAGAACGGTCATCAAAGCCATCTTCCCTATGTGGGGATTCTGCAAATTGATGTGACATGCCGCTTCAGAAACCTGACCTTGCAAACCATGTTCAAATACAACTTGGAGTTGGTATGCTGTAAACACAGAGTCGAAGAATTTAACCAGCAACATTCTTTGCTGTTAGTCCTGCCCATCTGGAGTTTGTCTTAACAAACAGTACAGATTATAAGCACATGATTTACTGGAGAGAAAAGAATCCATTTTAGAAAGCACGCTTCAGATTACTCTCACCCACAGACAGTGGAAAGGGCTACTAAGAGGGTAAATTACCTTGACAGCCTGAGCACTGAATGAAGAAGTTGATCAGATCTAGAAGTGCCACATTCCTGTCTTGTTTATAAGCTTCAACCCAGTCATCTACTACAGACTAGAACAGATTAAAGAAACTCATTAGTCAGGAGCTCAACACGGCATGCTACACTCCAGTGAGGACATTCATAATAAAGACACAAACTAACACTGTTCCATCTCCATTAAATTATAAAAATGAGAATAAACTCCACACCATTTTGTTCCATTTTTAATAGCGTATGCAACAGACTCCTTATGGGGAAAAATGAAGTCTTGAACTGTTCATTCTGCTCTAGGCAATGTTGCCATTCACAGACACTTTGCTCCCTCTGTTAACAGGGAAAATAACCACAGCTTTAATAAATTTAATATACAAAAACCCAAACATCATCCTCATGATTTCTTTCCAGCACTGAGGTAACATTTTCATTGAAACAAAAACAAACAAACACCAAAAAAAGAAAACAAAGAAAAAACCCCCACCACATTTAACCTCTGCACCATCTAATTATTATTATTAAATTAATATTAGCAGTTGTCCCTAGGAGTTCTCCTCTTCTTCTCTAGCATCCAGTTTGTGCAGAAGGCTGAAACAGTTCACATACTACACTTAAGCTAAAAAAACAACTCCAAATTTCATTTCTAGGGCAGTCCAGCCTACAGCCTGTATGTGACACAGGCCTGTTGGGACAAGCTTCAACCCACCTGTAGTGCCACACATGTCTAATGAATTCTAAAAGCAGCAGCTTGGACTCAAGCTGCTGCCTTTCCAAGCCCTTCACATCATGCTTTGCACAGCAGAAGCTGAGCTTGTCAGGGAGCTCTACTGAAGTTAACACAGCCATAGCATGGCAAAAGTCCATCCACACAAACATCTTGGAAAAACTAAGGTCTCGCCTCCAAAATATAAATGTACTTTTCATGTGCGCACACACACACTTTGCTTACAGACACTACATACTGGACACATATGTATAAACCTGTATAAACATATTTGGGGCTCCAGATTTTAATCCCTCATACACAAACATAATATACACATATGCTCACAGAGTATGGGGAGGTGGGCTTCCTCACACTGAACACAGTTGATAAGTATGTAAATGCACAGGAACCTATGCAGAACTACTATGCGAACTGCTGTCAAACTGCATTGGAATGGAGGTAAAAGAAAAATACCAAAAGGTAAGTTCCCAGAAGAAAAAAAAAAAGGCCCAATTTTCAGAATCCTCAACAACCAAAATTTTCTAGTGATGAACCTTTGCTGTATTTTTTAAAATAATTCCCTTTTCATATGTTCAGACATTGCTTTAGGAAGACTGGTTTATGTACATATTTCCTTCCTCTTTTTTTGAAGATACATTCTTTTCAAGAGCCATGCTCATAACAGTTTTTCAATCTAACGCTTTTCTTCCCCACCTATGCCAAAACAGAATAAAATTTCAATGCTCTAGAGTACAAATAACTGAAATGACCACTGTTTATCCATCTTCCCTTCACCAACTCCTCTCAGAATTCAGAGCTAGAAATACCTGCATGGCCTGCTTCCCCATGCTAACCACTTCAAACAACGTAACTGCCTCAACCACTTCGCCATTCTGCAGCTGGCTCACTCTTCTGCTACTGGAAGAATTTCTCCTTACGTTTTCACACTGTTCTCGGACCTTCCGTTTCTCCCTCTGAAATGAGCCAAGCAAAGAAAGTATGTGAGAAAATGTGACGTGTAACAGCCATTCACAAATACATGACTTACCCCCAATAACAAGTTTATTTTACTCTCATTGTAATGATTTCCCCAGGGTGCTAACTTTTAAGCTTCAAGGACACTGATAAAGCCTTATCAAACATGACCATACTAGAAGGGAATGAAAGAAAGGATTTACCAGTTTGAATTTTTTTCTCAACAATGAGTCGTAAGCATAGGAAGGCATGACAGGAAAGAAGCTTCTGAACAGTTGTGTACTACCCAGAAGGCATTTCTCAGTGGCAGCTGTGATTTCTGAAGAATAGACAGCAAGAACAGAAGCTCTTCTACGTCTTTTCACTCACAGGGTAGACACACAACCTGCAAAGTAACGTCAGCTGCACACAATGCACAGCTAAGGAAGAACACACGCTGAAATGAACCGACTGTTCAGAAGCCCGTATTGAGGCTCTGACAACAATGGAATTTGGGGGTCAAGCTCTAGTGACTATCCATTAAATTGTGATTTTTTTTTTAATGTAACACTCAATTTTGTAACAATTGAATGAGAGAGAAAATAAATTCCATAATAAAAAAAAAAATAATTAAAACAACTTACTGGTGTTTTCAGGTTGCCATTTCTCACACAGCTGCCATTCTGCACAGCAGACTCAGGCACAGTCTCATCATGGACAGCATTCTCTCTGAAACGTGTTGAAGGGGTTAGCAGTGAGATCACAGAACTACACACTTCAGTACAAACAACAGAATAAAATAAAAACATATATAGGTATTTTAATATTTTTAATGAATCATTTAGAAGTTACGTCATTTTGTTACTAAAAACAAAACAGCTAACTGTACAACAGAAATTTGGGGCCTTTTTCAAACTATTGGATTTCCTGTAAGATATACAGATAATTAGAAAGCTAGCAAAACTATCAAAGATATCAAGGAAGTAGAAAGTAAGTAAATAAAACAGAAAGCTGATGTTGACTTAAAGCAGCCTTTGTTGACTTAAGAGCTCTGCACCACGAATCAGTAACATAAGTACGTATTCACTTCGTGGTTGCTCTGAACAAAACAAGGTAACAACATTTGATTGGTCTACAACTTAAAATGAGAGGAAGAAACTTTTTAACTTTGTCTATTAAACATGCTGAAGCAAAAAGACACATAAGAAATTCCATTTGCAGGTCATTGCCAACACAATGAAGAAATAACTTTATAAATAAAGATGCACCTTCTGGGAGATCTGAAGCCATATATTTATCTGCAATGAAATCATGCCACTTTTCATCATTCCCAATGCTAACAATATGCTTTGCCAAAGGTCATGTTTGAGCAGACAAGCTGGATCCCACTTGTGCAGCAGGTCCAGTACTGATAGCTGGCTGCTATGGCCTCTTTTTAAACTACGGTGGCCAGGACATGAAGCCAGTTGACTTGTACTATAAGAAGGCACAAAAAGAAAGTAAATATGAGAGTGTACAGTTACTTTAATTTTCATGATATGGCTGCAACAAGAGAGTGTACCATCACAAGTGACCACTTTACAAAGAAAAGAACAGTGTATTACACTGTCAGACACAGTCAGCTCTCTGATATCCAGTGCTGGCTAACCCAGATGGAGAATTAACTGTGCTATGGACGAAGAGACAGCTCAGCTCCAGCTAGGTTTATCGATGCCACATAACCACTGTTGTTGTTCTTCCCAAGACTGCTTTGCAGAGGCAATATTTGACTGAAACAAATCCTCAGGCTGAATGTCATCAATTGCAGGACCAACGTCCTGATGTTATTTTGTTAGTGAGAGCAGACAGAAGTTTTTATTCAAACACATCTCTGTTTACTTTTTTAATCTATTGGGACATTTCACCATAAGTGATGTAGAATTAGGCTTCCAAAGACTCCCATAAAAATCTATATAACTATAAAATTCTATAAAAATATATTAAATTTCTAAATACAATTGTGCAAATGCTTAACTTCCCTACAGAGGAAAGTCCTATGAAAGTTAGATTCAATGAACACCTTGTCATAGAAAAGTTCAAAATGTGCTAGTGTTTCACAGATGGAAGCAGAGACAATAGTTCGGGATGAACCAATTCTTACATTAGCTGTCTGGACATCTGCAAGTTATAGAAAAAGAGAGGGATGACCTATAGTTCCCAACTGAGTCAGCATGCTATAAGCAACAATTTGCAAAAGTTTTCAAATGTTTTCTTTGATTTGTAATTGTGAGCCACAGAGATGAAGTGTCTCAAGCACCACCCGAGACTTCCTAGTTGAAAAGAACAAGCAGCAAGAGACAGCAATATGTATTGCTTTTCTGATGCCAGTTAGCTCTTCCCAGATTCTTCTCCAGACCACAAATAAACAAGAAGTATCCAAACATGTTTGTCAAGGAGCTGCCTCTCCTATGTGATTAAATCCTTTCACTCTTTGTTTCAAAGCAGAATGCAACATTATGGGGTTGGACTAACATGTTCTTACTTGCATTGTTTCACTAGAACTACAACTGAGATGCCAGCCAACATCGTGGTAACATGTACTACCTGTTTCTGCATTACACCTCAACATAATGCTCAACACACTGTTAAACAATTTTCCTGAATTGTTTGCATGCACTATTTAGCAACTTACTCCATTCTATAATAAAAATAAACATTTGATTACAGGGACTATAATTGAGTCCAAGTTGAATTAAAACATTCAAATAATGAAAAAATCAGAACTGCTGCAGGACAGTTCAGTCAAGTACTTGTCTGATCATGTACTGCTTTTAATATCTCTGTCTAGAATATACTTCTTTGAATGTTTAACTCATACGTCTCTTTCCCAAGAACATCCTGAAGGATGGCACTACAGATGGTACCTACTGGCCCTGTGCTACTTAAGTTTGTCAGCTTATGCCAGGCAAAATGTACCCATGGCAAAAGGGGCTCAACAAAGTAAGTGAACGTCTGGTATATGGAACGGCACGCCTACCAAAGCTCAGCAAAACCTGCAAGAATGAGAAGAGGGTTGATCTACAACTTCCTCATGTTGGGCTAATGACACCAAGTAAAACAACATCTCTGTGATGAAACCAGCTAGAGTAACTTTCACATATGCACAAAACATCTGTCTTAGACACTCAACAAACGTAACTAAGCACTAAATACTAACACTAAAAAGCCATTGAGTTTCTGAATTGTTTTGGTTATCAGCACACCACACCACATAGCAATGCCACAGGAAGCACCATGCTACAACAGACAGCCTACACAAAAGTAGAGATTTTTTAAATCCAGATACTACCAATACTCATGCTTCTCCTTTCTCTTCTTTTTTTCTCCCCCCCCCCCCCCCCCCCCCCCCCCTTTTAATACTGGTGTTTCCAGTAAGGCTATTCATGAGGCAGGTACTTAAAACATTTTCAGGAACTAGACCAGAGCCTAGAAACTGAACTCCATGACACCACTTAGAAATTAAGTGAGATATTTTAATGGAGGTTTTATTTGCACAACTAAGTTTCTGTTGAAGAAACTGTTAAAAGAATTAAGACATCCTCTTACCTTCTTGAGCAAAATAGAAACCACTGTAACCTAGTTGAGAATGACACGTGATCACTTCTACATACATAACTCTATTTAACATCTTTTCAACTACAGGACTGCAACAGTAGGTTTGACAAATTTTGAACTGGTTTTTTTGTTTGGGTTTTTTTGTTCCCCTCTGTTAGTCTGCACCATACCAAGCATTATTGCATACCTAAACTCACAGCCTCATGCACTGGTAACAAACAGTTCTCAGCCATTTACTTTGTTTCCATCAGCAATCAGTAAGAAAGCATAGGCAGAATTCCATTCCTGCCTTATCCTAATTTTCACCTTTATGCCCTGTTACATATGGCTCACAGACTCATTTTTACGACACATTCCTGCCACGATATGGTCCTTTCACTAACATTTGAAGTATTACTGATGAGATAAAACCACCTGAAGTAGAGGGGAAGCAAAATCCTTCATCTAGTCCTCAAACATGGTATTATTGTGAGTATTTCTGAGGTCAGTTTTCTCGTATTAATAAATATTTGGAGCAAGTTTAGTGACCCAGGCTTAAAAAGAAAGCTACCTCTTTAAGAAAGACATAACATATTCCGTTAGCTATGTAAAAGGAACAATTAATCTACGTTACTGGAAGAATCCTACCTGTAGATTTTTATGTGTATAGATTTCAATACAACTGCTTCATCTTTTAGAAGCAACATAAGAATCTCAGCTAAACAATTGCCAGGTGCCTTCCTGACACTTCTGAAACTAAGAAGCTGGCTTCAGATGAAACATACTGGAAAGGACGTATGGGAAGCTATATTAATTGTCATCATGGACTACAATGCCCCCTTCATTGCTAACAGGGAGACTACAGATTACTTAGCACTCTTGCCCCTCAGCATCCCCAAATTTACCACTGAAGTGAACACACGCATTGACTATGAATCTGCTTATTATTTTTTTCAAAGTACGCTCATTTGCACTGTAGTGAATAAGGCACAGAAAAGCTTGTAAGGCCAAGGTCCCTGTCAGTCAACATAAAACACTACATCAAGAAGATGCTAAGCAACACATAAAAGGGAATAAAATAGAGACACTAGTAACAAGACATAGCACGCAGCCGATCCCTTTTTTCTTCTCTCCCACCCAAAATGACACATTGTAGACCGCCCCACTATCCATGGGGCACAAAGTCAAGGGACAGCGCCCTGATTTACCAACAAATTTTACAAACAACCTGTGGCAGGCCTTACTTTTGACTGGGAAGGTTACTGGCTGCGTTGGGCTCGGCTATCATTTCCACTACATTATTTCAGTTGCGCAGACCGCAAGCTAACACAACCAGCACCGCTTCTGAGGAAACTTCATCGGGATCGGTAGCATCAAACACTTTAATGAAGCTTCGGCTCTCGCAGGCGAAACAGCAGCCAACAGCTGCGAGGGGAAAAAAAAAAAAAACAAAAAACAAAAAAAAAAAAAAACAAAAAACAAAGAACAAAGAGAGTAAATTCTAGGTGGTTCCCCTAAAATTAAGCCAGAAAGTCCCCCACAAAACCAGGTCGCAGAAGAGAGAGAGAGAAGTTAATTGAATTTTGAGAGAAAAAATAATTAAAAGAGGAAAATTTGGAGGCGGGACCGCTGCACCTGACGGGACCCCTGGCCGGGAGGTGCGTACCGGGCCGCCCGGGCCTCTTACCTGACCCTCCATCCCCCTCAGGCCGACCCCAGCTCTGCCCGGCGAGCCGCCTCAGGGGCGCCGCCGCCACCATCCTGAGGGGACGCACCAGGCGGCGGCGGGCCGGAACGGGAGGCGGGGGGGCCCTCGCCCACCCGTCAACACAGACGCACAGCACCTAGCCACGGCCCGGGCGGCGGCAGCGGGGGAAGGAGGAAGGGAGCGGGACGGGGCCCGCCACTCACCTGCCGCCGGGGCCGCGCTGGCCAGGCCCGGAGTCGCGGCTGCGGCCCGCCGTCAATCACGGCCATCCCTCAGGGGCGCCGCCCGGCCTATCAGAGGCCGGGGATCGTCGTCACGCGCCCCGCCGCCGCAGGGTGGGTGGGGCGCCGGTACCGTGGGGCTTCCGTAGCGGCGGGGGCGCGGGCGGAAGGACGTGCGGCCCGTGGCGGTCCCTCCCCGCTGTCCTGCAGGGGGGAGGCGGCGGCGACGACGACGACGATGGGGCTCGGCCGCCTCTCGCAGTCGCTCCTGCTGCGCTGCCGGCGGGCGGCAGCGGCTCTCGGCATGGCCCATTGCCGGCCGTCGTCCGCCCGCCCGCTCAGCGCCGCCGTTGGCCTACGGGCTCCGCAGCGGCCGCCCGGCAGGGGCGAGCCCCCGCGGGCGGGCGGCGGAGGGCGGTGGAAGGGGTTGACGGGCGCCGGCGGGGGTGCAGAAGAAGAAGAAGAGGAGGAGGAGGATGAGGAAGACGTAGAGGAGGAAGAGGTGGAGGAGCTGCTGGGCCCCTCTCCGCTGGCCGTGGGGCCCGGCGCGCAGCGCCTGGCCGTGGTGCACCCGGCTGTCAAGTGGGGCCCGAAGAGGTCGCCGCTCACCACGGGTGCGTGGGGATAGAGGGGTGGGGGGATGGGTGGGGGGGCTCCGCCGGGGGGGGTCGGGCGGGTTAGCCCCCCGCGGGGCTCGCCAGACAGCCCAGCCGCCGCGCCCCGCCCGCCTCCCGCCTCGGTTTCCTCCCGTTGTAGGTCTTTGCGGCCCGCAGGAATGCTTTTAAGGGGTTAGTGCCGGGAGTGTGGGGTAGACCCGTTATTACAGTGATAAAAGTGTGAAATGCAAGCCGTAAAAGTCAATAAAAGGTGTAGGTCAGCGTTTCCTTTTCTGAGAATGCGCCGTCAGTGACTTTGCTGATCGGTGCTTTGACTCGTAAATCATGCAACCTTTGGGTCTTGGACAGCAGATCAGCTCGGTCTGTAGAGTGTTCAGGCT
The DNA here is from genome assembly GCA_008658365.1 of Alca torda. NCBI lineage: Eukaryota > Metazoa > Chordata > Aves > Charadriiformes > Alcidae > Alca > Alca torda. The sequence continues at coordinate 142,032,961 of CM018076.1, forward strand.
GCTTAAGGAAAAAACCTGGTTTCCCCCTTAATTAGCCAAATGTTAGTAGCCTTCAGCCATCAACTGTGCTGCCTGGCCAGGCAGGCGGGAGTCCTTCAGCCTTAGGCTTTCCCAGGAGTTGGCTGACGAGCAGGAATGTTAGAACGCACATAGGAGTGAGGTGAAGATGAGGTCTTGTGTAATGAAGTCCTCTCATGGACTTAAAGGAGTGCTTTTCTGTAGTTGCTTTTTTGCCGGGCAGCTTTCTAGCTGCTCAGTGGAAAAGAACCTGGGGGTGTTGGCGGACAGCTGCTTGAATATGAGCCAGCAGTGTGCCCAGGTGGCCAAGAAGGCCAACAGCATCCTGGCTTGTACCAGAAATAGCGTGGCTAGCAGGATTAGGGAGGTGATCGTCCCCCTGTACTCGGCACGGGTGAGGCCCCACCTCAACCACCGTGTTTGGTTTTGGGCCTCCCACTACAAGAAAAACATGGAGGTGCTGGGGGGTGCCCAGAGAAGGGCAGCGAAGCCGGTGAGGGGTCTGGAGCACAAATCTTCTGTGGAGCAGCTGAGGGACTGGGGTTGTTTAGCCTGGAGAAAAGGAGTCTGAGGGGAGACCTTATCACTCTCTGCAACTACCTGAAAGGAGGTTGTAGAGAGCTGGGGGTCGGTCTCTTCTTCAAAGTGACAGGCGATAGGACAAGAGGAAGCGGCCTCAAGTTGCGCCAGAGGAGGTTTAGATTGGACATTAGGAAAAATTTCTTCACCAAAAGAGTTATCAAGCATTCGAACAGGCTGTTCAGGGAAGTGGTGGAATCGCATTCCCTGGAGGTATTTAAAAGATGTGTAGGTGTGGTGCTGAGGGACATGATTTAGTTTTTGGTTTTGGCAGTATTAGGTTAATGGTTGGACTTGATGATCTTAAAGGTCCCTTCCAATCCAGACGATTCTATGATTTTTCTTAGGGATGTAGTTGCCAATAATTCCTTTATAAGGACCTTAATTAGCATGGCTATTCTTAGATTTCCCTCAGAAATCCTTATAGATAGCTAATACATATATATTAATCGTGCATGCTTAATATGTATGATGAACTTGGCTTGATGTTGTTTCTCCAAACACTTCACTAGTTACACAGTTGTTATAGAAAGGATTAAGCATTTTCTAAGTTAGGGTTTTTTTATATTTATATATGTCAATTTATATGTCATAGTATATGATACTCCTTCTTGTATTCAAATTTATTATGCAATGAACCTGCTAATTATAACAAATTCTCACTTTGCAGAATAGAGTTTGTAACTTTTTCAGAATTTACATAAGCATTCACATTTTACAACTGAAAAGAAAAAAAAATACAAAGGCACCTTTCTGTCCAGACATACAGAAGAATAGCAGTCATCCCTTTCCATTTATTTAGGCCCTCCAGATGAAGAGCCTGAAGTCTGAACAAATGTTTCGGAATGATTGTTGAAACACCACAGGCATGACAGGAAATCTGTGCATTTTACAAGGAATGCTAACAATATGAGGAGAAAGAGGATCATGGTTATCTTTAAAACTATATTACCTTTTTGGACTAAGGTAACCTATTTAATATATCAATTACATTTTGCTATCTAGAGAAACTTGACAAATCTGTTATGAAAAGAGGATCTTACTCCCATTTGGCAAATCAAAACTGGATCTACTGATCCGATACATCCGTGTAGTCTTCGTGATCTCACAAAGTCCTCGGACATCAGTGTTTGCCATATAGATGTTTAAAAAAAAAAAAAAAGTGACTGAAGAACCAGAATAGAGGATTGGAATCTGCTGGTTTTAGCAAGTCATAAATCAGAGCAGGTCCTTTATGAATAAATACCAGTGAAGTTAGCAGCAGGATATGCCGTATTAGTAATGCTTTAAATATTGACACGCCAAGGAATTAATCACATGGTTTTGTGCTCATCTAAAATAACAGAATTTATTTTCCAACTAGTTATTCATTTCACTTGTTGAGGAAAAAAACTTGGTAATTTCTTTCCTGACAATACAATTAAAAATTATTCTAAATCAACAACTACGGAAATAATTTGCACTGGCAGAAAGATGCTTTGTGTGCTAAAATTGCATCAAACTAGAAGCTTAATTATTCTGATTAGAGGTAAGACATTTTGCTTCTTGCACTACTGGTTAAAATAAATACCCTAGTAGAATTTCAGCATAGTGTAGTCTTTCACTTGTTCATGCATGTACTGTAGTTACTGGAAATCTGAGTGAAGTTATGTTGGTATATTATAATCTCTTCTTTTTTCTTCTTTTTTTTTTTGTGTGTTTGTAAAGCTGAATTGCAGATGGCTGAGGCCGTTGCTCTTGTAGATACCCTTCCGAACTGGACGGTTTTAGATAAAATAATTATCCCTACAAAAAATCCTGACAAGAAGTTTGTTTTTGGCAAAGGAAACTTTCAGGCTTTGACAGGTAAGGACTGAGATTTTTCACCCCTGCATCATTCTAAATGGAAGACTTCTGCAGCTGAACTGTTTAAGGATAGGTATGAAAGCTGAAGAGAGAGAGAACTTTGTTTATCCATCATGCAGGTTTGCAAACAAACTTCAAAGAATTTTTTTAAGGTTACAAAAGCAACACGGAATAGAAATAACCCATGCTCACTGAAAATGTGTGAGGCAACTTAATCCCTGCATTTATGTGACTGACAGAAGTGAAACTGGCAGCTGTTCTTGACATAGTACTAAATTAGTGCAAATATAACTGTACCGTGAACAAAGAATATGACGCCATTTGATATTTTATGAGCATTCTGCTCAGTGGAAAATGGTTTTATATTCAGTGTATTTTAAAAAGAGAATTGATGTTTAACACTGTATTTTGTAATGGTTATCCATCTTTTAGAAAAGATTAAAAAATTGCCCCATGTGACAGCTGTCTTCTTGAATGTGGAAAGAATATCTTCACTAACAAAGGTAATAAATATCAAATCATATTCTTTACATCAGTATTGTTTAGAAGCTATTGATGTTATGAGAAGTAGGGTCGGTTATGACTCTGAATTTGCAAATGGTAATATATGAAGCCACCTGGACTGAGCTTTGTTGAAAGGAAACTTAATTCCTATTACGTTTGTCCAGTTGATATATGTGTTTCCAGCTCTCATGCATGAATTTTTCCAGCAGCCTAATAGGTATTTAGTATAAACTCTGCTCCAGCATTTGCTACGGGCTCTGCTTAAAATGTTGGAAAAGTTAGTCAAGGTCTGTTTCACAAAGTGGAGGTGATAACACAGCTTTTGTTATGAAGAATGTCAACATTTTGGATTAGCTATATGCACGCGTTTCTATACCTATACGGATAGTGTATTTATTTTCCTTTAGTTCTGTGGGTGCTGTATTGTATTTTGAATATGAAGTGTAAATTCAGAGCAATCTTATATTTGAGTGTTTCAGATGTTTAAACTTTCATTCCTAAACCTTAAAAAGAAACTATATTTTAAATGGACAGATTACATTGAGGGGAGGAGCATACTTCACTTTTTTTTTTAACCCTGGCAGTAAAACAACTGGTGCATGAACTATATATGCTCTTTGAAACGCTTAGACAAACTGAAATAAATACATTTTTGGTTTTTTTGCATGTACAGCATCATGCAGGCTGTAAAGTGCATGCGAACTCTGCAAGCAGACGTCAATGCTTTGCTGGTAGTTTTGAATGCTTTCCCCGATGATAAAATGAACAGAGATGGTAAATATCTCTAATAGGTAGTTTTCTCATGCACTTCAATTTATTGATGAGATGGAAGGTGAAAATATGTGATTTCAATTGCCTAGTTTTTATTCCCTAATTTACAGTATGAGGACTTTCAGTACTAGATTTGCTGACAAAAAAAAAATGTCTTTTTGCAAATCTAGATCTTAAAGAGCAATTTAACAGCGCTGATTCGAGAAGGTGTTTGAGAGCATGTATAAAACACAAGCATTCTGGATTTTGAGGTGGTAGAGGGGAAATACTTTAAGTGTCTTTTACTGAATTAGAGTGAGGGTGGGGTTTTTTTGTTTGGTTGTTCGTTGGTTATTTGGGTTTTTTAATAAGTATTTTGTGAGAAGCTGGTTATGAAATAATTTTCCCGCCTTCCTCTCTTTCTATTTTTATTTTTGTCTTCAAGTCTGGTAATCTTTTTTCTTTTCCTGTGTTAGCCTTATCCTTTCCCATACCAACATTTCAAAACTATTTTTTGCAAGGACTTAACCACTGAGATTCTTGATTCTGAGAGATGCTGTAACAGCTGTTGTCAGAATCCATCAAAGTTGATAGAAGGTTTCTCGCTGAATTTGATGGGCCTAGACATAAAGTTCTACCTTCTAAACTCTCTTTCACCTTTCTTCATAGTCAACCAAATTTTACCTTTGCGTGCTCATAATCATTACCCATACATCGAAATGGAATCCTGAGATCCTCTGAGTTCAAGTGTCCATCAGCTAACTAATTGTAGTGCTGTGTAGGAATTGATCTACTGATACTGTGGGGGACTGAAAACATGTATTTTTTCTTACGTGGCTAAAGAAAGAACTAGAAGATGCCTGGGGCGTGAAAGTCTTTGACAGATACACAGTTGTACTTCACATTTTTCGTTGTAACGCCCGGACCAAAGAAGCAAAACTTCAAATAGCATTGGCCGAAATTCCACTTCTCAGGTACCTCAAGCTGTGCAAATCACATGCTGATATTTACGTATTTTAGTGAGTAACAAAAATGGTAATACCGTACTGTAAATAAAAATGACACTGTTTTAGTGCTTGCATAGTATGCTCAGTGATTGATTAGAGCATAGAAATATTTGCTTTAATGTCACCGTTTTAAGCTTCTGCAGTGCTGACAGGCAAATCCAGAAAGTCTTCAATACATAATCTTACAAAAGATATTTCTCATTAAAACGTCCCGATTCTTTCTAATGCAGAAGATGGATTGAAAGAATGTGTGAGAATTGAACATTGTATATCCCATATATATCCCATACATAATATTGATGGGTTTAATAAGGAAAGCTATTAAAAAGGAACATTAAAGGCATTAATTTGTATCTGAATTTTCCACGCTTCTACATTACATGGCATAGAAATCTTTGTACACGGAAGTTCGGGTAAGATGCGTGGATGGATCAGAGGCATCTTTAGCTCTCTGAAATTTCAGAGTAGCCATTATAATTTGCTAAGAGAGTTGCATGTTTTTTCAAACCACAGTTGAGGAGCCAGAAAAATCAGGATTTTCTTTGCCAGGCTTCTCACCGTGAGCAGGCTTTATTTAGAGCTCTGTCATTTAGTGGTTTTATTTGTACTATTAGAATGTCACTACTGCTTCGCATTTGTTAGGCATTTTAGGATAGCTTGATTAAAGAAAATTGCTTCTAATTAACTGTTACTCCACTGCTAGGTCAAATCTGAAAAATGAGGTATCTCGGCTAGATCAGCAGAGAGGTGGATCAAGATACATCATGGGCTCAGGTAGAGTCTAAATGTTCTCGTGAATTAGAGTATATTTTTTCTCCATAGCCTTGAAACAAATGTAATTGCATCTTATTTTCTTTGGAGGAGGCTGGGAGGAAAAACTGTTTGTGCTCTTCATCTAACTAAGTGAATGTACAAAAATTTATTGTAAATTAACTTAAATAATAAAGTTTTGGTCTGTACTGGTTCAGTAAGTAGCCATGGACAGAGTACTTGTTGCCACAGGGGTTTATTATCAGTGTGCATGGTTATTCTAGAGTGCTTACCATATGTTTTAATAATTACTTATCAGTCTGACTCTATCTTAGGCAAGAATACATAGTTTCAGTTGCTTATTTATAACTTCATGTGCCCTGGTGCTAACTCACTTGATAACCAAATGTACAACATCACATCGTTTATTGTGTCTCTTGTAGACTCTTCTGCCAATTATTCATTTGTATTTTTCAGGTGAAACATTCATGGAGACACAGAATCGTATCTTGAAAGAAAAAGAACTTAAAATTAGGAATGCCCTGGAGAAACTAAGAAGAAAAAGGTCTTTACTTAGAACTCAGCGCAGAAAACGCGAGTTTCCGATTATCTCAGTAATGGGCTATACTAACTGCGGTAAGCAAAACCTCATGAAATTGTAACACGGAAGAGCTTACATTGTCTAATTATTAATTAGAAACTCTAGCCAGAATCTCATTTCACTGTGAATAGGCTTTGTCTTTTAATTAGTTTTTAAATTGTGTAATAAATATATGTCAATTAGGATACAGTTAGGAAGCAAATGATGCTTGTTGTAGATTCCCCCCCCAGACTTGAAGACATGTTTTGGAGAAATGCCTAGCACCTATTATGCCAAAAAGATTTTTATATGTAGGGCTGAAAACTATACTACTTTTGTCCCTTTATACGAACCTTTCTTACTGGGATCAGAATGGGTAGGGAAAAGTACATGGGGTTTTAGATCACTGGGAAGGCTTGCGGCACAGGCAGAAAATTCAGGACAGTTGGCAGTTGATCTGAGAAATGTGCTTAAGCACTGTAGCTTTTCATTGATTGACGTACAGTGTTCTGAGATGTGCTCATAAGAGATTCTAAATAAAGCTAAAGGTTTTTTCTATTTATTTTTTTTTATAGCTTACACAAGTGAATTCATACACAAGGCATAAATAGACTTTGGACTATACCTTTTTTTCAGGTTACGTTGTCTTAAGACCAGTTCATTTTCTCACTCAACAGCTTCATAAAAACAAACTTAACCTTACACTAATTTTGTTATCAGTTACATACTCAAAGATTTGGATTACACTGTATATTTTTCTTAAATGTCATGCTTCCATAATTTTAAAACTGAATATTCAACAAAATGTATATATATTACAATTTTGTACACATAATTGAAATCCTTTAACTAGGGTATATACTGAGTACTTTAGTTTAATGACTAAATCATGTGAAATATTGAGTTTAAATAAATGTCTCTAGTATTATGTTCATGAGGAAATGCCCAATAAAAGCATAAACCTAATAAGCTACATATTATTAGCGCTTCTGTTTATTGTTGGATTTAACAAGTAAATATTGAATTGTTTTATTTGACAACAGAAGCACTGAGGTGTGCATAAATATATGCTTTCTAATGCTGTCATGGCAGTGCTCTTCAGATAGTTTTAGAGGTGAGAAATGTGGATATGTCACTTTGCAGGTCAGTTCAGTCTTTGATCATCTTGTAATTTCGCAGCATAGCTTCCAGACGTGGCCTTAAATCCAATTCCAAGTTATAAAAGTTAAGACTGTCTTTGGATTTCCTAACATCATATAGATACTTAATCATAGGCTAGATTTAAATCAGTGAAATAGATATGAAAAGATATGTTACATCAGTACAACTCACCTGAGCGTTGTAAATTAATTTTTTACTTGAAACCAGCCATTAAAATCTTGTCCTTTTTTTCCTTAATTAGGAAAAACTACCTTGATCAAAGCCTTGACTGGTGAAGCAGGACTTCAACCCAGAGATCAGCTGTTCGCCACTCTTGATATTACAGCCCATGCTGGCTATCTGCCCTCGCATATGGCAGTTATTTATGTTGACACTATTGGGTTTCTGACTGATCTTCCACATAGTCTGGTTGAGTCCTTTTCAGCTACATTAGAAGAAGTGGTTTACTCAGTAAGTAGTCCGCGACAAAAATTGAGAACTAAAATTAATTTCCTTTTAGATAATCCTCACCCCTTCAAAAAAGGCAAAGTTAATTGGCATGCTGTTCTTAGGGAGGTAGCTGGCTTTCTATAGTAGTCTCCTAAGATAATGAGATAAATACCTTACCATAAGCCTATTTTCTGACACTTGAAATTATGCAGAATATATAGATATGAAGAGATTTCAGAAAGGGTTTATTTGGAGTGTATGTGTCCTCCATGATATGTAAACCAGATAAATGAGGTTTTGCTTATTAAACATATGAACATCTAACCAGTGCATCAGAATAAGTTGAGGCTAGTTTTCTTGAGAGTTAAAAATTAAATAAAACCTCTGGAATGATGTTTTTTAACTTTAAGGTTTCCTAGATCACTAAAAGTGGGTGGTTGTGATGTGATGCAGGCAGCATGTAATAAATATAAACATACTTTTCCAATCATTTTCTCATTAAAGGTAGTTTCCTATGTTATAGCACAATGTAAAGCTCCATATACGCAGACATTTAAACAAAGAGCCTGTATTGTCAAAGGTAACGGAATTCAGTGGTATTGGAATGTCAAAGGTAATGGAATTCTGAGGATTAGACTCTTCACCATGTAATAATAGGATTTTCAAAAGCTGGCTGCAACTACCCCATTTGTCTCTTATTCTGAAGCGTTAAATGAAAGGCAAGAAATTTATTTCTCAGTCATTTTCAGAAGCTGGAAGCAGTATCTTGAGCAAAGATGACGAAACATTTTGAATGCAAATATTTAATTTGGTTGCTTGGTTTTTATCATGGCAAACATGATTGTGTATGTATTGAAACTGGTAACTTTTGTATAAAGCTTTCTAAGTGAAGTAATATCATCTCAGGAACTAAGAATAAGGAGAAGGAGAATCTTCTGCATTTTGAATTTAAAAATAGAATTACAAGTTACATGGGGTTTTTCCCCCCATTTTTGAAACAGTTTTTCAGCCATACTCTTCTATAGCCTTTGTAGAGTTCACTCTTTTTCTTCTCCAGTATTTTTTTAAGCCTTATTGCTACACAACTTTGGCTTTGAAAAATTATATCAGTTATTATTTGAACTCTGAATTCTGTAACTAGCTTGATTGACAGGGTTTGTTTCAGGGTTGTTGGAGGCAACTCGTACTCACTGTGGAGTGAAAGACTAAGGTGCTACAGATTTTCTTCCACGATGGTACGAGTATTGGTTTAATACTCTAGTAGTTCATTTTACAGTGTTAACCTGCCAGTGCATTAGCTAATGGATAGGAAAGTATTTTATATGAATTAGCAATGCAAAAATAGTATAAAATCTCTGCAACTTGTAACCGGTGCGTTTCATTGAGTAACTGTCTTGTATATTGATACTTGCTAGGATCTGATAGTTCATGTGAGGGATATTACTCATCCAGAAACCATCCTCCAGAAAGCAACTGTTCTGTCAGTTCTGAAGAATCTTAATCTTCCCAGCCATTTATTGGACTCAATGGTAGAAGTTCATAACAAAGTGGATTTGATAGAAAGGTAAGCAAGAGATGCTAAGTGTACTTAAACATTTCTTATGTTCTGGAAGCTTTTTAATTCTCACTGTAGAAAAAAGCTCCCACGCTTCTGAATGCGTTTTATAGTGTTTCTCAATCTTTTACATATGTAACTATGGTCTTAAAAAGAATTAATTATCTTTTAATTACAAAAGAAATCACTTGAGTCATCCAAGAAGTGGCCCCTGTAGGAAGGTGCCATTATAAAGTAACACCGTTAAATTGGGTATGCTTAGAATATTTTCACAGCCTAATCATCATAACCAAATGTGCTAGCAATTGTTACCTTTCAGGTACAAACCCACCGAAGAAAATGCTTTAGCCATTTCTGCTCTACATGGACATGGTTTAGAAGAGCTAAAAGAAGAAATAGAGAAAAAAATTTTGATAGCAACAGGGAAGAAGATTCTGACAGTTAATGTCAACTTAGAGGGACCTCAGCTAAGGTAAATAATTTTGAATTGCAAGAAGGACTTGGAGAAATATGAAACTGTCTTGCATGTCTTAAAATTTCCATATCATATCATACTAATTTTAATCCACGTTAAGACTTAGAGGGATAATTATCAAAGTTTTCTGACCTATTGAGAAACAATATGCCCATTACATACCCTAGAGTCTGCTTCGGAAAGGGTCCTTCACAGAATTCGGTGTATTAGTACAATAAAACATACTTCCTGAAAGACCATGCCACTGGTCCTGGAGCCAGATTTCTGATAAAAAACCACAAATCTGAAAGATTTATGAAAACACTATACCCTATTTCCAAGCAGCAAATGAGAAGTTAAGTGAAGCACTTCATCTTAAAGTGTTAAATTGCCTAGATTGGAACATGCTGACCTAAAACAAAGATCACATTTTATGCGGTATGTCATACCTTTAAGTTGCTAATATGCTTTTACTTCTACAGTTGGCTCTATAAAGAAGCAACAGTTCAGGAAGTAGAAGTCATGCCTGAAGATGGCACAGCCAGGGTGAAGGTGATAATCGGCAATTCTGCTTTTGGCAGATACAAGAGCCTCTTTCCAAACAGTAAGATTTTTATGCCGTGAAACTGCATCCTTTTCTAGGAAAAGAAACTGATCTCATTAAGAGGATGTGAAACAAAATTAATGATCTGTTAGCCTGTCTGTTGAAGAGTATTTCTTCCCCAGTGCATGTTTTTGATGGATTTTAGAAACGGACACTGCTTCAGAGAACTTCTGTTTGGAAATAATAAGAGCTCTGAGCTTCGTTCTGTCACCAAGTGCAAGGACAGCACTAAATTTTTAATGTTAAAACAGTTGTTGGCTGTAAGCTGTGGACCTCAAACACATGGAAATCACTGGATGGCATCTGAATTAACTTTCAGAAAAGTACCAAGTTTCTCATATCCTATAAATAAAGCTTTTTACCCCACTTTTCAGAATAAAATAATATTTATTATAGTTAAGGTGTCTCAGATGGTCCTTGGAAAATGAAAGTTAGTGAACAAAATGTGGTTGGCTGTATAGAAATAATACAGATAGGTTCGTGCATTCTGCTTGGATACATATTTAAGTAAAATAACTGCCGTGTCATATTGCAGTGAAGCAAAAAATCATAGATTTGTATATTTAAGCAATAAAGTTAGCCAGGAACATCTTTTACCCGTACAGTTTTCTTGCCTACTGTAATTTAGCCACACTACATACTACTCTGTCAGTTCTTAAAGAGAAGACATTTAAGTTACAGCAAACCAGGGATTTTGTGTGAAATAATTTCACAAATTAAAAAAACAAAGCAAAACCTGATCCATTACCTGAGTTATGAATTACTACTGGGAACCAATAAAACAATCAGTATCACAGAAAGGAGAAGGAAAACTATTTCAGTCCATGTTACACTAAGAGATCAAGTTTTATTAGACAGAGTAACAAGCCACTTGAGAGTACAAAAGCGAGGCTGAAAAACACTTGTAACGCTTCATGCACGTAGTGACTCTAGAAAAAAAATCAAAACTAAATTGCCTGCTCAGTATGAAGTACATAGAGGTAAGAACGATGATAAAAAGCACTGTAAAAAAGCATTTAGAAAGTCTTTATAAATGGAATGTTTGAGTGTTTACTCCTGCGTATTCTGCAATTGCAAGAGATTGCATGAGGAGGTAGCATCTTAGCTTTTCATGCTGAGAAGTCTAGGCTGAGTTTGACCTGATAGCAAGTAGCTGTTGATTCCAAGCTCCTGCAAACATTAACATCTTGCCAGACGTTTGAACTCAGCTTTTGCATGTAAAGTGCATCTAAAAAAGTGAGGTATATTGATGAAGCTGCATAGTGAACTTCATACAATGCCTGGTTTTGTTTTAGTCCCAATGCTTGCCCTTTCTCTTACCTTCATGATCATCTGTTATTGCACAGTTTATTTAAAAAAAAAAATAGGATTAATACACAGTGGCAAACAACATAAAACCCTTAGTTTTTATGTAAGCAAAAAATACTTATTGAGAGGAAAAATAACTCTAGAGCTACTAAAACAGGTGAATAAAAAAAGTTGTGAAACCCCGAATGAGTATGACAAGCCAAGAATCTGTATTTTTAGAGCAGTCTGAGTTTAGGTAAGGAATTTGTTTCATATGTGTTTATTTTCAATGTAAGGCATATTTTGGCAACGCCTAATATAACATATTTCATTACCACAGACAAAACTCTCTAGGGGCCTAGTTTTGGTATCTTCATCACTGCAGAACTGGCATCAGTGATAAAATGAGTAAGTAAGTGTTCAAATACGCGTATCATCTCTTACAAATCATAAACAATTCTGTGACTACCCTGTTGGTAAACGGGCTCACAAACTGGTACTTCAGCACCACAACAACAGTACGGCCACTTCTAGATCTCTAATGTTAATGATGTATTAGTGTACATGTATAAAAATCATGTCAAATAGGATCGTCAATACAGTTTCTTCAATATATCAAAATATTTTTAAACTGTTCCTTTTGTATATTTAACACAAACTATGAAAACAGACAAGTCAGTTTCACACTGACATAAAATATTGAGAACGGGGCTTGCAAGCTGTGCAGAATATATTTACAGTTATAAGATAAAATCTTATCACAAAATAATTCATGCAGCTACCGACGTATTTCTCCTTCTTGCTCATAAGTAAAATAAAATAGGATTAAATTCTTGGGACTTTCAATATTGCCAACTGCTGCTACAGAATCTAAGCACCTCTAAGTAAATTATAGCTATACCATAGTCCTCTAGAGACTTCAGGCAGGTCTGCCTGCTCTCTTTTCTGTGAAAAGGCCTCGAAACCCTGATGATGTTGAGAGCACTTTTCTTACTGAGTCTTTAAAACATCCCTGGTTTCAGTTAACTGGACATTCATGGGATCCAGGATGTTTAAACCAGGACACATTAAATGCAAGACAAAGGCTTTTTGGCTTTTCACAGATTAAGAAGCTGAGAATGAAATGCTATTTGTTCCAGCCCCTGTACTTTGACAGTGTAATGGAGGATTTATTTTTGTGTTCAGTTCTATCACATCTTTGACAAAATCACCATTTCCTATGAAGTCTCCAGCAATGATGTTAATACATTGCTTCTTTGGTCCTGGATGCTGCTGCTTTATCCAGATTTTCAAGCATGGAAGACTCTGGAGTGTCATTTTCTTCAATGATCCAAATGGGTGTACAAGAATATACCTTAAATTTTCAGTAAGGTTAATCCCCGCTACAAAGAATTTTTCTGAAACAAAAATCAGAAAGTCATACATTAAATATTCCTTTGAGAACATAAACTGCTCAGCATTGCATTAACTCCAGATCTCATTCTTCTGAGAATCATTAAAACAGTAACTTTACAATCTTTCTGTATTGTCTCATATCCCTAGGACTGTTTCTGTGGACCGTCTCCCCTTGTTGCAACTGCACGATGTAGTACATAGTTACTGACCCAAGCTCGCTTACTGAACCGTTCCAGTTTAGCTCAATTTATCTTAGTTACTCATCGCAGACTAAAGGTTGTCCAGTAACTAGTCCTCCTCTGTAAATTGTGTTTCTTTCTGTAAGGGTTGCTTCCAAATGCTTTGCCTGCCCCCGTGACGGACATGGGAAGACAGGTGAGCCTCCACGAGCGGTTTGCTTTGGCTGGGCAGTGTGCTTTTGAAGCAGTTCTCCCCTTCGTCACCCCACGCGAGCACATCACAGAGCTGTGTCAGAGGTGGCGAACTGAATTTCTTTCAGCTCAGACTACACCAGCATGCTGGAGCACTGCTGGGTTTTGATGTAGCTACAGCCTTTGTGCACCATTCTTCTAGGGGTTTCGTTTTACAACAAGGATAGCATAATCACAGAATCACAGAATAATTTGGGTTGGAAGGGACCTTTAAAGGTCACCTAGTCCAACCCCCCTGCAATGAGCAGGGACATCTCCAACTGGATCAGGTTGCTCAGAGCCCCGTCCAACCTGGCCTTGAATGTTTCCAGGGATGGGGCATCTGCCATCTCTCTAGGCAACCTCTTCCAGTGTTTTGCCACCCTCGCTGTAAAAAAATTCTTCTTTATATCTAGTCTAAACCTACCCTCTCTTAGTTTAAAACCACTACCCCTTGTACAATTGCAGCAGGCCCTGCTAAAAAGTCCGTTCCTGTCTTTCTTATAAGCCCCTTTTAAGTACTGAAAGGCCGCAATAAGGTCTCCTGGGAGCAGCGGGCACTGGACTGTGGAAGCGGTCTCCTGCCTGTGAGAAGGACACCAGCTAGCTCTTCTGTGCTGAGGGCTTCTTCTCCAGGGGGGTGACGCAAGTGAAGCGGCTGCCACCATTTATATAGTTTATGCCCGTACAGACACTGACGCATGTACTTGTGGCACCAAAGATGAGCGTTGCACTCGCCGATGGGTGGGCAGAGCACCCAGCAACACGGGCACATCTTGTGCACACAGCATGCACGAAGTGGTTATAGCCCATCATGCTACAGACACCCAAACTCCTATCTGTTTGGCATTGCTGTACCTGCCCCTGTTTCCCCCAAGTGACACCCTGTGCCTACCTGGACGGCCCATCCGCTTCATGCGCTCCAAATACTGGATGAGAGCGCGAGTGGCAGTCTTGTTTCCCCACCAGTATGGGATCGCGGGCCACAGCTCGCAGTGCTCCTCCACTTCCACGTCCTCCTCGTAGGAGACTATCACCTGATGGCCATGCTGCCACATGGTCCGCAGCGTTGGCACCACCTACGAGACAGAGTGTCCAGGTTGAAGGTAGCAACACAGCAGTGATCCCGAAGTTCAAATACTGGTAAAGAGGCACAGATTCAGTTCAAATAAAGCTTTTAAGCGCACAGCCCAGTAGGTGGTTGGCTGGGTTACAAGCTGCAGGAGCAATAGGAGCCTGGGAACTTCAGCAGATTCCTCCTTTTCCTCAAACGATTCAACTATGGTAAAGTACATAACTCAAGGTTTTACACCTGTGTAAGAAGAAACCAACCCCACGCACATACTGCTGCTGAGAATTTGCTGGGAGAGGAAGACACAGCCCCTTTGGTGAAAGGAGGTAGAGGAGGGGTGGCAAAGCCCTACACCCAGCTGTAGGAATACAGAGAGAAGCGGGAATAATTTTGGCAAATGATCCAAATTTTGTCACTGTAACCATCAAAGAAAATTGAACTGCTTAAGACTTGGTAAGACTAAATGTGAGTCTTCAAGAGATGTGTTAATTCTGATTTCTCTAAGTGGAAAGTTTCTGAAATTGGGATGCTCCAGATATGTTGAATTGAGAGAAGGAAAGACTTGAGTCAGACACCTTCTCAGACAGACAGACCAGCTGAAACAGGTCCATTAAATTTAAGTGTTTCAGTATGAAATGACATGTTCCAATCCTCAAATGTTACTGTCAGACAGAACTGAGGCCCTCTAACTAGTTTTACTTGCAAAACCAATGTGTTTAATAGGTATTGGTTTTTTAAGAATGTTGTGGTTAAAAGCTGTGTCTGTTGGTTGTGAAAAGGAAATGGTGGCTTTTTGATGTTCCAATTAACTTATTAATTAAAATAAAAGCCAAAGGCAGTTGAAAATGCTTTATGTAAATTTTTGAAGAGAGCCAAGGGTTGAATAAACATGGGAATCCTTCTTACTTCATCCAAGAAAGAGAGAGTGCGAGCCCCAATTAGGTCAGAAAATACTGCACAATTAAGACACATGCTACTCAAACTACAAAAATCTGTGGCTAACAGAAGCCTTTGCTTTAGTCCAGCTGCTTTTCTAAAGCTGGAAACTCTTAAAAAAAAAAAAAAAGTGTGGGATAAGAGCCAAAAAAAAAAAAAATAGCTACCAGAAATGTGTACCTGAGCACAGGTGCTTATTTTGCAAACAAAGCAGAAATGAAACTGCAGATATCTAACAAGGGGTTTTTAAACCCTAGTAATCCAGATCAAAGGAAGACATCTCGAATAGTTAAGGCAAATTAAAATTCTAAACGCAATGTAATGTTGTCAAGCTGTGGCCTGTGCCAGTACTACAGACAGACCTCTCTACTTAGCGGTTGCTTAATAAATACTTCGCCGCTTCCTTTTGTGCGACGACAGAGTTGCAGTTCTTGAAAGACGGTAGATACCAGATTATTTTAGAATAAGTGAGCAAGCACTTGGTTATTTGATGTTAAATCTGAATCTGTGAGCCTGAAAAGCCCCACCGCTACCTAACCTGCAGTGGTATCACTTGCAAAAATGGTGAGGTCCATTGTGCTGGTGATGGACCCCACAGAAATAAAGTCTTCCAGCTTGAAGGAAGTATTTGGCTTCTCTTTCCTCCAGTGCCCTTCCTCCTTCCCCCTGGACACAATTCCGAAACGTTCTTCTTTCTTCAGCCAGGTGATTTCAAACCATTCATTCATCACCTTCGTGTAACAAACTACCAGCAGCAGCTTGTCCCTTTTGCAATTAATAACTTCTTTTCTTCTTAAGAGCTGGCCATGTGTCTGAAAGCAACCTTGACCCTCTTCTCCCGTATTGCTCTGCTCTTCCGCAACTTACAGGCTCAAGTTATTTGGGAAAAAAATAAAACGGTGTCACTCAGGTCTTCAGTTATTCAGCTGAGGCCTGAATATTCAGAATCCCCTAGTTTTGCTGAGAATTGTTCTATTTTAACTCTGCTGTACAAAATGCTTTGAAATGGTAATACTCAGCCAATACACCAGCTTCAAAGGCTGAATTCGAATCGCAAACAGGGTCATCATTATCCTGTTCCCCTCACATCTCCAGAGAAAACCTTCTGTTCCTGTGCATCTTTGAAATGTTAATTGTTTAACTGCTAAAAGCTCCCGCACCTCGTAAAACAAAAAAAAAAGAAGAGGAGGCTAAAAATCTCAACTTCTAAAATTTAGCAATCAAATAACTTCTGATTATTTAAATTAAGGCTTTTCTGGAGGCTTGGGTGACTGAAAGCATATTAGGCTGGTTGGAAGGTGAGCTCCAGCTCACATCCAGGAAAGAAAGTCAATGCCACCAGAAATGCACTGAGGGCAGAGATGCTATTAAGAAAGACCTCAACAGGCTGGAGACATGGGCTGGCAGAAACCTCATGAAGCTCAACAAAGGCAAAGTCCTGCCCCTGGATGGACTATCCCTATGCACCAGGACAGACTGGGGGCAGGTGGATAGAAAGCTGCTTTGCAGAAAAGGACCTGGAGGTCCTAATGGACACCAAGCTGTGAGAGTGGTCAAATGCTGGATCAAGCTGCCTAGAAAGGTAGTGGAATCTCCAGCCTCGGAGATATTCAAGGATGGACGGGACACAGCCCAACATAACTTTGAAGTTGGTCCTGCTTTGATATTGGTGGGGTTGGACCAGATGACTTCCAGAGGTCACTTCCAACCTAAACTACTATAAATAGCATAAAAAATCATTTATAATTACTGCTGTGAAAAGGCAGAAAATGGAATCTTTAAATTCTATAAATATAGTATGGACTATATTTATAACACACACCCTTTTTTTTTTTTCCTTTTTTTTAAAAAAAAACAACTCAGGTGAGTGGATGGCAGTAGTGTCCCTACTATTGTCCCACAACTCAGCAGACGTGACAGACAAATTTAACTCCCTCCTCCACATTGTGGGATGTAGGTTTGCTTTATCTCCTCACTTTCATTATGTAAAGATCTATCTCTGATGCTGCAACTGTTATTTTTCCTAGGCTAAAAATACAGTGAAAGTAGAAAGTAGAATATACCTAAAAATTTGGAATCAAAGATCTCACTGCAATATATCATTCTTAAAGGAGGAAAAAAGGATCTCATACTTACATTTCTGGGACACAGTTTACACTGGAAAATCTCTTTTATACAGGCAATAAGATGACAATGAAGTTTCTTGGTTAATCCATCAAAATTCCTGCAGGCTAAGATAATAACTTCCTGCGGATGAGTTTCCAACCATCTTAACACTTCCCACAGAATATCCTACAAAAGAGAGTCACAGCAACTTAGAAAGTCATCTGTGCTATGCAGGGGAAAGGACATAAAACCAACAGTGCATTGATGGTAGGGTAGACTCACAATTGCAATAATGAAAATCAGTGTAGTTTTCAGGAGGATGGCCATCGGACAAGCCCACAAGGTGTTCCAGAGAGATGCCCCCCAGGAAAACCTACTTTCTGCAGGTCTGTGCTGGTGTGCTCTGGATGTGGATCTAGCAAACTACACTTAACAGCTTTGTATTTCGATAATATCCATGAATCTCCTACTGCCTGGAGGTGGGTTAGCAGTAAACCCATCTTCCCAAGCTTCTTTAAGGACAAACAAGGTGTTAGTGGCAAACTCAAAAACCGGGAAAGCCTCTGTGCGCGCTTGAACAAGACAGGACCCGTTTTCCCTATTTGTTATGGGCCATGACAACTTCTTGAAGACCACATGTAATTAGCAGGGTAGTCAGGCACTACCTCTAATGATTTACATGAGCATGCCAGTCACCATGAAATCTCAAGGCATGAAGGGTTCAGGCTCATGAGCACAAAACTGAAGTTTAGCCAGTTGGTCTACAAATGAAAAGCTGCACCTGCTGGCTGTGCCTGGTCCCAGCAAATGCAAAGAAGATGTCACTCCACAGACCACATGCAAAGAGCAGCTCACAGAAGTTTCTTCACAGTAGCTGACAGTAATTTGATCATGAGATCCAGACTTGACTCTCTCTGTCTTTCAGTGTAGTATTTTTTCCTCCAAAAAAAAATTTTTCTCTGATTTCATTAGGCTTTCAGCACGTTCTTCTCTTTAACAACTTCTCTCCTTTCTGGGGAAATGGGATTGCCCTGGGATAACACAAGATAAACCCCAGAAACATCAAGCACTTGGTAGGGGGTAGGCAGTGGAGAGCAAGGCACGGCAGCTCCTGTTCGAGGATGAGGAATTGATTGATGCTCCAGTCTCACTTGCAGCTGCTGAAACTAACTTCCAGCCAGGCTGATTTTCTCTAGGTGGAAGTCCTCACATTAGGAAAACAAATAACCTACCCAGAAAACCTTGGGCCAGCACTTTCAGACTACGATGGCCCTTAAATAAAAGAAACAGCACTGTTTTTATCGCTATCCCAAAGGTAAGGACAATACCTCTACAGTAACAGTTGTGTAAACCATATGCACAAAGTACAAATTCATAGATGGATCATCAGCTTTGTGGGCAATCCTGAAATCCAAATATCTAACTCCGGCCTCAAGTTGCTCCGTCACAGTCAGTACCTGGAAGGTGAAACAGAGAACAAAGGTCCTGAGAGCTTGGGAGAGATTTGTTTCTTCAGTTTAGAAAGCCGAAAAGCGTGTACAAAGTTAGCCCTATGACATTTTTCACAGGTCTTTCATCTTTAAAATGGCACTATATGGCAGCAAGTCACAACTGTGAAGTATTTTACTCTCTGACAAGAGGGATCCCGATCTCCCTGCGGCATATACTGCAGGTACGGATGAGATTAGTTTCAGACGTCTGTCCCTGTTGCACTCTGAAAGTTAGGGATCCATTAACCTGTGTGTAAATACACGATCGCTCTTCACGAGACTATTCATATGAACAAAAATTGCAGAATCGGCACCTTAGAAATGCTGTATTTATTTTATTAGATCAAAGACTTTATCATGGTTGTCTCTGCGGAGCTCACTCATCCCCAGCAGAAGGAAAAACAAAAATAGAAAAAAGTACGGGCTATTGTTCTTTTTCAGGATAAAGTCTCTTTGAAAGTTTGAATTAACCTGTAGAAGTCCTACAAAACAGAGGCCCTCCTCTATTTCCACTTTCCTTGGACCTCTCCTACTGGATTTGAGGGCTGAATGGAACAGGTGAGAAAGCTGAGTTTCCGGGGTAAAAAGTCCCAAATGATGTCACTTATCTGTATCAAAGCTCTCCTTGCATAAGGAAATAGAATCAATTTAATTAAATACATTTAAATGTTAATTTGTGTCACTTCAACCTGCTTGTATGGACAACACTTTTAGTTTGCAGAAAGAGCACACCGTACTGATTTAAGTCAGAATGGATTCAACAAAAGCTAAATGAATATAAGGCACTGTGCCTCAATAACCTCACACGTAGCTTCAGTGCGGAGACAGAGCTTTGACACATGGCAGGATGCTCACCCTGCCTGGATTCAACCATCTAAATTTTTGTTCTTAGGACAGGAACTTAATCTCCCCAGGCTGTGCCTGAGCTGCAGGGCTGGGGAGCAGCCCAGCCCCGGGGTGCGGGTGGTGCGATGGCTCAGGCCAGCAGCTCCCTCTGTGCCTGTTTGGGCTCCACCTGGCTGGAGCAGTTGAAGGAGTGATCTGTGACCAAGTCCCACCTTCGCTTGGAGCGCGCTGGAGATGGGAATGTATATGGCTGTAAATCATATATAACCTCAGTGGCCAGAAAGAGCACCGGATGAAATAGTTGCTCTGAACTGCCCTTTGGATGAATTAATTTCTTTCCGTTGACTGTATGGGAAAACTAGACAAATTAGACTCCCTAATTAGTCATCTGGATTTACATACTGAATCGGACAGCGTGAACATTGCCCACAAGGGCAAAATTTAAGAGGAAGCCTTGGGGGCGATGCTGCTTGGTGCTGCAATCTCACACCAGGCATCCAGGGCATGACTGGAAGCTGCACACCTGAAGCCAGCCACTGCGCAGGAAAGATTTGGGCCTCTAGACTGACACCCATAACAGCCAGGCACCACCTCCTAGGCACTGGGCCATCCAGGAAAACTGCAAGTCCTACCACTGGTAGGGCTCCTTGATCTTTGTTCCGGATACCAACGGGTGGAGTCACCTCCTCACAAAGATAACTCGAGCCCCGCAGAGCTAAGGAGGGGCAGGATGGCAGCTGTGGCTCTTTTTCGTCAGTGCCAGGCCACTTCCCGCTCAGCACGCTGGGTCTGGACCCAAAAATTACTATAATGACGCAAGGAGCTTGTTTGTCACCAACAGGGCCGCTTCACTGGCCAGCAACCCACTGGTTGCTGGAGTATCTAACTAAGTATCTATGTACGTATCTATCTAAGTCAGGAGGTATCTAGTACTGACTTAAGTCCCAAAGCAACACGCAGCTCAACACAAGGCCCTGTGCTCAGCGAGTGCCATTCCACATCAACTCACCGCTCCTGTTACGTATCCGATACCTGGTAATGTCTAAGCCTCCAGTTTGCCAGGGCTGCTCAAACACAACAAAAGAAGCCTAGGCGTAATTATTGTTATTTATCAATTATTCGGTTTTAATTCCCTAATAGTGAGCTACTTCAATAAGAACAAAAGTGAAAAGAGCTTTGGTACCTCTTTGATGCCAGGAAAGTCTGTTCTTTAGAAAAATCTTCAAAAACTCTAGCTTAAATCATGATCCCCAATTTTGTCTTTAACATACATTTGCAAGGAACAAAGAGATACCTACTACCTTAATAATTAGATATTTTTTAAAATTAAACCTTGCGTGAGGGACCACACCTTCATTCTCTTAATCTTTATGGAAAAAATTCCCTGCAACAAGATTTTTCTCTCTGCTGCTGGATGAAATACTTACAGGATATAGATGGGGGAAATAACTGACACCTCACACAGCAGTAATAGTAAAAATGACAAGCATTACCCCCTGAACAAAGCGCAAGGAAAAACCTCTTTTGATTATAGTAATATTAAATGTTATTTATGACAACAATAAACATGTGAAAATGAAGCTGAGTTTCTAGTACCAAGTGGTCAGCTATAAGCAACCTCTTTGTATATCATCCCTGCCTCACCTACATCCTTTTTCCCCACAAAAGAAGACCTTGTATGTATGGCAGCTACCTCATAGCTCAGTGTGCTGGTTTTGGATGGGACAGAGTTAATTTTCGTCATAGTATCTAGTATGGGGCTATGTTTGGATTTGTGCTGGAAACAGTGTTAATAACACAGGGATGTTTTAGTTACTCTGAGCAGTGCTTACACACAGTCAAGGCCTTTTCTGCTCCTCACACCACCCCACCAGCGAGCAGGCTGGGGGTGCACAAGAAGTTGGGAGGGGACACCGCTGGGACAGCTGACCCCAACTGACCAAAGGGCTATTCCATACCATATGATGTCATGCTCAGCAATATAAAGTTGGAGGAAGAAGAAGGAAGGAGGGGACACTTGGAGTGATGGCGTTCACCTTCATAAGTAACTGTTACGTGTGATGGAGTCCTGCTTTCCTGGAGATGGCTGAACACCTGCCTGCCGGTGGGAAGCAGTGAATGAATCCCTTATTTTTCTTTGCTTGTGTGCGTGGTTTTTGCTTTACCTATTAAACTGTCTTTATCTCAACCCACAAGCTTTCTCACTTCTAACCTTCTGATTCTCTCCCACGTCCCACTGCGGGGGAGGGAGCAAGCGGCTGCGTAGCGCTTAGTTGCTGCTTGGGGTTAAACCACATCGCCCAAGCACAGTATCTCGCGAGAGCGCAGATTTCTGGGCAGCAGGCTATTCTTTCATTGCCTATGGGAGACCGTGACCACCCTCAGCACTGCAGCACAAGCTTCCACTTTGCCCAGGCATGACAGGAACGCCAGACAACAGTTACCTGTGTTGTAGACCACTTCATGATAATGGGGTGCACAATGCAGGGCATACATTTGTTTAAGAACTTCACCATCTTGGATTCATTGCCACTAACAGCAGAGTTTTTATCCAAGCAGTAGGTCATAGTGTCGTGACTCCCTGTAGAATGCAAACATAAATGTACAGAAAAATGTAATTTCTTAACTACTCGAGCACCACAATACATGGTCATATTGCATGCTCACACCTGACATGCCACCCCATTTCCAAATCACATGCCGATATTGCCTGACAGTCTATGGAGTTACGGCAAAAAGGAGGGCTCTTATACAGAGGTTGCTCACCTGACATTAATAAGCTTAGTGTGAAATCCTCGTGAACGGAAGGCATTGAGACTTTTCAATAAAGCAGTCCCCGTCTAAACTACACATCACTGTTGTTTGCCTCAAACCATAATAAACTAGCATCTTTTACTGAAATAATTGCCTTGATGAGAAAATCCACTTTTTTTCAGTGAATAAATAGCTGAAGGCTGAACTTATCTAGAATTTGTCCTGTTTTCAGAGTCCTGGTTTCAGAGACAAATCCAAGTCTAAGTTCACATGTGATAGATGGACAAGATCCGCCTTTTACAGACTTTAAAAATTACTTTACTCTTTCCAGCACAGGGGATTACATAGGGGCAGGCTAAGCATCAGAGCCAAGTACAGCCTGCCCAAACATTTTATTTCTATGAAGTCTTAATAAATCTAACACATCTCTTGCATCACGTTTAGATGAAACTCTTGTTGCAACTCACAATTTCTGCAGGACAGGGAACCAGCGATTTTTCTAGCTTTTTCTGTTCCGTTATTTATTCTAATTTTATAAAAATAAATAAAATAAAAATTTAAATAAATTTTATAAAAATTTATTCTAATTTTTTAAAAAGGGTAGAAAGGAAGACCCTGGGAACTACCGGAACTACCGCCCTGTCAGCCTCACCTCTGTGCCTGGGAAGATCATGGAACAGATCCTCCTAGAAGCTATGCTAAGCACATGGAAGACATGGAGGAGATCCAAGACAGCCAGCATGGCTTCACCAGGGGCAAGTCCTGCCTGACCAACCTAGTGGCTTTCTACAACGGAGTGACTGCATCAGTGGACAAGGGGAGAGCTGTGGATATCGTCTATCTGGACTTCTGTAAGGCCTTTGCCACGGTCCCCCACAACATCCTTCTCTCTAAGTTGGAGAGATACAGATTTGATGCATGGACTGTTTGGTGGATAAGGAACTAGCTGGATGGTTGCATCCAGAGGGTGGTGGTCAATGGCTCGATATCCAGATGGAGAGGGGTGACAAATGGTGTCCCTCAGGGATCCGTACTGGGACCGGTGCTGTTCAACATCTTCATCAATGACACAGACAGTGGAATCAAGTGCACCCTCAGCAAGTTTGCCAACAGCACTAAGTTGAGTGGTGCGGTCAATGTGCCAGAGGGATGGGATGTCATCCAGAAGGATGAGCTAGAGAGGTGGGCCCAAGCAAACCTTATGAAGTTCAACAAGGCCAAGTCCAGGGTCCTGCACTTGGGTAGGGACAACCCTCATTATCAATGCAGGCTGGGGGATGACGTGATAGAGAGCAGCCCTGCGGAAAAGGACTTGGGGGTACTCATGGATGAAAAGCTGGACATGAGCCAACAATGTACGCTTGCAGCCCAGAAAGCCAATTGCATCCTGGGCTGCATCAAAAGAACAGTGGCCAGCAGATCCAGAGAGGTGATTCTCCCCCTCTACTCTGGTCTGGTGAGACCCCACCTGGAGTACTGTGTCCAGCTCTGGAACCCTCAGCACAAGGACGTGGACCTGTTGGAGCGGGTCCAGAGGCGGGCCACGAAGATGATCAGAGGGCTGGAGCACCCCTCCTATGAAGACAGGCTGAGAGAGTTGGGGTTGTTCAGCCTGGAGAAGAGAAGGCTCCAGGGAGACCTTATAGTGGCCTTCCTGAAGGGGGCTCACAAGAAAGCTGGGGAGGGACTGTTTGCGAGGGCATGTAGAGATAGGACGAGGGGCAGTGGCTTTAAACTAGAGCCGGGTAGGTTTAGGTTAGACATTAGGATGAAGTTCTTTACAATGAGGGTGGTGAAACACTGGAACAGGTTGCCCAGAGAGGTGGTGGAGGCCTCATCCCTGGAGACATTCAAGGCCAGGCTTGATGAGGCTCTGAGCAACCTGATCTAGTTGAAGATGTCCCTGCTTACTGCAGGGGGGTTGGACTCGATGACCTTTAAAGGTCCCTTCCAACCCAACACATTCTATGATTCTATGATTTATAAAGCATTGATAGGAAAAGCTAACAACTCAGTGAATTGACTTGCTGGGATCTTTACAGAGTACCTGCAAGGAATTTGCATATCATTTTGTTTTTTAAGCCTTCTGTCAAACAAATTACTACCTGGTGCTAAGAACCGCCTTCTTGAACAGTCAGTCGATCTTACTGGTGCCAATGGCCAAGTAGCCAAGAAAAATGACAAGACCGTATTTGAAATAAAGAAAATTCTTTGAAACTGTCAATAATAGTTTAATGTCACACTCAATTTTATCCCCTTCTAAAATCTGGTTTCTGTCTATTTTCCTGCTGTAAGCACCCAAACCAAGCTCACTGGAAGATCGATAATGAGGGCGTGCAATCAAAGGAGTTTGTCGTACAAGACGTAAGAGTCAAATCATTAAATACCCATGGACCAAATCCAAGCCTGAGAGAAGTGAACAGGATTCCATCGATGGGCGTTGCATCTACTGATGCCAATCAGCACATGGATAGTAACCTTTCATTTAGGAGTCTTCTTGTGATGTCAGTGAGTTACAGTAATGAAAGGAAGATGGGTATATCCATGACACAACAAATACGATGCTAAGATAGTGAGCTATCACAAAACCATGTAGCTTCACAGCTTGAAGCAACATCTCCCAGCAGCACTGTGCTCAACCTGGTGCAAACACAACACTAATTACTGACACCTGCCTCTGTTTCCTCATAATGCCTTCAGAATGCACTCTCTCACGTTTCCTGCATGCCTTATTGTCTTCTCTATCTGAGATAAGCTTCCACTTCCAAACTGGGCTTCCCCGAGTCATTGCTCCCTCTGAAAACCTGCCAGAGCTGTCTTGACATAGCTGGTCTTGATCTGCTTTTGTTCTGACCTGGGCTAGACCAGTTTTGTAGGTCAGCTGGACAGCCACCAAAATCTGCCAAGTTAATAGCCTGCAATGCTCTGGAAAAGTCCTCCAATGTTTGCTGAAATCTCTTCAACTATCCTTTTCTTCCTGCCTGTTCTCCATGAAAGCAGAGTAAAAGAACAACAAACATTCACAAGACTAAGAGGACCACCATTATTAGAAAAGCCAAGAAGTCAAAGGCACATATCAGCAGGTTCTCAGTTTTCTAAACTGTCCAAGAAACACCACTGTGAAAGCTTTTTAGAAACAACATAGTTCCTTTTCCACAAAAAAAAGAAAAACAACGTTGAGCACGCTACTGACTTTTTGAAGGGCTTTTGCAAGAGGAACAAAAAAAGGAAAAAAAGGAAAAAATAATAAAAAAAGAGGATAGTATTCCCATCTTTCTTCTGTCATAAGACAGATAGTTTTTTTCTTCTCTTACAGGTTTGATAAGAAATCTAGATTATTTTTTTTATAACATCTGTCCTGGGGGCCTCTTACATAGGCTTTATCCAAAGCAGAGGCGTACTTGTTTTGAAGTTTACATCAATTTAAATTACATATCCAAGAAGTCACCATGAAATAAGTTTCTGGGTTTCAATTTTAATTGAAGCGCCACACTCCGTTGTTTCATGAAGAGCAGCAAAAAAAATAAAAATCCAGCACTGTCCTTGGGTCCTACCAGGGCTCCACCCACTGAAGACAAGACTTGATTTTTCCCACTATCTCTAAATACACGTCTTTGCTAAAGTAAACCTACGATCCTGTAGCCTACACGAAACATATATCTACATGCTGTGCTGCTTTCTACACAAACTACTCGTTGCATCTACAGGTGTGAGAGAAAACACGGGCTAGACTTTTCTTTAGTACCATTTTCAGTGTGGAGGCAAAGGGAATCACCCAAGAGCTGACAGTCCTCCAGTGCCTCCCCGCGTGCCAGTGAAAACAGGTTCTCCCATAACTTCTTTGGACAGAATGGTGAAAAAATAAAAAAAAAAATAAAAAAAAATCATCTATTCGAGGCAGCAGAGAGTTAAGCAACAGTATGACCAAAGAAAGACCAATGATACACAGGTCTGAATGTAGTACCAACGAGGACACCAGCTATAGCACAGGTGTATTTACCCACAACAGGAAAAATCCAGTTTTCGTAAGCAGGGTAATGCAGAAAAGTCACGCTCTACGTTAATAAAAACATACGTTAACTAAAAGTCTCCAACCTCCTTTTTTTGTACCTTCACAACCTCTTTTAAACAGTACAAAGAAAAAAATAATAAGGCAAAATGTTATTTCTCTCCCTTTGGAAACGTTTTTATTATGCAGGAAGCCGCAAGAACGCATTAGGAAAATCTCACCACTGCCCAGATATGCAAGTGCTCAGATTATTAACACTGATCTGACAAGATGCTCCACAGGGCCTGAAAAGGAGTCCCTCTTCCTTTCCCTCCCTTAAAAAAAAAATATTAATAATCCTTTTTTCCCCCTCCCCTTTAAGAAAACCCAAACATTACAGACTCAAAGTATTCTTATGTACACACAGATCACACAAACCCTCCCCCAAGACCTTCTCCCACACACTGACCCAAATAATAAATGTAGCCATCCTGAAACGGGACAAACAGGATGTTCCAATGCTTAAGTGACACACTAACAAAACAGCGGGAAACAAAAGTTAATCTTTACCTGGAAGGGCTAAGTTATAGAGGGGAATATCCCAGAGCTTCTCTGGTAATCGTGACATCCATTGACCGTTTTCATGGCACAGATGAGCGGAGGTTTGCGAAGGGCCTTCCATTAGTGCCTGCTCTAGGACTTCACAGGGTGTTCTGGGAGGGAAAAGGAAAAGAAAAAGAATAAACCATTGCATATACTGGGGTTGAATTAATGCCATTGCACCTGTGCGGAACGGATTTATACACGCTATAAAATGTCAACCCTTCTCTCAAATAGTTGCAGCAAAATGTCAAGAGCTCCTCGGCCACAACATACACTGCTTTTGATAACATTGTCCCCCAGCACAATGCCAAGGGAGGGTTCCAGCTTCAGGCTTGTAGACTGACCAACTGAAAGAAAAAATAGAGCCAAGACAAATATGTGCAGCTTGGTTGGTATGGAGAAATGACTATCTACATTGGCAGTTGCGACATCATGAGGAGTAACCTACCTCCAGCATGAAACATCTGTTCCCTGACCCTTTGCAGCTCCCGGAGCGTGGCACTGGGACTGATGGCAGTACCAGGACTGGAGCTGGGTGTGCGACCTTCAGGCCCCTGGAGAACACTTACCTCAAAGCATTAATTCAGCTGTCACAACAATACCTCTAAGAAAAGCCTTGACAGAGATGTCAGGACATTGGATTTTCAGATCACGCTGGCTTCTGGGGTCAAAGAGTAAAACTTCCATCTTCTTCTTGTTTTGAGAAGATCTCCTGACATCTGTTCTTAACACCCCTACTGAGCCCATGATCACAAGTACTTCAGTTTGGTCAGACCTTCCTGAAAACTACTCTGAAACTGTTCTTCTTGGATCCAAGCCTCTCTGGGATCTTCTGCAAAATTTGCAATGGTCATGCAGGAGTTCCAGCAGGTGAAACCTAGCTGAGAAATCACGGTCATCGCCAGGGCCTACTAGAATTATCCTGTTCATTTTTCATTTTGTGTTCTCCCGGATGACACAGAACATGAAGGTGAGCCCCCCATGCCATTTTTTTTCTAGGATGTTCCTGAAGTTCAGGTGGTGTTCTTGAGGATGAAAGCCAGCCTTCTTTTTCACTTTTTTCAAGGCTTTAGCTATTTTTTCACAGTTATGTAGTGGGACTCTTTCTTTTAGATCCCGGCACAGTGTTTACCTATATTATTACATCTTTTTTAATCCTTTTTAAAAAAGCTGTCACTGTGAATGATTCCTTTTTGTCTGCTACTGCAATGTCCATCAGATATGTACTTGTGCAGGTTTTGTACTCTGCCAAACTTCCTCACTGGTCCCTGGTCCCTTTTGCGGCATCTTGGCACATTCATTCCTGAGATTGCTTCTCCCCAAAGTCTTCTTTGGCTTGCTTTTGGGAGGTGGCTGGTTTTTCTGGATTTACAAGTAACTCATGCTGTTTATATGAAGAAACTGTGGTTTCCTTAAATATGGTGCAATAGATTTTTGGGGTTCTTTTGGCAGTCGCATAGGGTCATCTGAAAGGCAACTTCAGGAATTGCATTCTTAAGTTTTATGTCCACACGGCATGTAACTGATAGTATCTGCTTTTATGTCTGCCAACGCATGTAGCATCACTTGTCCAGCCTGCCTTTGCTGTGCCTTTGGTGTGGCTTTGAACTGGCCTCACTGAGTACGGCCACCCCAGTTAAGAATGGGACCGTGATGACTGAGGGAAATGCCCAGCCACCCCTGGCGCAGTGACACAGGCTGCACGTGCCCGGTGTGCAACATGGGGTTTTCCTCCTGGTGAAGAGCAGCTACCTCTGAGGTTATCCATACACACAAGCCCATTGCATAAGCAGGAAAGAAGTGGTTTAAACCCTCTCTTGCTCCCTTTGTCTTCTTATTTTAAAAAAACAAATATTTGATGTGCAAAGTCAAGTGGAAAAACTCCCATGGATTTGTTTAGGAAAAAAAAAAGGTGCGGATCTTTTTTGTCCTGCATAAGGAAATGATCCCTATATGCCACACCTGGTATTCTTATTCTTGGAAAGAAGCTCAGATCTCAGGCAGACCAACTCACCCATCCTCTTGCTCTGCAATTTAACATGCCGAGCTTCTGCCTCCTGTAGACCCCTTGCTCAGTCAACAGATGTCTGCAGCTAATCTTGTCCCCTTTTTTGCTGTGTTTTGTGCTTCCTCAGACCACTGCTCACCCAGGCCTGCTCTGCTCTAGTCTACATACCATGGAGCATCAGCGCGGACGGGGGCTGCAGATGCTTAAAACGACATGGCTATTTCAGAGCTGCAAAAGATTGGACAGCCTTTCTCCTTCCCCAGCTTTGAAGCTGACAGGAGCTGTGAGGATGCAACACTCCAGCACATGGCAGCACTTATGTGGGTCCTGTACACAGTCTAGAGACCTGACTATAAGCACTGCTTTTTCTCTTTTCCTTGCGATCCACAGCTCCCTTTCCAGAGCCTTTGGGGCTGCCTAATTCCTCTGTTCCCCAAAGCCATCTATGCCCCGCCCAGAGCAGGCACACAGCCCCCCAGTGAGCAGCAGGGACCTGTAAGCCCCACCGGCCAGCCGCACCTCAGCCCGCCACAAGCTCCTTTGCACCAACAGCACTCCCAGGATGTGCCCGAGGGTGCAGGTTTACCTGCTGCCACCCTTCTCATATAATCATAGAATGGTTCAGGCTGGAAGGGACCTTGAAGATCATCCAGTTCGAACAACCCTGCCATGGGCAGCGACACCTCCCTCTAGACCAGGCTGCTCAAAGCCCCATCCAGCCTGGCCTTCAACACCTCCAGGGATGGGGCATCCACAACTTCTCTGGGCAACCTGTTCCAGTGTCCCACCACCCTCACAGGAAAGAATTTCTTCCTAATACCTAATGTAAATCTTCCCCTCTTTCGGTTTAAAACCATTACTCCTTGTCCTATCACTACACTCCCTGATAAAGATTCCCTCCCCATCTTTCCTGCAGGCTCCCTTTAGGTACTGGAAGGCTGCTATAAGGTCTCCCCAGAGCCTTCTCCTCTTTTCTCCCACCATGTGCTCTCACCGCTTCACTTGGGCTAATGCCGGCATAGTCCCACAGCTAACAGAAAAAAGCTGCTTTTCTGCCATGCTAGTCCCTTAGGCCAGCTCACCACAGAGTCAGAACAGCCCAGCGCTGGCCCACGCTGAGGAAGTCCCTGCGGAGTCAGCAAGCCCTGCCATCAGCTTTGTCAGGCTCTACAACAGACCCTCAGCATTGCCCAGCTGAAACCCACTGGGAGAAGGTTCTCAGCCTGGCACAGGCTGCCATCAATGCCCCAGTCTCTGCGGGACCAGGACGCTTCACAAGGAGGGTCCTGCTGGGCCTGGGGAAAGCCAGCAGAGATCAGGAACAGCAAGACCAAGCCATACTGTGGTCCTGCAAATGCAGGCATGTGAGAGACTCACATCTCATCCTCCTCTTCCTCCTCTTCTTCTTCCCACCTCCCTCCACAGCACCCTGAGGCTGGGGATGGCAGTCACTGGTGGTGCACAGCAGAAGCAGCAGCACCGCAGCCATCTGCTGACCAAGTCCCACACAGAAGTGACTGGACCAGATTTTTGGCCTGATCCCATGCGCAATGCATGCCCAAGATGCTCACACCACCACCACCTTCAAACTCAGCTGCTACTTGAGTTTGAGATGTGGGGTATCCTTCAGGGAGAAACCAAGGCTTGCCTGGAGGAATGAAATTACAACCGTGAAGTTACAACCATTAGCTACCACCTCTCATGACTAAATCCTAAACTTCCCCGTGTCTTTATTCCCCCCTTCCAGATGGGTAAGTCCACCCTACACACGTCGCCGTGATTAACTCCCCTCACTCCCCTCGTCCACACCAGCTTTCTGACCCGACCGCGGGCGGTCAGAGTGCAAGGCAGCAATTCCGTTTTGAGGACTCTACCGGGACACAAACAATAAACAAGCAATAAAGCACATAAATGCGCAAAGCCACTCTGGAGATCATGGTCCTCGAACCTCGGGAGCATCTGGTGGGATCTCACCCGCGCTGTGCCCAAAGCGTGCCTCGCACGCGCAGCCCCCCAGCGCTGGGCGACGGCCAAACGCCACGCCGTCCCGGGAGGCAGGTATAATTAATGAACGCTTGATGATGACGACATAAATTAAGACATTTGCTGCGGCAGACCCAGATGCTAAAGAACGTCACGGGAATTACAGGAAACGTTTTGAGGAGAACTACCCGCACCGCCACAGCGAGGAGCCGGCCGCCAGCCCCCCGCGAGGCAGGCGCGACACCACGGTGATGGGCTCAGCACCCAGTACCCTCCCCCCCCGCCCCCAACCCCGCTGACACCCCCGCGCCCAGCGGGGGTGACGGATTCCTTCCCCGCCCTTCTTTTTGCTGTTTTTTAGTTGTTTTACTTACTCCGATGAAGGATTTCGCTTCCATCTCAGTTCTTCATGGAGCCCGGCAGCGGGCAGGAGCCCCGGGCGCTGCCTGCAGTCGGATGGGGGGGGAGGAAGGGGGGGGGTCGGGCCAACCCCTGCCCCGCCCCGCCCCGGCCCGGTCAAGTGATCGCAGGTTTGAGGAAGGTGAAGGAGGGGTGAGAGAGATGAGGAGGAAGAGGAGGAGGAGGGGTGTGGGGGTAGGTCCCGGTGAAGTGGCGCAGGCGGGACGCTCAGCGGAGCCAATGTGTATTGCGGCGGGAGGGACCGGCGGAGGAACGCCGGGGGAACACCAAGTGACAGCATGAAGCCATCCTTCAGCTGCACTTAAAATCCAGTAATACAAAAAAGCTATATATACAAGTAACTTAATTGCTTGCTTTGCCAAACAGAGTTTCCATTTCTTCGGTTTGCAGAGCTAATACACGATTCCAGAGGGCTGGAGCACCTCTCCTGTGAGGACAGGCTGAGAGAGTTGGGGTTGTTCAGCCTGCAGAAGAGAAGGGTCTGGGGACACCTTATAGCCCCTTCCAGTACCTGAAGGGGGCCTACGGGAGAGATGGGGAGGGACTCTTTATCAGGGAGTGTAGTGACAGGACGAGGGGTAACGATTTTAAACTGAAAGAGGGGAGATTTAAATCAGATATTAGGAAGAAATTCTTTCCTGTGAGGGTGGTGGGACACTGGAACAGGTTGCCCAGAGAAGTTGTGGATGCCCCATCCCTGGAGGTGTTGAAGGCCAGGCTGGATGGGGCTTTGAGCAGCCTGGTGTAGTGGGAGGTGTCGCTGCCCATGGCAGGGGGGGTGGAACTGGATGATCTTTAAAGTCCCTTCCAACCCAAACCATTCTGTGATTCACTAATTCTTTCCCTCCTCATTAGCTCGTACAGCCTGTCCATTGTGCTCCTTAATGCAAGGATGTATTTTCCAGATACTCCTTTTTCACTATCTCATTTTTGCATGAGGCAGAGCAAAAGGAAGAGCAGTGTTCTTGTACAGAGCCAAACTTCTTGCACCAGCAGCTGGACCAGGTTAAAATTCAGCTAACCAAGTCATTCCCGTTAGTGAGCCCCAGGACAGCAGGGCTG
The DNA here is from genome assembly GCA_008658365.1 of Alca torda. Lineage (NCBI taxonomy): Eukaryota > Metazoa > Chordata > Aves > Charadriiformes > Alcidae > Alca > Alca torda. Next base: position 142,065,557 of record CM018076.1, read on the forward strand.
CCCGGGCTTCAGAGTTATGCCGCGGTTCAGACTGCTGCTTATGTATCAACTCCTAGAGAGTATCACAGGACTTGCTGGAGGTAGGTGCAGAATAGATGTGCAGGAGGTTGTAAAGCTAAGCATAAAAAAAGGACGAAATGACAAAAGGGATGAATCAGAGCAAAGGAGAAGGTAATAAAGAAAAGATGCTACTTAAAGGCTGCATGGTTTTGCACTGCTATGATAGGAAGTAGCTGAGAACAGTTACAGGAGAAGTATTCCTGTGCTCTTCATGGAGTGAAATAAATGGGAAAGTATTTCAAACAGGAAAAGTTAGGAGGAAAAAATCAGACAAAGTCAACTTTAATTCTTCATTTGCTTAGAAATTTAAGACTATGAAGGTGTGACAAAACAGCAGTAAGGTGACCTCTGGATACCACCATGACAAATACAGTACAGCCAGACGTGGTTCTGGTCTTGTAAAGCCAACCTGTGTGAAGTTGTTAGGACTAGCAGGGAAAACACGACTGCGGAAAGGAAAATTTAAAAGCTATTTTTGTGTTGATTTGTAATGAAAAACAGAAAACTCAAAAAGAACCATGAAACTGAAAGCCCAAAACATTTTATTCTGGAGGCATTACAACAGGACTGTAGTAACGTGAAGTATCTGCTGACTGATGTGGAAACGATCTTGCAGGTCTCACCTCAATGGAAATACTCTATCAGAAAATCTCAAGCCCTCTCCAAACCCTCCTAATTCCCATCCTTTCGAGTCTGAGTCTGGATCTCAGTTCTTCTTCATTTGCACTGGAATTACTGGAGATGTCAAGTGAGTTGCTCCTAGTGTAGTCCTGAGATCACAGTCTCTCTAGGGGGATTTAGGAAGCCCATAAAACGAGGAATGACAGGAAATTAATCAGCAAGCGATTAATCCCTGAATAAGCATGTCTCCTAAGGAGGGGTCAAGGCAAGGATAACTTTTAGCAATATTTGCAGAAATAATGATTTCAGCAGGTTTCAGGATGATGAAGCTGGGGAATGAAAAAGCCCAAGATTTCTCAACCCCCCTCACAAAATGAATGTCTGCATTAAAAAAAAAAATTATAGCGGAGTTCAAAAGTATTGGACACAGAAGAATTTACTCAGAAGGAGCTTATCAGATTGTGAAACATTCAGTAGTGAAAAGGGTTGAAGCTGGTAACATCTGGGAGAGTCAAAGAGGCAGATACAGAAGCTTCAGCATGGGCATTGATGGAAGCGCAGTGCTTGATAGCTGTGGATCAGAGTGAAATATTTCTGGTTTGTTAGTCAGGGTAACACCAGTCACAGAGACTTAAACTGGACTCTATATGTTTAAACAGCTTTGGCTTCCTACAATACACTGCACCCACTCTGAGCGAAGTCAGTTGATTTTCCAGAGGACTTAAAGGTTTATGAGATTTTTTGAATGTGAAATTTTTTTCTTCCATCCCAGTTTTTTTTATTTTCAAACATGGCACACCTTTTCACTACACTGTAGCATACAAAAACACCACTAAGCATTTAAACAGCCCTAACTGAATTCCCTGGATTTGGGGTGTTTGTTCTGGGGACGTTTGCAACACTCCGGCAATGTGTGTGTTTGCTCCTGCCCTGACTTACTGATAAGTCCTCTCAACCCTCACCTAATTTCTGTCTTTGGGAACAAATAAACAGCTTAATATTTCTGAGAGGAGGTTGTATATCTAGCGGCAGCAGCCGTGATGGCTCCTGAGAGCGAGGGCATCGGCGGGGAGGCAGCCTGCAGCACTAGGGAGGTCACTCTGGGCAATAAAAATACCTGGGAAGAAAAATGCAGCCCAGACCTGCTGGGAACTGGTTTCTGGTTCACTGTGTTTGCTTCTGGGGTTGCCGGACCACAATGGCTACTCTAAGCTTGCAGTGCCGTGAGCGGGACCATGGTGACGCTGGGGCCCACAGTACGGAGTCCTCCTTTGGACCTGATCCTCATGCTTAACGAGGTGCCTCTGATAATCCAGCACCAGCCAGCAGGAAACCTTAGGCAGAAGGATTTGGGTGGGATTTAGGTTGCCCGAACACATCGTAGTGTGCCAATGCCATCATGAAGAAAGAGCCCCGGTTTATTTGCAACAGGCAAATTCAGTGGTAAGATTCAATGGCTGGTAAAAATGCTGCTGTGATGGTGGGACACGGGGTGCGATACTGGTCCCTTCACGTGATGGATTCTCAAGCGCCAGGGCTACATGAGATGGGGTGGTTTTTTTCTCATCAGGGTTTTGCAACATGAGGGAAATGTTTTGACTTACTTTAAAATAACAGAAAGGAGAAGAAAAATTAGAGTTGAATTTTATTAGCTAAATTTTAATTGAAATTTTTTAAAAAGAAAATATTTGAAAAATAAATTCTTCAGATTCATCCAATATGATACCAATGTCACCAATGTCAGCTGAGGCTTCAGTGGGCTTGGGGCAAGGCCCAGGCAAAACAATTTTCCTCTCAAGCAGAAGCAACTGAGATTTTAATCTCAATTTAACTACACCAGTGTTGAGAAGAGGGGTTAAAATGCCATAAAAAACATTTAGTAAAGCCAGTTTGCTTCACGTCTGGCACCAACAGTGTTTAAAACAAGACACTAGAATCCCTTCCAAGAGGTCAAATGCAAAATGGGTTGAGCACTGGAGTTGTGCGGTGCCAGGAGGGGAAGGGCTGGAGAAATGACACAGGTTTCCTTACCCCATGGGACAGAGTCTTGCAACCTTCATGTTAAAAAGGGTGTTTTCTTGTGGCACATCCTCTTAGGATCTTGGGGTCCTTCACAAACACTCATTCATCTTTGTGATGCCCCACTGGTGAGCAATTTTAGAGCTGAAGGAACACACAAGAGGAGGAAGGGAGACACGAGCAGAAGGAGAGGGCTGACACTGCACTGCCCCACAGACACACCAGCTGAGCAAAGCTGCTGCCCTGGAGGCTGGGGTTTGAAGTAGTAACGTATCTCTGGCAGGGGAAAAAAAAAAAAATTACACTTCAGGGGAAAAGGGCAAGAAACTCTTCCAACAGACCGCCTGCTCACAGTCAACTAATTCAGCAACGGAGGTAAATCTTAGCAAATCAGGGGGAAAGAGATTGAGCTGGCCACATTAGGTCTGCAGGGCAAGCCTGTGGGACTGATTGTCTGGTGGTCACTTTGTGATAGCAAAGCCTGTGAGAGTCCCACAGTTGAAGCCAGCTCTGATAGTCAGGGAGAGACAGGAACTATGAGGTGGTACTGGTTCTTCTTGTCACATTGCAAATAGATAATCAACGTTGTCCACTGGGCCAGTGGATCAGCAGATCACAAAGGGACAGCTGGCATATGGAGGCACAGGAGAGCCGCTTATACTCTCCTGCTAAAAAGAGACGCTTGAGGGGGAGATAAACAAACTTCTCTCCTCAGACCCAGCATCTGAGAAGATATGAACAAGAGGAGAACCAGGTTTTACTGCTAGAACCCATTCCAACAGAGAGAGAGAAACAGGGGAGACAGAGGAAATAAATGTATTCCTGTCCACTAGAAAGGATTTCCAGTAACACAGGGAGAATGGAAACCTCCCTCTCTCATTCCTCCCTTTGCTCTGTCAATCTGTTATCTAGTCCTTCAAAATTGTGCAGACAAGGTAAATTCCTGAGCTACTTTTTTACCACACACTTCATTCTGCATGAATATACATTTTAATTTTTAATTTTTTTTTTTTTTTTGGTAGATGGGACAGGTCAGAAACAAAACCCTCTACTCTGATGCCCTGATCCCTGGAGAAGCTGAAGCGACAACCTAGGCCACTGCATCCAAGAAGGCAGCTCTCAGAGAGGCAGCAGCCCAGGCAGGATGGGGGGCTGCAGATTTACCCTGGAAAAGGCAAGACTACCAAGACACTGTGCCCTGCCCGTGTCTTTCCTGGGTGCAGCTCCTAACTTGATGGCAGACTGTGGGGAGGAGGGGGAAGGACTCTCTTTTTGCTTAAATTGGTCACTACAGTGAAGCTGAGGTAGGAAGTTGCGTGTCCTTCAGCAGCCATGAACAACATCCCACCTTCTTCCTGGCATCAGTTGTGAAAACTAGGTGTCTGTGTCCTCAGGGAAGAAAACCTTTGATACTGGGAAAAGGTTGAAGCTAAGAGTGCCTGGATCTTTGAGACCTTAACTCCTGTGGTTCTCATGTAGGTTAAGCCTTGATGGCTCCAGGCTCGTAACGGATCTTTGGGGAATAACTGTGAATATTCTTCTGAAGTTGGTGGGTTCTTTTTCTGCCATGCATTTCCGATTTGTACTGTCAACCATAACCATAGCCTGCTGTGGAGCAAGACCTTTTAAGGGCCCCACCTCAGCAATTTCACAGATGTGGTGCTTCTGTTTGGTCTCTGCGTGCATTTTGTATGTATCAGTTCACATGAGCAAGAGCACGGAAGGCTGGATGTCTTGGGCAGTGCAGGCACTATCTGCAGTGACCTGCAGTTGAAGTTCATCTTCCAGCAGGACTTCACGCTGCGAACAGTACAAGTCATCCATGGCAGAGAATTTAGGTGCAGGGCTGGTAGCAGCTGAGCTCAGGATGTCGGTCCGGGTCAAACGTTGCTAATATTAAAGGCTAAGATCTACAACAGAAAAATGACATAAGTTTCCAAAGGGGCCAGATAACCTAAGAAAGTACTTCATCTTTTATTACATTTATTTATTTGATTACAGAGTAACAAAGCACCATTGTGACCTCCCACACTACCCCAGGGCAGTAATTTATAGCATAGTCATTTATAAACTACTATATATAACTACTATATATATTAGTGGGCCTTTTTTTTTCTGTCAACAAGGACTAAAACCCACTGTCCATTGGTGGGTTTTCCACTGGTAGTTGGAATGTGGAGCTGAAAACTTGCACAAGATACACAAGGGCTACAGCTACTGGGGCAGTCCCACTCTTGCACGCTCAGAATAGCAGCTCAGCTGGAATTGTATGTAAAAACATTCCAGTTAACATTTCCCGCCTACAGACCAAGTCTGTGTTATGTTTTATCTTGCCTGAGCTAATTCATCAATATCCAGGTGTACACTCAATATGGCCCATCTTCCCCAAACTTTGTAAGAATAATATAATAAGTACCCTTCAAGTTGTTATACGACATTTTTGGTTAGGGGATGTTGCTAGCACTGCCGTGCACAACACGCAGACTGCAATGTTGCCTGGCCACAAAAGCAGCTTTGCCAAGCCTCAAAATACAATGTTAACAAACCACCTTCTATTAAAAGCAATGGTAAAAAGCCACCTCAAGGCACTGGAAGATCAGCAGTTTCCTGAATGAATGTCACTGTTTGTGTTTGAGGAAGGAGACACAAGCAGACAGAGAGGAGCTGCTCTAGCAGTGACCAAACCCCACCTGACTGTCATTTGTTTCCTCCCATTTTCCACAGCAGTTTTCTTTCAGTTGGGCTCGAGACGCACTAAGGCTTTTCTAACCATGCCCTGCCCTATCAGGAAAAAAATCCACTGCCTCTTATAAACAAATCAAACCCTACACAAGACTTAAGTCTGAAGACTATGTGGTTTGGCAATTGGTGTTTCCATGGACTAGGATGTTCCTGACTGTTGGCTTTTGCTGTAAAAACAAAGCTTTCTTTTTCCTTACAGTTATATACCTCCGTATCTATTTTACCTGCAGTGATCATGGCAATGGCAACTAATCAATTCCTAGTAATAAAGCACAGTAATAAATCTCACTTGCAGGAGCTTATGAGCACATTTATTACAGTACACACGTTAGAAGCTGCACAGAGCAAGAACATTTGCGTCAAGTTGAAACGCAAGTTTTTCCCGTTCCCTGGCTGCAAGTGAAGAACATGATGGCCCGCCCACTCTTCACTGCTGCACTTACTTTTTTTATATGAATAGCTGTGCTTTGGGATGAGATAATTTCATCCAGTTCTTGGGCGTGACGAGAAACATCATCCACAGATTCAGAAATTACTATAAACATACTTGAAGCATTTCTGATCCTGAAATGGTCCTCAGGTTCCCCTCATGCAGACAGAACTTTGTATCAGGCTACAGGGTTAGAACCTTATTTTCCGCCTCTGCTCGGTACCGAAAGGAAGCTCACATAAAGCCCAGGGCTCAACTAACGGGGAAAGGAGGTTAACACAAACCCAAACAAGTGATGGTTTATAGGAAATAGAATTTGGCAACTAGGGGTTTTGTTTCGTTTTGGCTTGGGGTTTTTTTTTATGGAAATGAGATTTATGCAGTTGCCATATCTTGTACTGTCTTTCTTCCTATTTTCTTGCCCCCAGCACTTTTGAAACCACAAGCTGAGTTCAACCAAAATTATATCAGCCATAGCAGGAGATTCTTGAAAAAAGCCTTTCTTTAATGTTTTGATAACTTCATTAACAGGCCCTTGAGTTCTGGGCCAAATGCAGAGGAGCAGACATTGCTTGTCTCCTGTGGCGGTCGCATGGTAGGACCAAGAGGGCAGAAAGTTCAAGAAAGTTTATTTTCTCTTTCTTCCCTCAGCCATAGCTGGAGGGGGCTGGTCGCCTTGCGGACAGCTGTACACCATAAGGTGTGCTTGCTGCTAGGACCCTGTCTAGAAAGACCTCTCGGTGATTCGGCTTTTTGGGCCTTTGTGGGCCTTTACATCTGAGATCCTGCAGTCATCTCCTCGTGTAGTCCTGCAGCACCAAGCGGAGCAAGCCCTGAGCAGCCCATCCCACCCCAGAGCCGCCCAGCTTTGGCAGGAGGTTGGACTGGAGACCTCCTACGAGGGTCCTACCAGCCCGAGCTGCACTGTGAGCCTGCGGCCACGTCCCAGGCCAGGAGACAGGACCAGACAAACACAGTTAAAGCCAAACAGTGCTAGCCTCATGGGACATACAATTTGCCAGACTAACCTGATTTTCAGATTGGGTTTCTTTTTAGCAGGTGAGGTACATACAGCCACAGTGTTGTACGCCTGTCTCTCCTCCCATCTTATCTTCTCTTTCTTCCTGGCAATTTCTGAGCACAAGTTAAATTCCCTCTAAAGTCAACAGAGAGAAAAGAGCACAACTAACACGCCATTCATCTAACCTATTTCAGATTGGCTCAAATGGAGACATAGTGCTACTGAAGTTTTCCAGCTGGTTCCCACCCCCTGGGAGCCCTTCCTAAGGGCACCATTTTACTAAAGACTCACATTACAGTTGCCCTTACTTTTTCAGTGGAATAACCTTGGTCTTCAACCTCACTTTTCTTCCTGCTGCTTGTCCCTTTCTTTTTCATTGCTGATCATCTCAGCAAGGAAACTCAGTCATAGAATCATAGAATTACCCAGGCTGGAAGGGACCTTTCAGATCACCTAGTCCAACCATCAACCTATCTCTGACAAAAAACATCACTAAACCATATCTCTAAGCGCTATGTCTACCCGTCTTTTAAATACCTCCAGGGATGGTGCCTCAACCACTTCCCTGGGCAGCCTGTCATCTTTCAAAATATCTGCTTTCCTTAGTACAATCAGCCAAAGGATGCAAAAAGTTCTGCCTTGTACATGTAAGCTTGCTCCTTTCCAAACCTTTCTCCTACTGGATCCTGTGATCTGCAAGGACTATACCTACAGCTCGGGACAAAAAGCTGTTTCTCAGCTCTAGGGTTGAGGAGCACAATAGGGTTGTGTTCCAAACCTATGCCAAGGTGAGATCCAGCCATGCACACGAATCTCTGTGCTTCTCATTTCTGTACCAGGAGTTCGAGCAGGTCCCCTAATTTGGACAATCAGGAGAGGAGAGCCTGTACTTCAGGACAGAGGCAGCTGAAGACACTGCAAGTTTTTTGCCCATGATAGGAAGTATGATAAATTTAAAACAGTCACCCACGGTGTCTCACAGTGGCACTGTAAGGCAGGTAGAGAATTCAGCAAGGTACCACCGTGGTAGAGTGGAGCACAGACGAGAGGTGGTGGTTGGAAAGCAAACAGACAACTAAAAATGAAACGTGGTTCTGCTGACTCTGCATTCCCATTTTACCCACGAAGTGGACTACTGGGAAGGGCAAGTGCTTGTGCCATGTTCCTACTACTGTAGCTTGAAAGCAGATTGTGACATCATTAGTTAAAGCTATGACATCTCTCTAGGGCTGGGCGAAGGGGAAAGCAATGGTCCTAAATGGATAAAAAAATGTCTGAGAACTTATCCGTAAGGCATCAGAATATGCAAAGCCTGCTCACTTCACCCGGCAGTCCTGAGCTTCCTTGTTTTTAAAATGAAAGTGAGCATAAAATCCCCTAAATGATTTCAGGCTTGCAGCTGTTAGCACGAGGTTGAGAAATGCAAGTCCCTTACAGCCTCAACACCCTTTGCTCTCACAGACAGAGTTTAGGAGAGGGTAATTCTACAGGAAACATAAGATACAGCCAGACAAGCACATTCATGCAGCAGTCTATGTTCCCTTTCATTGCCTTGCTTACCAGACCATGACTCCTTAGTGAACCAAGAGCAGTGATGTACTTGTGTCAAAATGCTGGTGTACAACAGGAGAACTGTGAACTTGCAGCTTACCTTTGCTCAAGTGTTAATTATGGGCTCTGTATACCACCAAGATTCGCCTTGATGGCAAGCATTGGTGGTGAGGATGTTCTTCCCTCAGTTCCTCCAGTGTGGGCTTTCTACCCATGCTTTCAAAGAAGAGCAGACCAACAGTGGTGCAAACAGACAGACGGACAGAGCTGCTATCTTAACGGCATGCATCAGTGGAACCACCCCAACAGCAGAAGCACCCAGCTTGTGCAAGGCCATGGCATGATAATCATGGCTAAGCAGATGTATTTGCACAATCTCCAGTTATTATTTAACCCAACACCTAGGGAAAAATGTCAGGCTATTGTCTTGCAAAAGTGCAGAGTGATGTCAAGGGCCATAAAATTTCTTACACAAGCTTTCTCAATTCAAGCTCAGAAAAACACAAATAAAAACGTGAGTCACATATTCTGACAGAGCAGCTGAGTCTCAGCCTCCACTTCCAGCAGCGCATGCGTGAGCAGGCATGTCCCTGCATATTATGGTCCTTCTCGTCTTCATTAGGCAGGTTTCCTTCCAAAACAAAAGCTAACCATTTTGCTCGCTACATGAGAAAGAGGGCTGGAGAGCCTCTTTATTTCTCCACTATTCTTTAGAACTTATCTCCAAAGGCTAGCCCATGGGCAACAGGCAGAGCTTCTCTTTGAAACGCGTGCAGATGGACAGAAGTAAAAAAGAAATATGGATACATATATTTTCCCACAGTTACTCAGTGAGCCTAAGGAAGTCTCTGAGGAGTTTCTTAAATGCACAGAACATCCCCCCAAGTTGTGCATGCACATGCCCCCAGGGGAATGGAGAGGAATACAGATATCTCCTAAACAGAAATTTCCCAAGTATTTAGTCCTTGTATGGGCATATGGCAAAGGAAAGCTCCTCATACTAGGGCAGCCAAAGTTCACATAGCCATCTCCCACTGTCCTCCCTCCCTACACATACACAGTCTTCATTTTCCTGAGGGTATTGTGCTCTTTAGCAGCATTTTGATTGCTTCACCCATCAGATCTTGCCATCACCTGGAGTTTCATCTGAGGCAAACCTGGCACACACCTGGAAGTCGTCCCTGACAAAGGATTGGAGCCACACGGCAGAGGCTGTTGTAGAGAGCAACCCGTAGAGAGCAAGTCATCCCATCCCAAACTAAAATCAAACAAACTGCAGCCTAGAAATGCCCATTTCTCTCCGTCAGGCTCCTTTAATGCTTATCGCAACTAGCTCCCCTGACAAGCTGTCTCCAGGAGAGATGAAGCTCTAACTGGAGCTAATTGGTCAAAGTCGCTTTAGGGTGTTGCAGAGAAGTTTGTTGCCAGCAGGCCAACACTGCGTGAACAGGCATGAATGCTGGTTCCTACTGGATCAACATACTACGAGGGACGAGGGGATGTGTCAGTTCAAAACAGGCTGGAGTCAGGCACGGGCACGCAGTTCACCATTAGCCAGAGCATCTGACAGAGATGTTGTGCGTGCTTTTCCTTTACAGCTTGGCTTTATGCCAGCTGCAGAAAGACAGACAGACAGACAGACAGACAATACCTGGTCCATCACAGAGCCTGCTGGTACAAGAGAAATTGCCCAGCTTTTTCGGCATATTTAAAACATCTGATTGAGGGTTTTTCATAGAATAATAGAATCATAGAATGGTTTGGGTTGGAAGGGGCCTTAAAGATCATCTAGTTCCAACCCCCCTGCCATGGGCAGCGACACCTCCCGCTACACCAGGCTGCTCAAAGCCCCATCCAGCCTGGCCTTCAACACTTCCAGGGATGGGGCATCCACAGCTTCTCTGGGCAGCCTGTTCCAGTGTCTCACCACCCTCACAGTAAAGAATTTCTTCCTAATATCTAATCTAGACCTACCCTCTTCCAGTATAAAACTGTTACCCCTCGTCCTATCGCTCCACTCCCTGATAGAGTCCCTCTCCATCTTTCCTGTAGGCCCCCTTCAGGTACTGGAAGGCTGCTATAAGTTGTCCCCAGAGCCTTCTCTTCTCCAGGCTGAACAACCCCAATCCTCTCAGCCCGTCTTCATAGGAGAGGTGCTCCAGCCCTCTGATCATCTTCATGACCCTCCTCTGGACTCGCTTCACCAGGTCCATGTCTTTCCTGTGCTGAGGACCCCAGAGCTGGACACAGTGCTCCAGGTGGGGTCTCATGAGAGTGGAGTAGAGGGGCAGAATCACCTCCCTCAACCTGCTGGCCACACTCCTTTTGATGCAGCCCAGGATGCAGCTGGTTTTCTGGGCTGTGAGCTCACATTTCCAGCTCATGTTGAGCTTCTCATCAACCAACACCCCCAAGTCCTTCTTCTCGGGGCTGCTCTCAATCCATTTGTGCATGGGATTGCCCTGACCCACATGTAGGACTTTTTATAGGAAGCCAACACAGTCATTATGCCCAAGAACTGTGAATTGGTTGAAGAGTCACGGTGTTAGATTCACTGTGGCATCGGAATATGGTTTCATCATGAACTGATTCTGCGATTCTGCCTCAAGTCTTGTCTCAGATGTATCATCTATTTTCTAGACTATTAAATTCAGGATTTAAAAGGAGTTTCAGTAAGAAAGGATGATGCCAACAGAGGTCAGTGCATCACCATAATTCAGTCTCCTAATCTTATCTGGTAAAAATAGTTCACCTTGTAGATCATGGGGTTTTTTTAAATGGGGGAAGTGATTTAAAAGATATTTGTAAGTAACATCTTTTAAGACAAATCATCCTAAGAATAATATTCCTAAGAATAATAATAGAAGAAGAACGAACAAAAAACCTCCCTATTTTTAAAGGAAAAGAAATAACTTTAGTGAACCTAGCATTTTCTGACATTAATTCCTCCTCCACCCCTCAACCACACACAAACATGTAAAGCAGATGCTGATAATAAATGAGAAGTTTATAAAATTACCCTATGTGGTTTTAGTTATTAGAAAGGTCACTAACATGACAGGAAATGTACCTTATGAACTACAGCTCACCTTAGGATATTGCCTTTTCATCAACAAGCAACTGTACATGGAAATGTGCAGTTGAAATGGATAAAGCCATTTTTCAAAGTAAACAGAAGGTTTACTTTCTGCCCTGTTGTGAAATCCCTAGTGACAGATTGTCGAAAATAGAAACTCTTTTCTCAGTGACCTGCCTCTTAAGGAAAATCAAGAGCAAATTCCTAGGACAGCCACCTCAACACCACCCCTGGCAGCTTCAGTGCCTGCATGCTGAGCAGAGATCACCTATGCTGAAGAAGTGGTAAGGACACGCTCAGAGCTGACTCCAGTTACTCCCACTCACGCTTGTGAAAGTGGGTGCAAACAGACCTCGCTGGCATTGGCAGCGAGTGGGAGGAGGATGGAGCAAGAGCAGCAGCAGCCAGAGGAGGAAAGATGGAGTCTGCAGGGCTTGCTATCAGCTTTCCTGGGCATTAATTTTTGCCTTCCTCTCTCTCAACAGTTACTCCCACTAACTCCCTTTACCAGCCCCTACTGAGTCCCCATGTCACCAAAACCCACTAGGTGTTAGTGGAGTAGGAGGCGGCAGATGGGGCTCTGCTGGGCCTTTCCAAATCTGCTAAAGATTTCTTAAGCAATCCTGTTTGTGCCTCAGTTACCCAAGAGCGGAGATGACAGCGCTGATGCCTCTCAAGGTCTTCCAGGCAGACGGTCTTTGTGTACCTGTACCAAGTTTTCTCTATCAGGGTATCAGCTGTCCTTGGTGTCCTCTACACCCCACTCTCACACCAGCAGTGTAATGAACATCATGTGCTGCAGAGAGGGTTATTAATCACGGAAAAGGAAGCTCTTATCAAATGAGGGGGAACAAATTGAGCAATGGCAGGCTCCAGCATCCCTTAACCGAGAGGACTCTTATGCCAACCTACATAAACCTTCCCTTGAGAATAGAGCTTAGAGAAGTCCTCTAAGCACCGAGAAGATAGAATTGACCACTGTCACTCTCAGCTCACTGCCCAAAGTGAGACACAAGCCTACGCCATCACTCAGTGATCTCCCAGGTAACATTTTAACCTTTTGGCCAATGCCACAGACCTTTGAGAGAGAAGTCCAGGTCACCAGAACACTAAGGTGGGATTCAGCTCATCCAACTGCACACGTGCTTGCAGTGTAGATGTCTACTGATGTCTCCACAGCTAAGACTCCTTTTGCAATCAAAGGGAGTAGATAATTAAAAGGTGCAATTCACTAGCCTCTAGTAGACATCTAAAATCAGTCTGCTAAGTAATACCCTAGAGCTGCCTATTTCTCTTCTCCACACAGTGAAGAATTTGTTGGTTTTAAAGCAATAACCTTTCATCAAAGAGCACAAACGAGCTGTCTGGAGAAGTGGAGAGAGCCCTCGCCCAGGTGGGAGTCTGGCAGAGGGGACAAGAGCACACAGCTGTGGCCAGTCATCCCTGGAGCAGTGCCTGCAGAGTATTAAGTGATCCCACGCTGGAAGACACAATTCCAAATCACAAATTGTTCCAGGCCACCAAAAGTACAACCTTTTCCCAAGCCAAGATAGCACAGTCAAGTTTGTCCATAGCGCCCTATTTTATTTTATTTTTTGACAGAAGGAGTAATTTATGCTGAATCACTAAAAAAAAAAAACAAAACCAAAACCAAACAAAACAAAACAAAAAACAAATAAACAAAAAAACCCACTGTCCCCAAAACCATCATGGTACAGTATCATCTTAAGCTAATTTCATGTTTTTCACTCCTTTTCTCCACAGCAATATCCCAGGTCATCTGGAGCTCCCATCTGTGGTTTGTAACTCCTAAGAGAAAGCAAAAACCCGCTCGAGCCTTTCTGTACATGCATTGAAAAGACAATTTTATGTCATATTTCCAGTGACTGTGGCTGTACTGGCTTTCCTGGGTTCTCGTGACATGAGCAAGTCCAAGCTGCTCCAAAGAAGCATGTGCAAGTGCTGGGGCAGGATAGGGTAGAAAGAAGACTGAAGAGGGATCTAGGTACAGGAACGAAGCATGGCATAAGGCCAGGGGTGGGCAAAGTTAGTCTGCCCTTTCCCTGCCACACAGCATCTGGCAGGGCATTCAGGAGATAAATTTAAATACTCTCAGACCAGAGAATGCTTCCCAAGATGGCCAGCATCTCAAAACAGAAACCAGCCCAGCACCTCATAATACAGGCAAGGCTCCCCTCCCCTTATCTGTTCCAGACAAACCTCACACTCCATGGCTTTCTTGTAACCAACTTTCACGGCTCCAAACTCTTAATGTGACCATGTCACTCCAATGGCATTGACATGGGGATAACTCCATCATCCTCCATAGTCCCACACCCTGCACCAACACTTCTTACCACATTAAATACAAATCGGTCCATCGTGGACCAGCCCCGCTGTTTGGGTCTGAGGTGTTTTATAAAAGAGAGAAGGTCTTTGCAAAAAGTATGGGAGAGGAGCTACCCTCTCCCACAGCTTTTCCCCCACCATGGTCTCCCTTTGGATATAAGAAACTATCGGCAGGCAAGCAAGGTCCTGCAGAGGATGGAACAAGCATTTTCATTTCCCTCTGTCTTAAGTGTCCCTCCAGGTACAATTTTTTCAGTTCAAGCTTTACTTCCAAATTACAGAACTCACCCACCTTTTCCCATATCTGCTGGCAACATGTCCTTCCCTTCTCTGTGCCTTCACATTTCTCTTCATCATCACCTCAGTTTCCATATTAAATCTCACCTCTGATAGCTCTTTCTCTTTCTCTTCATCTTAAAATCCTCCCAGTGTATCAATGCTGTGATATCAACTCTTTCCAGAAGATACCACAGTCTTGACAGGGTATTCACCCATATCCTCTCTTCCCTAGCATGACTTAGGTACTTCTAAACACAGAGTTGAATACTTTCTTCATTAAGAAAGCAGCAGCTGATGAGGCTGAGGGTCTTACATCTCCTCAGAGGTTATCACTGCTTGCATTTACAGCTCACATGGGCCTTATTTTGGTGCAGGAGGAGAACCTGATATCAACACCAACTGTTTCTTTGAATTTTGGGTTGTCAATATTGCAACACACAGCATAAACAAACTCAGTAAGCCAGTACTTTAAGCAGCTCAAGCAATCTACAATATCTTAGACAAAGTAAATTAATCCACAGCTGTTTCCGCCCTTCAGCCGTTCTTTTGTGGACACCCCATTCCTGCTCATACACCTCCCAAGAAGATGCCTCTTGCTCCTGCAGCCATTTTCCCATCTGCTGACCAAAGTCACCCCGCAGGTCATCCAGTAGTCCTGTTAACAATTCATAGGGCAAGTGGCTTCTCATTTTCCAAGAGTGTTTTCATGTGAATGGAGGTTCAAAGTTCTGTGTCCCTCCTTTGTAGGTAGGCTGTGCATTATTAGCCTCTGAAATCTCAGTCCATCTTGACACAGAGAGATAACAGCAAGAAGGCAGCAAAGATCTGGATTCAAAGTTGTGTTTGTAAGTCTGACACTGATGTGAGTACGGAGCATGATAGGGCCAAGGTAAAATAAACAAACTATGCAAAGCCAGGTCATTTCAGCAGGGCAGCTACCTCTGTTCTGCCAGGGACCTGTTTACCCACAGTAGGTAGCACTTGTGAACTTTTTTAAGTCAGCTGCTTTCTGTCTGTCCTCTCTCTCATTAGCAAAGAGACCCTCTTTACAGTTTCTCTTTAAGATGAAGTAGGTAATCAGAACAAGAAATAGATAAACAAAGATTGCTAGAATAATCATTATGTCTCCTTATCCAGGATTAAGAAATACGTTCACGTCTTCTTTCCTGCACGGAGTCCTAGGCACAACAGTAAAAGCCGGTGAAGCAAAGCCCACATCCTTGTATTTGCCAGTTCCAGGCCTGTGGCAGCCCACGGGTGCAGCAGCAATGCCAGCACAGCTGTGATGTTTAACTAGCTTCATTCACGTCCTAGCTGCACTTATGAATATTTGGAGGCCCTCAGTTTACATTTAATAGGTTTTCTCAAAGACACGTCTCTTCGGGAAGGCAAGAAAAGGCAGTCAGGTTGTCCCACAAGGGCTAGAAAACCTACCCTAGAAAACCAGTTGAAAGCCTATTCCCAACACACACAAAGGCTTGCAACAGAAGTAAGTTTATCCAGCCTGATATAGGTTAAATACACATTAAACACAGTAAATACTTAGAAAAGCTTATAAAAGGCAGAACGTACAGACCAATCCCTTACAAGGGAAGCCAGCTCCCATCAGTCACTGCTATCTTGTTGACAAGCTGGTTTATGTTCTGCCTGTGATCCACGCTGGGGAGATACTCCATCAGTAGGTTACCCCTGAGCAGGCAGCATCCTCCCTGCCGTGCTTCTCACCGTGTGGGGCTGACCCACACCAACCAAGTGCGAGTCACCCAGTGACCGTCTCAGAGTGTGTCCAAGGACTATAGATACCATATTGTTCCCTACACACACAAAGGGAATGAACTCAGTCCCACACATCCTTCCTTCATGTCTTCGTCATGCTCAAGGCAAAAGGCCTTTGCCTCACTTTGGTTAACGATGCTGGAGAATAGTCCCACCGTGGTTTTCAACCAATGCTTTTTTTTTTTTTTTAGGAAGCGAAATCACAAAACAGGAACTTCTGAAATCTGAAGAGAAGTGAAGTGGTGGGCCTTTGGGTAACAGAGAAGTTGATTTTCAAACCTTTCTTTCGTTTGGGAAGCCATGCTACAATGAGAGAGATCCCAAAGCACTCGGACCCTGGAGCGTGAGAGCAGGACACACAGTGCCTCCCTTTAGAGATGGAGGAAGGAGTGGCTGGAGAATTCCAAAGCAGTAAGCCTGGCTTGCATGCCTGGGGAAGCTCCAGAAAAAAAATTATGAGGGTATTAAGGATTTCTCAAGGGCAAATTGTTTCAAAACTATCTACTTTCCATTTCTGGCAGAGCAAATAGCCCAGTGGATAGGCAATTTTGCAAATAATTGGGTATATTTTATTAAATAAGGTATCTCCACACACTTCCTACTTTTTTTTTTTAATTAAAGGTTAGGACACTTGACTTGCCTCCAAACATCCTGCCTTCACATTCCTTTCCAGACAGGGTAAACAGGAAATCTTGCATAATTGTCAATGATGTGCCTTATACCAGTTTGGCATCGACATGGTGCCAAAGGGCATTTAACACCTTTGCTCTTAAGAAGCCCCAGCAGCTTAATTACTGCTGGAATTATGACTAGGGAAAAAAACAACAGCTCAGTTGTTGAGCAAACGTTAGAATGAGCTGAACATTTTATTTCTCAATCAAGTTGTCTTTGCGCAGCTTTATGGACTCACCTCCCTTCCAGGGCAAGGTAGGAGTGAAGCCGAGCAGTGGTCCAAGAGTCTTTTTCCTGTTTTACCGATTATCAAGTAGCACAGGAGCAAAGTGCTTGCTAATGACCTAGAGTAATCATCTAGAATAAGTGTCTGAAAAGTACCTAATGTGGGTTTTACAGTAGACTTCAGGTAATTGCATTGAAATAATGCACTTTGGAAAATCCTGTTCGATGGCCAAGTGTATTCAATAGTGCTCAGTGAATAAAGCTCCCTTCTTGGCCCCCTGGATCTCAAATTTCTTTCTGCCCTGTGGCTCAGTTCAACTGGAGGGGCCAAATATACCACCTAACGTTCCCCATGTCACATGCCCCTTTGAAACGGGTAGGACATTGTCCTGACACATGTGGTTTGACCTGCCCTCTGCCTGATCTGCTCAGAACCAGATCTCCTGCTTGTCAGCAGGCCAGAAGGCTACAACATAAGAGAGCTGGGCATTATATACAGAAGAAAGGTGACAAAAAGTGAGACTACTGTAACTAGAGAGAGAAGTTCAGGGGAAGAAGAAAAAGAAAATCTAAAGGGAAAAGGGAGAAGGAAGGAAAATACTTGAAATAGGAGAGGAAGAGTGTTATAAGAAGGTAAATAAGAATGTGAAGCCATGCATGCAATAAGAAGATATGTAAAGCAAGGGGAAGCCCATGTGTATGGGTACAAATATGTCCCCTGACAGGACAACTCTACAGAGCATCCATTTTTTGTACCACAGGCAATCCTGGTAGGTCATAGCCTGTTTGTACCCAGACTCTGTGTGACCACTCAGCATTTTCATGGTAATATCTGAATGCAGAAAAGAAAAAATATGGTTGCATAGTTTATTTTCAGCAGCATAAACGGTGCCCTAAAGACAAGACGGAAGAATTCACGACAAGGCAAATGGAAATGGGCTAGCAAGGATGGAGTCTGGACACAGACCTACAAATAGGTCTGCTCACCACGAAAACACCCTGGAGGGAGTCCCACAGCAGAGGAGCAGTCCAGTTCAAGTCATCAATCTTAAAATGTTTATTAAAATGCCATATCATTGCTGGTACATCACTGTAACATGAAAATATAAACCAGGAGTCAGATTCTGCTTCAGGAACCACTCAGACTTGAAAATCCAGAGCTGGTCATCAGAAAGTTCAACAAAACTAAGCTCATGTTTGAAGAGGTTTATGGAAAGTCACAAAAGCTATCAAAGTGTGACACAGATTAACTTTACCTCTCTAACCTATTGCATCAAGCCACAGGCCCACAGAAGAAGGAATATCTTCAATTCCAAACAAGCACACTCTCAAATGTGGGTTTAGAAATCCCCACACAGATAAATTCTATAGTTCTTTGGACTTCTCCTCATCCGAGTTACTACAAGATGCAAGCATTTCTTCTTCGTTATTTAGCGTCAGTGTTCAAGCAGCATAGAAATTCTGTGGGATCCCTTTCACACCCAGGCCTGTTATCTAGATGTTTAAAAAAAAATAAAAAATAAAAGAAAGGAAACAGGTAAATCTCTGACTGAGCAAAATAAAAACATTCAAATGTTGTACAACAAATATCATAGCAACCTACCCCTACATGGATGGTCCCCTGCTTCAAGAGGAACCCGAAAAGAGTCATTACATGGATTTCTTCACAAGTCTTTAAGATCTTTAAGATTATCAAGCATTACTCAATAATTTTGCTAACCTACACGTTATCTGTGGCCCTTACATGTGGTCCTTATCTCCATATTAACCAAACAAATCATAGTAACTTTTAATGTGCTTTGCCCATGCAAGACGAATGCGAGTTTGGAAAATACCAGTTCCCTTCTAGAACTGGAGAACTGAGGAACAGAGATAAAAAAGGTAAGGTTTGTTTAATTCTCCTGTGGGCTCCTACACTCTGCTGCTTGAGAAATCTACCAGTTCTCAGTCATCAGAAATCTGGTCCAAGCACTGCTTTCAACTACAAGGTCCCAGATCCCAGACTAGATCTCCGTCCTTCCTGGAACGTGTCTTCGTCATATTGCCAAACTGATAATACAGTTTAGTTTTGGTTTTGGTTTTGTTTTGGGTTTTGGGTTTTTTTTTTTTTTTCATTTCTCCTCTTTTACAGCCCTTCCCTTTCATGTTGTGGTCAACTTTATGGGAATAACGGCAATTACTGATTAAGAACTGCATTTTACCCTCCTGGTGTACTTTTTTGCTAACGGACTGAAAAATGAAGAGAGAAACAAGTTTCAGAATCAAGACCCCTGGACAAAATTGTGGATTATTAGTTTCTCACCACTTTTAACAGACTAAAAAAAATCCCAAAAGTTTGGGGAACGGGATGCGAAATTTCACCCTTGTGAATTTAAGCATTTAATTTTTAAAGGAACCACCTGTGCTGCAGACATTTAGATTTCCTGGCACAATTAAAAACTGAGAATTAAGGGAGTGAAATTTCCAAAACCGATGAGAAGATAGTAAGAGATAGGAACAAGGCCCCGTTCCTTACAATGTATTACACAATATGCTATACAGGGCAGATCCAGATCCACCGGCTGCCTTCAGGTCCCAACTGGATAACGACATCAGCTAACCAACGTGTCAGCGTTATTGCTAGCCATTTCTCCAAATCTTCCTTCCAAATGCATAAGCAGCTGTGCAAAGGCAGCTGTGCCCAGCTGGGGGCCAAGCAACACCTCTGGACCAGCGCATCAAATGAGTGGGATGAGCGAGGGCAGCCCAGGGCACTTCACCCTCGGAGCACCAGGCTTGGCAGGGCTGACGTACAGAAAGAAAGAAATTCTGCTCACCTTGAAAATCTCTCCTGCCTGAGGTTCCTTGGCTAAGGTGGCCTCATCCAGTCCATCGTATGCAGAGGTCACATACATTTCTGAGTAGTCTTTTCCACCAAAGCAGCACGAGGTGATCCTCGAAGCAGGCAGCCTCACGGTTTGGATTCTTTTTCCTGGGAAAAATGTGCAATTGTTTCCTAATGTCCATTTTCTAGGGAGCATGTAAATATGAATGTACTACTAGTGCACACAGCACAGACATGCAATATCCTCAGAAGGCATCTGCCCTTCAGACAGAGGCCATATCCTAAAGAACAGTTTGTAGGGAAATCAAATTCTTTCATCTGCCTCATCTCTATTTTTCAGCCTCTCCCCTCTATCTGCAAAGCTTCCTTTCCTTTTCTCAAAATGAAACAATAAAGTATTTGAAGCCGGAAAGGGCAGAGACACCTGGGCTGGGCTGGCTGTCATTCCCTAACAGTGTTTCCCACTTAAACGTTTCAACGTTGAGAATTTTTTCTTTTTTAATTGTAGGTTTGTAATGTTTCTCGCAGTAGATATGCAGCGCTTTCTTTTTTTCTTTTTTCTTTAAATGGCATTATTAAAAAGCAGGTGTGCTGCATCAGCAGACTGTGATATCAGGTGTACCTGACGCCGGGAGGCAGCACGAGGAGCAGTGATCTCCACGTGAGTGGGGCATGGACCAGCGATGCTCATGGCCACCCATGAATGGGCAATAAACGACACCTTCTTATCTCACCTTCAAACCATTCCTCCTGGCTGCCTTTCCTCTCGTGTTCGTGGCACGTATGTGACACTCAATATGCACGTGCGGGCAGAGGCCTTACCTGTCTCCGGGTCTATACGAATAACTCTCCCAGCATCAATACAGGCCACCCAGAGCTTCCCTTCCGCGTCAATGCACATCCCATCAGGCATTCGCTCCTCCTTTTCTAGATGGTACACAACCCTGGGGCAGGCTGCAGGGAGAGTTAAGAAGCCGGTGTTACATGGGCTGGTACCGGTTCTGTATCAGATCCCAGTCTAACATCTTCCACACTCTTGGAAACAGATAAGTTCATTTTCTGTGACAAAGGCGTGCTGCAAAATTTATATCACATATGCATTTAGCAGATGTGTTAAAAGCCTAACTGGCAGAAACAAGCCCCCTGGTAGAGCCATTGCGGTTTGGGATTGTACTGAATTAGGGCTCCTATCATTTTACCAAGGAAGAGAACAAAACGCCTCTGTCGCTCTTGTTGACCCATGAGCTGACCGCCGTACCACGACTGCCACAAGCGCAGTAACTTTTCCCGGTCTTTCATTGCTCATGGCAGCCTGGACGTCTTTTTATGAGCGATGCATCACCTAAGTAGTGACTTGAATTTAAATGTTGGTAATAAACAATCTTTCATGGGTAAAAATCCAGAACTTCACTTATTTTAACGGCCAATCAAGCTACCAGTTTTGATTAAGCCTGGACCCCAATGGCTAGCAGTCTAGGCTGCAGCACGGACAGGTTGGTGAGGACATGCACAGACCTTGGAGTGGTGCCCATGGGCAGCAATCTGCCTGCTCTGACCCAGCACCTTATGGGCCATTACACTACCCAAAATTAGAGAGTCACCAGCATAAAGTCAAGGCCAGGACACTCAAACTCATTACGTTTTTGTATTTGGAGGAGAAAAAATAGTATTAAATCTTCTTTAGAACTCTCATCTCCTAAAGTCTGTAGAGATAGATTTTCTCAGCAAAATGACATCTGAGAAACGATTTTCACCCATGATTACACAAAGTCCACAATGACTAGAGTACAAAGGCAGTTCAGACATTTAAATTCCCATGGAGTATAATGGGTTGATACAGCACAAAAATATTTCACAAAGTTTTGAAATGAGGTTATATCCATTTTGCTTTCACTTAAATTTCTTTTTTGCAGATATTATAATAAAAAAGTTAATCTAGAAAATGAATTTAAGTGAAGTTCACCAAACACCTAAAGGTAATTTTAATTTCAGAATTGGGAAACATCAGTCACAATGATAACTTGATTCTTTAACTGTACTTCTGTGACATACATGCATGCACATACTCTGTTTGCATTTATGGAGCTAGTACAATCGAAGCAATCCAGTAGATGGCACTCGAGAATAAATAGCATCCTATAAGCTACTTCTCACTCTGCAGTATAAATGGCTTCTTCCCTGCAACTCCCTGAATGGGTCTAAATCTAAGCCATCTATCCAGAAGAAAGTAGTCAAAAGTTTGTTCACCGGATACACCTGGTTTGGAACTAAACTTGAGGAAAATCAGTCACCCTGCTGACAAGCTGTAACCAGAAGATATGAGATCTCTCAAATAAATCACTGCGTATTACACGCCCAGGTCTTGCTGCAGAAAGAGTAATAGCACTACTTGTCACCCAATTTAGAAAAGCATGTGTACCGATCCGTCCAGTGTGCACATCATATCTGAAGGCATGAACAGCGTACGCCAGGCTGTCGATGTGAAAGAAGGTCCTGTGGTCCAGGGACCAATCCAGACCGTTGGAGATGTCCACCTGGTCTAACTGTTTTATTACCGAATGGTCAGGGAAAAGGGTATAAAGAGCGCCTTGCCGCCTCGCTCGGACCCCCGGTGCTGTCTCTTCAGCCATCGTACCTGAAATGGAAATGGGAGCACTGGTTAGAAAGTAGAAGCTTGCTCCTCATACTTGATCAAAAACCTCCTCTGTTACCAAGAGGTCATAGGGAGAAAGGGACTAACCAGGTCCCATCAGGTTGATGAGGAGGAAAAGGAGCAGGTGAGGAACAGCTGCCTCCCACGGAGTGATCCTGGCCAATGAAAGGACGAGTTTCTGTGTTGCCATGAGGTTTAAGTCATAGACACCAAAGACCCAAAGCAGCACCACAACACACCAGGGGCTGAGGTTTTGCTCACAGCAAAAGCCGAGATGCAGGCAAGCATCACGTGGTCTTTTTGTTCTTGCTCTCTGTAGGCTACTTTCATCATTGAAATGGGCTGTGACCTTAAAATACAGGTGCTGCACATCACAGTTGCCTCAGAAGCAAGTGGAGAATACCACAGAAGTGAGATTTTTGTCTTAATGAATTTATGCCTCGGCATTACACTCGTCATTTAGTTTCTGATTCTCTCTTCTCTGGAAAGGACAGAGCTCTGCAGCGATGGGACAGGAAACACTCAAGAGGGGCATTTACGCCTTCTTTTAACTGTGGCAGACTGCCTCTGTCAGCCTCCCCTTTTAGAAGACCTCATGAGCTTGTTTTACAATGCTTGGCCAAAACCCGTGTTGAAAGCATTGATCCACCGTGCACAGCTAGGAATGGGCGTGCAAAGTGGGTTTTTCTCTCTCATTCTTGCCCTTAACTCTAGTGACACATCAGCCCTCGAGCATAACCACAAGTCACGCGAAATTTCCTGATTTTTGGCAAATTTGAAATAAGAAGAAAAGGCTGGCTGGCAAAACAAATACAGAGCCATTTTCACTCCCATCCGTCACTCTCCACTTCCAGCGTGGATTGCTGTGCTTGGTTCGTCATTTCTATGGGAGGAGGAAAAGCACAGGGGGATCCTGGCTGCATTGCAACCGGTGGCAAAAGTCCCTCTTGCCTTCAGGAGGCTGAGTATCTCTCCCCACATCCCTGTTTCCCATGGGCTGACTGGGGAGGTTGTACATGAACGGGTGCAAGCCACAGCTCATCTTCTACTCTAGGAGCTGCATCCTCCTCTACACCCCCAGAAACCTTCCCACCTGCGTGAGCCCTTCACCGGCTTTTCACCTCCTGTGTAGGCAGATGTTCGAAAACACCATCTGCCAAGTAGAAGTGGAGCCTTTCTGCCAGACAGCCCTTGTCCACAGCCTCTGTCCTCATTTCGGTCAGAGGATGCTTGTCCTCCTCCTCCATTGGGCAGTACCCAAGCAGAGCGTTCACAAGACAGCTCATGCCTGCAACAGGGGTTTTTGCGGGGAACTCAACAGAGGAATCAAGAACATGGAATAAAACGCACTATAAGAAACACACTGGAATTAATTCCTCTTTGCATCAGGGGAAATTTCTGCCAGGAACTTACCAGCAAAAAACCTGCCCTTTGGATCCACTTTCCCATCATTGAACCTGTTGTTGGGTTTATCCTGCTCGACCTCGAGGATGGTGCTGACCGCCTGAGTGTCCCAGTCCAGAAAGGCAAACCTGGTCCCCAGGGTGATGACGTAGCCCCCGCACTGCCGCAACGCTACCGAGCTGACGCGGGCATCTGCAGGCAAGAGGGAGCGGGAGATGGAGGGCAGCTCCGGGGCTATCAGTCAGCCCTACCTCTCCCCACCTCACTGAGGGCATCTGGGCTTGATTGGGACAACCCTGACCCAGGAAAGGTTGAGCTGATGCTAAAATCCTTCTCCCCTGGGATCGTTAGCACATCTCACTAGCTCTGTTCTCCAGATCTTTCCACCTTGTGGGCAGACACAGGCATTAGGACTGTACCTTTTCCTCTGTAGGTCCCAAATGAAACATGCCTTCCCACTGGGCCTTAGCAAGGGCAACGTGTGCATGGCCCTCCACACCTGAGCATGGTCCCCTCTGCTCGGCTGACTCAGGCCACACCATGTTCAACAACACGTTGTGGGAGGCTGCGTGGAAATTAAGGGAGGCCACCATGCTGCAGGACTCCTACCAGGAGGGATGGGCAAGGGTGGACAGAGAATCACAGAATCACAGATTGATAGGGGTTGGAAGGGACCTCTGGACATCATCTAGTCCAACCCTCCTGCCAGAGCAGGTTCACCTAGAGCAGGTGAAGACTCCCAAGATGAAGTGGTGAGTACAGACTCTTACCCACGGACACGCTCTGCACCTCGTTGGTGAGTGGGCTCCAGCGGCAAACTTTCTGTGAGTTAATGTCTACGTAGACGAGTGCGTTCTCCCTTTCTTCCCAGACTGGGCACTCTCCCATCCTGTTCTTCTCCTTCACAACAGATTCAATTTTGATGGAGGAGGACATGGTCTGAGGGGAAGAGAGTTGATAACAGATTTAATGAAAGCTCTCATGTGGATTTTTCATGCCTACGATGCTTAAAAGCAGAGTTTGTAAATGGCAAAGTCCTCCAAATCCCACGTGACAGAGTAATCTAGGACATTCCTGTGACATTTCCATGGTCTTATGGCTGGAACTGAACTTGAAGCACCAATGCTTCTCCCTTGCAAACCTTTCCTTGGTGAGAGACTTTAAGCAGAGCTGCTGCTGAGGCACCTGCCTCCAAGCAAGGGAGCGCTGGGGGCACGTCCCTGAGCTGGGACCAAGCTGTCGTCTGGGGATCGGTGATCCCAAGGGTCCACATGACCATGGGGAAGGACCAGTGAGCAGCAGCACTGATGGGTCAAAACCCTTTTTCATAGAATCATGGAATCATCTAGGATGGAAGGGACCTTTAAGATCATCAAGTTCAACCATTAACCTAATACTGTCAAAACCACCACCAAACCGTGTCCCTCAGCATCACATCTACACATCTTTGAAATACCTCCCCCATTTTTTGTGGAAAAGCAAGCCTTATTAATGCAGATACATTGACTTGCTCCATAGGAAGACGTATACGCACCCATAATACCGACTGCATTTTGCCACCGAGGCCACTGCAGACCAAGTGCCTGTTCCCACAGGGAGCTGGTGCGAATATGCCAGCCCTGGGGAAGGCTCGTGCCTTTGAAATCCTGCTGCTTTGTTTTCCCTCCAAGCGTTTCATCTTAGTCGGCCCCCTCACTGCCCCAGCCAGGGCCCCAACCCCTGCCGCAGACTCCAAATTTCACCCTGCGCCAGGTCGCGGGGTGTAATTACCCCAGTCGCTGCTTCCGGGGCAGAGCCGCCCATGAAGCTCCCTCTCATCCCGGGCGCCTGCTCTTGCCAGGGGGTTGTTCATGCCCCGGCTGCTCCGTCCCCATCGCAGCTGGGTGCCTGTGGGGACAGGGGCCGCTCAGCCACCACCCTGGCACCGGGTGCCCAACGCCGCATGTTTGAGCTCAGGGCCCACTTCGATGGCCTCCAAACCAGGTGAGCTGGGCCCCGGGGCCTGCCCTGCCCCTGCTGCGGTGTGGGACGTGAGCCATCGCCTCCGCCATTCAAGCTCTTACAAAAGACAGGGGCCAGCTCGCCGCCTCAGTCACCGCCGGTGGAGACGCCGCCGCTGCTGCTGCGCCCGCCGGCCTGAGCACATTCTGTTTTCCACAGATGGGAGAGATATTTCTTGGGAGGCAGCCAGTCCCTGACATAACGCTACTCCCGCGCATTACTGTCTTCGAGCGGGCATTGTTTCCTAGTAGGTGAGCTGGTCGATAAGGTTTGCAGATAATTAATTAGCACTAATGCGCTTCGAAGTATGTGGGAAGAGCCAGTAATCACCGTGAGTGGAAACGCCTGGGCTGGAGACCCGGGATCTTCCCTGCTCCCTGGCCCCAGACATGCGCAGCAAGGAGTCACACAGCCAAGGTGAGGTCCAAACAACCCATTTATCAAACACGTCCTTCTCCCTTCCAAGAAAAATGGCCACAGGAGGCCGGGCAGCGAGCTGCTCTGCGCAGGCAAACAGCATCAGTCCACAGCGTAGATGAGGATACGCAGCGCGGTGCCAGTAAAACCTCCTGAAACCTGCTAAGCCGTGCTGGAGCTGAAGGGGTGAGTTTCATAGAATCATAGAATCATAGGGTTGGAAGGGACCTCTGGAGATCATCTAGTCCAACGCCCCTGCCGCAGCAGGGTCACCTACAGCAGGTTACACAGGAACACGTCCAGGCGGGTTTTGAATGTCTCCAGAGATGGAGACTCCACCACCTCTCTGGGCAGCCTGTTCCAGTGCTCTGCCACCCTCAGGGTAAAGAAGTTCCTCCTCATGTTTAGGTGGAACTTCCTATGCTCAAGTTTGTGTCCATTGCCTCTTGTCCTGTCCCCGGGCACCACTGAAAAGAGCCTGGCCCCATCCTCCTGACACCCACCCTTGAAGTATTTATAAGTGTTGATAAGGTCACCCCTCAGCCGTCTTTTTTCCAGACTGAAGAGACCCAAATCCCTCAGTCTTTCCTCATAAGAGAGGTGTTCCAGTCCCCTAATCATCTTTGTAGCTCTCTGCTGCACCCTTTCCAACAGTTCCCTGTCCCTCTTGAACCTGGGAGCCCAGAACTGGACACAGTACTCCAGGTGCGGCCTCACCAAGGAGGTTAAAGTTTTGTCTCATGTGGCTGCCGCATTTGGGACCTCAGGCTTGGAGACACAACACTGACTTCACCCTGTCAAGGTCTGGAGCACACAGAGCTGCTCTCCCCCCCCTGGGAAGACGGGGTTTGCAGCAGCCCGCCATCCCCGCGGCTCCCACAGAGGCAGAAAGTTTCCGCATCTGCAGCAGCCGGTGGGTATTTGTCTCGTTGGTTGTTTCATTGACCCAACCGAGCCTTTTTAAAACTTCCTCTTCCCACCAGCTCCCATTTCATTTACTGCCGCCTTCTCCAGCTTCTGGAGCAGCGAAACAGGGGCTTGGCAGGATCAGCCGTGGTGAAACACTGATTCACAGACCCGTCCCGCACGCCACACAAGGAGTACGCAATCACGCGGTTGCCAGCTGTTTCACAAGGCACAGGCAGGGGAGAAGCCAACCTGCCTGCACCAGCTGCCTGCTCGCCCCCCTTGTTCCCCCCCGCCGTGATGCTGCGGAGACCTGCCCTGTCCCACGGAGCCTCAGCACGCATCCCCCTTCCCCGGCAGTGTGTCTCCCCTCCACCAAAGAAATAGCTCCCCTGTGTTCCCCTCCACCAAAGAAATAGCTCCCCGTGTTCCCCTCCAGCTCTGGGATTATTTTTTTTTTTCCAAACAGCTGAATATTTTGGCTCAAATTTCCCTCCCTGTTTTTACGAAGAAGGCAACTAGGAGGGAAGATTTGTGTCTCGCTGGCTGAGGTTTTGCTGATTTTTACAAGCAGCTGAAGAAAATGGAGGCTTTTAACAGAAAGGGTTGCCCAACCCTGAGAGGGAGCGCTGCCCTCCAAAAGAGTCCCCACAAGCTGGCAGGGATGCAGCCCCCAGTCCCCTTCATGCCCAGTGGTCCACCTCCTCTCGCACCCTCCCTGCCGGCACCCCGTGGAGCTACGTAGCAGGAGGGTTTCGCAGAATACAGCATCTCAGAGGGAAAAATCAGGAAATGACCCCCCAAAGCCTCGTTCCAAACATTCCAGCTTCATCGCTCCCCAGGCATCCTGCCGCCTGGCACCTTTTCGTGCCGGCTCCTTGCTCCCTGCTTGCCGCAGCACCGACCCATCAGAGATGAGCGTGCAGGGGAAAAAAAGAGCAATTCCTAGCACAAAACACCAAATCCTGCCGTATTCTCCCCAAATAAGATTCCTGAGGATGAAAACATCACATTCACCCCGCCTATATCCTCTCTGCAACATTTTGGTGGTGTTTTAGCCTTCTGGATCCATGCCTAAACCTCTCATGGAGAGCAAGGGGGTGACAGGCGTCACCAAAACACTTTCCAAGTTAAACTGTTTGAAGTTATCAGAATTTGGAAATCATAAGAAAAATTTCCTGGTAGGAACGAAAAACTAATGTAAAAACATCCAGTCTGCCCTAAAAACTGAAACCTCTTTCAGGCAGCTATTTGAAAATAGCCTTTCTAATCCTCAGTCCCCATCCCTTTTCAAATGATCTGGACAAAAATTGGCCGTTTCGGTACCCCTCAGATACAGGTAAAATACAAACTAACGACTGGCCTCTAAAAGATTTCTTTGCCGTTTCTCTCCCTCTCTCCCCCATGCAAGCACACATCATTTCGTTTTTAATTTCAAGCCGAGGCTTTGAACAAGCAGAAAGCTAAAGCTTTTAACGTGCATAGAGTGAAACAACCGTCTGTGTAAACCAAAGGATTTTAAGAAGCTTTTTCCCTCGGTCCGACAGCTGAATATCTCTACCAAGCTGGAGGACACCTGTGCGAAACTCCGCAGTTCATCACAACAACACACCTGCCGAGGAAAATATTGCAAGACCTGGGTTGGTGTCTCTTTTCCAGCGCTGGTCCAATGAAACCGGCTGCTGTTTTCCGCGACGATTAAAAATGTGCAAGAGCTGATGCTATCTGCGGGGAGCGGGTAACCTTTTACGGTTTGCATTCAGTCAGCAGTCACATGAACGATGGGGCACGGCCCAAAGCCCTTCTGAATGGCCTGGTTGGCAGTGCCAGCAGCAGAACTTGCGAGAGGGAAAAATCCTTGCTCAGTGTTTTTCTCACGTCACGAGAGCGGGAGAGGGAAACTGAGAGGTTGCACCATTCAGCCGCCCCGAGGCCTAGCCCGGTCTTCCCAAATTTAGGGGCGAATGAACATCTTGGATGATAAAAAGGGGCGGTTAATAAAAGATGCAGGGGAGGGTTTTGTTGAACGAGTCACTTTGAATGGTAAGGAAAAGAATATTCTTGTGATTAAGGCATATTAGCATCATTAAGATTTGGCTCCTGTTCCCAGCCGTGCCACAACCTTCTTGTGTGCGAAGTCACCTGCTCTCCTCCCCGGGCTCCTCACATCAAGCATGCAAAGCCCGATCCCTGCCTCGGCGGGCCAGGGAGCCCTGGTAATGGCCACGGATGCTGCAGGACGGTGACATCTTGCTTGCGTTTTAAGGTTTTTCTTTTTTTTTTTTTCCTTCTTTGTCATCTGCCATCTTTTTGCCCGTGGGAGGCAAAGGCAGAAGATGCCGAGTGCTTTCTCCCACCCAGCCCCGCTCAGCAGAGGTAGGTGACGGTGGATCCCCTCCTCCTGGCTAGTCCAGCAAGGTGGGAACAAGGGCTGGCTTGCTGCGGGGACAGTGTCCAAGCTGGGCAGTGAGCCAGAGCCACCACCAGCGTTTTGGTGACAGGGCACCTCTCCATGTCCTGCCCGCAGCAGCAAGCCGGGGGGGAGGCAGGGGGCAGGTTGCTGCTGGTGGCCACTGTCCCCACCACACTCAGTGAGGGCAGGAGCCACCTGGGAGGAATCGGCCCCAAAGCAGCATCCGAGAGCAGCGCGTTTCTTCACTCATGCAAGACTGTAAGGAAATTAAATGACTTTAATTTGGTGTTCAAATGATTCACGGGATGAACCTTTTTTCCCAGATAAGCAAATAGCCGAGACAGACCTAGCATTATCCTATCATAGTCACCATCGATTCAAATTCGGAGATGAGAAAATTACACTCCTAAGCCAGAGACAAATTCAAACATTTCTAGTAAAAAAAAAAGCCAGTGATATTTCCAAGTCAAACTCCTGCCGAAGTTAAAAGCACAGCGCTTGGGGGGCCTTGGGGACCCTTCTCAGCCTCCCTTGGGGTCCCAGCCCGTCTCCTTTCAGCACAAACCCTCTGTCTCTGCTCGCTCTCGCTCTCACAACATTTTTCATGTGACTCTCCGCTTTCCTTCTTTTAACGTAAATAACTTCGAAGGGAGGGTCATGTAGAACAATACACTTTTTTTTTTTCCACAGCATTTTCAGCTAGAAGACATATTCGAAAGGAAAATTCTGGTTTAAGATCATTTTAACTGCTTTCATTTAAGAAGAAAAGCGACTGGTTCTCAGGTGCAGAAAAAAAGAAGGTCTTTTTTTTTTTTTTTTTTCCTGCAAAATATTTCCCAAAGCATTTTTTTCTAAAGGAATTTTAGTGGAGAAAACCACATTTCCCATTCATCTCTCTTCTTCTGGTGACTTGACTGACTTCCCCACCACAAGCTGTGGCAAAGTAAAACCAAGTCAGGCAGAGGGACAAAGCATCCGCCTCACCACCACAACTTTAAAAAAAAAAAAAAACCACCAAAAAAGCGCCCACCTCTCTCCTGACCAGCAGCTGGGATGCTGGGCAAGACAGCTGGGAAAACGCCACAGAACGCATCTCTCTCATTTATTCAGGTGGCTGCAAATGCTCTGGGGACGCCCCCACCGCATTTTGAGCCATCTCTTAACTCCTGCCTCGCTGATTTCAGGACTACCGGCGCAAGTATCGCATCTCCCACCCTCGGCGCGCCATTTCAACGGGCCTACCTTTCCAGACAAGGGTTATTTTAGGAGGCACATCTCAAAGGCTTTGTGGACTCTGTTGCCGAGCGGTGCATCCCCGCAGTAGCAGGTGCGTGCATTTGTTGCCAGCCAGCCAGCCAGTCTTTTAATTATTTCCACAACGTGGATGCCCCTGCCGTGCCCTTAACGTTTGTTTCTAACCCTGCTGGGTTGTAAAGCAGAAGTTTATAGTGAAGTTGGCCGAAGGTGGCCACGCGCCCCTGTACCTCTGGCGGATGCCCCACCGCAGCGTCTCCTTCTGGGGTGGCTGCTTCTCTCCTTTCCCGCTGCTTTGGTCTCCTCTGATGCAACTCCTACCGCTTCTTTTTATAGTCCCTGGTTTTCATCAACCTAGCGTGGCTGGGAGAGTGTATCAAGGCATTAGCGCACCACAAATATTAATGTGGTATTTAAATAATTGTATTTGTCTTCTGCTACCTACAGGCACATGCTCAGACAATAGCTCTGGGTTTGTTACTGTAGCTTTGCAAATATTTACTAAATCTGTCACTCCCCTCTTTTTTTCGCAACTCCCCAAATTACACTTGTGTTGCTTATTCCCCTTGAGGGTCCACCCCAGCTTTCATCACTCTAGAAACTCGACTGTGCATATAATTTGATTGCCCTGATCTCTTAAAGACATTCTTCCCCTAGACAGAGTCATCTTCTGTGGCTGTCTCCCTCTTGGAGACGACACCAGGCACGGCTAGAGTTAATGAAGACACAGTTATTAAAAACCCCAGGCAGGCACAGGTGTAGCTACTCACCCCACCGATATCCCACGTCACAGTGCTGTCCTAAAGCGAAGCCAAGGCTTATCTTCTCCCAGCTTCACCCTTCTGTAGGAAGGGCCTGGTCCCTCCCCAGTGCTCGAGATGGGAAGAACAGGAGCTCGCCAGGCAGCCAGTGCCGCCTGCTTTTATTTCTGCAGAGCTATTTTGCCAGCAGAGGATTACTTGAGTTTTCTCCAGCTTGGTTGGGAATAAATACGCTTCACCTATGACTATAGATTTCGGTCACGAGGGTGAAGAAACCCTTCAGGGCACAGCAGTTGCTCCTCCTGATACAGCTTTCCCTGTCACCGGGCTCTTGCTCAACCCTAATTGAAATCAGTGCGAGTCTTTGATCAAAGCGGTGAGCCCCATTAATAAGCGAGGGATTAATCAAAAAGTCAAGAAGCCTTCCTAATTGAGGGAACCGGCAACCGCTTAGCTCCAGTTTGCCGGATCCGACGCTCCGTCATGGGACTCGAATCAAAATACACCAGCAGCACCTGTTTGGGCTCCTCAGGGCTGGGGCATGGGAAGCAGCTACAGCCTCCACGCTGGAGGCTGTGGCGAGGTGCGCTCCCAGGGCATGTCAGTAACATTAAATACACAACTCTCCTGGCAGAGTTGGCTCTTCCTGCTCATGTGATGCCCGTGAAACCAGCACGACGAAGCCCAGTGAGTGATCTTACAGAAGGGGGAGGTGGCATTTATTCATTAAATTTCTGCAGAAGCTCATTTTACCTGCTTCCACTCCCACACTCAAGAAGATATGCATGCCCCAGACGGCTGGCCGGGGCCATGCATGCACAGCATGGAGGATGAGGGGCTCCATTGGCCGCGTCCTCTCTGTGTCTGCTGTGTGCCTCTTGGGCAGTGGTGACAAAGTAATGTTTGACCATAACTTTTGTGCCCATACGAGCTGTTGCTGTTACCTTTCTAGTGCAGCAACACCATCAAAAAATGATCGGCAAGTGCTCTGTGTTGTGCTGGCAATCACCCTACTGTCATCGCGGTGGGGTGAGGGTGAGCACAGGTACAAAACCTCATGGTGCAGGAACCTCATGGTTCCTGCAACGTGATGGTGATGGTAGAGGGACCTTATTTGTATTTATGCCTACTTAACTTTGTGCTGCATCTCCGAATGTCCACATGCTCAACCATAGCAGCCCTACAGCATGGTTCCCGAGCTGCAGTTACAGAATCATAGAATGGCTCCGGTTAGAAGGGACCTTAAAGATCATCTAGTTCCAACCCCCCTGCCATGGGCAGCAACACCTCCCGCTACACCAGGCTGCTCAAAGCCCCATCCAGCCTGGCCTTCAACACTTCCAGGGATGGGGCATCCACAGCTTCTCTGGGCAACCTTTTCCAGTGTCTCACCACCCTCACAGTAAAGAATTTCTTCCTAATATCTAATCTAGACCTTCCCTCTTCCAGTTTAAAACTGTTACCCCTCGTCCTATCGTTACACTCCCTGATAGAGTCCCTCCCCATCTCTTCTGTAGGCCCCCTTCAGGTACTGGTAGGCCACTATAAGGTCTCCCTGGAGCCTTCTCTTCTGCAGGCTGAACAACCCCAACTCTGTCAGCCCGTCTTCATAGGAGAGGTGTTCCAGCCCTCTCATCATCTTCGTAGCCCTCCTTATCACCCAGTTCATGACTACACTAAGATCAGAGCCCTAAATTTGCCACATTCACCACCTCCCTCAGCTCATAAACTTTACCTCTGCTGTGCTTTGACATTACTTTGGGGCACATAAAGCAAATGAAGGATGGTGGACACTCAAAGAACAAGCCCCATTTTCCTTCACCACCTCACACTCATCTTCTGCCCGGAAGTGGGGCTGCTTGAACCTATTGCTTTTCCAGCTGCCAAGACATACCCACCCCTGCATGCTTTAAAGAAGGAAACGGTGAGTTGCACACCCCTTGGTTCAAAGCAGCACTGAGGCCTTGGTGTGGTGTAATAATACTTGGGGGGCACAGCAGACACAAGCAGGTCCAGTAGAGAGACACTAACTCCAGCAGGCTTGCAGAGACGCACTGGAAAACCATGGTGCCATGATGTACCGATTCTTGGAGCTACCTGCAGAGAAAAGGCACAGCCACAGGCTCTCTTGGCAGCTGGGGGGTTATCCTCACACAGCAAGATCGGGACAGGCAGCTATTCCACCTGCAGGTGGAAGTGCACAAACACAAGTAACATGCCAAGAACGAACTCCGCAGTTCAAAAAAACCAAATGAGCTACGTCACAGTTGTTACAGCACATACGGGCCTGAAGTTACCAGCAAAAAAGCAATACAGTGAACAAGCTTGCCATTGACAACAGGCACTGCAAAAAAATCACAATAGAACTTCCCCTTCCCGCACATTTGTAGAAGCAGTGGCCATTTGGGCACGCAAGGCCTTCTTGCCCCTCTGGCTGCTCTGGGGGAGTTGGGTTCAGCAGGAGGAACGTGCAGGTGGGGTTTTGTTTCAAACACCAACGGCCAAGAACACCTGATGCCTTCCTGCACCACGGATCTCCCCAGAACAGGCAGAGATCTTCAGAGGATGGACAAAGATACAGTTCTTGATCCCAAAAGTCTGGGTTTATATTTAACAAAATGAGCAACATAATGACATGTGGTGGGGAGAGATGATGATCAGCTCCAGCCAATCAGAGCTAATTAAGCACAACCACAGCTGAGGCCTTAAAAACATAATGTAAAAAGGAAGCTGGAGACCCACAGTAAAAGGTATTAATGTTTCGGTTGTCGAGAACATCATGGGACAAATGAAGTTCCAGTTAAAGCAGCAGTAAGACCACAAATGGCTGTTTTATGAGGAACTTTGAAAATACCTAAGAGACACTACAGGTAGTTTAATCAATAAATCAATACAGCATAAGTTGCAAATGAGACAGGAGAATAAACAATAAAAAGAAAAAGATATTAAAATATTATTTAATCATAAAAGAAAGTTACAATATTCAGTAGTTTATTAGGGTAAGAATCTTCTTAGCACAACAGAAAAAGCACCATCAGATATTTAAAGTAATAGAGTTTAAAGGGGGAAAAAAAAAGATAAGTTTTAAAATATTCCATTTATTTCAGTAGTTTTTCACCCTTTCCTGATGACATATTATATTGTGTTACGGTTTCAAAGCAAAAGATGCTGAGCACCAGAATAAGACCTTCCGACTTGTCTTGCTTACGTCAGCCCTCTCTAATCCGTTCTGAAGAGCACATACTTAACCTGCAAATGGATAAGGTGGGACTCCTTTCACCCCTAGCCCAGTTATCTGTTAAAAAAGAGGGAAAAAAAGAAGACAAAAGATAAGTGCAATAATTCACCACTATCAGACATTTTCTTTTCTTTCACAACCAGCATGCTTTAATGCAGAAGAGGACTGTCCTGCTCCAACTTGACATCCCATTATATTTTGTACACAGCAGCTCATCACAGCCAGGAACTTCAACCTCTGCTCTTTCGCTAAAGCTCAGTAATCGCAGGCCAGAGTCCATTCCGAAAAAGCCTCTTCTTAGATACTACTAAGCCTTAATTCCACAGTTCACAATGTAACATTTGGTATGCATCTATATGGAAGAGCAGGGCTTTAAAAAAATCCCAAGGTGACAAACTTTTAAAGAGGTAATTTAGTTATAACTAACTAGAAAGCAAATAAAAGCAGATGCTTTTATCTGCCATTAAGACACACAAGTATTTACACATTCTTTCCATAATAGATAGAAAACTCAGACTGCACTGGGAGGGGGAGCAGCAGAAAGAGCTGATGGCATAGAAAATTTGCAGTTATCAGCATTGTTAGGAATTTTAAGCCCAAAAGTATTTTCAAACCTTTAAATGCATTTAACTTTCTCATCCTGCAACAGGAACCAAAAATATGAACAACATCTTAACATATATGACTGATATTCTATCCACCACTGTTTTCCTGCTTCCCACCACTCCAACTGCTTTGCTATCTAAATGCAGGAGGGGAAAAAACAGCCCTCTAAAATGAAAGGAAAAAGAATTATTCACCTTAAAAACCCCGCCAGCCTGCGGCTGCCGTGAAAGCCACTCTTTATCCATCCCATAACTGGCAGAAGTCACATACATTTCTGAATAATCTTTTCCTCCGAAACAGCAGGAAGTTGTCTTGTCAACAGGAAGTTTCACAGTCTGGAGTCTTTTTCCTGGGGAAAAACATGCATGCTGTTTCCTGGTAGTCTACTTACAACGAGAAATTTAAACAAATCATTGCAAATAACCAACGTGGAGCCGGGTGTTCCACAAAAGTGGGTATCGGGGCAGGGGGAAGTCTCACGCTGAGTTTCAGCATACCAATGAGCACTGTGACAGGGAGAAAAGAAACCAGACCTCTGTAAACTGCATTGTTGATGATGTATCATTTGACAAGTTTCAGTCTCAGTTATCACAAACAAATCCTATCCCCAATCCCAGCCTATCAGCTAATTAAATGCGAACATTCACAGCACAGACATCTGTATCTGAGCTCATCATCTAGGCTGCCCATGCAGTCAATGGAAATGGGACATAATTCCTCCCTAAAACAGGTCACACGAACACGCCCTAGACCTGCTGACTTCCCTGCTTTTAACTACAAAGGAAGCCTGGGGCGAGCAGACCTCGTGCAGCTCTACTGAGGCGTACCTCGTGCTACACCTCTACTGCCTGCAGTTAAGGAAGATTAATTCCTAGAAGTTTTTCCTGAAATTTCAATAGCCTTTCAAATCAAGCTTGCATAAAATAGGGATCATGGGACACGTCTGAAGTTTCTTGTAAACTTAGAGCTACCGTAAATAACATTACACGTTTATTATACCAACAAATAGCTACCGTCCAAATGACAGTAGTAAACAGATTGCCTCCAGCCTTAATCAGAAGACTGTTGGGACACCTTACAGCAGATTTTTATAAAATTCCTCCTAATTCTGGGCAATATGTGCTTATACCCACCCTGCCTTTTTTTATCTAGCAACAATTAAATCTCTCTTTCTGGAAATATGCTACACCACATGAATCTCCGTACAAAATATGTAATTTCCCTGGCCCCTCAAGTGCACATGTGAAGGGCTTGGTCCCCAGTGTGTTGAAATAGCAGGAGAGTAACTTTGATGTTGGAAACCCTACAAGGAGAAAGAAAAAGGGTAAAGTTTGGCCCACTTAACACCTATGAGAATTTTTCAGTCAACTTCAGAGTGAGGCACCATTTCCCAGGAGGTGCTTATCAAAGCAAGGACCTGCCTTCCCTTTTATGTGCTCTAAAACCTTTTCCTCACCCAACAAACTCTGCCTTGGTCCCTTGCAGCACAGCAATGAACTGACAAAAGCACAGACCAAACAGCTTCACCTGCACCACAGCACTAAGTGGGGCACAGGCATAGGCACGGGCACAGGCATAGGCACGGGCACAGGCAAAAGCAGAGCCACATTATTAAGCTGTTGGTGCAGTCCTGGCACAATTTTCACCCATCTAGTTGGGCATGCTGCTCCCCAGAGACAGTCTGGGCTCTGCTTTGGTGTGAGAGGACAGCCTGGCTGTGCAAAATAAGCTACGATATGCCATACGGTGCAAGACTACAGGACATTTCCTGATCCATTTTACTTGCTAGTGTGGATGTAACCAGTACAGCCAGAATACAGGACTGAGAGCGAATTGCCTTTGTTTCACTGAAAACCCTGACATGAGGGCTGGACACTTTTAAACTGTCTTTTAATCCCAAAATAAATAAAAAACCAGCAAGTGGGCAGTGGTGAAAGAGCCTCTTGTATGCAACAGCCAGGGAAGTTTCAGCACTCTGGGATTCCCAATGGTGTATAATAAGCTTGTTTGGCACACACTTTCACCCGCAATGGCCAAAGTAAAACTCAAAACAATAAAAAAAAACAAGCAACCAAACAACAGTGTAATGGTGTTTAGATTGCCAGAGATTATTTGCATGTCTGGTTACCTGTTACTTCCCCAAGAAGAGCAGACTTTTCAAAATATCTAAAAAATTGGGAGAGAAGAAGTCCTGTCTGTTGCCTGGGAGTGACAAGGACCAATGAGTCCCAAGACAACGCTCCAGCCAACTGGCTCTAGTAGAACTTTGTGGTTATCCAGTCAGCTGGCAGTGGAAGGATTACATAGCTACATGGTAGTTTATAAAATGCTCCACAGGCCACCCTAGAAATTGGCTGACACCAAGTCTGGGAGAAAATGAGGGGGAAGGGCAGTCAAAGGGAAGAAACACGCACTGCAGAAGATGCATGAGCTGCAGAGACAAGAGGAGACCCTGACTGTACTTGCAGAGTGGTCTCAGCAGGTAACAGCCTGGGAGATAATGTTTACAAAGCTATAAGATGAGCAACGCCTTCTTGGAGACGCAAGAAAATCTGCACCTGGATGCTTTGAAATCCACCTGAAGTATTCATCTATGTTTGGCACCCATAGAAGAGAGAAACTTCGCAGATCTTTCAGACCCCGTACAATCAAAGGATATAAAATACATTCATTAAGAACTGTAAAATATTTAAATCGTAATTAAAAGACGTGATTGCATAAAACTAGCAGGTCCCTAAGTGACCAGAAGGTATGATACGATTTGGCAACGCATTAGACATCCCTTTCGAGCCCTTTGCAAACCCAGTGGGATCAGTCATCACACCTTTCCCTGTAGCATATCCTGAATCTAAATGCGGCAGCCACCTCGGCTAAAGAAGCCTAGACCTGAAAAGCTGATACATTCTGAACCTCAAAACCTTCATTTAGAAAAGATGCCAAATAAACAAGTTTTCTCATCCATCCTCCTCCTAAAAATGCAGTCCAAGCTTTGCTATCAGTGAAACCTGAAAATCCCTCACGTGCTTTAGATAAGCCCTTTATCAGTGGATGTATCTGCAACTGGCTGACAGTCATTCAAGCCACATTTAATAGCTACTGTGCATTAAAACTGAGGTTTTCATGGAGCTATCTTCAACCCTGTCTGGGTCATCTCCCTAAATAGTTACAATTCACTCAGAATTCAGAAAATTGCAGATTTTAGACACTACTTTAAAATGATAGTGCAGAGAGGGCAGATAACCATGAGATATTGACAAAGAAGGTGGCTCTTTTTGACAGGGACATTTAACCTATGAAACTTGTTGCTACCGTTCGCTGTAGGTGCTGAGAGTTTTACATGGGCAAGGGGAGAAATCCACTGGCACTTATTGATACATCGAAATCACATCCAGCTCTGAAAGACCCTGAGCTGAGCATAGCTGGAGGTTGGAAATGCATTAGGGATACGTAATCTGCTGTCCCTGTTCTTACAGTCTCCTTATGCATCTGCTTATGGACACTATTCCCATTAGCTTTCCCTTAAGAAAACACCTCCAAAAGGAAGGAGGAAAGGGAAAACAAGTGAAAAAAGGAAGAGGATGAAGGCCAGAGAGGAAAAAGGTAGAAACAGGGAACCAGAGACAAAAAATAGTAGAGTCCACTGCTCCAGGAGGGTAATCAAAGGGCTGGTGGAGGTCACCGAGGAGTGCTCCACCCACAAAAGGGGGAGGATGTGGGACCAGAAATAGGTCCCAGAGCTGCTGGGATCTCCCAGCCTGGAGCCTCCTACGGTTGGGGTGCAGAGTCTGCAGGACAGGAGGAAGTCCCACAGGTCAGCAAGACCTTGGGTGGGTACAAATCAAAAGGTGAGGTGAAAAGGACAGCCTGAGCCTCAAGTAAGAGTCTTCAACAGAGTTAGAAGAGAGGCCGCAACCTGACCCACCTGATGCATGTGTGTGCCAGGGTCTGCTGCGCGCTGCAGAGGAGGCACGTGTCAAGGGATGCTGGCATCCCTGAATCTGCAGCCCCACAAAACCCCTCCATTTCTGTTACAGCTGGACCTGGGTTCAAGAGACCCCAGATGCAGCCCAGTGTAGCTGCTCCTATGCTGCATTATGCAAACCTGGGATCTGCCAAAATCACCCTCCCATTCTCACCCACTGGCCCCTTGCAGACAGTTTGGTTCAGTCTCTCTGAAGCGCTTCACACGTGTTTTTTACCCAGGCTAAATCATGCTTGGCAGACTACCAAAGTCCAAACGATAGCAGCAATGAATGAGAGGCTCAGACAATGGACACACCCAAGACATTACTGTGGGAATGACAAAATCCTGTGGAATTCATTAAATATTTTTTGTTATTTCAATTGCAAAATTTATCATGTAAGTAATTTTCAACAATAAAAATACTTTGCTGGCATCAGTGTCATGTGGGACTTGTATTAACCTCAGTAGGCTGCCTAAATAATACACTATGCTAAACAAACAAGACAAAAAAATGGCTTAAGTCATCTTTGCCATTTGCAAGTATGATGGTAATCTCCTCAGCAACTTTACCTTTTCAAACACAAGAAAGGCTGGGAAAAAAGGAGACTTATTTACAAAGCTAACGTTTGAGAGCAGGGACATATAATTGCTTAAAAAAAAAAAAGGGATGCTTTTAAAAAGAGTAGATACACCATTTCTGTGAGGGAAAAAAAAAAAAACCATCTCATTCTTTGCTTTTGTTTCTTATTTATTTCTTTTTTTTTTTAAACACAGAATTCCAATCCACCCTATGCAAGAACTTACCTGTCTCAGGGTCAAGACGAATCACTCTCCCACCATCATAACAAGCTACCCAGAGTTTGCCTTCTGTATCAATGCACATCCCATCAGGAATGCTTTCCTCTTTTTCCAGTCTGTATATACTCCTACGGTTGCCTGCAGGGTAGAAAAACCACAACAAAACTAAGCGAGACAGTTGTTAAATTTTTTATCAGTCACAGCCCAGCAGAGTTATTATTCATACTATTATTTTCAAAAGCTGTGCTGAAGTCCTGAGTTCTTTGGTATGAAAGAAATAGATCGTCTCTGTTTGTTTCCCGAGACAGTTGTTTCTCAGTGTGAAAGCCTGTGGATCGGTTTCTATCCATTGAAAGTATAACCCTTTTTTCTGGTGTTCTTTTCTAGTGCACCACTCATGCTCCCTACTTACAATACTAAATAAATAACTGAAGAAATTAATGTGTTTTTTATATATATATATATGTCCAGAAAATTAATTAATTGTTCTAAAAGCAGTTTGGCTCATTTCAAGTATGGGTCGCCTCCAGTCAGAGAACTGGAGATTTTTCAAACAGATTGCTGGAACGTGCCAATAATCACTGTTCCAACACAAAACTGACCTTCAGATATATAAACTGAGAGTTTATATAAACACAGAGTTAGGAAAAGTATCAACTTCAAAGGCATACTGTCAACCTTAAACCAAACAACTCTATCTGAACATTTATCCACTGTTATTAAAGAAAACTGAAACCAACTTTCCAACATTGTTTATTTTATGCTCCAACAACTTCAATGTTTCTCATATGTAGCAATATTTTTAATGAGTTTCCTTTGTGCTCCTGGGGATTGTCAGGCTGCCCACAGAAAGAGACGGAGTGAGCATGGGTGAGAGAGGAAAACCACCCTATTTCCTAAGTAAAATTCAACTGTAAGCCATAGCAGAGACATGGGACAAGATGCTACACCGAAAAAGACTTTAAATTCACAGTTTTAAAATTAAATATCAAATTGACTGCGTTCTTTTAAAGCAAAATACTGCAGTCTGTGTACTCAAAAGCAAATTATTAGTCCAAGTCACTGGAATTTTTCTTTTGCCCAAGTTTGTAGAAGCCCTTAAGGGGTTGTCTTGTTTTGTTTTGTTTTGTTTTAAATAAATGAAGGAAGAAGAGTTTTGAGTTACTGCTTTCCAGTTGTTGCTTAACTCTGTCTGCAGAATCTCCACTAAGAGCTTATATTTTAAAAAACAAAACAGGGTGAAAAAAATCTAGAGAAGCTAGCAGAGGTTTTGCAGAAGACTACAAGCTTTCTGTTACTTTGCCTATGCTGTCAGTAATAAGAAACATGCAGCCACAGAAATCTAGCCATACAAGAAACATTTAGCCCTTTTTACATGGGAAGATCAGACATGCATTGTGTTTAGTAACACTAGTGCAGATTACTATCCAAACTCCACCATGCAATTTAAATACTTTATAATATTAACAACAGCCTCTGACTAGTTTGAGCTAGGAGCCTACGCAGGCCCAGATGGATGTTAATATGGCTTCTGTTTTGTTCTAAAGAGGTTTCTGAAGAAGCGCTCACAAAGCTCAGATCATCTCTGCATAATAACCAAAATGGAAACAAACATCACAATCTTTAGGTGCAAATGATTATTTTAGAATACAACGATTCATACCAATTTTTCCAGTTTGGAGGTCATAATCAAAGGCATCCACTGAGTAGGACAAACTGTCAATGTAAAAGAAGGTTTTGTGATCCAGCGACCAGTCCAGCCCATTAGAAATGTCCACCTGATCAAAGTGCTTCACCACTGAGAGGTCGGAGAAGAGCGTATACAGAGAGCCCTGGTGTCTTTCCAGCACAGCAGGTCGAATCTCCTCCGCCATCGTACCTGTGCAGAGCCAAAGAGGAAAAAGCAAGTTCAGAGACAATGGGCTCTTCCCCAAGTTTGGTGGCAGCCCCCCACTATCATGATCATAGAATCATAGAATCTTCATGGTTGGAAAGGACCTTGGAGATCATCGAGTCCAACCATACACAAACAAAAAAACCCAACCCTACAATCTCTGCCACTAGAGCATGCCCTGAAGTGCCAAATCTACACATTTCTTAAATACCTCCAGGGATGGTGACTCAACCACC
Organism: Alca torda; assembly: GCA_008658365.1. Taxonomy (NCBI): domain Eukaryota; kingdom Metazoa; phylum Chordata; class Aves; order Charadriiformes; family Alcidae; genus Alca; species Alca torda. The sequence continues at coordinate 142,107,747 of CM018076.1, forward strand.
TCCCTGCGCAGGCTGTTCCAGTGCCTGACCACTCTTTCAGTAAAGTAATTCTTCCTAATATCCAATCTAAACCTCCCCTGCCGCAACTTCAGACCATTTCCTCTGGTCCTGTCATTATTCACCTGGGAGAAGAGGCCAACACCCACCTCTCTACAACTTCCTTTCAGGTAGATGGAGAGGGCAACGAGGTCTCCCCTCAGCCTCCTCTTCTCCAAACTAAACATGCCCAGTTCCCTCAGCCTCCCCTCATATGGCTTGGTCTCCAGACCCCACACCAGCTTGGTAGCTCTCCTCTGGACACGCTCCAGCACTTCAATGTCCCTCTTGTACAGAGGGGCCCAGAACTGAACACAGTACTCGAGGTGAGGCCTCACCACTGCCGAGTACAGAGGCACGATCACTTCCCTGCTCCTGCTGGCCACGCTATTCCTGATACAAGCCAGAATGCTGTTGGCCTTCTTGGCCACCTGGGCACACTGCTGGCTCATGTTAAGCTGGCTCCACCAGCATCGACAGGTGCTTTTCTGCCAGGCAGCTTTCCAGCCACTCTTCCCCAAGCCTGTAGTGTTGCTTGGGGTTGTTGTGACCGAAATGCAGGACCCAACACTTGGCCTTATTAAACCTCATACAATTGGCCTTGGCCCATCGATCCAGACTGTCCAGGTCCCTCTGTAGAGCCTTCCTACCCTCAAGCAGATCAACACTCCCACCTAGTTTGGTGTCGTCTGCAAACTTACTGAGGGTGCACTCAATCCCCTCATCCAGATCATCGATAAAGATATTAAAGAAAACTGGCCCCAAAACTGAGCCCTGAGGGACACCACTGGTGACCGGCCACCAAGAGGATTTCACCCCATTAATCACAACTCTCTGGGCACGGCCATCCAGCCAGTTTTTAACCCAGTGAAGAGTACACTTGTCTGTGCCATGATTCGACAGCTTCTCCAGGGGAATGCTGTGGGGGACGGTGTCAAAGTCCAGACAGACAACATCCACAGCCTTCCCCACGTCCAGAAGGCAGGTCACATGGTCATAGAAAGAGATCACGTTGGTTAAGCAGGACCTCCCTTTCCTAAACCCGTGCTGGCTGGCCCTGATCCCTTGGCTGCCCTGCGCTTGCCGTGAGAGCTCACTCAAGATGATCCTCTCCATGATCTTTCCTGGTACCGAGGTCAGGCTGACAGGCCTGTAGTTCCCTGGATCCTCCTTCCGGCCCTTCTTGTAGATGGGCATCACATTAGCCACCCTCCAGTCATCTGGTACCTCCCCTGTTGACCAGGATTGTTGATAAATGATGAAGAGAGGCTTGATGAGCTCTCCTGCCAGTACTCTTGGGTGAATCCCATCTGGCCCCATAGAGTTATGTGTGTCTAGGTGCAGAAGCAGATCATTAACTACTTCCTCCTGGATTATGGGTGGGTTGTTCTGCTCTCCATCCTTATCTTCCAGCTCCGGAGGCTGAACACCCTGAGGATAGCTGGTCTGACTATTGAAGACGGAGGCAAAGTAGGCATTAAGTATCTCAGCCTTCTCCTCATCCTTGGTTGCAATTATCCCCCCCGCATCCAGTAAGCAATGGAGATTCTCCCTGACTCTCTTTTTGTTGATGTATTTATAAAAACTTTTTTTGTTGTCCTTAGTGGCCAAGCTGAGCTCCAGTTGGGCTTTTGCCTTCCTAATTTTCTCTCTGTATAACCTAACGAGATCTCTGTACTCCTCCTGCGTTGCCTGTCCCTTCTTCCAAAGGTGGTAAACCCTCCTTTTATTCCTAAATCCCATCAAATGTTCCTTGTTCATCCAGGCTGGCCATCTTCCCCGCCCTTTAATCTTGCAACACTTGGGAACAGCCTCTCCTGGGCCTTTAAGATTTCCCTCTTGAAGAGTGTCCAGCGTTCCTGGACTCCTTTACCCTTCAGGACTATCTCCCAAGGGACTCTCTCAACCAGTGTTCTGAACAGGCCAAAGTCCGCCCTCCGGAAGTCCGTGATGACCACACTGACAACACAGATGGGAGCAGCGTTGGGGCTTCAGAAATTCGGGGAAGAAACCAAGCTCAAAAGTGTCGGCTTTTAGCCAATGACGACAAAAAACAGCCTTTGTTTTTTTTGTTGAACTGTGGCAGAAGGGGTACACAGCGTGATTTCTGCTAAACGTTTTATTCAGTCATTCAAGTATTAAGAAAGGTGTGCAGCATTTAATTTCCCACAAATCTTAATGTCTTGTATAGCAGAGAGACTGAAAAAAAATTTCCTCCTCCCTCAGAATGAGTCTTACTAAAACCTTTTCAAAAACAAATCTCGATCATTGTAGCTCACAGTTGGCAGCTGAGACTGGTTCTTGAGAGGCTGGGTAAAAGCAAGTTAAGGTAATTCCGGGGACCCAACCACAGGACAGATGCACAGAATGGCATTTTAAAAAGCAGAAGGACAGGATCATGGGACAGCTGAGGCTGGAGGGCACTTCTAGGGATCATCTGGGCCCACTCCCTGCTCAGAGCAGGGTCAGCCACCGCAGGTTGCTCAGGGTGGCATTGTGTCTTGAAGATCTCCATGGATGGAGCCTCTGTAGCCTTTCTAGACAACCTGTTCCACTGTTTGATCATCCCCAGTAAAAGAGTTTTCTTACATTTAAACAGAATTTCATGAATTTCAGATTGTGCCCACTGCCTGTGGCCCTGTAACTGGACACCACTGAGCAGAATTCTGATTTATGAAGAACAAACTCCACAATATCATAAATTTCTAGCTGAAAAAGTATTTTATATTGGTAACCTGCCAGTATTCAAAACAAGCATGCCAACAGGGAGGAGACAAGGCCAGTGTCTTTAACTAGGAAGGCTCTGAATAGTGGGCCTCTTTTTAAAAAAATAGTCATGATAAGATGGTGTCCAGGTGATACAAGTAGATTTGTAAATGGGATTAAACTCTTGTTTGAAGGCAACAACAACAAAAAAAATCCCCACCATTTAACTATGAACAAACACTCCTGCATCTACAACTTATCGCCGCATGTTGTCACCAGAACCTCACTGAGCAGCAGAAGGAAGGAACCGCCTGCAGCATACCTGCGAAATACCTCCCTGCTGGATCCACTTTCCCATCATTGAATCTGTTGTTTGGCTTATCCTTGTCCACATGAGTTATGGTGGTTACTAGCTGCTCTTTCCATTTCAAAGCAGCAAACCTGGTTCCCAGGGTGATGACGTAGTCCCCAGATTTCCGGAGAGCCACCGAGCTCACAGGAGCATCTAGAAAAAGCATGAAAGGGAAAAGAGGTTATGCACTATGGGGAGACATTCCTTTTCTGCCCACTTTAGACACACAAGCAGTCACACCGAGCTCAGTGAGACCGCAGCCAAGAGAAACAAACTTACTTTTCTACCAACAAAACTGATGTTTAAATACATAGAAATAGATTCTTTCACGTGAAGAGGGCATACTTAATGCATACAGAAAGTGGCTATGAACCGAATCACCAGTTTGGGACATATAAACTCAGGGAACTTGAGTATTACCAATGCTCCCAGGAACAATAATCACTACCAGCACCTGGTCCTGCTAGGTGCTTTAAAAATATATATAAAAAGAAGACAGATACAGACATGTATACTTCTTATGACAGGTTACTGTGTGGGTTTCCTCCCCCCTCGCCAGGTGAAAAATTGATTGCCACAAGAGCTCTGGACAACTGTGTTTGTTTAGCCCAGCTCCTGGGTAAATCAACCCCGCATGACCATTCAGTCGTAACTTGTGGAGATAATCTCTGCACTGGGATAGGTCACACCGGGCAGGAGAGCCACCCTCCTGAACCACACTCTGCTGTGCAGTTCAGGCATGCCTCCAACAGCACCAAAAGCACACCAAGGAATGTCAGAGCTTTCCAAGAGTTAAAGCAAAACAGAAAATCAGTAAATCCTCCATGGTTACTTTACACTCATTTGACTTATTATGCAGTAAAACCTCAATTGCTGGTTATTATAAAGGAATTAGTAAGAAAACAGAGAAACGAGTGTGAAGATACCATTTCTGTAAAAGCCTACAATCAGATGCAATATAAGGAATAATAACTTCAAGCAGAGCAATGAAGTCTGGAATAACATGCATGGGACTAATCACCAACATTCTAATTTAAAATAAAACATTTCTTGTATTTGTAGCTTTACAGAGGTATAATTAGGTAACAGTTTCACAAACACTTATATCCGCCACCAGCCACTATTGCTGCCAAGAGGAGCTGCTCCTTTCTGGCTGCTCGCGCCCAGCTCAGGACGCCCCTGCCGTTTGCAGCCACTTCAGCTGCACCACCATGCCAGAAATCCAAACACTATTTCCCCCAACACCTGATTGCAAGCTCAGCTCCAGCGACTCCCTCCCCTAGAGAGGTGTGACCCCACTGCTGGTGGTCTGGGCTCATCTACACTGGGGGAGTGGACGTCACTTCTTCCAGTGCCAGCACAGACAGGTGGAGGGGTGCGTGGCACCCGACAAAGGAAGTCATTTTGCTGCTGTCCCGATTACTGGAAACCACGCCAATAAAAGCGCTTTTCTGCCTGGCAGCAGGGGCTTTGTCGGCAGAGTGTGAGAAGGCAACTCCCTGCTCTCCCAGTGAAACACCTGGGGCCATGGCTCACCGGAGCCCTTCCACCCAGGCAGCCCCCAGGGCCTCCCCTCCCTTCCACCCCGGGGGGAGCAGCCCCCAAGCACTGCAGCCTGTATACCCCTGCCTGCCTGTCCCTGGAGGTGTTGCCCCCCTGGGTGGCCCTACAGCCACAAGAATGACCCCATACGTTCCTGACAAAGCACCCCCGGGGAAAGGGGTGCCTCAGGCTAACGAGAGGGATGCAGCCACCCTACTCTTCACCGCACAGCAAGCTGCATTAGTCCTTGCGCCCGGCTCAGTCTGCAGCCACCATGAAGGGCTTTGCTAAGCAGCACCCACAGGAACTGATTTATTTACAACACCGTTTTATGACAAATGGAAAACTGACCATAAGGGCTCACTCCCTGGCCCCCAGGCATGGTTATGCAGGTAGTGGTGTTTTCCCTGTGGAGTTGGGAAAGGGCATTTGAAGTTGTTGCTAGGTATGGGGTGCTTGTAATTCTCTATAAGCTTCAGCAATAAGGCATTTCTCTCTCCGTTTCCACTTTGGACATCAACCCGCTACTTTAATCACATGGTACTCTTCGGGCATTTGAGGTTTCTTTAGTCTTTTAATCATGGTATTCCCAAAGGCACAGCTATTAATTATAACTATTTTATTACTAAACAAAGGAAACAGAAGGAAGTTTAAAAAAAAAAAAAAAAGTAGCTGCTTCAGCTACTATCCCTTCTACATCTCCAGTCAGGCCACACATAAAAGACTTCACGTTTGAGAGTAGGTCCAAGCTGGGGTGGGGGGGAGGCAGAGAGAAGCATGCTCCCTCAGCTAAGGTAAGAGGAAGAAGTGAAATAAGTTTGGGAAGCAATGTTTCCAAAATCAGCATCAGGCCTTCTCTCATCTTAAAATTGGTAACTACAGCAATTTGAAGGGCAGATAAGCCCAGATCAATTTATTGTGAATAATGTGGACAGCTCATGGGTGGGCAAAAGCAAGTGATTTTCACCAAATGTTACTGAACATGAGAAAGTAATAAATGCAAGCACTTAAACCACTTAAGAAGTTGTCTTCAGACAGACAAATATTTACATTATCACATCTAGGAGTAAATCATAGAATCACAAAATGGTTTGGGTTAGAAGGAACCTTAAAGATCATCTAGTTCCAACCCCCCTGCTTCATGGGAGTCAGCACATCTCCTCCTTTCTGGAATAAATACTTAAAACTATTGAGACTCTAGCTGGTAACACTGTTACCTTAAAAAAATATCACCTTAAATCGTTATGGGAATTTTTCTTCTAATAAAGACAACGTTGTGGGCATTGCTAATTCAAATCAGCAACAAAACTCCCACAGACATCAACACCAGAGAAGGAGAGTCTTGGCGACCTTTACACCTCTGAGACAAAGAGGGAGCAGAAGCGGGCAGGTTGGAAACAATTTACAGGAAAGAGAAGTAGATCGAATATAATCCAATCGCACAAAATCGTAAGAAAAGTCCTCAGGACTAAGTCTGGCCACTAGTTTCTGCGCGCAGCAGAAGCCTCAGCATCCTCTTTGGCCTGGGAAGGCCAGGTTTTAGGGGGAGGTCTCCTCGTACCAGAAGATGGGCCCCCATCCAGCATCACCTACAGCATCCCTGCCCGCCTTCGGCAGGGACGCGGTACCCGCTAACAGCGCACCACCCGGGCGTTCAGCAGAGGGGCTTTTTGGAGCCGTTCCTTACCCACGGCGATGGCCTGCACTCGCTGCGTGAGGGGGCTCCAGCGGCACACCTTCCTGCCCGTGATGTCCACGCAGAGGAGCGCGCCCTCCTTCTCGTCCCACACGGGCGACTCCCCGATCCCGAAGCCCTCGCTGGCAATGCACTCGATCCTCACCGACGACATGCCTGGGGGGGGGGGGGGAGGGGGAACGTCAATTAATGCCTCTCGCCCCGTCCAACAACGTCTGTGTGTCTGTCCGTCCGCCCCTCACAGCCCGTGGGGAGCGCGGCCAGGCCCGGGAGGGCGCCTGACGCCCGTCGGTGCGCTGCCCGCCGCCTTAAAAAAAAAAAAAAAAAAAAAAAAAGAGGAAAATAATAATAAAAAAAATAATAATCCGGGGCGCCGGGCCCGGGCGGGAAAGGCCCGGCCGCCGGCGGGCCCGCTCTCCCCCCCCCCGCCACGCCCGGCCGCTCCCGCGGCGCTGCTGCCGTGCGTGGGACCGTGTAATTTAAACACACACACACATTTTATATATATATATATATATATGAAAGAAATGAGTAATAATAGTAAAACACACACACACGGGCCCGCCCCTCCCCGCCAGCCCTACCTGTTTCCAGCAGCGCAGGCTGAGGTCCCGGCCCGCCGCCGCCGCCGCTCTTATAGCGGGGAGGGGAGAGGGGAGGCGGCGGCCGCGCTCCGCCGGTCCTCGGCCGCCCTCGGCCAGAGGCGGCCCCTCCCGTCCCGCCCGAGGCCCGGGGCCCGAGGCCGGGCCCGAGCCCGCCCCGCCCTGCCCCGCGGAGGGGGGCGGCCATCTCGCCCTGTGGGCTCCCGTCCGTGGAGGGCAACGGGCAACAGGGGTTGCTTGAGCCTGGGAGGGAGGGGGGGGGGGGGGGGGGGAGGGGGCTTCTCGGCTCCCTCCTCCCACAGCTGCAGGGAGGAAGAAGAGGGAGAAGGGATTTCTGTCCGTGGTGGCCAAGGTTCTCCGCTCCCCGGAGAGGTTGGTTTCCAAAAGGCCTGGTTTCCCCATGCTGTGGTTTAGGAGCCTGCTGGGCCTCGGCCCTGGCTTCCAGTGCCAGGGATCTTTCTGCACAGCTCCTGCAACATTTTCCTGAGCATCCAGAAATCCAGGGCCTTCAGTGTGCCGTGCCCTCCTTTGCTCCCCGTGCTGGAAAGCCTCAAAAAGCTTCCAAAGGCATGAGGCAAGGGGATAACATCAGCATTCCGACGTGCTGTTCTCCACTGCACCTGCCTGCCTCCACGCTACAGCCGCTGCGGCTCCCAGGCCTCAAGTCGTAAAGCAAAAGGCACTGTGTGAAGGACAGCTCTTCTCACCCGCATCCCACGACAGTTCGCCTTGACTTGGATTCGGTCGTCCCCCATAGGGATCCATGATAAAATTACTTTGGTCTCACTGCTCAGCATCTCATGCGTCTTCTCTCCTGACAACTCAGACATGAGCTCGCTGCCGTGTCCCCATGAACCAGCATTAACTGGGCTGCTCCAAAACCTGCCTGTCTCCCCAGCCAGACTCTTGTTTCCAGCTCACGCTTTCAGCAGCCCCTTTATTCCAGGGGCACAGCCCAGCACTGCACACCAGCGATGGCACAGCACCCACGGGGGTCTTCTACGGGGCAGCCCCCTCACAGCTCCCATTACAGATTTTATTTCTTATCATATACCTTGCTATTAGCAATTATCTCCTGTCAAACATTTTTACTGGGTTACCTCTATTCATACAGTAGGTGCTCACACCTCAGACTTTGGTCACCTTTTTTTCTTTCAGTGGTATATTTGGAAAGTTCACGGGCTACATGTCCTTACCAACACGTGTTTCATGCAGGCTTCCCTCGATGGGCTACTAACGTGATATTTATTAACTTAGCATCACCTTACCTGAGCAGTTAGGCTTTTATTTTACAGGCTTGCATAGCATTACTTCAGTGCTTAGTGCTGAATTTTCTTTCTGCCCCCATCAGAGATTTCATCTTGGACCAGAGGCAAGGAAGTTATTAGCGACTGCCAACACAGAAAACAAACATCCAGAAAACAAGTGCCACGGTAGCTCTGTTTCTTTCATACGTTTCACTACATAGAAAGAAGATCCAGAGGTTTAAAATTTGGAAGTACGCCAAGAATTCATTGAGAATTTGTAAGTACAGTGAAAGATAATCGTTGCTTTTGACAAAGCTCAGCCACATCTGCTGCTCTCACACTCTCCTTGCACACTCCAAGGCCGTTTGGGATACACGGCCAACACAGCAGTTTATTGAATTCAGCAGCAGGCGATACTCACACACTCAGCCCACCGGGCCAGTCTCTCTGCTCCTTGCTGACTTAGGCATTTGCCAGGATGGTTTGGAGGCATCAAAACAAGCTGTGTGTTGGCACACACCTTGGGAGAAAATTAACAGCTTCTACAAGCACTGGGTTACGACACAAACTCTGGTCTTCTTCCGAAGTGCCAAATATTTTGAACTTGGATCTCTGGTTACATGGGACAGTACTCCCACTTTGTCTTTTCTGTAATGGCTAATCCAGGCTTGCTAAGAAGTAGAGCAGGGAGGAATACATGGGGTGGGGGGGGGGAAGGGGGGTGCCCTCACAGAGAGCATCAGCTGATGTCTTCTGCCAGTACAAGTTCAGCAGGGGAAAGAAGAGTGCAGGGGTGGTGGCTACCAAAGGCGGTGCTGCCCAGTGGCTTCCCCACCAGGAACTTCCCACTGTTGCGTCACAGCCACAACTACTCCACATCCTCCATATTCCAGTGATAGGAAGCGCACACAGCACCTCCATGGCTTCCAAAGGAAGTGGCTGGTGGCCCAGCGTTTATTCCGTGTGGTAAGGCACATTGCACACTTATTCCTCCTCCTCGGCAGGGAGCAGGGGAAGGGGAATCGTGTTATCACAACCACTAAGAGCAGAAGCAGTGGATCTGCGACACGGGAGGCCTTGTAAGGTGAAGTCACAGCCCTCACCCAAGCCTGCAGGTTCCCTGAGCCTGCCACAAACCACTACCCTTCTCGCCTGTGAGGAAACACTCAGCAGTTCTGGAGAATGGCCCAGTGTGCCACAGAGCTGGAAAAATGCCCCCACCCCTAAGCACTGCAGGCAAAAAAGGGGGCTGGATGATTTCAGGGCTTATAAAAAGAAACCAGTTTTTGCTTATGCTGGTTCCTGGAAGGTCGCGGTTGTTCTCTCCTGTTTATGAGCCTGATCCTGTCACTTCTTCATCTTTAGAGCCATCTTCATCCTTTTTCTTTCACCTTTAGTCGTCATCTTTTCCTTGTATGTTAGTCCTTTTCCCTGCTTGAAGGTGGGAGGGCTGTATGCCATAACCATGCCTGGTACAAAGCGCAAACGCTGTAATATCAGATGTCGGTATCTTACAGCTGCATTCGAGCAGCTCATGAAGGGAGTCTGTCAGGCCTCCTCCGCAGCTGGGCAAGGTGCGGCCGAGAGCGGGGACCGCACCAAGGGCACTGGAGCCAACGTAGAAGCCTATGCTGCTGTGACATCCATTACGGCAACCACAGTGAGCACGTGGGAATTTACCACTAGCAGATAATACTGCATTTGGAGGGGTGGGGGGGGAACACTGACGGACACACCACCAAAACAAAAAGCCCAACACCAAGCAAGAGCAGAGGTAGAAATATAAGATCAGTCACTGCAATCAGTTGGCTGGAAAGCAAGCGTTGGCACTGCCACATGCTTGTTTTCAGCCAAGTGTAGTTCTTGGAATTGACTTGCGTGTCCGGATCAAGCTTTTATTTGTTAGTAAGCAACAAGTAGGCCTAGGAGAAATCAAACTGCTCAGAAATCTCAAGTGTTTACTAGCCTGGATGATCACAGTTGTGTATTTAAATACTCCCAACAGTTCAAACATTTGCTAAAGTACACTGTTTTCCTGCTTTGCAAACCCCTCCCTGGGAGAAGGTGGCACGAAGGTGTTAAACAGCAGAATTGTGCCTGTTGATTAATTTATGTGTTACATCAAGTCTAACACCCATTGCTGTCACAGAAGTTAATGCAGAATGGATTAAGAATCTCAAATGGGAAATCTTTTCTAAAAAGGATTGCACCAAATTACTGCAAAGTCATATTGAAGCATTTAGCCTTAAAAGTCCAGTTTCTCTCACAGAACCGGCAACAGTACCCTCTACTTACCACAGTTATCACACAGACATCTTTCAGCATAATTTATTACATATTGTCTACGGTCTCATGAAAAAAAGCACATCGCGCCTAAGAACGCAGCGCTATAAGCAGACATGTTGTTATGACCCTTCTCAGTGCAGCCAGCTTCTCAAATGTGTCACAAAGACCCCTCACACCATCACACATGAACCTCCCAATTTCTTTGCCATGGGAGCACCTGCAAGCGCAGGTTCCTGCCACCTTAAGCTGCCTCACAAAGTCCAGCCTGTGCCTTTCCAGCCCTCGGAACAGCCAGGGAACAGGGCGCTTCAGAAAGGGCAAGCGTTCGTTCTTCAGTGGAGAACAGCCAAGACATTTTTCATTAATGCCTTACTCTTCTGCTCGTTGGACCCCACGTGATCCAGATTTGCATTTTGCTTGCCTCAGGATAATAAAAAAAAAGAGCATTGATATGTGCTACAGCAGCTGCAAAATTAGAGCCACAACAGAGGAGGCTCTGCAAGGGAGCCAGGAGTTCAGGGAAAGGCAGCATCTTTCATTCAAGTAGCTGATTTAGCAACAGTGCTTTCAGTGTTTGCGGCTTTCAGGCACGCAAGCCCTTCTTCAGGCCTAAATCGGAAGCAAACTTGAAATTAACTGCAGGTTTGGGGCGACTGCTCTGAGCTTAATTCAGCATATTCAAGCAGACAACTAGAAGTCCATTTTTTTATTACCCGTTCACAACGAGTGTGAAGTACAACTTGCTTATGGATATCCCGCATCATCTGGCTCATCCAGCTTTTGGCTTCTGTGCTTCCTTAAGCCAGGAGAGACAGCTGGCTTGTTGTAGAAGGAATAATCAGAAAGGAGAAGGTTTTAGAGGAAATAACACAGCAATTGTTGAGCCATCAGTTTTGAAGGAGGGGAATTACTTTGGTCTGGCTCCATTCAATCAGATGCAAATGGAGCCTAAAATGCCAGTGATGCCAGGGCAGGGGTTCCCAAACTACCCTGCACCACCCTTCTGAGATAAGAGAGATGAACTACAAAGGAATGCAGCCAGACACTGCGGTTTCAGGTGAAGTGGGTAGGCTAGTTTAGCCATTTCCCCCCCCCACCCAGGTACCTCGTTCACTCACTAGGGCCTGCACTTCCAAAGGTATAACCAGAGCCGTTTTCACAAATGGGACGTAACACATTTTCTTTTTATAGGTACTACCCCAGTGGACTTGTGGTTGCTGAGACCACAGAGCATCTCTCAATGTCTGTCACAAGCTCCAAGGCTTTCACAAGACCAGGAGATTACTTGCAAGGCATCTTCCTTTACATGTTGCTGTTGTGTTAGGTTTGAAATTGTTCCTCAGGACACTGGCCCACCAGTCTCCAGGACCAAGCCCATCAGCAGAAGATCTCTGGAGCTGTTATGGCACTCTGTCAAAATACACCTTGTGTCCCTGGCCCCGCCCAGTGCTCTTCCCCGGGGTGAGGGCAGGTGGGGCAGCACCTGGGGAAAACCAACAGAAACCAGAAAAAAATGTCTTGAGGAGGGTTAAGTCAGAAGAAACCATAAAGGTGTCATTACAGAGCCTACCTGGAGATTTAAAACAATGTCTGAGATGAGGCAGCCTAGGCGAGGCAGACATCCAGCTTCAGGGCTGCTGAGAAAGCGATGGGAAGGGTCTGCCCAGCATGAAACAAAAGACAAGAGTCCCAGGGCAGGGCAAGGTGGATCCAAGGAGGTTCTCCTAGCCAAAAGAAGCCTACTGGAGAAAGATTATCTGGAAGCTGTACTCAGAGGCAGGGAAACTAATGTGCAAATATCTGAGGCTGCTTCTCCTTACACAACAATGTAGTCATGCAGACTTATCCAAGCTATCTGCAGAGGGCTTGACTTGAGGAACAGAAATAAGCACGCACATCTGCTACTTTCAAACAACTTATCTAACTACTGCTATGTAACATTTTGTTTCAGAAAGCTGTGCCATTTCCGTCACATCGCTCCAGAAGAGTGCAGTGGTTGTCAGATGCCCTGGTTAGGAGTGCAGCCCTGGAGCAGTTATCCCAGGATGGTCTCTGCAAGAGGGGTACATTGCTGAATTGCACCCCAGGAGGGGCAAAAGCCTGTTCAGCCACGAAGATGGCATAAAGGAAGATTCAGAAGCAGCAGCAGACAGGCAACTTTCATGAAACCAGAACGTAGAAGTTTGTGAGTCTTCACGTCTTCCTGAAGCAGCAGCACTGAGGCACTCCATTGTTTTCTGTCTCTGCCCTTTCCCAGTATTTTTCCCTTGCATGCCAAGCTCCCAGGTTGTGCAAGCAGCTTCCTTTTGCTCATTAATTCACATCAAAAGCTTGTTTTCCCAATAGATGTGTCAATTCCCTGCAGTGCTAAACCTTCACAAGTACCGGGATCATCAAAATTCACAACGATCAGAATGGCTGGTTTCGCTGGATTATCTTTGCGGCTCACAGAAGCAGGCTTTAAACACTCGGTAATGCTCAGTTCCTCCCAGATATCAGATCCACATCACACGTCTGCAGCACAGCCTGTATGCCTAGGCAGCAGTGAGGTACCACATCAAGATCAAGTGACTGTTTCAGGTTTGTTTTCAATAGTTAAACATCTGTAACTCCTCTTTCTATGGTTTGGGATTCATGGTGCAACAAAAACAGTCTACAAATGACATATGCAAATTATAGCTGAGAAACATTTCTCTTCAGATAAAGGCAGAAATGCAGAAATGATAGTGCTGGGAATCACCACGCAGACCCTGTTAGTGCTTGTGAGAGCTTGGCCCAGTTAACGGTCAACAAGTAACCACACTTACTTATTTGTAAAGACTCTACAAACCAACACCAGCTGTTTCCAAAATAATGGGGATACCAACTTCCTTCCTTAGCCTTGTTTTTCCCACATCCCAGACATAAGCAGACTATGCTTGGCAAAGGGAATGGGAGGCCGCCAGTCAGAAAGTCACAAAAAGGCAGCCTGTTGCTGGAATCCGTTGCAAGAACGCCTTTAGGGAAGGAGAAATCCTGGCCCTGAAAAAGACCTGACACATATATCACATGTATGTATATATCACAGCACCAGCCTGTGGGAGCAGGGGGAACTACAGCAACAGCTCACACAAAACCGACATAAAACATCAACCCGGGAACTTGCTTGCACAGACTTGTCCTTTGCACGCACGCGGCAATAGCTGGCCGTATTCAGTACGCATTTGTGTGTGCGAGCATACAAGAAGAGGGATGAGACAGAAGGCCTGGCTGTGGCTCTTCCTCTATAACTTAATTTGTCCAACCAGGGAAAAAAACAGTCATTCTAAGGCATAAGCAAATATATTAAAAAGTGAGACCAGGGCAGCAAATGGTCTGTTACATTTGCTCAGCTAGGCAGAAACAAAAGCCAGGCTTGGACTATTTGCTATACACAGCAAATTAGCGTTCAGCGACTCTTTTTTGAGAGGCTGAAGGGGAAAGGTTTTCCTTGACACTTCAACTTGTTAAAGCACTGCCAACTCTGCAGAAATAATTTACTCCTGATGGACACAATACTGCTGTTAGACTGATGAGTATAACAACCTGCCAGACACAGAGGGTAAAGCCCTGAATAAATCACAACAAATGAAAATACTGTTAGCAGTTTCATAATTTAATGAAAAAGTACTTGTAAAAAGGGGACATCTGAAAAAGACCGAGTCCATCTTGGAAAATTGAATATATATATATTTATATATATAAAACAAAATGCAAAAACACAAAAAAAAATTTGACAAATAAGGTTAAGAGGTAATACTTCAAACAGTTAGCCACCGAACACACAATAAAAACTAGCAAATGCACTTTGGGGACAATACTTGAGAACTACATAACCAAGGGCTCCTTCATATATCTATTAAAATAATGTAAAAATTAGCAAAACCATTGCCCAGACTGGAAACAACTGAATTAATAACCCCAGAAGAGCAGAAACACTGAGTTTTGCTGAAGCACCATTTTCCCTCCCTTCTGTCGTAGGCTTCCGGCCACAAAATCACATGAACGCTTTGCTGACTTCCCAGATAAGTGTTCGCAATACAAGCTTCATAAAATTTCATGACCAGCAAGAGAGGATTACTAATAAATATTGAAGGAGAACTAAGAGAATCAGAACTGGAATACAAATGAAGAGACATTTGTTTACTTCTTCTGAATGACCCATGGCTTAGAACACAAAGCATTTCCCATTAAAATAAAATATGTGGAAACCTAAAATGCTACTGCATATTTACACCAAAAGAAATAATTTTGAAGATACAGCTCTAGAAAGATCAATTACACAAATATACATAAAATCAAGAAGTGGGAAAAAAAAATTAAGATGCATGAAGCAAACAGAGCAGAATTGCCAAGTATACTTTTTTTTTTTCATTTCACTACTGAAGAGTCTTCCAGCCCCTGACTTGCTAGTCCTATTGCAACTAGGGAGATTTCAAAGTTTAAAACAAATCTGAAAATGTTGCTGCCATTTCCCAAGCTAAAAGCAATAAATTAAGAGTCTGAAGAAAAACAGGTGGTGGTTTGGATTCTGCACAGTCATCTTCACCCTGGGTGGGGAACGCGTTTTGTTTCTGGCTAAAATGAACCCTCAACAGAAAGGAGCTGTATCACGTGCCTTATACAACCTACAGCCCGTTTCAGCCAGCGATGTGGGGACACAAGATGTTGCGCATTTATGAAATGTACAGCATTTCAGAGAAAAACAGTGCAGTTACTTTGTTGATCCACACAACACTACCTGGAAAACCAGAAGTTTGTTTGCATTCAAACAAAAATCCCCCGTCATTGAAACGAATGGAAAAGGATTCCCCTCCCTTCTTGCTTACTCAATACTGGCTGAAATTTAATCACTACTTAACAAGTGCTAATTTTCAAGGACATACAAGAAAGTTTTAGTTTGGGAAACAGCAACTGATCCAGAGGTTGAAAAGCAGCTTAATAAAATAATTGATTTTCAGCAATTAAAAAAAAACGTACTCTAAATGATGACTGGCTAAAATTTTACAGACCTAGATGCCAGAAATAAGGTTCCTACACCCATATTCAGGCAACTAGGGTTGAAAATTTGTGCCTGCATTTAAAGTTCAGACAAAATTATTTCTAATTCAGCTTATTTTTGAAATACCAGGTACAAACACCTCTGGACGTGAAATCTCAGTTTCAAGAGGAACCTGGCATCACTGGTGATTGCCTAAATTTAAGTGTCAAACAGCATTTTTCTTTGAAGTAGTACATCTACTTTTGTAAACACTATCCACAAAATTAGCCATCTGTACTTGTTAGCTGGGTAAAATATTTACAAGTGCATCCCACAACAAGCAACTATGTACAGAGATTAAAAAAACTGAAGTACTAGAAGTTATATATTTACAAAATAAGCAAATTATTGTGAAGAGAAACATAACCTTCAGCAAGAGCAGGGAACGGGGGCACGTCTAGAGGTCAGTGAGTTTGGCAGCGCCTGCTTCCACTCTCCGCAAGGAGCCTGCAAACACCACTGCGGTTCAAAGCCTCCTGCAGAAGAGGATCGTCACTTAGTAGTCACTTTGGGCCTGACCCAGCAGAGCACACCGGCATGCGCTCGGAGATCTGAGCACAAGAAGCGTTCCTGAGGGAAACCAGCAGGACTTTTCACATGCTTAACTTCCTAATGCATCCACAGGTGCATTGCTGGATCAAAGCCATACTGCAGGTGCTGTAAGAATGCAGTTTCAGTGTCTCCATTTGCAGTCTCTTGCACCACATTAGAGCAATGCAAAGACTTCTTTAATACCTGACCACCACCGCGAGACAGACTGACGTAACACAAACACGTTGCCTCGCACATAAGCTGGCAAGGGGGAAGCAGTTTCCTGAATTTACACAAAGATTAACCGCTTCGTGCTCTCCCAGATGTTACCCTCTAATAAAAGACATCGATTTCCACACGACTTTGCAATAACTCAGTTAACCTTGCGAAGACTGCAAGCCAATTCACAGTTGAACAAAACTACTCCGATTTCTCTCCCCTCCCCTCCCCTCATCCCTTACTGCAACTCTTCCTAACGTAGGTCCTGGACTATTTTCTGGAACCTTTTGATGCTGAGCTTTGCACTGGTACACTGGAATACAGAAAGGCTGAGTTACCCCGTGGGGGCTTCTAATCACCTTTGTACCGAACTGTGAGAAATCATATTCTTTTTGTTTCTATTGTGACAATCTCTTCCAAAGTCCTTACTTGGGCTTTCTCTCTCTGAGCTACTTCGTCTTAACCTCACTTGCTCTTTGTTTTCATCACTTTCTGCTTCAGAGTCACTCAGCTCTAAGTCAGGACAGTACCCGTCATTGTCCTGGTACGGAGCACCTTCAAGAGTCTGCTTGCTCCACAAGCGATCTTTTGTTGCAAGTCTTCTTGTTGGCTTTTCACAGCACCGGAGATCTTCCGTGGTCCTCACCAGACTGTTGGTAGCCTCTTTAAAGGACCGGCTAAAATGTTCTATGGTGGATTTTCTGAAACCGCTCTGGCTGGCCAAGTGAGCTGTGAGCACGGACTCCTGTTCGTAGGGGGTCTGGCTGGAGCTGTCTCTCTGGCTCACGTCTCCAGCTCTGCCCATCAGACCATTGGACTTGGCTGCCAGCCTTGAGTTCTCCTGCTGCATCCGCCCATTCCCAATGGAAGACTGTCCATGCAAAGCAGCCTGGAGTGCTAAGGGCTTCCCAGACGGCTGGCTCCGGTGAAACTCCAGCATCTGCGTTGGGCCAGAATCCTTCGCCTCACTCCGAGGTTTGCCAATCCCTGCCAGCAACCCGTTACTTCTGCTGTCGTGCTGATACCTGGAGTAAGATTTTGCTTTAATTTCAAATGATTCCTTTGACATCGTCACACTCCGTTTGCTGTAAACAGTGCTGTTGTTGTCAGGAGAAAGCGGTCTGTTGCCAGGTTTCAGAGAGTTATTTTTGCAATCTCCTAGCGCTGATTTGGGCATTTTTAACTTCAGGGTGATCCTGGGAGGTGGGTAGAACAGCGTGTTCTCTAGTGCACTTGTCAGGGTATGGCCTACAGGAGAAAGAGATGAGGAGGCAGAAGAAAAAAAGGCTTTTTTAAAAGAGGGTAATCATTTTCTTATTGGTAACAAGTTTTAGAGTCCATTAGAAGGTCATTCAACAGTAATGCGCATTTGCAAACAATTAGTGTGAAATTATTTTAGGACATGAAAGAGAAGCTGGGATAAAGAAAACTGTTCCAAATTACCCACTGTTTCAGAATTTAGGTAAGCGTTTTAGCATTTCCATTAAAAACAACAATGTGCCCTTTTTACAGGGCTTTAAGCCAGTGAATTGAACCAGTTTTGAGATATGACTGAAGTAGTTCCAACAAAGCTATAAAAAAGGTTCATACTCAGTTTGGGATGGAGAAAAAACAATGCTTCAAACTGAGTTTCAATTTGGACTTAGTTCAACTTTCTGCTTTGTATTATCAATTTCTCTACGCTTTAGAAGTCTTTTCACCCCAATATATTCGTCTTTATGATATTATACGCATACAGTGCCATTGTAAAGTAGCTATCAAGCTATTCTAGTAAGTATTAAAGAAGCACTTGTACTTGTCAAGACATCAAATAAATTTAGTAGATACTTCTAATAAACCACATTTACACAAAACCAAAGTGCTTTAGAGTACTGCTGCTTCCACAAAGTACGAGTCTGATCTAAAACAGTTTAAAAAAAACCACCTTGTCAGTACTAATGAAACCTATCCATGCTTCAAGGGTAGAGGAAAAAACCAAAAAGACTTCACTCTAAATTGGTCATGAAAAACATAATATATATCTTGAAAGAACAGAGAAATCTTAATTTCACATTGAAGAAATAGCTGCCTTCCCTATTAAAAAAAAAAAAGTAACTGCACTGTAATATATACTCTTCCTCTTTCCAAATGTTGTGTTCCTTATTTCAAGATGGTCGCTATAAAAATGAAGAGCAGAGTGGGTTTTGGTACATGAGCATTCCTAAGCAGTTACTATTCGCTATTACAAACCAGAGTACTTAAAACTCTTTTTGAAGGAAGGAGAGTAACTGCAGATGGCAAGCTAAGAAATGCCTCTTTGCTCTGTTCATCAAGCATGCACGGCAACACGAGAACGGCAGCGATTCCTATCAGTCACTCTTCTCTTTTGCCTGAAGGAACCAACTACTGACAGCAAGCAAAAAACCTTCTCAGCTGGAGAACCAAGCAGCAGCACAGAGCTTGCTGTGGGGAAACAGTACCATAAAAAAAGCAGCCAAGGAAACAAAAAGAGATCACTACCAGCTCATTTCTGCTATCTGGATGCCATAGTGATTGCTAAGTAATAGGCATATATCAGACACAGCCATAAAATAAAGAAATATCCAAGTAAATCTTTTAAGAGATTGAAGAGGTTTTTGTGTGTTACTACTTTTGTTGACTGTGTACTTGGCGAGAATTTTTAAAGGCAGATTTACAGTGTTAAAAGCACTAAGCAGGAACATAAAGAAAACACATTTTTGAGCTTAAATACAGACAGAATTTGCAAATATTTTACATTTATATGATTACCTGCAGCTATTTCCTGATTAATGAGCTGGACTTGCAAATTGAAGACCTGTTCATGTACTTTACTGTGAGACAGCTTCAGTTTCTCCCTCCTGCTTACCATGTAGCAGAGATTTCTTACCTATGGAGGCATAACAGGAGACTTAATAGGCAATAAAGAAAACAAATCTTGACATAGTTAAAAAAAGTGCATCAACAACAGAATTAAAATACTACATGCAAAATCCCTTGGCAAAGTTCTTGTGGATATTACTGAACATACGTAACTATGAATTAAATAAGTAACCTGGAATTTTTTTAATTGCCAATTCAACGAATGCCTTGAATATATTCTGCAAGACAGCAGAATGTCTTTTCATCTATAAGAACAGTGAGCAAACACAAAATTCCAGTCAAAAGAAAAGCAAGTAATTGCCAAGATTTGCTTGTCTGTAAGCCTGCTTCTATTATATACGATGCCAGGGATGTTACTGTAGGCAATACTGGATTCTCCCAGAATATCCCTGCAAAGCATTTCATAGAATGATTTTTAACAGCTAAACTATGATTGTTTTCCCTAAAATTATTGGAACATTTAAAGTAATACTTTATTCAAAGCTACCCAAGAGAGCTGGCCTGTTTGGACCAAAATTAACCAAATGTAGATCACCTCTAAAAGAACACTCTGGCTTCCTGTGCAATGTACACATTCTGGCTGACCCATTCAGCAGTTTTCTTTTCAGACTCCGTTGCACTGACTCATGGAGTTCAACAAGGCCAAGTGCATGGTCCTGCACCCAGGTCAGGGCAACCACCGGTATCAATACAGGTTGGGGGCTGGAAGGATTGAGAGCAGCCCTGCTGAGAAGAATTTGGGATTACTAGTGGATGAAGAACTGGACATGAGCCAGCAATGTGTGCTCACAGCCCAGAAGGCCAACCGCATCCTGGGCTGCATAAAGAGCAGTGTGGCCAGCAGGTCAAGGGAGGTGATTCTACCCCTCTACTCCGCTCTGGAGTACTGCGTCCAGCTCTGGGGCCCCCAGCACCAGAAAAGACGTGGACCTCTTGGACTGAGCCTAGAGGAGGGCCACAAAGACGATCAAAGGGCTGGAGCACCTCTCCTGTGAAGACAGGCTGAGAGTTGGGGTTGTTCAGCCTGGAGAAGAAAAGGCTCCAGGGATACTTTTATTGCAGCCTTTCAGTACTTAAACGGGGCTTACAAGAAGATGGTGAGAGACAAGGGCCTGTAGTGACAGGACAAGGGGCAACAGCTTTAAATTGAAAGAGGGTAGATCTAGATTGGGCATAAGGAAGACATTTTTAACAATGAGGGTGGTGAGACACTGAAACAGATTGCCCAGAGAAGTTGTGGACGCCCCAACCTTGAAAGTGTTCAGGATCAGGCTGGATGGGGCTTTGAGCAGCCTGGTCTAGTGGGAGGTGTCCCTGCCCATGGCAGGGGGTTTGGAACTAGATGATCTTTAAGGTCCCTTCCAACCCAAACCGTTCTATGATTCTATGGTTCTATGATTCAGTTCCACATAATTCTACTTTGACTATTTGAGTTAATAGCAGGATTTCCACCTAATATAATGAGAACAGGAAGAGGCACTGAAGTTCTTGAAATAGCATAGCAACCAGTTGAAAGACATTTGCCAAACATACTTCCCTCAGCACTCAACCCATCTGTTCAGAATTGAAACCTCTCTCCCCAGAAAGGAAATTCCAAGATTCCCAAATTTATATTCATCCCAAGATACAACTGAGTAGAAAACCCTGTGGCACAAAGAAGTTCAGAAACTTTGAGACAGACGTTTCAAACTATGAATTACCTCTACTCAGAATAAGTACATTCATTTCAACAAAAATTAATGCAAACCCACCACTCAAACAAAAAGTTCAAAATAGTCTCTGTCTCTTGAAAGAATGGATTTTTTACTTTTTTTTTTTTTAAATAAGGAACCATATCCAAAGTGGTCCTGGAAAAGGGGAAGAACTAAATTCAAGACAACAGTAACACTGACGAGCGCAGATCTCAGCTCCAACACTCATCTCCCTGTACCTTCATGTTCTTCTCTCCCCAATATTGTTTTCCCTTTTCCTACAACACTATTTTCTCTCTTCTGCTTTTCCTTTCCCTCTCCCCTCCAATGGCCCTGTATCCTATTTAGCACATCTACTTTACTTTGTTACCTTTTTTACATTCACTACCTATGTCTAAGCACTTGAAAAGTGCAGGTGATCACCTGCCAACAGGCCAACCTAATGGGCAGCCTCTCAGTGGTAACAAGCCTAGCTTCCTGCCCCACCAGCTGCTAGAAGGGCACTCTGTATGCCTTCCTAATAAATTCCTGCTCTGAATTTTGCTGAAGGAACTCCATCTTTTCAAACTACCAGCTAGCTGGCAAGCTAGTAAGAGCGCAGCTAGCTACTGATAAAAAGATTTCCTTTTCCTCCTTCTCAGTAAAGCCGCAAGCAGTGGTAGAGTCAGTGGGTTATTTTCAGACTGCTAACCAACCGTAGCACCTAAGGCAGCTACGTGCAGTGAAAGCGTCTAGGTCAAGAGGGTGACAAGTGATTCAGCCTGCCCGCTACCTGGCTGACACCAGCACGCTGGCAAGGAAGAGACGTGAGTAAGACTCCTGAATCAGATGTCACGGGAAGTAGTATGAGTACAGGCTGACACTCTTCTGTGTGCCCGGAGCCAAAAAGTCACTGTGGAAGTTAACCATCTAGGATTTCACTTACTTGCCTTCAAATGATGAGGGTAAGCAGCTCTGCTTTAATACATTTTTAGGATTCTCCAGAAGCTTAGTGCACGCTCACCAAAGAATACTTACTGCTTTACCTATGCAAATTGATTTTTCCAAAGCCAGAATTGGCTAATACTTACCATTCTATTCTAACCATTACAAAACACCTTTTTAAGTTCAAATCAAGAGTCCCTCCATCCCAAAACAGAAAGTGGAAGATAAGAATTTGTTAAGCCTGCCCCATTCCTTTGCTGTTTGCATTTACTTTCATTTAATACAAGTAACATTTTTGTTATTGAATCTGTATTACTAGCAACTATTACTGCTGGCTCAAATAAATTTAATCAATTTAAACATTTACTCAACTGAAGTTGAAATCAAAGAGTCTGTTAGCAAATATGTTCATTGTGCATAAGAAACATGCATCTTAATACACAAAGGAATAACCTCTAAGCAAGTCAGGAAGCACTCCTTTCACATTGGATCTCTCACTGGACTATGAAGGGGCAGCTCCTGAAAGTCTCTGCAGCAGGCAATGCAGCATACTGAAAGACTGGAGTTGAAGGCCTTTTTTTTTTTAAAAATTATTCTTTTAAAAATCGCCTCCCTGTGCTTCCCTCATTCTCACTTTTGTCTACAAACAAAGACCTCAGTCACCTGCAAATAATTTTTCAAAACTTTACCAGTTAAGCTCTTACCCTCTCTAGGTCCTGTCTCAAATGCATGAACATCCTCATGCGAGTATGAATGCTATCTTCTTTTGGCTGCACCAAGCCATTTTCTTCATCCTCCTTGGGAGGAAACAATGGTTTGTTAAAGTTACTTTTTCGCTTTAATTTCCAGTAATTGTAGATGAAGTCTACAGCAAGTTTAGGAAGGCCCAGTTCTGCTGCAACATCCTCCACTTTAACTAGTGAGTAGAACTCTTCTTCCAGCTCTCGGAGTTTCTGGGCTCGCAAACTGGTTTTCTCACTCTCTGTTTGCTTCTGGTCTGACACGCTCTTGGGGTGCTCATCAACATCAGGCAGTGAATTCTGTTTGTTCTTGCTGTGCTTTAGACAATACGACTTGAACTTGACCTCATCCCCATCATCCAGGATAGTCTTCATCTCTAAGCTATGCTCAAAGGCACAGGTGACATGAAAGGCAGTGATACAGCTTTTCACAGAGCACTACAGACAAAACAAAAAAACCGAACAACTCCATCACTAACAGTAGCAACAAACCAGAAAAAAGGACAGAATTATCTTAATTACATGACAGTCCATCCCTACAAAAACATACTTCACACTCTTAAAAATGTCTGTTGATCTCTTTGAAGCTGGTATCACCTGATTTAGTATTTTCTCATTTGTCAACAGTGTTCAACAGAAGGCCCTTTCTATCCATCTCTGACCCAAATAGTAGCAGCCCTTACACATCTCAGCCTTGTTCAGAAGGCAACTCAGACTAACTCCTAAATCTCTGTGCTAGTGAACTAATTTGATAGCAAACAGCTGTGAAGAAGTAAGCATCTATCCAATGGTCATTTGCATTGTAAAGCATCTCTGAACACAGGAAGAACAAAATGCAAAACCGACATTGCCCTTCTCACATAGACTCAAGAGTTACCACAGGACAAGTACGCACCTGAATGCAAGCACCAGTTTTCAGCTTGCATAAACTACACACTAGAGCCCATCGACTTGGTGGAATGTGAGACACCTTTGTGATTGGCTCCATCCTTTCTGGGCAAGCAATACTAACCTGTAAACAAAAACAACAGTATGGGAAGCAGTTATCAAGGCAATAAAAACAAGCTCTCCATTAATACCAGAAGAAGAAACATGACCACACGTTTATCTCGCTGTGAGATCTCCATGTGCTCATACTTCTCAGTAAGGGACCCTAGAAGACCTCACATGAAAACAATATTGTGGAATACTACTAGTTTAATCTGCTGGCTAAAAGCTGCAATTCTTTAAAACACCGGAGGCATCTACAGCATGCCTTGTTATGAAACAGTTGAGAGACTGCAGTAAGTGATGCTTAAGTTTGTTTCCTTTGAATTGACACAAGCTACTCAGAACAAAACAGGAACACTTACTCATACTTACCTGAAAAGTTCCTTCTTTAAGGTCCACAGATCTGCTACAATTGCTACTTCTGCCAGCTCGCAATTTGGGACAGAACCAGACCTATCAGTCAGTAGCCAGGGAAAGCCTTGCTTCCCAGCTCTGTCTCTCCATTCAGCACTCCCAATGCAAGAGGTGATTCTAATACACTTTCCTAACTACAGATTGTATCAAGTATAATTTGAGAAAGAATACAACAAACTTCTCTTACTGCAAAGCACGGTATATTCTATTGTGCCAGTTTTCATGTACTTAGTCTGGATGATCCATTTGTCTCTGGTAGACCAGATTATGGATATCAATACTAAAAGAAAGAAAAACACACAGAGAAGCACAGGATGTCTCTTTCTATTTTTTGTTATACCAATGTCCACATATTCTATAGAAATTTCTCAGCTGCCTGTTGTCCATACTGAGAAACCAGGACGCTCCTCCGTAATTTGGATACCAAAACAGACATAATTATCTCCATAGGCATCCTTGAGCCACTCCTGACAGACAGGATTTATCCAAGGGCAGAAACAAAAACTTGGCCAGCTCTGAATGACCAACATGCAGAACTGGACCAGTATGAGAATGGCACATGGTGGAAGATTTCAGTGAGATAACTGTTCTGTCCCAAGAATGCCAGTCTCCAAAAGCTTGGATTTTGAAGCTTACACAGCACTTTTTGCATTTAGCAGTTGGGTGCTTTGGAGGACTACCTGCCTGAAGCAGAAATACAATGCTGACTCTAGCCAGAAAGATCTCTACACTTTCTACGAACAATTCACCAGAACAGGGCAGACCTGTATTTCCAGAGGTAGGATAGGAGCCTCTTCTCAAAGGGGTCAGATGTAAGAATTCAAAGAAAGGAGGTTCCTAGGCTCTGTGGTGCTGTGAGGCCAGAATAAAGCCGATTCCTTAAGAAATCAGTTGAAATCAGTTAAGGCTGAGATTTGAACAGCATTTTTTCCTAGAAAACTTTAAGAGTGTTATGCTATAGTAGTTTTCATAGATTACCTCCATAAAAAGACTGTTCTAGGGAAATCCAGGTTACATAAATTAGTTTAACATGTGATAATTAAACCATTGACTTTACAAGAGCCAGTAGCCTAAGCTGTATTACCTAGCTTCCCTTCTGGGGTACATCAACAATCCCTTAATGCAGATAATCACTTTAAAACCTGCTTAATCCCTGAGGAGGAAAGGCTTTGCTTCAGCAGACCTCCACTGTGAGGTAGACTTAACCAAACATAGCAGTGCTAAGTTGATCAAGTCTGAGAGTCATAGTTGCTATGCTCAAACTGAGTATTTTTGCTACTCTTCTTATCATTGCATTGCTTTAAGGCTTCATTTAAGGAGGTGGAAAAGACAGCTTTGCAAGAGATTACTAGGTTCACCATTTCCACGTTTTAAAAAGTTAATCACCAGTTCATGAATTCATGACAAAAACTGACTCCAATAAGATTTATATTTGTTATAGTACTTCAACCTCTGGTCCCCCCAACTGCAAACCATATCTTCTGGAATATACTGAGGT
Source organism: Alca torda (assembly GCA_008658365.1). Taxonomy (NCBI): domain Eukaryota; kingdom Metazoa; phylum Chordata; class Aves; order Charadriiformes; family Alcidae; genus Alca; species Alca torda. The sequence continues at coordinate 142,133,160 of CM018076.1, forward strand.
CAACCTGCTGCATGGCATTTTCAGAAGTCTTCATTAGGAAGATAGTGAAATGCTTCAGAGAGGGTCCAGGTTTTACCAGACAAGGAAAATGAGCAGGCAATGTGATGCCCTCATCAGGTAGAGATGACACACCATTTAATCTGTTGTGGTCTTCCTATGAATTGGTGGGAAAGAGACAAAGCCCGTCCTAAAACGCTTGAATGGTTCCACAAAATCATGTCCAGCACTCTTAAACATCATCAAGTGTAGCTTTTTTGCTTCCAAAATGAAAGAGCCTTTCATCAACTTAACTTGATCTTGCTCAAAACAGAGCTGGTTACAAGCTGCACAGGTATTTCTGAAACAATATTGTACAAAGATTGACCACAATTCTCAACCCGGTTACCACGACACTAAGAGGCAAGACTCCCTCTGGGAATTAAGGAATTATATCAATTTGTCAGGTTATCTATATTCCTTTCAAAAAGAAACCAGAATCTTCAGTAATTTTTTTTTTCTGGAGTCTGAGTAATAGCAGCTTTCCACTGTGCTTCCCAGCAATAGCTGGGAATTGGCACAGACCTTCTCCCTGTCCCTCTCTGCCCCTTTTAATGCTCTCCCTGCTCCTTCCCCAGAGTGGACTCATAAGGTCAGGAAACGGTTATGTTGGAAATACTGTCCATTCAGCTTGTAACGCTGCCTGTTTATATTACCCCACTTTGTAAAAGCACAAAGAGGCGCTTACAGAGGCAGGTGCAATTTATTTATACTGGCCTCATGCCGCCTGCATGTTTCAAAGAGAGGAGTTAAGGCAAAGTCTGTTTGAACTTCACTGGTCACAAGAGATCCAGAGAGCAGAGAGGCCAACCCTTCCATTCCCCAGAACCTCCCATCCCAAGGCAGAAATGATCCATCTGCTGTAACACGTAGCTATTTCCTCTCTTATTTCTTCACCTTGTATCAGGTTACATTCTTACTGCTGTACTCTGAAAAAGTTTTAAGAATGTGAAAGAGTGAAGACAATGGGCTGTTGAAGCCTCTTCTTTGCAACTGTTATGCATATGAGCTGCCATCTCGATTGTTACCCTGCTATCCTCTGCTAACCCCCACCAGCAGCTGCACAAGTACACAATGATCTGCATCGCTGTCTGGGAAGGGCATCCCAGTGGCTGGAGGACGGCCACTCACAACAGCAGCTAAGGATAGTCAATATGATACCCTTCCAGTTGTGGCAAGGAAAAATAACTTTCTCCTTCAGCTAATGCCACATTGATTGAGGGAGGACATAACTGTAATGGGTTATCTGAGGCAGAGAAGGACCTTGAATCTCAGAACACTTGGTGTAAGTTTTCTAGTCTCAGTGTTTCTTTCTTTTTTTTTTTTTTAAAGAATGCCTTTTAAAGAAAGCATGAAACAGACTACACATTTACACTAAAAGACAATAAAGACAGAAGAACAAAAGGATATAAACCAACAACGGGTACACTTTGTAAAGTAAAAACCTTCAAACATCCCAATCAGTCAAGTGAGGGTCAAGAAAGCCTTTTGACAGCATTAGCTCACAAGGAAGGGAGGGAAGAAAAAACATGTTAAGACAGTGCCAAATAACTTAATGAAGGAAAATACCTAGTGCAATTGCCTGCAACGATGCTAGCCTATACTTGGTGACTCATGAAGTCCCTCTTTGAACCTTTTACCACAAGGCACAGACATGTTTATGGCCCATTCCTCTCTGAATTCTGCCTTGCTCCATTTTATTAGGGCCACAAGAGGAAATGGCAGTGACTTTATAATTCATCTGTTTCTTTTTGGGGAGTTCCAGTGCACTAGTATCCTGGGGAGAAGAAAAATAGGTATATGAGAATGCACATTCTCCCTTGAGCTATCCATCCCTGGGTCTTTCTTGTCCCCTGCAGCACGTAAGGCCACAGCGACTCTTCAGACAGGAACTAACCTGTCATTTCAGCAGAGATTAATTCCCAAAGGTTTCTCTGTCTTCTCCAGTGACTGAATTGTTTTCCAAGTGACAGCTCAGAAGACAGAGAGAGAATGGGTCCAAGAGGCATTTCCCACCCCTACTGGCAGGTGTCACCTCCTCACTATGCCTGACACACTTGGTATTGGTGTGGAAGGGAGGAGATGCCCACAGACTGGATCCACCAAAGGGGCTGTGGGAGCAGCTGGATTCAAGCTCTCTCACCTGGGTGCTCCCCCAGCAGCTTCTCTCCCTCAGCTGGGGGGAGGTGAGCAGGTGGGAAGGCAGTGTGCGCCATCACCTGCTTCCCAAACCTGCTGGTTCCTCTTCTGCTGGCAAGAGCATCAAGGCAAGCAAATGCAGAAAGGATCTCTTAGGAAAACCAGTCTGCTCAGAGCCAGGAGAGCTTCCAGCCAAGACACTTCATAAGTACAGGAGGAAAAGTCAGGCAATGCTATTTTGTTGGTTTTTTTTTTTATTTTAAAATCAATCTTTTGGTTTTTTCTCAACTCCTCTCTCCTTAAAGGTGGAAGAGATGCCAGGAACTACAAGTAGGCCTGAAAGGAAAATGCAACTGCAAAGATAACCTCCTTGAAAAGCACATATATGCCTGAGACAGAGCTAAGAATTACACAATGCATCTGGCTGCTATGTTAAAAAAAAAAAATACCCAGAATCTTAACATCTTCCTCAAAGTTTTGCAAAGGTGAGCCCTGGCTGTGCTTGGGACCAGGTTCAGAGAATAAGGTATCCACCCCCCTGATGTCATGGTGCCGACAGATCTGGCTATCACCTCACATTAAACCACCCAACGTAATGGACCTGTGGATTTAACCAGAAAGAAAACAGAAATATTCCAAGTACAAAATTAAACACAAACCTCACCTATACACAAGCAAACATTCTGATTTACAGGATTATAATGTGATGATAAACTTGATTCAAAATAGAGGAAGAAGTGCAAAGCTTCGTTATTAAACTCTCCATACATGTATGCACAGATGTATCAAAAAAAGCCTTTACTTATAACACAAAAGATAAAAAGCCTTCTCTCCCCACCATTCCGAAAAATTTTGCTTCAAAAAAAAAAAAGCCTTAACTACAAATCTTAGAGTCCATCCTACACAAATAATGCAATGGTTCTTCTGTTAAAAAAAAAAAAAAAAGAGTGAATGTAAGCATGCAAATTATACACCTAACTGAGCACACAAATTCGTCAGAAAATAAGAGACAATGAAGCTGCAGTTGCACAGTGAACACTAGCTTACATCCATAACCCTTTCTAGCAGGTCACTCAGATACCATAATGACACCAAGAAGTGACTGCTGAGTAAATGGAGGGAACAAAGTGATTAATTAATGGAACATAAGCTGGACTCTCTCCCAGTCCTCACAGACTATGCAGACTCATCAGAATAAAGTCCAATATTAAGCCAAACAGATACCTTAAATCATGGGAACATAAAAAGGCAGAGGAGGGAACAAGGAGTCTACGACACAGAAGAAAAAGGCAGAAATTAAATTTTACCTCTGGAATCCAGAGAGCGCAGCTCACATGTGCCCACTTGGTCCCTGTCCTGGTAGCTTTCATGGCACCTCCTCTTTTGGGACACAGGAGACACTGAGGATGTATTCCCAACACACACGTGCGACACAGCCAGCTCCCTTCAGGTACTTTTAAGATTCCGTAGCATGCCTTGGAGGAGAAGAGCTCTTGAGATCATTGCGCCGATATGATTTCACACACAAGCATTAATATTCATATGAACCAAAGCTTTCAAATACTAAAAGCACAGTTTGGCCTTTATTTAATCCTTCTCTAATTTCTTTACCTTAAAACAAGTCAAGTCATCAAAGAGATAAACAGCTTCTAGAGCAAAGTCTTTTTATGCCAGTTTCTTTCTAAAATGTGTGCTGGTATTATTTGTTTATAACATAAAACATACACATTGTGACTGCAGAACACCACTGGTGCTAAGAACATTCATCTTTCCTTTTAGTGTCTTTTAAATTTCTGAAGCAAAAAACTTGGACATTTCTTTAAATTAGCTTCTGCATCCAATCCTTTTTAAAATCACAATTTCCTACCACTAATAACTTTACACACTAACATAATTCTATTTAGATGTGAAGGGATATGACCTGTTTGACTGAAGACCATTTCCTGCAACATTAAATTACCTTTGTGATTACAGTTCTGTGAATTGTTTGTTACTTTAAATATTTACATGATATTGCAACAAAAATTATGGCACATACTGAAATTATGAGGTGCTGGGTTTTATGAGTATTTCCTGAGTATTGCACTTAACACCTCAGAAAATAAAAAATTTCTTAATTTTTGCTAGATTTGAGAATTAAAAAGAAAAAAAGAAAAAAATAGTCTGCTTTCTGATTCAAAGTCCTGGCAGTTCTTAATGGCTAACTACATGTGGTGAGACACTGGAACAGGCTGCCCAGAGAAGCTGTGGATGCCCCATCCCTGGAAGTGTTCAAGGCCAGGCTGGATGGGGCTTTGAGCAGCCTGGTCTAGTGGGAGGTGTCCCTGCCCATGGCAGGGGGTTTGGAACTAGATGACCTTTAAGGTCCCTTCCAACCCAAACCATTCTATGACTCTACCTAGTCACAGTCTGCTGTACATACATACACGCATATTAAAGCTGAGTGTATCTGAAACCATCGGCTGTCATGTCACTCAACTGCTCCAAATAAAAACTTTATTAAAAGGGTAGCTTTCAGAAGAAATCCCACCATTCCTAACACCATCTCTGGTAACAGTAACATTGAAAGCCTCAACAGAACAGGATCATTAGCTGTAACCAGTCTTTCAGATTTGAATCTAGTATAATACTTCCACACTTGCCTTCCCAGTATTCTGATGATACTATCTCAGAATTTAATATGAAGCAATATCATAAAACATTGCACATTTATGTCAGGCCTGCAGGGATGGGGACTTTCCCGAATTAAATCCTGCATTATGGAAATGCCAAGACTGACTATCCAAAATGCTATTTTGATGTGACAACTGTTGTAAAAACCCAACAGGGGGAGCTGTAATCTAAATTTTACAAGTGATTTTTTTTTTTTTCCTCTTATGTGGCACATTCCCACCAGCATTCTTTCTATTACTAACGCAGAAGAGGCATTACACCTAAGATCACATTTAGGTGGTTGGAAATGGACTGAAACTATTTTCTAATTTGATCCTATGAATGCAGTTGAGTGGAGGAGGCCTAGACTACTAAACCAGTAATTTCACAATGTGTTTGAGCTGGCACGAGAGGGCACCGTGAAGGAGGAAATCTCTCACACTCTTCCTCCTCCAAACTGTGTGATGACAAACAGACCTGAGGCTACATGGTGAGCCAGGGCCGATCCAGATTAAAAACAGAATGATTTTTTTCTTGCCCATACATGCTCCCCAGTTTGTTTCAGGCAGGTCTGGCATGGGGAAGGTCAGGAGGAAGGAGGCAGCAGGCCATCAGCTCAAGCTCAGCTGTGAGCAGGCAACCACAGGTCTTCGACTGCAAATTCACCTCTACTTTTGAACAGGCACAAGCAGAGGCTAAAGCAGGCAGCCCAGCTGCCAGCCATATTCCTGTCACTGGCCATGTTACTGGCACTCAGGCTCACGTGGCTGCTTCACACGGTGAATCAGATCACGAAAGCGGCCAGGCTGGAAGCCAGCACACTGTGAGCACGAGATGACAGGTCCTTTTTCAGCCAGATATGTTTTCTGAGTATTACTTGTGGTCGGTACAAAAATACATTTTTTAAAAAAACCCCTTCTTAGTCTCTTTTCAATTCATAGCAAAACCCCGCTCCAGAACAGGACACACAGAAGCCACAGGATTCATATCCCTTTTCTGATTATAAGGATACCTCTGCCTGACTACGTTGAGCTCAGTCAGTGTAAAGCCTTGGCTACGTCTGAAACACTATAAATGTGAGCAATGTTCAGACTGAGAGCACGGTTATTGCAGGTGCTTACGCCTTCTAAAAAAGATCAGTCTGTTAAAGTGCCTACATGTGGTTTCAGACGGCTAAATTTGGACAGCCCATTTCTGGCCAATTAACTAGTCAGTCAAGGAGGAAAAATCCCAGGTCTGAAAACAGATGATCTTTAGATTCTTCATGCAGAGGGCAAGCCAGCATTTCCTGCCGTGTTTATCTTCAAAAGCAGGTTTAGTAATAGGGGGAAAATTGTTTACGGTCACAGAGGAAGTACTTGCAAGTCCCAAGAACACACTTTGTGTTCCTATTAGACTGTAGATGTCCAAATATTTCCCACGCTAGGCCACTTAATCTACTGTAACTCTTGGGGTACAAAAATTCATCTTAGTATTATACCACCCTTCATACCTAGACAATTACAAAGCCTTTCAATTAACATTTAATACTGGTTCAGATTCCACTTGCCAAAGTAAACTAAGACAGGACAGTATCAACATTTCTACAGGTACTAACCTGATGGACACAGATATTACACTTGTCACAAAACACCATGTCATTCCCATCTTCACTGTCAGGGGACCGGCACACGTCACAGATGACATCTTCATCATATTCAATACCCAATCCCTCTTCAGTCTCAATAGCATGATTCATGTTCTCATGACAGTGCCGTTCTAGCACTTCAATTGTCTTTTCCATTGTGTTTTCATCCAAGGGCCCGCATCCTGCAACAAAGAACAGGAAAGGGGAATTAGGGGACGGTCAGGTGCCTCTGACCAAGTCTGAGATGCAGGAAAAGAAGAACAACTTCTAGCAACTAATGCAGTAGACACGGCATTTTCTCTCCCATCACGCATGCTAATAATAAAAAAATAAAAACAGAAAGCCTTTTTCACTCACTGGCTAATTGTAGCATTATGTTATAAATACAAGTAGAACTACGACTGAAGTTTAAGTCGTATATAACACACAAAACTGCACCTTGAAAAAAAACACTACGGCATTAATGACAGACAGCAGTTTCTGTAACTGCTAGCTGCTCCCATACAACCCTCCACCTCCATCACTTTAAGAAACACTAATGACATCCCAAATCACACTCAATGTTCCTTCAAAATCACACACAATGTTCTTCTGAAGACTAACTCTCTAGGAAATAAAACTTAATAAAGAATACTTTAGATCTTATAAAGACACAGAAGTTGCCACCACCCAGTACCATCCAGTACACTACTTGAGTGATCAGCACAATGGATACAAAAAGTGCTTTTATTGTTTTGTTGGGGTTTTTTAAATAAAATAGTAGATAAATATACTGTCGTCAATCCATACTGTCTGTTCTGTTCACTTGAACACCATGCATGCTGTGTATACTTACTACTAATCAAACTTAGCGTAAGCAGAGCCACTTAAAAAGAATTTGCTGTAAGACATCCTCAGCTTGCAGCTTCAGGACATATGCTGCATAGGAAATCCTACAATGTTCACTGCTGCAAGAAATTTCCAAACTGCATTCTCTCAAAATCCTCAGTCAAAAATGATGCTGCGGCCCATAGTTCACTATTTACTCAGATCTTCAAAGGTTGGGATATTCATGTAACATTACTATCAGAGGCTAACATTTTAAGTGCTGCACTATGCACAAGAATATGGCTAATAATTTGGATTCCTTGTTGCAATTGATAAACGGAGAGGGACAAGATAAATGACTGCCGATACAAAATGTCTTCTGCTATTAAGCTGTTCTTTGCAATGCCTGGCTATTTTCTCACTCCTTGAATTAGCAGAATTACAGAATCATTCTAGCGGGAAGCATGCCTCAGAGCACTCCAGCCTAATCACTGGCTCCAAGCAGTCAACAGTGAATACAGACAAGGTTGTTGCTCAAAACATGTCTAGTCAGAACTTGAAAATGCCCATGGATGGAGATCTGCCCCCCTGAAAAGCATTGGTTTTGCTAACAGCATCCCTGTATGCCTGGGAAGCTTGTCCTTGCTTCCACCTCTTACACACATCCTTTGGCACTGGAGCTCAGTCATGAGTTCCCTCCTTCACCACACTGGTCTCCTGACGCATCTACTTGTTTTCCTGAATGTCTGGATGGATCTTCCTTGTGCTTAGTGAAGACTGTCCTTAAAGTCCTGATAGCTCTCTTCAGCAGTTCCAATCTTCAGACCTACCTCCCAGATCCCACCTACCAGTTACCCAAATAAGTAGAAACCTGCTCTCCTGACGTCCAGGAGCAGAAGGCTACTTCCCTTCTTCACTGCCCTCAGGATCTCAGTCACCACTATTTCATAGCTACTACAGCCAATGCCACCTTTGATTATCACATCCCTACAGGTTCTTCCTGGTTTGTGAAAAGGAAATCCAGAATATGCCAAGTATCTCCCTCTTTTGCCCACCTGTCCTTCCTAAACAACCTGCAATCACCCATGGAAGAATGCCAGCCACACAAGCACACACAACACAGTTATTCCAGTGATAATTACAAGATCATTTTCCATAGCTCACTCCCCCTCATAGCCCTCTACACCCACAACTTGCATAGAAAGAAAGTTTACTTAGCTGATTTTAAATGGGCTAACATGTGTGAAACTTAATTACTCTGTTAAGAACCCAGCATGCAAGCTCCTAAGAACTCTGAATTTGTAGCAATAAAATGCTTAAGTTTAGGAAATGGAAACATCTGCTTTTCCTATACAAAATTCTTAACTTTTGAAGTCCTAAAATGAATTCCACCTGGTGTGGGCTTTTTCTCTCCTGCTTCAGTCTGCAGAAGTTGCAGATGATTTTGGATGTGAAGAAGTTTTTAGGCACAACAGGTAAAACACAAAACTAACAGATTAAATAAGTCATTATTTTAAGCATTTTTACCTCCTGTTTTCCTTAGCATTTCCATTCCGTTCTCATTCAGCGATCTTTAAGATATCTGACACAGCAGACTACAACTCTAACAGCTGAAATCAACTGCTGCTTTTAAAATTAGAACATGTTGTGAAATTACCCATTTCTGTAAGCTCTTCATTTAACTCCTGAAGCCAAAAGATGTCCATGTCATCCAAGTCATAGCGACACATAGATTCTGCCAATTCCAAAATGTTGATGTAACCTGGTTCTGTGGGCTCTTGGCTGGAACAGTGGATGTATTTTCTGGGTCGTGTATACAGTACTTCTTTCACCTTTTCTGCTACAACCCTAGAATGAACGTAAAAAGAGAAATAGAGAGTTACAGCTTTGTAAGACCCATCCTTGAAAGACATGAAATATTTGCTGTTAAGAGTGAAGAAACCTAGTGTTTCACAGATTTTAAACTAGCCGGTAAGCGTAGCCAGGCTAGGGAGACAGGATGCTGTAAATGTCATTTCTTCACACAAAATGTACTACTGCACTGTTTGTTGCTACATATACAAAGTCCTTTTTAAAATGTAAGCCTGTGCATATGATTTTCAATTTAACAAATGCTACTAGTGCAATGATGCAAGTGTTTTTGAAATGCACAGAAAGCATTATGCACAAAACCCGCTACAATCTTTGTTCTATATTCTTCTTAAATGATGGAAGGAAACCTTGCCAACTGATTTCTTGAAATACCAGCTTTTTCACAAAAGTTTAATTTATTCTACTGCAGTGTATGTGTAGGGAGGGGAGAAATGCTCGCTCTTCATTTGGGATAAACAGTCTACCCCTATTTTGTAAATGACACTTTATCCATGTTACGAATGTATTATTTTCGTTATGCAAGAACCATTCTGAAGCCAAGCAGAAACGTAAAGGGGAAAAAACAGCTAAAAATCATCCAGGAAGCAAGGGAGAAAAATATTGGTGTTTTCAATCTTTTGATTATTTTAAGAGATAAAACTCAGCATTTGATTAGTAAACTAGCCTATGGGAATGGAAAGACTGACCTTAGCTAGATAAAGTCAATCTTTCTCTGAATTCAATGCAAGAGGCCCTGCATGTGAAAGGAAGCCCGGGAGATACTAAATGGAACAGTGCCACGCGTGAGCAGCTCTGCATGCTTTCTGGAGCTAACCCTTCACGGGACAAGGAGAAAAGAAAAGCTGTGGGAAATAAGGCAAGAGGAGCAAAGAAGGAACAGGCAGCAGTCCAGCAGTATCCCACATAATTCTTACTGGACAACATGGGTTGTCAACATTAGCACAAACAATGTTCTTCTGCCATTCTTCTTTCTTCTTCACCTTGCTCATTTTTTCCTCTCATTCCCTTGTGAGCTTTTCTTTTCTCTGGTCCAGCCAAATCTATAGCAATTTTTTTCTCTAATGTAATACTGCTGGTATGAGATGCAATATATTTATTTTTAATAACTTGGTACTGACAATAGCCCCAGTGGAAATTAAATTATGCTGGCATCAGCGCTTTCACTGGACAATTCATTTATCTTCGTCTCAAAGACTACACTGGCAATAACATTTCTATGTTGAAACACACGCTGTTTCCACCAGGAAGGGTTGCAGGACTACAGTGTTATGTTTTCCTAGTCTAAGCACAGTGTGAGAGAACAAAAGGTTATTTATCTATCTCCTGAAACTAAGATCACTGAACTTCTATAATCTTAAGCAGCTACTTGTGGCGACCGACAGCAGAAAGAGTTAAAACTTTGGCAACAATAATGAAAATTAAATTATATGGACAAGTGAGTAACTTTATCAGGTACCAGTAACTACTGCATGCCTACTGTTCTATATCATCATGCTTTATAGAGAAGCCTTTCAAGGAACATGTATAAAAATTGGGTTTATTTTTAATTTATTAGAATTGCCATGCTCAAATGAGAAAACAGTTTTTAATCCATAGTACTGTGTGATTCAGGGAAAAAAGATCCCCTTTTTAAACTCACAATTTAGATACTATAACAACGTACAGATAGAACCAGATCTGGACTAACGTGCCACAGAAATGTTTTCCAAATTGGTACTTGTTTAGTTTAAGAACATGCCTGAAGGTTGCTGCATTGGACATTTAAATATAATAACACAGAAAAGCAGACTGCATTTAGACAACCTGTTTTTGAGACACCATCTTCTCTAGGCTGACGTTTTGTGCACATGATCTGTGTCTGGCCTGTGTCTGATCACTAGTACCTGAGAGAAGGCTGTGGAATAGTTTCTGGACTGGCTGGAACTTGGACCCCTTTCTCCCATTCTTGTTTCCACGTGTCCGCAAAGATATAATATTCATCAGGGTTAACATGGTGAGAATCTGGTAGTTTCATGGCACTAATGAGATCCTTGCGGAACACCTGCAAGAAACACCAGGCAAAAGAGTGGTTTGAGAAAGAGTGTTGCATAGAGGAAGACGTAGGTATTTTTCTTCATCTACAATGAAACAATGCATATACCTTGATGACTTTTTTTAAACAGCACCAACACACAAACAAGTCAATTTGAAATTATCTGGATTATTAACTCTCAGTGTATCAGATGCAGTATGACAAGAAGTTTACACTAACTCAAAACCACACTGCTGCCTGAAGGCTAATCAGAATGAAGCAAGGCTGTTACAGGTGACCAGGGAGAGGGGAAAGGAGGCCTGCACCTGATTTAAGACTCCTCACCATACCACTTTCAAACAGCTTATTTTACTTGCCAGTCTGTAGGCTTTACCCCAACTTAGACACAAGGTAGCATATCATTTTCTTTCACTCAGTTTAGCTACTTTATACTGTCATATTCATCATGGGCTACGAACAGTTGCCATGGCAAAACTGATGTATAGGCACTTGTTCATTTATTAAAACCACTTCACGTTTTACTGGTCGGGATCTCCATGATCAAAGATGAGCAGTTGCCTTTGCTGAAACACGAGACCTGTGTTGCTCCACGCCTGAACCCCAGCGATGCAGGCACAGCGACACAATCCAGCCTCAGCGTCCTTTAGCAAACCTATATGACGAAACGCGCCACCGTGAAACAAAGCAAACCCATCAGTGACAAACCTCCAACCGTAACATTCAACTCTTGGCTCAAGAGGATTAATGTTTTATGAGCATGCAAACACGATTATCAGTCACCTCAAAGCTTACTTAATGTCAATGTCTATCAAATACAGGTGCATACAATTTAAATAAAGGGCATATGCGTCCTTCGTGGTTTTTTTTCCTCCACTGCTACATTGCACCAGTTTAACATTCACAAAAGCAAAAGAGTGACTGAGGCTTGGTGTTAGGGAGACATCACAACTAATTAACTGTATTATCATAATGAGAAATCAAATCCTCAAAGGGCAATAAAATGAAATGGAAAATATCCCTGCAATAAGCTGTGGCAGGTTGAACTCTCTTCTTACTAATTCAGTTTTATAGCCAAAAGAGTAATAAAATATCTCAGAGCCAAATATCTTCATGTACCCTTTTCAATTTGACAGCAGCAGACCGGTTATGCCTACTGCAAAAATTCTCAGCTGTTCTTGGAAATCATCAAGTAAACATTATTAAAAACGGCTCTATGCTAAAAAACAGGTATTGAAATAGGCTGCTGGTGACCTGGAACATCGGTGTTACTTCATTATGTCCTACAACTGCATCTCACGTGGGCTGCCGGGAGAGCAAGCTGACTGAGGCAACTCAAAACCACAGCCTCAAGGCTCTCTTATTTGCTACTGATGTGTTATCTGCTTTGGTTCAGAACCAGACTGTTCACTGTTGTCTTCTGTGTAAAACTCCTCAGCTACCTAACAGGCCTGTATTAAAATCTGAATGACAAGAGAGAAAGCATCAAGACTGCAAGCATCCATTTTTTTTCCAAGCAGTATGTGTACACACCAAAAAAATGTAAAATGATTTATGCCGCTTAAAAGACATTTTCGTTTTCTGTGTTACAGGTACAGAACCAGGATTACGAGAAACACTAACATGGCACAATTCCAAAGAACTCCAGAAGGAAAAAATAGTCCAATAAATGAGAAGTGCAATGATTGGTTTAATTATCAGAAAAAGAGGTTCTCAAACCTTATCTGAGGTAAGCGCTTTACAAACTACCTTTTAAGTCACTGGCAGAATATAGAAGTAAGTGTGCTTCATATCAAGCCCACTATTTTTTAAACGCTAGATGAAAAATGCTATTAAAGGCATCAGTATTGTAACTACATTGCTTAGCAGTAAATTCATCTTCTCATCATCCATTATGTATGTGAACTGTATCATCTCTGTTTTTAGAGCACAAATCCCCTGAAGCATGAACTTTTTTGTTGTGTTTTTGTCTGTTGTACAGTACCGACCACACCATTGCCACGCCGCAACATTAAGTTCTCTGCTTCAGATTTCTAAAATTTACAATAGAGGTACCACTGAAAGTCACAGATTTAACCAAAATAAACATAACTGTTGAAACCTTAAGGAACCCCAAAACTCGACCAAGACTTCCTAAAAACCGCCTATTTATACTTGTGGTAACAGTGCAATTGAGTATTTCGTGCAGACGCTTGGAATCATTACAATATCTAGCTCTCATCATTCTTCATTTCTTCAAGTATGGCCAAGCAGGTTCTTCCAACAGTAAAATACTCTCAGAGGACAACATATGAGAATACTCACTGTATATTTCCTTTGTTGTGGAAGCAAACCAAAACACTCAGGGGACCCAAAGAGAGTTTTCTGACAAATCAAGTGAATTTTACTTCAGCAGTCAGCCTCAAGGCTATGAACTAATCAATGAAGGGTAGACACATGCCTCTGGGATTTAGATAGCCAGCTTTTCCTCGTGGTTGTTTCTTTTTGGACACTTATTTGAAAAACATTGTGGCTCCTTTACTAACTGTATTCATAAAGCAACTCCACCTCATATACTCTTCTCTTGGCAAGGACTACCATCACTTCCACAGTTAGGCCATGTAGTGCAGTGGTCATCTTTCAGTCACTCAAAACCAGTTCTATTTCTTGCCATACATAAACCACAACCCTTTAACTTGATTTTAGTATCATCTGTAATATCATACATACTGAGAAGACCTGAAAAATGAGCATGCCAGGTCCAGGCTAATAAGACATTCCCATCCAGAGACATTACTCCTCAAGAGCAGACTCAGCTAGCGCTGCCTGTCTTTACAACAACAGAGAAGGGCCTTACCGACTGCAGCTAGCAGAGCCAGGTCCATAAACACAGAAATGGGAAACTCCCCAGCACTGTAAGCATTCACACAAGTTACTGTGTGACAGTGGAATTTTTTGAAAAAATATTTTTAGCAACTGAAAGCGTGAAAGAAGAGATGAGCTTTAGCCCTGCTTACCATGCAAGGCTGCTTCGTCTGAACGTCCCATTTTATTTTGCTGCCAGGAATTTTTAGTTTTGGCTGAAAACGGTGCAGCACTGAGTGAATGATGTCAATGAAAAATGTGTTTGGTTATGACATAATCATCATCATCATCAATGCCTTAAGGATTTTTTTTGAGAAACTCTAATAATCATTTCATGCTTTTGATCTGGGGCTTAAATCTAGAAGAGATCTTGTTCTTTGGTCAAGATTAGCTTTTTGCACTGCAGCAAAAGTCTGCCTGGATTTGCTGAGGCAATGAGAATTTCATAGTTACCTCTGCAGAGATACACTGCCATCTATAAAGCCTTTAAAAGCTAAATTCTACAAAAATTTTCCAGAAATAAGGATGCTCTGCTCCCCCACAGCACTAACACACCAAGCAATAATGCTGTCACGTAGCTGTGGAAAAAAAGATATAGTTCATATGTTTTATTTGTTTTTCAGACTTCTGAGTCCTATTTGGAAATTATGTTAGAAGAGTATGTCCAAGGAAACTTAACTTCTTGGAATCCGTTTATAAATGCTACACCAAAAGCTGTCTATAACTTTAACCCAAACTCCTTCTGGAAGCACTCAATAAAAATTCAATAAATAGTCTTCCTCACAGGACCCTCCTGTGCTTACCCTGTGAGTAAACCAAGCCTATGAAACAAAAAACACTATTTTGTGTGAAGTATCCTTTATCCACTAAAGATTATCAGGGAGGATACAAGTAATGCTATAGAGAACTACAGTAAAACATTAGCATCAAAGACAGAGAGTAGGTCTTGACAATATAACAGCATTCTACAAACACCATCTTCACTGAACAACTCAAACATCAGATCTGCACAGACTGTCAAGTACGTTTTGTTCATGACTATCGCAAACCTAAAACCACATTTAAAAAGAGAAAAAAAAAAGTCAAACACGTTTTCCAATAACCCTCTCAAGCTACTACTGAAACTGACTGATGCCATTGCTGATTCACCTTGTCTTGCCCAAATGCACGTGTGAGGGAAAACAAATGGATTGTGTTGTCTCTTAAAAATGGGAAGAAAACTGCTATTTATTCTTGTGACACACTGAGCTTTCGGGTACTTTGACCACCTGCTTACAAACCCCCAGCAAGGGCAAGCCACATGTCACAGGTGCCTAGGCCACGACTGGGAACCATACCTCGAAGGCTTAAGGAAATTCTGGGTTAACTGCACTGCTGTTACAATCAGAGAGGGATTTCTGCTGGATTGCATCCAATTGCTTTAGTCCTAAGGCTTCCCCTGCTCCCAGCAGAGCCCCAGGTGAGTCAGCAACATGTGTTTCAGTTCCTCATGTGCATCGCTTAGGGAGTCAGAGGACCCACTGCACCAGAAACAAAGAGCCATGATTTTTAAAAGGCAAGAGGGAACGACTATGTTCTGTCCTGTCCCCCCCGCAGGAGTATACTCTCAGAAACCTTTTATGGGAAACAGCGTGGAAGGAGGGCCAATATCCTCTCTAACCAGAGAAAGCTGAAACAGCTAGTATTTTCCTGGATTTTTGGTCTCCTTCACAACCCATCTCGAAGGACAACTTTGAAATTCCAGGTGCCAAGCATTCAAACTACAGTGGGCTCTTTCCATAAAGTGTAAAGTAAATTACACAAGAGTTTTTCATCATGTTTGGGGTCAAATAATATTTTTTAATTCACCTTTGAAAAGATCTAGTAACTTTTTTTTGTTCCCACAAGCATTAAAGTTTACTCTACTATTGTATGTCTCAAGTAGAGAACCCTGAGCAAACTTTAAACACACCCATAAAGCAGCAGTTTACACCTAAAATCACCTCATAAATAATAAAACAAAAGCCTAATCCTAGTATGACCTATCTCAAGTGTAATATAACCACACAGTATCTGAGCATAGTTTAATCTTTGTATAGACATTTCACAGTATGCGCAAAAGACTGGCCATTTACAAAGGATGAAGCTCTAAGGACAATATTTGGTGGGCTCATCCCAGAAAGGTAGATTTTTTTTCTTGTTAATACATTGCAATCTGGCATGAAGTTTCTCAATTAAAGTACGTTATTTTAGAGGAGTCTGGAGACTCAGGGCAGGGTGGGTTTTTTTTGTCTGGTTGGAGTTTTTTTGGTAGCAAAGTAAATAAAAGGCAACATAATTTTAAAATGGAAATGAAGCCACGGTTCCAGGCACATATACTGACTGGACTGAAAAACTTAAGATGTTTAAAAAGCTGGGACAGACAGGAATAAGTGTAGCATTAAATTTGTAGTTCTCAAATGTCCACACAATTTGGACACGCACTGCAGTAAATCCTAATGTTTGAACCCCTACTCCCTAAAACTAATTTTATGGATTCTCCAGGACTCATGCAAATGAAATATTGTGCTTTTCTTTTAAGTAGCAATGAATGTTCCTGTCCTGCGTTACAAACGTATAGGAAAAGCCAGGAAATCAGATACTAAACCAACCCTACCTAACATCATGTCTCTGAAAGTATCTCATGAGCCAGAAGAATGTGCAAGAACACGTCAAGTTTCCTTCTGGTTGCTAATCAGACATAAGCTTCGGATTTCGGGATTAATCCCAACAATCAATTTTTAAAATGGTATTAATTTATACAGATATTTAGAAAAATCTGTACTCATTATCATCTGTCCAATTCCTTTTTTAATCTTGTTTAATTCTCAGTCTCAACAACTTCCTGTAGCAGATGAGCTTCACAGTCTAATTACATGATGCATGAAAAGGATATCCTTTTAATTGCTACAGATATCCTAACTTTTGGTCTCATTCATCCTCCCCGTGCCTTTCCTCCCCAATTCTTCCAGCACAAGGACAGGCAGGATCGAAGCTCTACCTCTACTGTTTCCAGACCATTCATACCTTACTGTTACAGCTGCTCATTCACTTCCAAAGGTAAAATAGCTCAGCCTTTTCAGAAGCAAGCTCTTCCATGCCCTTATGCATCCAGGTCACCTCTTGCTAAAGAGTTCAAATCGGCTGAGATGTAGGTACCTCAAAGCAAAAATAGATCCTAAAAATAACCAATGAGGTTGCACCTCTGACTTACATGAAAGTATTGGAATTTTGTTTTTTTTTATCAACTAACCCAAGCAGGCTAAAAAGCAGCTCATTGAAACGCATAAGGCACATTCACCAGAGGTCTTAAGAAGCCTGTACAGATGTTCAAGTTAATTCAGAATTTTCTAAGGTAAGCACACACATAAAGGTAACAGTGTCCTATTCTAATGTGTTAATTATGGTTTGAGAAACCCACAATAATTTATTGTTGTTTAGACAATTACTCTGTCACCCGATGACCCCTCCCCACCCAGGAAGGGGAATCATGGAAGAAACAAGGAACCCCGAGGGTGAAAATATAAACAGATTGAATAGAATAAGACTAAATAATCAACATTAATAACACTAAAGAACCAATATCGATCCCAATACCAATATAAAATATATAAACGTGCATTATACTCAGCCAATTATATCAGCAGGAAGCTGTGCACTCCCAGCAGTGGACAGCAAGTGTCAGACACTGCGAGCACTGCGGCTTTGGGAAGAAAGGAAGGGCTCGGGGGTCCGGCACTGGAGCAAGAAGTTCTCAGGATCACAGCCATCACAGAAGAGAGAGGATTCCTCAGCAAACTTTCTAATTCATAATGAATATGATGTTCATTGTATGAAATAATCCTGTTGGCCAGCTTGGGTCAAGTGCCTGGGTCTCACTCCTCCTCATCCCTGCACCTGGCAAGCTCGAAAACACTGAGACCTTGAAACCCACATACCATAGCTGGCTGTGAAGCATATATTTCCACAGTTCAGACACTAGAGTCTTCTGCAAGTGCAGTTTTCCCAAGCATTAGAAGAGACCTTACTGAAAAGTGAAATTACTGAAAGAGAAATTAGTCCTGTGTCGCTCAAAGCAGGACAGCATGGTACATGCAGTATGATTTAACCACATTGCCCATTCATTCGCAGAACAAAATTGACCACTTTCAAACTGCAAAAAGAATCCATTTTCTGCCAAGAGTCTAGTCTTACAGGGTGCTCCCCAGGATCAAGACCTACGATTTATGTGGCAGTTAAATGCCACTAAAAAAAAGTTTCACATACCCAAATAATGAAAGCAGACTGTTTACTTCAGGAAGACAAGCTACATTTCACATGATTACACAGCTGTCACTATCAGCAATGAGGGATTAAGAGCCACTATTGCTGTGAGATTCAAAACCCTATTTGCAAAGACAGGTAAAATATTGCCATCTTATATGGGAAGTATACGTGTAAAAGCATCTTATATGCATAAAAGCACAACGCTAACTTAACTCCTTTACAGTTTCAAGAGGGACAGAAAAAAAAATATATATATAACCTTGAGTGCTATAAAGATCTCTTAGGCTCTTTTGTGTGACCCCTCTAGCCTAAGGCAAAAGAAACGGTCAGCCATTCAGTACGGTCCAGCTAATAGGTTTTCCCTGCAAAAGTGATTCCAACTCCCTTGCCATCATTTTCTGCTGCAGCTTCCACGGAGACAGGAAACTGCAAAGTACAGGCTTCATGCTGAGCCAGACATCCAAATGCCTCCTACCCTGCTACTCCCACGCAGCTCACTGCTCAGGCCTGGAAGCCCCTCCTGTCTACGTTTAAATCCAGGAGGGGCAACACCATGAATGGCAGGTGGCCAACATAACCATAAAGGTCTGAAAAACTATTATGACTTATACTTCTGGTGTGCCTGTAACCATAACACAATTTATTTACTCAAAGTAAACGCTAAAGCTAATCGGATAGCAGAATTTCTAAGTCACCATTTCAGTAGTTTGTGATAGATTGTAATCCAAGAAGGGGGGCACCGAGAAAGAGCCACAGTCTTGCGTTTGAAATTACACAGAGAAACACCATGGTCTGAAGAAGCATCATTACAGGCTTGCCTTGTTCTCACCTTCTTCTCCAAGGAAGGAGAATGGGGTAAGCGGACCCCAGGTCCGACCCAGTAACAACATCCCTTCTGCATTGATGTAAACCCCTGGGGTCAAAATCAGGCTCTGGGAACGAGAGCCTGACTGTGCACTCTAACACTGCACCCCTTTGCCCCACAGTAACACCAGAGGACTTCACTCCACTGAGGCCATCCCCACACCCGCCTTGATTCTGAAGCACCTGGGAGACCAGTCCTCAACTGCAGCCACTCATCATTTTTTATAGGCAACCACAGAGGCACATACAGACAAGTCCTGTGAAGCAACTGACAGATACACTAACTTGCTTGTTGGTCACAGTACCAAAACCGAGCTTTTATTTGGAGAGAGAACCCAGGTACTTGGGTTGGGCTGGAGACGGTTGTGGAAGCGGAAAAAAGCCTATGTATTCACATGCAATTTAATTGAGAAAGCCAGGCTTATTGGCATGAAAGAAAAATTAATGTATGAAGACCATGAGCAAAAATATTCCCAAACAGCTATTTATAACTTTGACCTTTTAGATTTTCTGCATCACTAACTCCAGAAACAACCTGCTGCCTGGCAAGCAGAGGTGAAAGAAAGGAGTGCAATGCCAACTTGTTAAAGAGAGCCCTTGTGAAAGGGATGCTGTCAGCCTGAAATTTTAAATTTCTATCTAATAGATATCAGACAACTATTACCACAAAAAACTTGTGGAATTACAACATGAGTTTTAGAAGGGTGTGTGGTGGGGTCTCTTTTCAGTCTTTGCTTTATACCCTTGTCACCACTTCATGCATAAATAATCAATTTCAATGCCCTGCTGACAACAGCATTTCATGTAATACACTCTCCAGCATATGCTTTTCAAGGGGTTGGAAGGAGTGCTTGCTTCTAGCAGAAGGAAAGGAAAAACTGGAACGATAGCCAAGAGTCTTACGTACAAGCCGTAGAGATTACTACTGTCACGTTCCTTTCCATTCCCTTTCCAGGGGACTTGTATTTTTTCAGGTTCTTTTAAATATTGTACTTGGGACACTCCTCTGGAAGACGACACATTCTAAGGTTTGAGATTTAGGGGTTTTGGTTTGGTTTTTTTTTTTTTTCTTTCTTTTCTCCCCCCCCCCCCCCCCCCCTTTTTTTTTCAGGGAGGGGGCAGAACTTAAATGAAAGATGACAAAAAGATGCCAGTATTACTGGAAGGATGATCTTATGAAATACACTTTCTTAATTCCAAGTGTATATTCCAGATTTTGTTCTTCAAAGTTTCATATTTTCAAGCATTAAAGAGCTTGAGATTTTGTGTTGGAACAGGTAGAAAGCAGCAAAGATCTCAAGAGGAGGAAATGAAAACACTGATCATTTGAATTCCTAGAAATTACATAAACAGAACACTTGTATGCTATATACATGGACCACATCTTCATAATTACTGTTTATAATGTACACAGGCACATAGAGAGAGCATGGAGCAAAGGCAACGAAAACAGTAATAGGACAACCCCTAAGAGGAAAAGATACAAGAAGAAAGCTGGATGGCTGGGCAGAAAGAAGGCATTGGTAAGGGACTAGCACTGCAGTGTATTTGAAACAGCAACAAGTCTGGCAGTGTATGCATTTCGGTTACCATTTGCCCAGCTTGGCTAGTAACAAAGCTACTGCGTAGGTAAACATAAGCAACAAGTACAAGACCTCAGTAGCCACAAGCTGTTTTAAGATTAAAATGCTTACAGAACCATAATCATCAGACCAACATTTTAAAGGTAAAAAAAAATTAGTCGTCTTTTCTTAACCTTCTTGGTGGCTGTAAATAAAATACTGTGTAGCTAGTTCTGGCCAATTTTGCTTTTATTGAAACATTCGTGCAAGATTCTCTTTTAGAAATGAATCACTGAGTTTTCTTCAATTAACTTGTGATAAAAATTAAGCTTCCAAAGAAAGGACATATTCTCTAACACTTACCATGTTCTTACCAAACCAAATTCATCTAGTTAGCAGCATTTAGAAAAGAAGCATGAAGTCTGTTTGCTGAATAGCTTTCGCTGCACATTTTAGAGGTTTATGTAACCTCTCGCAGTAGTATCTAAGCAGGTAAAAAGCTGCTGGTATATTACACAAAATTACTTCTGGGACATAACTCAGCTTTAAATTCTAGAGAAGCAAAGTGGGTTTTGTCAGTCTTTTTTTCAGTAACCTCAGGCATCAACAGTCATACTAGCATGTTGAAGGACTCATTAGGAGGCAATGCGATGGCAAGTCAGGGGAATTATCTACATGAAATATTTCTTCCATCTGCAGTTATTATCTGGCTTCAGCCCTTAAGAAAGCAAGCATCAAATCTGGAGAAGGCAGCCAACAAATCCTCCCCAAAAAAGGGAATGGCTGCTAGGATGGATCTGAGCACTGGCTTCTGCATAAATGCCGATTTTTTCAATTGGTGAATACAGATTCAGTGACGGTGGTGACAGGCGTAGAAGTCCTGACAGGTGGGGATGGCAGAGTAAAAAAAAAAACCTTTATTGAAGGTAAAAAGCCAAGAGTGAGAAAGTGGCAAAAGATGAATAAGCACTGTTCATACATACTCTGTCCACTTCAGCGTCCCACCATTTTATCATAAAGCAGAAATAAAGTATTCTTCCCATACACATGAAACACTTTCTGTGGCATGCTCTCAAATCATAAGGCCATCCCAGCTTTTTCAATTGCAAAAATGAGACTAAATTTCAGGGGAAGAAAGAACTACATGTTGCTGTCTGCAAATGCCATAAGTCATTTTGGGACATCAAACACAAGAGCTCCTATAATACTCGTACAGTGGGGAAAACACAGTTTCACAGAGAATTTGACAGGTGACAAATGGACTCGCTGGCACTAGTTCAAATCTCACGATTTCAAGGCTTAAAAACATGAAAACTACATGACAAAAAACTACCATCAACCAATCTTTAACCCTGATTCTTACCTCAGCAGGTTTCTTTTGTTCATTTGCTGGTGTTTTTGACTTGCTCCTGTACTTAGAACAAGAAGAAAAGGAAGTGGAAGGACCTATTGAAAAAAAAAAAGAAATAAAAAGCACCATTATAGATCATTTCAACTGATTTAATTTTTCAGTAAAACACAAGGCACTCCAATCTCTTGAATTATCATAACTTCTTGACAAGACGTGGGCAAAACACTCTTAGGCAGTCTGTAGGCTTGATCACAGCTCCTCCTGTTCCACTCATTCTTTGTAAAACCACATTGAGTTTATGGGTACATTCTGCTCTGCCCAATACAAGCATAAGTAAACAGAAGCAAGCAGCCAGATCACTTTCCTTTGTTTCCTTTCTAACAAAGTGGAAGAAGAAGCAACACTGAGGACAGAGTTTGCAAGTGCTTAAAAAAAAACCCAAACCAAACAAAAAAGCAATGATACTAAAGTGTGCTGATGAGAGATGCAAAAAAATTTTAGTGTGATGTCTCGATATTTCCGGCAAAATGTTATTTCAGTACAGGATACACTGATGACTCGCAACAAATATGGCAATGAATCATCATTATGTAGAGTTATTAAATAGGTACAGGTTTATAAGAAACAAACAAGACCCTGCCATACAAGTAGGCTTTTCTGTGGAAAAAATGGGAAGATGCAACCTCAGGCAGATGTGTGCCAAGGGACATTTAAAATGTAAATTTAGTAAATTGTAAAACAGACCAAAGTGGAACACATAAAGAACCAGTATAATATATCAACCAATATATTGCTTATAACTCTATTTTATATATAACTCTAACATATCAATGTTCAAATACCTTGCCACCCCCAGTAATTTTAAATGTGGGGTTCTGCACAACAAGAGACAACAGGACTCCCTTTAAAAAAAAATAAAATTACAAAATAGGGCACCAGACAGTAAAATTTCTCTTGAATTACAGATTTCTTTTTCCCATCTCTGAAAGGGAAACACATACAAGTTTCTCTTCAAATTCTAAGTAGACTCAAAACTGCCCCCAGGTTTACAGGATCCTTCACCTCATTTTCCTCCCGTAACAGGATTCAGAACACCAAAGACCACAGAACAGAAAAAGAAATCAAGCAAGAAACAATTTTTTTTAATTATAAGAGGTGAAACGGTTTGCCCTCAAACCACAGAAGGAAACCACAAGGGGGTGATAGACCAAAGAAAAACTAGTAGATATTACTTACTCTCATTGTCTGAACTGTCACTGGTGCTTAGATGCCTGTGGCGTTTCATCCTGACGCATCCTAAAGAGAAAAAAAAAGTTGATGGCAACCATTCTACCAGAAAATCACCGGCTGCTGGCTGACACCAAGCTCTTCGCACTGAAGGCAAAGCTCGTCTGAAGAGCTTTCAGGCACAGAAATAATCCCAGTTCAGCCACTACTGTTTTATTTCTGCAGGCAATTATTAGACCAAAGTATTATTTGTGAAACTGAGCACCCTCAAAACCAGCATGCCTCTGCTGGGCAGAGCTTGCTTTAAATTTTGCAGAAAGGAGTGCAACCCGCCAGCTGATTCCCGGCAGGGCGTGAGCGGCGCTCCGCTCTCGGAGGAGACTCAATGTCCCATCTGTTCAGCCAGAGGAAGAGTTGCCATGGTGGCAGTCGCTAGCTGAGAGACAGGCGGAGGCCAGGAAATAAGGTGGATGCACAGCAAGGCAAGGATTTAGAAATATAACTCACCTTAAAAAAAAAGAAAAAAAAAGGCAACTAAATCCAAGGCATCCACGCAAAGCAAACAGCAGATTTTAAATAGGGACATTCACAGAAAATGGTGACTGATACCATTTAATTCAAATCATCTGATCACCACTTAGTTCACAAGAAATGTGGTTTTCAGAAATTTGAGAAGTGATCAAGGGTATTGCTGAGAAATACTTCTGTGGTACTGCACTAGTTCCATTAGAAAAAGGTATTGAGCTTTTTGAAATTGATTTTTGAACACATAATGCATACAGAGAATGGGGAAGAAGAAAATTCTGCATCGCTACTTAATAAAAGAAAAATCAAAATAGTGATCATCTATATAGTCTAAACAAGTGCCAACAGAAATCCATATACATTCTGGTAAGTCTGGCCACTCTATAATATTCAATGTTACATTTGGTAAATAAGAACCAATAACAGTTTACAATTAATAACAGTAAATGAAAATCATCCCTATCTTTTTAATGGATTGAATGAGCAAATCATTAGAGAAAAGAAGTAAAAAATGATTCTGCTTTTTTTTTTTTTAAGCAGAAGATAGGCACAAGTAGGTTACAGACAGCTGAACCTGAAATGCCTGCAGTATTAGAAATGCCAGCCTGGCCACACCTGAAACATAAGCAGCTTCATTTCTTTAACAAAACCACATGCCATTAAAAAAAGCAACACAGCTAAATATCCAATTTGATAAACCCTCCTGTTAGTTACTGTACAAGGTGTCTTGAGATTATCCAAAGACCACGGGATAAATAAGATTTCCAGGTAAGAGAAGCCTGTCCAAAGGCTTTGAAGAGACTGCAACTGAATTGTTTGCAGCACAAGTGTTTAGTGGAAATTTTCAGCAGCCTTTACATTTAAAAGACTGGGTTTACTGAATCTAAACCCAACTATCACTCAAAGTTTAAAACAATCCTTTTGACCTATGTGTTATAAAAAGACATTGCCCACACTCCTGGAAGTTGAAATGTGTGCAGTTTTCAAGCAGGTAGATATAGAACTTCTGAGTCAGGTATTTAACCTGGAGGAGAACAGATGGACACAGTGGTCAACAGGATAGGACATCAAAAGGTGTCATTTGTATCGCATAAGCAAGCTATAATCTTCCATTACATAAGAATTAATTCACTTTCTCATAGTTCAAGCAACCTGGGGGAGGCAAGGCAGCCACGCTGTATACAAAGACCAGTGCCCAACAGAGGAGCTACATCAAAAACAAAATAGCCAGAACACCACAGGACTTCACTTCCAGCTAGGTGGAAATAAGGTGGCTTGTGCAGACACTGGTCAAATGAAGAAACTTCCATGAATCTCTTAGGCAAAAGCTGCTTGACGGGTAGACGGCACTTGGGCCACAAGGGCTTGTCTTTGTGCATGTTTTGGAGGCACCAGCCTTGAAGTTAACTGCTGGATAGTGAGGGGAGGACTAGAAAACTACTTTAATCTTGCCAACTCATGAAGTTTAAAGGCATGGACTTTTAATCAAGAGCAAATGAAATGGTACTGCCTATTTGAGAGCTTGTACTCCAGCAGCCAAACCCAACTCCCCAGAGCATACACGCACACCCACCCCACACCCCCCCCACCCCACCCCCCAGTAAAAAGGAGCAGGTTCTGCCCGTGTCAGTATCTTCTCTGCTGGCAGTCTTCAGTTCCAAACAGTCCTGGCTTACAGATCACCAGACATGTTACAAGACCTTGGGAGATGCTGAAAAAGATGCATATAGGCATGCCAAGCAGCACTCCTCACTTCCATTTCTTAGCAAGACTTGCAAGTGCTTGCTGCTCGCTTTGTTTTTATGTTCAGATGGATTTTTGAGCAGTTGTTAAAAGGTGCTGAAAGCTTATGGCAGGCTATTCTCATCTCTTATAGTTCTATATAAACATGCAGCAATAAAACCTTTTAACTCCATACTAAAGACTGCTATCTGCAGAGCACAACATGAACATTCAATTAAAGTAGGGTCAAACACGAGGTTGAGAGACACAACTGCAGGAGGGAACACCCAGGAAGCCTGGACTTCAGCCTGGGCAACTGAGGAAAGCAGAGAGATGTCTACTTCAAAGTCAGCTTACACAGAAAGGGCAAGCATAACAAAAACTTCAGAGTAGAAAGCACACCTCTGCCAGCAACTCCATAGGAAAAAAAACCACACACACAACAAAAAACCACAAACTAAAAAAAAATATTAAAAGTTGTATTTGTAAGAAGTGGGTTTCTAGCAGCTCAGGCAAGAGATTTACACCTCAATCATAGCAGACGGAAACAGAAAAAGCAGTCACCCAGGGTAAAAGCCCCGAATAGTAATAACACTGGATTCCTGCCCGATTTTCCGCAGCAATATTAACCACAACAACAATGAATAAAAGCCCACAGAGCTACAACAAATCACAGGTATGCTGTGTTCAGTAAGACAGGTTATTAAAGTGACCAACCTGCTACAAGTTCGCCGTATGCCCCCACATGATACAGGAGACAGCCTCAGCATCATTCAACAGGACCACCTCTGCAGGGGGCTTCACTTCTGCATTTAATAGGAGACTCCTTTGATGTACCCTTGCGTACGCTGGGACTACAGCACAACTTCCAGCTCACTTGCACCCCAAAGTACAAGGGCTCATCAGAAAGGCTCACTAACAACACTTCTGCTCCCTAGCCATTACAGGGGGATCCCAAAGCAAATGTGGTAAAGCTCCCATCTCGCTCCTTCACCTGGCTTTGCAGAACATGGAAGGGTCAGCAGCCGCTCAGTTCAGAAAGAAAGGAGTTGCAAAGCCAGTCCCTATAACATGGAAACCAATGTCAGCCTTTCCCTGCTTCAGCCCAGTTCCTCAAAGTGGTCTGGCACTCTCCAGTTCATCCCTCAGCTTCAGACAATGACACTATTATCCAAGCGATATGGTCCAGAGCAAGGCTGAAAGCAACCCTGTGCCTCAACTCCTGCTTCTTCCATCTCATTTATATTTTATCGCTTGCAAAGGACTGTGAAGAAATTTAAAAAAAAATACACACACACCGCTCCCCAACGGCTGAATGTAGAAAGAATGGGCAATCCACACATACAAAACAGCCAAACCAAACAACCAGAACCAAAAATCATAGAATCATTTAGGTTGCAAGAGACCTTTAAGATCTTCGAGTCCAACCATAAACCTAACATTGCCAGCTTACCACTAAACGATGTCCCTCAGCACCACATGTACCAGTCTTCTCAATACCTCCAGGGATGGTAACTCAACCACTTCCCCAGACAGCCTGTTCTAATGCTTGATAATGCTTTCGGTGAAGAAATTGTCACTAATATCCAATGTAAACCCTCCCTTGGCGTAACTTGAGGCCATTTCTTCTTGTCATATCTGACCCCCACCTCGCTACAACCTCCTTTCAGGTAGTTGAAGGAGAGCAATAAGGTCTCTCCTGAGCTTCCTTTTCTCCAAGGTAAACAACACCAGTCCCTCAGCTGCTCCTCTTAAGACTTATTCTCCAGACCCCTCACCAGCTTCATTGCCATTCTTTGGACACCCCCCAGCACCTCCATGTCTTTCTTGTAGCGAGGGGTCCAAAACTGAACACAGGGGGACGATCACTTCCCTACTCCTGCTGGCCACACTATTTCTGGTACAAGCCAGGATACTGTTTGCCATCTTAGCCACCTGGGCACACTGCTGACTCATATTCAGTTTGCTGTTGACCAACACCCCCAGGTCTTTTTCTACCAGGCAGCTCTCCAGCCACTCTTCCCCTAACCTGTAGCGCTGCATGGGGTTGTTGTGACCTAAGTGCAGGACCTGGCACTTGGCCTTGTTGAACCTCATGCCACTGGCCTCAACCCATCGATCCAGCCGGTCCACATCCCTCTGTAGAGCCTTCCTACCCTCAAGCAGATCAACACTCCCACCCAACTTGGTATCATCTGCAAACTTACAGAAACCCCACAGAAATGGGTACAAACTCTCATATATCCTAGCTTTGCCCCTTTTCTAACTTCACCCCTGAAAACTACAGTGACAATGAAGTCTAGAATAAAGGAGCACAATTAATTTATTTCAATGTGTGTGTCAAGACTTAACGAAAAGGTGAGAACTAAATTAATGGGATTGCCAGTGCCCTTTTCCTACCTCACAGTATCAGTTATAATGAACAGCATGTAGCAACACCAGAAGACAATCAAGTAAATAGTATTATGTTTTACACACAAAATGAAAAATTTAGTAAATTTTTACAACAGATAAGAAATACATTTTTCCACAGAAAAGTTCAAAAAGAAATTTAGAAAACAGCCTCAAATAAATGTTACTTATAAAGAAAAAAAAGATATAAGAAAAGATGAGCCACCACTAGGAGCATGATGGAAACACTGGATAGCGAGCAGCCAAGGCCATCAGCATCGTTCCACTTCCTTTATCTTCATCCAGGCATTTTGCAAATGTGCACACTGATTTTTTTTAAATTTTTTTTAATTTTGAGAACTAAGTTTTAGCAGTTTACAAAGTTTAAACTTTCTAGCAGTTCCAATGTACAAGCTAAGAAAAACATGGAGTATAAAGCAACTCAACACTGGAACGTTGCTTAAAGGTAGGTAGGGGTGCTTTGGCTGTGGATTCAAAATGTGCTCAAGCCTTATGGTCAAGCACAGATTACCTTAAAAATCATCATTAAAAATAAGAACATAACATGCCTTAATCTAAAGCTTTCTTTGCCTTTTGTTTTTAAAAATCCACAGAAGGACTAACAGTGGATTTATCACTTGTGTGAAGATGCTCACCTTCAGGGATCTTTTAAATGAAAATTAAAATACAGGAGTGACATTAAGAAATCACCATGTTGCAAGCATAAAGATACTCAACTCTCCATGCAATTATTGCAATGGAACATTTTCTGGGGTCATTTAATATCAATTACCAAACCGTTTCCTGAATTTGAACTATATTCTCCACCTGTCGCATCTCTGACTTGTCAAGCCATGGCTGCATACGTATCCCTGATCTGCTCACAACAGCTTAAGGCAAGAACTGCAACTTAAAAAAAGAGAAATCAGCCTCATTCCCTAATATCACCTAAACACAGATCAAGATGCCTTGAACCCTTTGGGTGTTTAACCAAGAACAACCCCAGGAAACACACCCTCTTCAGCCATGGGCAGCAACATCACGCTGCCAGTATTTCCCCAGCTTTCTGAATGCCACTGCCCATGTTGGGAATTCTCCCTGGAGCCAAAACCGATGCTGGATCCAGCACTCCCAAGGAAAGCCAGGAAAAAGTCACCCTGCACTCACCCAACTGAAGTTAAACATGGATCCCAAGCTAAGAGTAATCAATCTATCAGCCAGCACATGCAAGAATCTGACTTAAAGGATAACACTGATATTTCCAAAAATCTAGGCAAGATGTCTTCTAATTAATGATTCTAAATTATGTTTGCTCCTTTTTCCTTAGTCACAGTTACCTGCACTGCTGAAGTGAACAGGAAACAGCCACTTGTCTCTACCACTATTCTGTACTCCCCGCAAGGAAAATTAATGTTGCACTGACTTAAGGCACTTCCCACTTCTGAAAAGCTAGTTACCATGCATTACTCAAAAAAAAAAACCAGTCCAGCAGCATATGTAAACAGCAGATAGTTAAAATTTGAGCCTTAGTCAAAGCAAAAACCCATTTCAAATACCTGCAGAAACAGCAACAACAAACATCTTTCTCTTTTCAGTTTGCATCAGAGTAAACAACTAAATTTACCAAATAAACCTTTATGTTTATCCTCTTGTTCTGACACATCCCTCAGCGTAGTTCATGAGTAAGAGAGTTAGCAGAAAGAAGGATGAGGTATCTCTCAGTCTGAACTTGCACAGCATATTAGACAAGACATCAGTGACAAGTGTGATACAAAATGAATCCTTAAATCCAGTCAAGATTTCTGAAGAAAACAGTATCTTCAAGGAGCAGCAGTCCGTCCTTCCTGGCTTCAGATGTTGCAGAGAAAGGTTAAACGTATCCATATGCTACTCAGTACCTGTTAAGACCTATACAGAAGGAAACGGCAACCAAGAAATTCAAGGAACTATAACACATATATATCCTAGACCTGCAAGATATTATTTCTTCACATTTTAAAATAGACTGACAAAAATGGAAATGGTCACAGCACTAAGGAAACTTTCAAGTGGGACA
Organism: Alca torda; assembly: GCA_008658365.1. Lineage (NCBI taxonomy): Eukaryota > Metazoa > Chordata > Aves > Charadriiformes > Alcidae > Alca > Alca torda. The sequence goes on from CM018076.1 coordinate 142,163,148, forward strand.
AAAAAAATAACCTACTTTATCTTATTAAAAAGAAAAACAGTATCTATGTATGTAAACCAAATGACAAGCTACATGCAAATCTCCGATTAAAATTCTGTACTTACATTTTTACAATTTGGCTTGTCTACAAAAAAAAGGCAGAGGCAGTAGGTAGAAATTTCCAAGTCTCCAAAATGTGGTTTATGTAACTGTTAAATTTAGATTAGGAAGCAAATTATCTTGAAAGGTCTCCAGGAAATGTAGTACAGTAAAACCATTTAAATAGGTCAAATTTCATAGTCAAGTGCCAGGAAAATTACGAAATATGAGTAGAGTTAACACAACCTTTCAAATAACTAGAGGAAGAGAGATCACTTGTGTTTAGGTTTTTTTATTATTATTTTTTAATATCCTATTCAGTCTCACAAAAAGGCTATATAAGCTGGGAAAAACACCCACGGAACTTGGGTTAGCAATATATGCTGCACTGAAAAGGTTTGAAAGGTTAAACAATCCACAGAAAAGGAAATTCAGGAAAAAAAAAAAGGAACACTGTTTATTTATTTCACTCGAACCAGAAAAAAAATAAAATTAAAAACCCTACTCAAGAATTCCATAACAAAGTGACCATATCCATTCTATCCCTCCCCTCACCCCCAGAATAAAATCTTCTTGAATTATTCTCTGAAGACTGTACTGGGCCTACCACAAAATAGAACTTCTCTTGTTACTATTTCATACTAAGTTTTGGCTAACATAATAATCTGTAATTCAATAAAGGAGGAATATGCCAGTTTTTAGAGGCAGTACTACCAGCTACAGCCAACTCCTTTGTCATTAGCTAAATAAATAATTTTAGTAGGCAGGGAACTGCGTGTTACAGAGATCTGGCTAATAACATGAGCCCGTATGAAGTGCAATAGCACCTAGACACAGTCTCAAGCTCTGTTATACATTACTTTTTTTATATAGGGCAATTTGGCAGCTGCCACAAGTGTATCATGGGTTTAAAAATGCGGGGGGGGGGGGAGAAGTCCAGAATACCATTTCCAGTGTGACTTATCCCCTGAAATAGTTAAATTCTGAAGTCAGCTGATAGATGATAAAACTAGAATGAAGAAACCCCAAATATAATCCCCCCTGCATTCATTGGCAGATTATGGGCCAAAAGGGAACCCTGACATCATTTCTATGCCCTTCTATGATGATGATTCATCATTCAGTCTAGTGCAAAGCACTTAATGCCCATCATTTTGCTTTGTGAGTATAAAAAGAGCGTAAGTGATGCTACTTCACATTTAGAACATGCTTTGACGATACAATAAAATACAGCACATCCCAAGTATAACTGCCTTTCCTATCTTGAAAGCAAAAGTGTAGCTTTTAATTTCTAGTGCCGCATCCGTGCGTCGAACCACTGCGAGGGTAGGGGGGACAGATTTCCAAAGGCCTTCAGCTAAGTTGCCTCACACCAAGCAGCTTGTTAAAAATCAGAAATCTTTCTCAGAAGAGCACATCCCCAGCAACACATGCAGCATCGCTGTTACCTCAACAGATAGTCTCCAAGAGGCTAGAAAGAAATTAAAATTGTGGTCTCTTCCCCATGCTTCCTCGGCACCCGGCAGTGACCGAGCAGCCTTATTTTCGTCTTTGAAGTAAGCTGCACGTGTTGGCCTGTACACAGAGCACCCCGGTGGGCCAGGTTGACATGGAAATATTTCTGCCTATTAAACACTGCAGCTTTAACATTAGCATCCTGAAGGCAATACCGATCTGGGCAGAATGAATTTAAAAAAATAAACAACATCAGACTGTCATTAATTCAAGCAAATACACCAATGTGTACGTGATTCTGCTTCTCTCTGTTTCAGTCTTCCTAATTACTTTCCGCTCCTGAACACAACACTGTTTTTACACCAGCTGTTTATTAACAGAACTATTGTTTTCCTAAAACAGCAGTAAAGATTTGGACACACACAAAAAAAATATTTCCTTCAAAATACCATATTGAGTTTGAGCGAAAGCCTGCTTTTAAATAACACACAAAAAAAAATAAGGAAAAAAAAATAAAAAAAGCACTTCCTCCCCTGAAACCACAACCAGCCTGGCGCTGCCTGGCATTGCCATGCTCGCACACCTGAGCTGTGCCTGCCAGGCCATGAACGCTCCTCACCCACCTCTCGGCTCCTTGACCACCTCCCACCATCGCTCCCAGTCAGAGGAAAGGCTAAGATGAAGGAACCAGGCCCTCAGGAGGGGGAACCGTGCTCGGCATGGCTGCCTGTGCATGGCTGAGGGGGCACGGTGCCCCGCCAGCCCTCCATTTCCACCCAGGCCCAGCCCTCCCGAGGGGAGCCCCCAGAGCGATGAAAGGTGGAACAAGTTCCCAGCAGGAAAGTCACAGCAGCGTTAAACACACGGGCAGCCCATGGAGCGCCATGATCTCGGCCGCCCCGCAGCAGGTCGACGATGGAGGCCAAGGCAGCCGTCAGGCCCACAGGGCAGGGAGGAGCGCCATGTCGCCAGAGGGAAGCCATCACAGCTCTCGCTTCCTCAGGCCAGCATTGCACAAACAGACCACCTCTTGTCAGGCTGCTGGAAACTCCACGGCGGCTAACTGATCCCTGAAGGAAACCCCCAGGAGGCGGGGGCTAGCTTGCGTCCAGCCCGCTAACTACACACGTGCGCCAAGCGTCGCAATAAAGCGCCCACCCTGGCTATGAGGCGTTTGTCCGCCCCGAGGAGCACTCAGCGGGGGAGATGCGGTTACCAATCTCCTGTTGTCCGTTTTACAGGGCTCCCTCAGAAGAAAACTCATACCTGACATTAACACCTAAGGCAATGAATAACCAAGGGGCAAAAGAAAAAAAAGAAAACCCCACAAAAGCCCACGTGTACTTACTCGACAAAGACGAAGCTAAGGACAACGTCCGCTTTGATGAATGACTGGTGTGGACGTAGTGCTACTAAAAACGGTACCAGGGCATCGCTCCCAGTGCGAAGTTGGGTAAACAAGGAGCCGGCTGCCCGGGAGCTCCCCCGAGGGGTTCGACACCCGAAGGCGGCCACGTGCTCCCTATCTGCAAGGAGACTGCAGTCAAGGGAGAGAAAGAGGAGCAGCATGCACAGGCTTCACCAATATGACTGAGCAGAAAAACCTCAGAGAGCGTTTAGCCCGGCTTTCTATTTTAAGAACCAATATGATTCACGTTACCTTGGCTCTAAGTGTTTTTGCAGGCTTTACCGTATCTACCCTCACGATAAGCTCGTGTGAAGCCAGCCAGCACTGCAAGCCCTGACATTTCAGGAGCTGCGGCGCAGAGCAGCCATACATCACGCAGGGAGCCTCCGGCACAGCAGAGCAGGCAGCGGCATCCAGGTCTCCCAAGCGCATATCCCGCGCCCTCGCCACTCGCTGCCCTTCCTGCCGGCGGGGTCAAATAGAAGAAAAATCCCTGCAATGCCCTAAGTCACTAAGTATTGCCATGCTGTTGCACCGCAGCAAGGGGAGGGAATAAAAAAAAAAAACCACACACCACACCCCACAGAAGTGTCACTACTTAATTGAAAATTAGGCAATAACAAGTATTACACTAGCTCAAGTGAAGCTGCCACTTCTCCCTATCTGCCTGATGCTGCCCACTTGGACCTGTTTTTCTCTGCCCTCCAGCTGTACTAAAGCACACTTTCATGACAAAACACAGGTAAGGAACTAGGATCACAGGTAGGAACACAGGCAGGAAGTATTATCAAAGAAGGAAGGATCTAGAAACATATGCATTATTTGGGATTAAGACAAACAACTTTCTATTAATAGCATAAGCAACAGTTCTCACAACCTGCAAGATACTTGCTAACAATAATCAGTTAATTTTTTTGTACTTGCTAATAAATAAAGTAGGTTTCACTGTTCTTGTTTTGTTTTTTCTGAACCTCAAATAATAAAAGAATCAACAACAGCAGCCTGCATTAAATATTTTATCTGTTTTGACTCATTTATTTCATGCTTATAATGGTTTGAAGAGGCTAACCGCTTTGCTGCTAAGTTTTGCATCCCTAACAAAACTTAAAGGACCTCAAAAGGCAGAAAACATCAAGCTGCATCTTTATATTCTACTCAAAGCATAAGAGAAAGCAAGAACACAAATATTTTCCTATTAGGAAACATTAAGATGATAATTTCTTTTCTCATCTGACAAGAAATGTTTCTCATTTTCTCATTTACAAGTTGCAAATAAACAATCTGGATGCTAAAGTTTTCCTCAAGTAAAAAAAAGGCACGGAGGGGGTCACTGGATAGGAACAATTAAAGGGAATGTACTGTCACAGCCAGAACTCAAAATATTTGGAATATTCCAAATCATTGATTGAATACTGACATCCTACTATACTTTCTAGCATTTCGCACAAGACACATTCATGGGCAGTTGCACTATTATTTTAGTTCCCCATGTGAAAACATGAGCAAAAATTTACTAGAAAACTTTTTAAAGCACTTCTTAATTAAAAAAAAAAAACTTTTTAAAAAGACAACAAAATTTGTCTTAATAACTAATGAATTTAACTTAATTTCAATGGCCAGCTAATTAATTTAATGTTATGTGCTACAATATGTAATATACGACACACCAAAGACATTGTGAGGGGTCTTTTAGTCAGGCAGATTTAAAATAGATTTATAAAAACATAAATACCATTCCAGGCTTCTCGAAATCACCAAATGGAGGTGGGAGAAGACACCATGAAAGAGATACCGTGACCAACTGATGTTTGTCCATTTTTACGTACGGAGCAAGGACAAAAAGAAAAATTACGATTTTTTCCTCTCGTAACACAAGGTGCAGCAATCACAAAATAAATAGCAAACTTGCCCACTGGGGCTGATGCCTCCCTCGAAAGGGAGACCAAAGGATGACTGTGGCTGCCCAAGGTTTCTAAAATGCCACATCTTGTTTGAGAAAGCAGTCAGGAGATGTCTGTCTAAAAAAAAAAAAAAATAAAAAAAAAAAATAAAAAAAAAAAAGAAAAAAGGTTCAATTTGTCATCAAACAGTCAAGTTGAGGCCAAAGTACTTTTACACTTTTTGAAAGAGGGGACGCACTGATCAGGACTGACCATTAACACTCCTCTAAATTCCTCCTTGCTCTTCCTCCATGTTGACGAAATAAACAAGATCAAAATGAGTAAGACTCGAGCACCACCCTTTTACTGTTCCTAGTGCAAAAGAACTGCGCTAAAGCTGAGTGAGTGGATGGAGGTGCCTTTTTTTGGCACAGGAGAAAAGGTGCCACCCCACAGGGTGGATCACAAAGAGCACTGGTGCTGGAACTAGGTGGAGTCAGAAAGTACAGGAAAGTACTATCCTTTCCATCCTACGAGGATAAGGAACTATCACAGCTGACCTTCCAAAGCTGTGGGGCTGTGAGATAATGAATCTGATGCCAAAGCAGGTCCCTTTGCCTACTTCTCCACTCCTGTACTGAGATGACTAGAAATCCCCACAAGCCATGGAAGTAGGGAGGTGTTTCACCACATCTTTACTTATAGGCAAGACCCCCCCCAACGTGCCGCAGTTGCTGCACCTGAATCCCATGCTGTCATGAGCAGTAATAAGATCTGTGCTGAGAAACAGGGAGAGAAAAGGAGAGGTTACAACTAAAAATACAACTGTAAAATTGGACAAACAAAACAAATGGGGGGGGCAAAACCCAACAAAAACCTGCAATAATTAGGATCTGCCCTATCAGATGCACCTTTATAGCCAAGTCACTCTCAAAACTCCACGACGCAATGCGAAACTTGCACAGTCCATATGTTTTGTATATGCAACTCCAGTTGGTCGAGGAGGTTTCTATAAACCTGTAAAGAACTGTCCTGCTCTGCAGGCTCTTCCCCCACCCAGCTGCAGGGCACAGGGCAGGCTGCAGCCGTATGGGTTACCAGGGGCTCCGCAATTGAGAAGGCACAACCAAACCTGTGCTCGGATTGTGGGAGAATAAAGCCACCTGAGACCCCTCTTCCACCATCCACTTCCCCATCCCTGCAAACAGCAAAAGTAACCAGGTGTGAGCCGGCAGCAGCTCAGGCATGGTCCACCCACTCCCTTGGACATCCCTGACAGGGAGGCTGAGTGCTGCTGCCTACTGCAACACCAACTACGGCTCCCAGTTAATACACACACAGCCACGCCACAGTGCCTGCAGGATGTTTCTGAAAGGTCTTAAGCAGATGAAAACACACACGTTAATCGACTGCCTTTAAAAATGGGGTCCTTGGGCATTCTCAAATCAGCTGTAGCAGAAACTATTTTAGGAGGAGAACACCAAGAGCTGTGCGTTAATACAAGACATGCGTCCTCCTGTCCAAGGTCCAAGAGCAGCATCGACAAGCACCGATATAAGCCTGTCTGGTTTCATCCGCTACACCCGCTGAGCCACACGGATAAAGCTTTATGGATAAGCAACACTACTAGGTCACTCTAATGTGGGCTAAAAGCAAGGGAGTATCTTCTCCCTCCCTCCGGCACCACTGGAGAAAAAGTGGTGAACCTCCAACTACAGCTGTAAGGGGAGGGTGCCATGGCTTTAGGGGAAGAGATTAAACAGACTGAGACTATCCAGCTGAGAAAGGAGGATGCAGAATAGGAGAAATCTGCCACAAGAGATAAAGAAAGTGAACAGGATGAAGAGACTACTCACTGTTCCTCATGACCCAGAAGATGAGGGACACACAAAGTTATTGAACAAACTTCAGAGGAGGGTCATTAAGAGAACAGGAAAAAAAAAGTAATTTTGTACAGAATTACTTAGAGAAACTCAATGCTACGGGATGTTGCAGGGGTTGCAAAATAAACAGATTGAAGAGAATTAGGCAAATAGAGGACAAGGGCTATTAAACACAGTATGTCATGTCTATCTGCCGGAAATCCCAAAGTCAAAATTTTACAAGAAACAGAGTCTACATGAGCTTTATAATGCTTTCTTTCCCTAAGTGTCCACTGTTGACCATTATCAGAGGCAGTAATTAGCCTAATTCTGTAAGAGAACTCATCTGAAACCAGACTCACTCATAATAATTCACCTCTATGTGATGGATTTAATCTTATTTTTTTTATTATATCAGTTTCCAACCTGACCTCTGTGGACTAAAGATGAGATAGGTGGTCTATAGGGCCATAGTAAACACTGAAATGAGCGTGTTTACCAGACAAGATTCTGATTATGATGAGCACAATAACCAGAGACTCTGACAGTTGACATACTGTTGCCCTGAAGAGTTTGTTAATCACTGTTCACTGTAGAGAGTTATTTTGGTCAAAATTATTAAGTAAAAAATTAGATCATTCCCAGTGTGTTAGTCATTGCCTTTTTTTTTTTTTTTGTAAGACAAATTAAATAAACATGCTGTGTAAATATAGCCTGCATGCACCTTAGGGCACTATCCATTCAGGATTTTCTTTCGGAGAACTCGAAAGAATGAAAGAAGAAACAAAAAAACATCCTGGAACAATCTGAAATGGATGCGTGCGTGTGCACACGCACACACACACACACATATATATATATATATAAAAACTACTGCTGCACCTCACAAATCTGTGTAAAGGAAAGAGCAGTCTCTGCCTTAGCTTACTGCCTCTGGAGGCACAGGTAAGCTTTCTATACATTAAACACTTTGCTCTTAAAAATCACCGTAAAGCATTGTTAAGTTCACTGGTGAAACTTCCTTGAGTTTCATAAAGCTATTAAGGAACCGTTTTACAAAAACAACTGCTTTGAAATCTGTTACACTGTCCTTTTTTTTCTTGTCATTTTTAGTATCTGCCACAAAGTAGCAGAGATGCACCTATTTATATCTATCCCCAACTCCTGTAAGTCATGTCTAAATCCAACATGAATATCTACCATCATATATAGTTGCAAGCAAATGCTGTATTCCATTTCCTAGGATTGCAGTGAAGCTTGCACAAAGCTAAGAGAACACGCTGCAAGGACTTAAAAATGTCTAGATCAACTTTAAGCTAAGGAAATTAAAAGCAAAACAAAACCAAACCCAAAACACCAAAACCCCACCAAAAAACCAAACAGTCTGTGAGAATTTCTCAACACCCAACACCTTTTAAAGTATCCAAAATCAGAATATATAATAGCTTGACAGTTAGCACTTCTACAGTGCAGGAATGACTTGAATTACAGCTTTCCTGAAGCTGACCAGTAAGACATTCTTGTAAGTGACACGTTAGAAAGCAGACAGATATTTAATACAGAAAAACACACAAAAGTTTATGGCTATTTAATTATTCCTTGTTTTTTTTTCCTCCAAGGCTTCTACTCTGCAGAAGTTCAATCCCTTTAACAATTAGACTTTCAATTCCACGTCTGACGTTTAAGAATCCACTACACTTCCATTTCCTTCCATTTTTCCAAATCTGGATAACTAGCATGGTGTTCTCATGTGAATTCTTATAGGTTTATTATCTCAAACCCTTCTGAGATACACATCTGAAGTTATTCTGTCTCTCTCCTTACACATGGGGAAATAACCCAAAACCTGCAGCCAGCATTGTGCTGCCGCACACTTGAATTCTGTAAGCTAAACTCTTAAAAACCTACTTAAACCACTTAGAGAAAAGTCGAGCTTAAACTTTTGTCTGTATAGCCCAAACATGATAACAATGCATCTCATCCGAACCACGAATTTTTTTAGTCAAATCTTTCTGAGGTCGTATTTTCCAACTGCAGCAAGAACACACTGCATTGTAGCCCTGCTAACAGCACAGAATCAGGTGGGAGGAGAGACCGATGCTGGTTTTCTGTAGGAAAGAATTGCCAAGCCCTGACCCCTCGAAGACAAAGGGATGGTGCAAGAGTAGTCAAGGCCAAAGCTCTATCTGCAGAAAATCAACGGGTTATGCACAATAGAAATTGCACTCAGATGTTCAGAGCCCAGCTGGAGTCTGTAGATCTGGTCTCTAAATTCAGACTATCTGACACTGAAAACTAGAAAAAAAAAAAAACACACTCTCCCCCCCTTTTTCTTTTTTATTTTATTTAAACAGTCAAAGCAGAAGCAAGCTTTGAACTAGAAGTCTTGAAATCGAGATGACTGCATCCCTTCTCTTTGCCACTCCTTATGATCTTTGGTAGCCAGCCAAGTGGCGCAGCTTAGCTTCACTTTCCACATCAGTCCAAAAGTTGAAAAAGTAGTAAAACTTGCATCAGGAGAGGGCTTTATAATCACATTAGAGACATGCAACAGAGACCAGCTACCTTGGTTCACTGGACAGCTTCAACGAGGCTTCATAATGAGGTACAGGTGTTGGCACTAATTAGGAATACCCAGCTCACTGCTGACATCAGCCCCTCAAAGCAGTGACTGCACTTTAATCCTTTAAGCCACATAAAAGAAAAGCAGAGAGCGGGCGGACAAAAAAATCTCTGAAAACGCCTCTGCAGAGATTGAAATATTTTTGCTTACTTAAGGGGAAAAAAAAAAAAAATAGAAGTGCCACAAAACTGCAGAAGTTTACTGTGAAGTATCTGAGTACGTAAAAGAAGCTAAACCCTGTGCACAACCAGAGTTTTTAATTTTAGTAAGGGTATCTCCGTGTACAGGATGTATTCATCACAACTATCAAAGTTTGTATCCAGAAAAGAAGCACAGAATAAAAAGGAGTAGAAGCAGCACATGTAAATGTTGCGATAAGATAAAATTATTCCATCTATGCCTACCAGCCTTCCAAGCATTATGGGGTACATCAAGATAGATTTTAACTGAAATTATTACAAGGAGTTCTGCAGGCTGGAACCTCATTGTTAACAGCTTCTTTTATGACTTCCTCTCCTTTAAAAGGCTTTATATTCCTTTAAAATCCACAAAGCTTTCATTTAAAAGGTGATATTTGAATTCTGAAGGTATATAGATTCAATTTACACATTGTAAACACCAACACACACATTTACTTTTTTTTTTTTATTATTTATTTTAAGTATCAGTTCCTCCTTCACTTACATGCCAGGTCATGAGGTAGATGTTTTCGCTTCAGCTGATGACATCACAAGCTCCTAAAAAAATGAAAGGAGTGCTATTTAGGTAGGAATGGCATCAGGCATTTCACGTTTGAGCTACAATTTAATTTTTGGCAAGTAAGTGAAGGGTATGTTATATTTTTATTGCAATTTTCCCAAGAAAATGAGACATCCATAATATAAAGCCTTAAAATCCGTAATTCTTGCTTAACATATGGAAAAATGAAACGCATCAGCTGTATGTACACATATATGTATGTGCAGTATAAATACACAAAGTACTACAATTAAAAGTAAATTCATAAAAATAATCTCAAAGTCGACTTTGCCATCCTCTTACCATGAATGGGAACCAACTTTATCAATACCAACAAAATGAAACTTTAGTTAGTATATGCTCTATCCTGTTTTGGGAATACAAAACAAAACGTTCACGTAGCTGCATGATTATTCAGCTGACTTAAGGGGCTGACTTCTCCAAACACACTGATGCTTTCTTCCTTCTAGACGGTCTTCTATGAACCGAGCACCGAGCTTATAAATTCATAGGAGGGCAAATAAAAAAATAAGTATAGAGGGAGAGGCTCCGTGTGGCTCCTGCCTTAATTTCTCAAGACATTCCTTCAGACCTCTCCTTGACAATCCCGGATAGCTCAGCTTCATTGGCAGAGATTCTGCTTACTCACCCTTTTTAATCTAGTCCTGAGCCTTGAGCAATATTAAGTATGGGAATAGAAGGAATTTTTCCCTCCACCAACTGCCTGCATTCCCCTCCTGCAGGATCATGCACATGTATGTTTTGCCTCCTATTGTAATGGCCATGGCAAAAGCATTAAACTCGTTACACCCAACGGATTAGTTGCAGCACTCCTTGGAGATGTCAGCGGTTAGACCAGGGTCTGTCTTGGCACGCAGTCCACCCCATGCCTCATAGTAAAAAGCTAACAAAAACAGCTACGAGCTGGGGAACAAAGTATTAGAGAGCAGAAATTCAAGTAAAAACCAAGGAACCGATAACTGCACACCCTGCCAGAAGAAAAAGAATAAAAAGGGGGAGGAGGGGATAGCAATGTCTTTCTAACTGAAATAAGGCAGTTTATGGCCAAAGTGTCAGCACCACGCTGTAACATTTCTGCTTCTCCACCCATCTGCAGTACAAGAAAAGGATACCACACCACCCATCCACTGAGGAGTGGCACAGATCCTATTACTTAAGAACTATTGTTGCTCAACTTCGGCTGTGGCATCAAAGGAAAAAGTTTCCTTACAATCTGGGGGGTGGAGGGGTGGGGGGGCAGAGAAGGGGAACACACAATATTTTATAGCTCTTGTACGTTGACCTTACAAAATTTTGAAGTTTTGGTGGTGTTACTTTTCTTTGATTTAAGGCTTTGTCTTTGGGGGTTTTGCGTTTGTGTTTTGGGCTTTTTTTTTTGTTTGTTGGGGTTTTTTTGGTTTGTTTGGTTTTTGGTTTTTTTTTGGTTGGTTGGGTTTTTTGTTGTTTTGGGTTTTTTTTTTTCTCCAAATCGTCCCGGTTTTCTCTTCCCATCTCCTTGACAATCTCTGGCTATACCCCACATTAAGCAATTAATTTTGAGCAACGCAAGAAGATCTGTAGATCAAAGCAGTACCAGAGCCAAGGTCGCCAAAACATGAATCACACTACGTGGGTTGGGTTTCTAACTTGAGATAAGCAGACACAGCCTGCCGCCCGCTGCTGCCACTACACAGATAGCCTGAAGCGATCCACAGGGCCCATCAGCAGGAGATGAAGCGCACTTGGCATGAGCATCGATGAGAGCTTCCAGTCTCCATCCCGAGGGACCCAGCTGGTGCGCAGCAGAAACACGGTGTGCCCAGACAACACGCAGCGAGTGGGGCTGACTGGAGGGACTCGCTTTAAAAGCCCACTGGCTGCTCCGCCACAAAACCCTAGTACCAACGCCGCCCCCATCCTCCGGCAAAGAAATGCCGAAAGCCTCACCCATAAAATGCACTGGGGGGAGGGAAGGCAAGGGAAGAGACAAAGTGAAATAACAAATAAATGGCTGGATCAATTTTTCGAACGAATTTTTCTTATGAGATGTTTCATTATGGGATAATCCTTTAGTGTCCCGATTGAACCCCTTTAATGTAAAGTTTTCCAGAGAAACACAAGCAAAGTGTCAGGGCAACTCAAATGGCATCATTAAAATGCAGCACAGCCTACAACTTTTAAGTGTGAACAAAACCACAGCTTTTGCCTCCCAGCTGAACCACAAAACTAATATATTTTTGAACTCTTCATTAAAAACACATTTGTTTGCTCAGTTAAATGCCAAGATGAACTCTCAAATACCAAAAGGTTCAACTAAAAAAAACTTTTCTTTCTCTAACCCTTACACTACACAGGCATAATCTTCAGTCCCAACCTTACTTATTTCACAACTATGTTAACAAAATATACAAAATAGCATGAAAGATACAGCTGACTCCCCAAAATACCACTCCCCTCTTTTTTTTTCCTTTTTTTTTTTCCCCCCTCAAAGTCAGTCTTAACATACTGATTCAGAAACATTAAATTAATTCACCTCAAATTAATGAGCAGGGGGTTCTTCGCCAGTAGGTAAAAAAAAAAAATAAAAATCAGAGGAGTGCTCCCTGGTCTGGAAGGGTCCCAACCCCCCAACTTTCCCTGTCAGCAGCAAGTTCAAGGGGGGGGGGGTAAGGGAGGGGTAACAAACACACAAGAGATGCCCACCCTCCTCTCCGCACACACTGTACCAACAGACTCTGCATTCCTACTCCCCGGGTGCATTTGAAAAAAGCAATAGGGCAGGAACAGAAACTGTGGCACACAGAAACAGAAAAACAAAAAAGAAAAAAAAAATATAGAAACTAAAGGAAAATGTAGACACAGAAAGCAAAACTTAGAAATGCACAGTAGCTTTTCATAAATACTGCCTGGAAACTAAGCATCACCAGGGGAAAAAGCATCAGGAAGATTTATTTCTTAAAATACAACTTTTAACAACAGAAAGCCATTTGGAACAAAGACCTATTTTTGCAGTTATCACTACTGTTATAGTATCATTCCCCCTGTAATTTACTGTAGTACTTACCACCAGCCAAGCTTCCAAAACAAGAATTGCGCTGGTTGAAAACATGCTTCGTGCTTCTCTCCTTAACTGTCCCACATGCTGCACTGCCATTTTCAAAAAAAAAAAAAAAAAAGAAAGAAAAAAAAAGAAAAAAAAGAGACGGTCGCAGAAAAAAAGATCTGCCAGGGTCCTGGAAAAGGGCACCGAGATAGGACCAAGAGCTCAGACTGGGCATAAAGGAGTCTCCGCAGCCTCTCCAGGCCAGCCCCTTCTGCTCTGCACAACCTTTGCTGCCAGAAAGCTTGTCCCGGTGCTTAAAGCACCTCCATACAGATCAGGTCTCTCTCTGCACCAGACCCTGAAGAGATTACCTCTTTTTCATTTACAGAGTTAACATCATGTTTGAACACTATGCTTAACTCTTTTGTTAGTACACCCTAGTCTTTTCTGCAGGCTAAATACAACCCACTTCTTTCACCCTCTGCTCACAGGCCACGTTTTCCACATTTCTCATCCTTCTAAGTTGCTGCTCCCCACCACCCTTTCTAGGGTTGGCTCACAAAATTAGTATGAGGTTGTGATGCCCAAACCTGGACCAAGTCTTCCAGCTGAACCCTTCCCTACAAAGAAAATACTCTTTTCTTGTTACAGAAATACATCCTATTCTATCATGTCAGTCACAGATCATAATCCTATGCACAAACTCCAGTGAGTTTGCTTTTGCAACAGCATGACCTCATTGCCTCATGCCCTGGCCATGAGCAGTTCTTGCTCCTGGGCCCATCGCTCCCAGCCTGGGGACATGCAGCCGAACCCTCCTCCCGCCCCAGAGCTGCCCCTCAGCCCCCTCTTCTGCCCCATCCAACCCCTCCTTCCAGACTCCTTCTCCCATCTCTCAAGCTAACTATAAGTTCAAAGCACCTTCTCCAACTGACACACAGCTCCACCCAGTTTCATCTGGGTATTTAATAAGCAGAGTCCTCACTCCTTCACCCACGTCGTTAATGGCAAATATTAATTAATATTGGATCTAGGAGAGACCCCTTGCATCTCAAATTCACCTGTCTTGTTTGAAACTAATTAGTAACTATCCTCTCAGTTTTCTAAGCAGCTGCAAACATTCCTGCGAGCATTTCACCTAATCCACATTTCCCTAGCTTGCTTCTGATAACAAGCATTGTTGGGTAACTTGCATCATCTACTGTGTAATTCCCACCTCACAAATTACTTTCAAGACAGAATAAGAAAGCTGGTCTTGTGATGCTTCACATCTCCTTCACAATAAATAATCCCACGGATATAACAAATGCTTATGTGGGAAAAGTATTAGAAAATCATTTTATTATTTCAAAAAATTTTTACGGGCTGTTTCAGATACCAAAAGCATGTAGCCAGCTCCCCATGGACTACCAGTAACATTACACAGACCTCTTACAAAAGGCAGATCAAGATCTACCAGGACAGCATAGGAAATAAAGGCAGGAGTTTTTGAGACTATAAATAAATTATAGTATGAAGCAAAAAGGGTAATGGTACTCTTTCCCTTATAGTTCTGGAAAAATCATAATAGGAACAAGCATCCAATAACAAAACAGTATCCATCATATTTAACTGAAGAAATACTTCCAGGCAATACTTATCCTAGGGGGACTAGAAGTAGAAAAGAAAAAGTCATTAAGCTTTAAGGAAAGTCTTCTAAAATGCTTACTAAGTATTCATAACAAACAGGGTTGAATTTTTGCTTTTAATAAACTGTGATCTGACGCTGCTTCTTCACCAGCTTCTAACAGTGCTAACTACAGTGAGTATTCAGCAGCTTCTCAATTTTTACCTCTCTTCCATGTTGGCTTAGCCAAAAAAGTAATTCAGTATAAATTCATAATCTCATTGTAAAAATCTAAAGATAGTCCCTCTCACTTTAAGATAGGTCAGAGACATGGAATGCATCTAATGAAGCAAGTCTAGCACCTTCACTTCCTTCCACTGTCACAATAATATTTCATTACACCTTTACGCAGCAACAAGCCTAGTCTTAATAATAACCAGCGACTTAGTAATTCCCAGCAACCAATTAAAATATGCTGGGAAAACAATTTCCCACAGCGGCTTACCCCATTTTCAGACAAACAATGCAGCAGGATGTCTAGAAGGATAGGTTTCATAAGGCAACTAACAAGTAACATCAAGCCGTTTTATGAAACACTCTGAAGTCCTGGGCCCCTAGGCATCAGATGGCAACCCAATGCAGCAGCTTTTTAGCACGTGTATAGCACCAGCCATCCCGCAAAATACTCAAAACTTCTTATTCGGTGCTTGAAATTACTTGTTACACAATATAATTGACGTACACATGCAAAAAAGCGAGTTGGGGGCTGAAACAACTGCCCTGAAAGGAGAAGCTAGGGAGACCAACGTACATGCAGATTTAACTGAAACACTCAACCTAAGGAGCACACAAAGTTGTTTATATCCTTCATATACCAGCATGGCTCTGTAAGAGATCAGATGTAATGGGATAAATTCAAGGAACAAAAAAAGTTTAGGCTTAGCATTAAGGAAGCGTCCTGACAGTCAGAACTGCTGTTCCGTGTGCCCGGGGGAAGGATCAGAGGCTGCAGCTCTTGACGTTTAAACAAAGATTGGACAAGAGTCCTGGTAGCTGCGCTGCCAAGACTACATGCTCGGGTTCAGTGTTTCTCAAACCAGCCCCAGGGCAAGGCAACAACAAATGGGACCCAAGTATAAAGAGGACAGGACTGCACAAAGCGGTTTGTTTGGCCTGTCTGCACTGAGGACTGCACATAGCCACACAGACAAGTTGCTGCGGAGCAAGCAAGTAGCATCAGCTACTCCACAGTATGCATGCCTATTGCAGCCTTTTGGAGAGAGAAAAGCAATCCCAAGTAGCTATTTCACCCTTACCTCTCTTCGCTACATCAGAGACCGAGGGATATATAGACATCGAGGAATGCTGCAGTGTACAGCTGCATAAGAGGACAGTCACTGCACATCAGCTCAGGTACGTGCTCTTTTTCAGGACAAAATGTTAAGGAGATGTCTTACTTAAGCCTGGTGCAGGATGCTCTTCTCTCTGAAGTGGGTATTCCCCGCAGCAGGTCACACTGCAATGCAGAGGAGGATAACAGAAAGAGACCACAAATGCACGTGGCAGAAGACTGCAGCAGAAGAGCTAAATTAGGATAAAAATATTGGGAACTGGTAGGATGCTTCCTGCTGTCGAATGAGGTACAGGCAGAAGGAACAAATGTATTTGGTGCTACCTACTACCAGGAGCTGGAGAACAGGCCTGTGAGCCACCGACCAGCAAAACCAGGCTATTTATGAGGATCTGGAGCCAAAAATACAAACCCAGTTCTTGAGGAAAGAGAACACTACGTGTCTTGCTGTTACCCACAGCCACATGTTGGACAGCCAGATTTTAACTGTCAACCCACCTCATTCGACTTGTACATCCTGTCCTAACAGATGTGCTGGTGTGCATTTCCTAAAGCTGAGTGATGGCAGTACTATTTCATGTTATATACTGAAGGGAGGTTCAAGTGAACATTTCAGAATCAATCACCTAGATGATCTAGAGGCATCTTTTCCCATAGTTAATTTCCATTATTTAATGCAACTATATTTGTGCACAGTTATGGATATCTTTAGTGGAGATCCTAAAATAAAAAATAAAACGATTCACCAAGTGTGAGAACTTCTAAAGTATGCTAACAGATGTTAAGTTTCTGGTGGCACAGCCATGCCATTCTCATACACTCTGCAGCAAGTCCCATGACCCCACCACACACACAAGAGAGTCACAAATGCTAAAAGCAGCATCACTTTCTTGCTGAATCCTCCACACACTGACAGTATAAAAGATGAGGGGCCAAATTTAGACTTTGGACTGAAGCAATACCGAACTGGGCACTTCAGTGCCTTCAAGTTAGATCTCTGGCTCCAGAACAAGAAGAAACAAACCCCATAAGGCTTTAACTCCCCATGCAACAAATGGAAAGGTTTTTACAGTAGGACTCCAAGTGCCCAGTGTGTTCAGGGCTGCCAGCTCACACATCAAAGAGGGAATGATGCCAGAAATCTCTCCTCTCTCGCAGATTCAACTGCTGATTTGCAGCCCTGTAAACAGATACCTCCGGCAATCAGATCCATGCTCGGACCTTTCTTCCTCTTCTCCTCACCTCACCTCACATGCACTTGTCAGGCATCCAATTCAGCATCGCGCAAGGCCTCAGCGGTTGCCACACCTGCAAAGGCTGTCCCTCACTCCGCACCTCGCCTTCCCAGCCATCCTCCCCGTCCACTGAGACTCAGCCCCAAACACCTCCTCCCTCCCAACCCCAGCTACCAAACCCCGGCCCTTTTCCCTCAACCCCTTTCCCTTGCAGGACTCTGCTGCTGCCTACCTAGAGCACGCAAGCGGCCACGGTCATCCCCACCGCTCTGCTGGAAGACCTGTCCATACAATCTTTTCCTAATCCATGCCATAGTATTTAGCTTCAACTACATACTTGCAGGATGACCACCGACTGCTGGGTTGTATCAGGAGGAGCTCGTGCCTCAAACCACCACCGGCTTTTACAAAACAAATGAGCCTGCTGAGCTTCTGTTCCTACTGTGGTCAATGCAAGCAGATAAAAAAAACAACCAAAACCAACCCACAACTGATTGACATCAGTTAGTTTTAAAAAAAGATTAAGAATAATTTATGTCTGGATTACAGGAGGAAAGCTGTCTCACAGCTGGATGACAGTAGCCAAGAAAAGATCTTTTTTCCTTTTCTGGATACACTAAGTTGCAGTGCTCACCAGTGCACAACACAGGGGTTCACACAGGCTACAGAACATGCGCTTTTGAGTTTCTTCAACTGCTCCAGGTGCGAGGAATCTGAGCACTTAAAGTAGCGTGGATCTACTGAACACGCACATTACCTTTCATCTTATTTAACCCACAGCAGCTAAGGCTATGCCAAGAGAAAAGTTCAAGAAAGTTGTCAGCATCTGACACTTACCAATTACTGCATGCTATTTTTATGGTTACTCCACTGAGTTACTCATCCTGAACAAGAAGCAATTTAATAAATTAGATTCTTTATTCTTTCTTCCTGCTCTTGAAGGTGGTCTCAGTGCCCACAGGAAAAAAAAACCAACCAAAAAACAGCCTGATGAACAGCTCACCTCATATCAAAACGTTCAGTCAGTATTTAACTGAATGAAAGTCGGTTCCCAGAGGAAAAAAGATGTGCAAAGTAGCAAAGTGTTAACTTCACTTGCTCATCACAGTGATCCTAAGTACTGAATCAAACTCAGGACAATGGTATTTGTGAGATTTCATAAGGAAAGGCCCCCTGTTCTTTTTTGGTCAGACATCTGATCATCACACCACCTCCCCCTGCAAAGAAACCCCATAAATAAATAAAGCACCCAAGCTTTGCACTTAGACCACAAAACACAAGGCTTGGAGCACAATCAAATGACAATTAATGAAGCAGCAGACAGGAAAACACAGTAAATGAGACTTCGTCAATTTCATCCTTTGTGGCTGCAAATTCCCTAGCAGCAACCAAAAATGAATTCTTCCTTAAAGATGATCTTAAATGGTTAGAAATGGCTGGGGGTTTTTTTACTGCTATGAAAGAGAAACCTGTGTCAACTAACTAATCCTTCTCCAAAGCCATTCCCGCTCAGTCAGACAAAACACATGACAAGCTCTGAGAAACAAGCAGGGAAATTTTGGCCTCAGTGGAGTCAATAGGAATTAAAGTCAGTGCCAAAACGAAGCCAGAAATTAGCAAGACATTTGTCTGATGAATTTGCCATCAGAGCTCTTAAGTGAAAAAACTGAGTTTATTTCTTCTCAAAATGTCCTGATGCAGATATGCTGGGGAAAGGGTGGGGGAGAAGCTGCAAGATCAAGCTGCAATCCAAGAGAACTATTCCTTTAAAGCACCCGCTGCCAGAAGAGCTTACTGTCAAAAGGAAAAATGTGACCTTTAATAAAATTATCTATAAATATATAGACCTTTATGATTTTGTGTAGTTTATTAGAATAAGACTTACACTATATAACTCTGTTGTCTTTATGGAGGCAAAGCTTTTGACATGGTTTAGCTATGGTTTAGCTATTTATTTAGATAGGGTTAAACTAGACGTACAGGGACTGCCACTCGCGTCAATATGGACAGGCTTCCACCAGTTCCGAGGAGGACAGCAGGTAATGCTGGAAGTACCACAACACACTGGTATTTCTCCACTTCAGGCACACAAACGGCACCAACATCCTCTGTGCTACACCCGCCAAACCCCATCAATGACCCAAGGTGGGAAGGGGGAGGAAAAAAAAAAAAGATAACTTGCTTTAACAGGTTTGCTCCCTGAGTTTTACATCACTTCTGCTTACCTGAAACATAAAAACTTCCATAATCCCGTCAGTCCTGGAATGCTCAACAGAGAAAGTAAATACAGGAGCTGAGCTTTTTCTCCTTTGAGAATTGCCATCAGGCAGTCAAACTCACAATTCTGACTGATTACAGCTCTCATGAAGAGGCTGAGATGCTACAGAACACCCTAACGTGGCATTAAAACCTCTGAAAGATAGACCTAAAGATGCTTTATTGTGGCCAAAGAAGTCTGGTATGGGAGCAAAGTAGGCTCAAATTCCGTAACGCTCATGCAAGGGCTGATACTAATGCCACTTCTTCAGAATTAAACATATATGACTGGTCTGATCATTATAATGTAGTTACACTAGCACAAAACCTTCAAACTGTTAGGAAAAGTTTCTTTGATAGAATGAGTTTAATACAGATTCCCTAAAATGACATAAAGAAGGACAGAAAAAAAAGCATTTTGACAAAAAATTACCATAAGGTAGAAAATGGTTAGAAAAGGATTTGAGAACAAGTACACACCGGTTGCTTTTAAGCGTTTTGAAAGTTACTCCACATCCTGGGTTGACCGACACAGGACTAACTTCTAATGCTGGGAAAAACTCTACTTTTGGAAGACTCTAGTGTCTGAATTTGTGAAAATATTTACTTTATAGCCAGCTAGGCTATGTGGCATTCAAGGTCTCAGTGTTTTCAAGCCTTGCCAGGTGCAGGGATGAGGAGGAGCGAGGCCTGGGCATTTGACCCACGCTGGCCAACAGAATCATTTCATACCACGAACATCACATTCTATATAAATTAGAAAGTTGGCTGCATAGTCTCTCTCTCCCTTGATGGCGGCAGTCCAGAGAAACTCCTTGCCCCGGTGCCGGACCCCTGAGCCCTTCCCTTCCTCCCGAAGCCATAGCGCTCGCAGTGTCCGACCGACATTTGCTGTCCGCTGCTGGGAGAGCACAGCTCCCTGCTGATAGAACTGGCTGAGTGTAATTCTTGTATATGCTATATTACTATCGGGATTAATCCTGGCTCTTTAGTATTACTGTTAATTATTTAGTCTTATCCTATTAAATCTATTTCTATTTCAGCCCCTGTGTTTCCTTGCTTTCCCTGATTCCCCTTTCCGTGTGGGGAGGGGTCATCAGGTGATAGAATAATTGTCTAAACAACAATAAATCGTTATGGGTTTTCTCAAACCATAACACTCCACTAAAGCAATGCTTTGACACTGTCTTGTTTTTCCAGCAGTTCCTCTTGATACATAGAAGTACGTTTGCTTTTGAAACATACTTATTATCTGCACAAAACACACATCAGCAATTGCATTTACTTTAAGTCAAACTCACAGATTCAGCTTGCTTAAACCAAGCACAACTTACATATGTATAGGCATAAGAGCACAAAAGTTTTTGTTAAATACACAAGCATAACACTCATCAATACAAGTGTTCACTAAAAAAAAAAGTGTTATATCATGAACGCTTTATTTTCTATGAATATTAAAAAATACAAGTTGATTTTTCTGTGGATGATGCTTTTATATATACACATATGTAAACCCAGACAAATGTACTAGCCACAAAAAAAATAACACCTCACATAAAAACACTGATGAGGGAAAATCCCCTCTTTATCTGACCTAGCAAACCTATACAAATCTCATTTAAAAAAAAAATCATCCCAAAAGGTCTGCCAAAATATTTTCAGGCCAATTCCAAATAATCTGGAAGTCCATACTGTCTAGAGTCTGGTACAGGAGACAAATTAAATTTGACCTAGCTGATTTATAGGGTCACCAGAAGACTGTGAGACACTCACTAGAAACACTGTTTTCTCCAATAACAAGAAAAAAGCTGGGAAGTCAAGGCAAATAGAAGAGGGGACAGCAAACAGAAGACTACAAAGGCACCAAAGACATGGCTGGAAGAGATAAGTAGGAACTATAAATCATGTTCAAGTTGTCGTGTACACTTGAGGCTTTTTTTTTTTCTTTTTTAATTTACTTTAGACATTTTTTCCAACTCTTAACCCATTCATACCTCAGAAGTGGACTGTTTGAAATGTGAAAGTCATGCATGCAGAAGCAAATGCGCAGAAAACAAATTTATTTCAATAATCTTAGATTCTGAGAATGAAATGGCACCTGCAAAAGCTATTAGACTTCAGCAACCTAAATTCATGGATACCTCTGTTTGCTGTTACGTATAGAAGCTTCTGAAAATCTAGAACAAATACACAGAAGACGCCAAACAAAGGATCTAAAACAGCACTTAAACCAGATTAATCCATGTAATGGGAATCACGGGGCTCTGACTGACACTGAGCTGATTGTCAGGAGCACAAGCTTTCTAATAACTCACGTCCCACCTTCTGAAGTTTTGTGGCATTTACAGAGGAAGAAAAATGAAAACACCACCCATCAGATCTGGCAAAGAACCATATATATACAGTTTTAAGCAATAAAGGAAAGACAGAATACACTAAGTACTGATGTACAAAGTAATTTTTAACCTCCTGCTCCTCTTTCACTGAGCTGAGGCCAGAGTCTTCATGTTTGGCAACAGTTGTTCCACAGTTATTTCACCTCTGTATAGGCATATAGATATGATTAGAGCAAGTCAGATCTCCACCAAAATTGCAAAAGCATACATGGATGTAACCTGCTAGTCACTGGCAAAATCTCCTTCAATTGCCACTGTCAGTAAACTCTTTGTACGCTAGCTGTATAAAAAGAATGTATTTTGATCAAAAATGTCATGCTTACTACCAACTTCAACATACTCAAATACCTTCAACACACCTGAAAAATACCTGAATAAAGAAAAACTTTTAAAGTTTTCACAAATTGTCTTTGGGAAACTATAGCATGAGAACTTAAACACAAAACCCAACAAAACAAAACCACCAAAATTGATGGATATCAGTTGCAAAGAGCACACAAAACCATCTTGCATTATTTTTATTTATATAAAAAATTTGGAATTATTTCATCCCACAAGTTTTTTCACCTTTTTCTTTTCCTTTTCAGCCAAAAACAGTGAAGAAGCACTAACCAAAGAAAGTGCATAAAATTAGTTTCTGTAATGCGCACAAAATACTTTGCAAAAATAATTTCCACAGAAGAATCAATTCAGAAGAATTCACTCCTAAGCAGGAGTGAATTTTTACTTCCTATGAATGCCATCAGCCATTACAATATTGCTGCTCATAAACAAGCACCTTGTATTAAGGCCAACCTTTTAGTTCCTCCCTCACTCTTAGCACATTCTATTGCAGAGATGCAAGTTCAAATTTGTAAGGCAAAATGCTTCACTTACTTCTTAAGATTGCTCATTTCATGCTACGCTGGAAATGATTATGTTGTTAACATAACGAAGACTGCAACTTCATTATCAGGTTTAAGTATCTGCCTTTCAGTTGCTTGAATGTCAGTCAATTTGATTTTTGTAAAAGAACACAACTGCTCTTGAATTAGGCTGAAGCTCAAGAGTTGACAGAACTCCCCCAAACAAGGTTAATGTTATCAAAGAGTAGCAACGTAAGAACCGGTAACCTTTCCCTTCTCACACCAGCACTCAGCTGTCTGCATTCTTGAAAACGTACAGAAAACTCTTTTCTGTGCTTGAAAGGAGCATTTTTCCTCCTTCCTATCAAACAACACGTAACAAGGTTTACATTGCACTGTGGAGTAATCACCTGTTATCACTATTTCAGTCAACTGCTTGCTGGGAAAAGAGCCTATTTGCATGAAAGCAGGAACAGGAGTACAGTTTGTTACTCCTCTTTCCTTGCAAGTATTAATAAAAGTGGGAGAGGTATTACTCCTACCTCTCTTTCTGCTGAGGCTCCTCCTCACCAGATAATTGCTGAGCCTACCATTTTCTTGTGCGTATCCATAACTCGTTTTCATACTGCGTACTGTAGCTCCACAAGGTTTTTGTTGGGTTTTTTTCTTACACACTTTTTTTTTGGGTGTTTTTTTTTTTTGGTTTTTTTTTTTTTTTTTTTGCATTAAAGCTGAAATCTGGGTGGGACACGGCACTATTTCAAACGATGAATCCTCCACAGCCACTTTGATATCAAAGTCTGCAAATCAACACTGGAAGAATATTAAAGAAATATAAGCAGTTAAAAGCAGAACAAGTAATCCCACCAGGAACATTTTTTTCCTCATCAGGATACACACTTCTTCTATATGTTTTGGTATCCAGCGGTTCAAAATGTAAGATTCTTTCTGCTGCTGCATAGAAAAAATACTGCCTTTTATTCTGCTATACTTGATAGGTAGGAAAGGTTTAAATATTTGTGCATTAAAAATAATAGTTTTCTCAACATCTTCATGCTCTTTAAAGCAAGCATTATTTTAAAATTGCCTGGTTTTTAAAATTATTTTAAAATTGGTTAAATCAATACTACTATTTTTAAAGTGGAATGAATGAAAGCTCAGAGTTTATGATTTTTCAAGTGCTCCTGAACAGCCATGTTACTGTATCAACCTAACAACTACAATGTCTTTTGCAAAAAACTTTTGGCAGATACAGATTTTTTTTGTAGCAGATACATCATTTATTTGCATATTTAAAGAATTTCTGTCATACAGTACTCATATAACACAATCAAAAGCTACTTAGCACACAGGCATGTCCTACACAGAAGTTTTCCTTTCACTACTTGATCATCTACCCAACAGCATACTCTAAAACAAGACCTACCTGTAAATTTAACACACAGCCTGGAAAACACTTTGCAACACAGTCACGCAGAACTAACTATTTGCAATGAACGCTCCTGGTCAGTTGTTTCGCTTTGCAGAGCCTGGTAAGCGGGGTACCACCCATCCCTTTGGAGCATCCCAGGCATCCCGACGTCTACTCACCCACCGCACAGTGCTAACCCTTGGAAGCTGTTGGACCTGCTGTGCATCAAACCACTTGCGCGGGCGTGAAACTGCTCTCTAGGACACGAACAAGAGCCCAAGCCTTTCACCAGCAAAGGCTACCCCACCATCAGGAGCTTTTAGCAGATACGGCAGACCCTCAGAAAACATTCAAGCAAGAATTTGTTAAGAGCAAGGGGGGAAAAAGGAAAAAGAAAAGAAGGGGGCGGGAGAGGAGGGAAGCCCTGGACAGTAGATTAGCGAAATAATGCATCATTCCCTCAGGACCGTGTGACAAGCATATTTATTTTAGCAACCAGTCAGGCATGTGTATAAACCTGTTTTTTAACATCTCCCTACAGCTCTAATTAAAACACATGGAGGCATTAACGACACGATATGTTATGTTCAGCATTCAATTCAATAAGCAAGAAACACAGATCTGTAATCTAATGCTGTAACAGGTGTACTTTAAAGAAGGAAAGCACTCCAAAGTTTTCAAACAGAGTTTAACAAGCTAAGGCAAGCATCCCAGTATTTAATCCAGGAGAAAGTTATAACAAATAGCATCATCAGTCATGAGCTTATCCTCCCACCTTCTCCTGCTCCTCTGAACAGGGCGACTTATCAACTGCCAGTGGAGCCTCCGCAGCCGTGCTCACAGCTCAGGGTCTCTTCCACTTCTTTTAAATCCAAGTAAAGCTTGTATTACAGCTCTACAAACACAGCAGCTTTCGTTAGGCCCAAGATCACACATCCCAGCCTGCTCTAATCCCCAAATTCTCCGTCTCCTACACACTGAAATAAGATCTTAAATGCTGGAAAAGTTCAGATGCCATCTAGAGAAGGGTAAGTTGGAAGTAAATAAATATGGAAGAGTGAACAGCCCAGGGAAGCAGGGAGGTGGTTAGTAATTACAGCTGTGGCAAGGCAGAGCCAGCAACGTGTAGGTCTGATATCTCTCCACAAAAGTCAACACCCGGGCTGTCGCGTTACATTTCTAAAACTTCTTTGCCAGATACCATCTTAAAGCTGAAATAAGTTGAAGTATCAATAAAAATAGTATCCAAGAACGCAATTTTTAGGGGTACTGAACATCAGAAGCACAGTTGTAGGTAGAAGAGAGCATAAAGAAAAGTCATTTTAAAGTGACAGTGTAATTGATCATTTAACATGGATAAATATAGAAGAAATCACCTCTCCCCCTCTTTTTATTTTAAATAGCAGCACTAAGTTAAAATCAGCTGTGCGCCAAAATGCAAAATTTCATCCAGTTATCTCACTTTTCAGAAGTGCCATCAAGCCCTACAGATCTCCGGTATCTCCCACTCCCACCTGACCCAGCCTCCGCCAGCACAAAACCTGCCAGGGCCCTGACATAACATTTTATACATCAGCTCTTCAAGATGCAAATAGCATCTGTTGGCTTCCATTACATAAATATCCCCCGATAAGAGCTATTATTAACTTGTTAGTTTCCATTTTAAGTAAAGTATGTCAAAATTGCATTTAAGTCTCCAATTACATGAAGCCTCAAGTGTTATAAACACTTCAAATCCTCAGAAAAGAGAAACACCACACGATTTCAGAAGAAGGGTTCCCCTCTCCAGAAATTCAAAAGACCCCTAGTCCCCTTAGCTGTAGCTCCTGCAAAATTTGTGGGAGTAGGGGAGAGATTAAGCTGGCATGATCAAATGGCAAGTTTTGGCTAAATCCATTTCCTTCTATAATGCCAGCCAAAAAGCAACACCACCACTGATATAGACAAAATTGCAAGTTTTCGGTTATAAAATGCATGAAGAGAATGATATCCACACTTAACAAAATATTAACTTTTAAATTGCAGTTGAATACAACATTCCTCATTATTAAATTGCACTGTATTTTCTTTAGAGTGCACTTAATGCTACACTATCAACTCTATTCAGGTAAGAGCCCCCAGAACCACATACCGACTTCTAGAGACTTCTACGGACTCAAGGAGAAAGACACACCACAGAAACAGAGGTTTATGTAAGATTTTTCATCCGCGGATCATAAAAGACGCACTACAAAAATGGGTATGTGTTCCTACTCCGGATATATCCCAGGTCTCACCAAGCTAAACGAAAATGTACAGACACCATGCTGTGCTCCTTACCCTCTGGGGCATGATGGTCAGAAATTAATTTCAAAGATTGAAATAAGCTACTTAAATAGACCACAGGGAACATCGTAGGGGTATCGACTCGGAACTCAAACTCAAGGCAGCTTGCACAGCATTCAACTTCACTTCTCACCAGAAGGTCTTACAAATCCAGACGTTTTCATCATGGCCTCAGACATCGGCGGTCACACCAGCCAAGAGTTCAGGTCACCAGTCAGGACACCCCACAGGCCAGCTGCAGCAAGCCCTTGTATAAATGCTCTACAGCACTCAGCACGTGGTAGCTGCTTCAGTAGCCATACACATGCGTGCCTGCCTAGGTGTAAATATATTTAAGCCATACAGGTAAAAATAATCCTTACTTGTAGCCAAGCAGCCTTTGTAAACTCTCCTCCGTAAGCAAACCACCCAGCTCTATGAAAACTATGTGTATTTTGAAAACCAAAACAAAAAGCCCACAACAATCCCAGGTATCCCAATAAATCCCACACACAAACTTCCTGATTTTCTGCCACAGAGAGGAAGTGCATAGAAACACAGAGAAGGAAAAAGCTGGGTTTATTCTAACACTCCACTGAGACCCTTTAGCCCAGATTTTTACATTCACAGAGGATTTTCATGATTTTAACAAGATCCCAAATAAATGTGCATCCTTGCCAATAAATGCCACTGCAAAAGTTCCTGCATCAGCTCTCTAGCAAATCTTTGCAGGTACCTGCTACAAGTACAAAACAGAAATAAAACAAACAAAAAACCCCTCACAGTTGCGCTTACTGACCCAACCTTTTCCTGCTGGGGGTGGGGGGACGCCTGTTCCGTAAAAGGAACCTAGAAAGAGGAAACATCAAACGAAGGACAGGTAACAGAAACAGTTCTAATTATTCTGATGACTTTTGCTGCATACAAAGCCCAGCTTTCTCTAAAGAGAGCTTTCTTCTGCTCCTCATTGGCATTAAAACCAGGGCATGTCATGTCTAGTCTAGAAAGAGGTCAGAAGTTCAGTTAAAAAAAAAGCACAAAACTTTGTATCCTAAAAACACTAACTTGTTTTTAATTTGAAACGGCACTTTCTTAACAAAAGCAACTTCAAATTGCATTTTCTTCCTTTAGTAAGTGCAGGTGAAGGCTTTTCAGATGCCCCGCTAAGGAACTCTGTGGCAGGCTTGATGGTTATGCTATCGTGCCTTCGTCCAGGTGCCTTTTCCTCTCTAAACCCATCCGGCACGCTCTCACATTTTCAGGTTAGTTCTAACCATCTCATTAAGATACGGTCTCGCTTTGTAGAGATTAGCAGGTGTGCTCGAGATGCTCAACAGAACAGCCCACAACAAGCATCAATATGACGTAAAAAGTTGGCTGCAGATAAAACACTTCGCATGCACCAAGACAAAATACAGTTCTCTTAATCTTTCCATTTTAGTTTACGTTAAGAGAGAGGCACCAATAGCTTTCAAGTTTCTAGTATATTTTAATCGCAGGATTTCTAATCACAACTGGATGCCGTCTCCAGCATCCCTTTCTCCTGAACATGAAAAACAATACAGTTTTAAAGTACAGCGCTAATTTAGCAATATTTTAATTAGAGTGCATGGCCACTCATTAAAACAATTTGTGAACAATAGCTGAACTCTTCAAATAACTATAAATGCTCTTCATAAAAGAACTGTAGTTGAAAACCAGGGAAGAAAAAAGAAAGGAGTATTTATTCTTCCCATTGAGATGTATTTTAAGACACCCTGCACCCAACTCTCCCATTAACCACCACAGAATTATTTGCGAGCGTGACTTTCCCTACATCCCGGGTCGCCGTACAACGGAGCCATCCGTGCCTTTGGAGACAGACGAGCATCGCTCCAGCGAGACACCGTGCCGAGGCGGGAAGGTGTTTTGATGCGGAGAAGCGGAGCCGGGACCATCCCGTCCCCATTATTTTCCCCAGTATTTTCCCCATTATTCCCGCAGGCGCTGGGCCGGTCTCCGCACCCGCCGCCCGGCACAAAACTTACCTCGGCGGGGCGGGCGGGCTGCGCTACCGCTTCATTGTCAAACTCAGTTCTAGCAAGTTCCTCGACGTACTGGCGGAGCGGTGCAGGGCAGCGGACGAGCGCCCGGCTGCCTGCCTGCCTGCCTGCCTGTCTGCCCGGCTGTCTGCCTGTCCCTCCGCCCCGCCGCCACGCCCAGCCGCGCTCCGCAAGGGCCCCGCCGGCTCGGGGACCGCCGGCTGGTCGCCTGCTCCGGGCTTGCGGCGAACAAAAGGGCGCTTCGACGGGGGCCGCCGCCGCCGCCCTGCTCCTGCCCCAGGCCCCGCCGCCCCCCTCCCCGCGGGCACAGCCCGGCCAGCGCGGGGGCGGAGCGGCGGCCCGGCTCCGGCCGGGCGGGGGAACCGCCGCAACTTTTCCCTCCGGACGCGGCCGGGGCCGCAGCGCCCACGCCGGAGGGGCGGCCGCCCGCCCGGCACGGCACGGCCCGGCTGCCCACCACCCTCGACTCAGCTCTGCGCCCCACGTACCCGCAGAACCCGCCGCTTCCCCCCGCTCGCAGCCGCTTCCTCCTCCTGCCCGGCCTTGGCGCCAAACGCCGCCGCCTCCCGCCCGCCGCAGGCCCGGCGCCTCCCCCGCGCACAGGCCCGGCGCGGCGGCCCTGGCGGCCCCGGCGCCCGCCCCCCGCCCCGCCTCCATGCGGGCAGCCCGGGCCGCGCTCACCTCCCGCCGCCGGCGCGGCGCGGCACGGCCCGGCCCGGCGCGCCGCCGCCGCCTCCTCCTCCTTCTCCTCCTCCTCCTCTGCTCGCCGGCGTGGGCGGCCGCGGCCGTCAGGGCTGGCGCTGGTGCTCCCGCCGCGGCGGCGGCTGCTGCTGCTCCCGCTGCGGCTGCTGCTGGTGCCGTCCCGCGCCGGCGCGCATCGCCTCCGCCTGCCCGCCCGCCCGGGCCCTTGGCCGCCGGCGGCTCCCGCCCTGTGTGCCGGCTGATCGGCGCGCCCGCAGCCAGGCCCCGGCCCCGCGCCCGCCCCACGCCGCCTCCTCCTCCTCCAGCGGCGGCGGCGGGCGCACAAGAGCCCTATTGTATTATTGACACTGCTGGGCCGCAGGCCCCGCCTCTTCCCCTTCTCCTTCCCTCCCTGCCCGCCGCGCCGGGCCCGGCCTTCCTGCCAGCTGCGCCGGCGGAACGCCGGCCGGCGGCGGGAAGGGGCCTGAGGGGAAAGCCTGGGCCCCGGCCCCTCAGGCGGGAGGCAGGGCTGAGGGGAGTCCGGAGCCGGGTGAGAGGAGGGAGGTGGCTTCTCCCTTCGAGGGGCCCGGAGCAGATGGAAAGCGAGTGGCAGCGCCCGGCCCGTGTCCCTGAAGCCGCCGGCAACCGAGGCCTTTGGCAACTTTGGGCCGGGCGACTGGGAGCAGAGGTGGCTGGTGGCCTCGCCACATCCCACCTGCCTTCCCACAGCTCCCGAGGGTGCCGTGCGCCCATTCCCGTGCTAAACTGAGAACATTTTACACAAGCGGCACAACTTGTAAAACGATGAGCATAAAGTCTGCCTTTGGGCAGCTTGCAACCAGCTGTTGGTGTTAATTGTTCCACCCATGACAGAGCTCCCCATTGAAACAACATTTGATAGAGAGCACAGTAGGCAGCATCAGTTAGAAGGAAGCAAACAACGGCAAAAATTTGGCAAACCTCCTCCATTATTAGGCCCTACACCCACGTGCGTTTCCCATACTGCTATTGCCAAGTATCACTTGCATCAAACGCACTGTAAACCCCTGTTGCCTTCCTTCCCAGAGGGACTGCTGCAAAGAGATTTATCTGGAAGACACCCTTGGGCTGCTGCAGCCCCGTTCTCTGTGCACACAGTAATGGAGGCATGGAAAGGCTACAGAAACCAGGAGAGAAGGAAATCAAACCTGGGGTCTCAAACATGGGATACAACCCTCCTCTCTAGGCTGGGCACAGAGAAGAAACAGCAAGAATATAATGAGGAGTACAAAGGAAAAGGAATGAAAAGATGAGCAGCAAGCATGGCAGGGATGGCTTGGCATGCCTGAGCTGCACTTCCGCAGTGTTTCCAGACAGCACGAGGTGAAACGGATCGTAAGAAAGGAGGCAGTGTCTCAGGCCAAATGCTCCACCGAGCTCAACGGCCTCCCGCCTGCTCCAGCAAGTCACGGGCCCCCTGCATCGACTTCCTCCTGGCCCAAGTAAGATGCTTCCTCCAAGTACTCCACAAGCCTCCAACTACTTCTTACTCAGATTTCCCAAGCAGGATGTGGCGTCTCTGTTAAGTAACCCTCAACAGATCACTTCTCCAAGTACTTGGAGAGTCAGCTTTCACTGAGTCCGTGCAGGCTTCTGATTGTAAATCACTGCCAGCAAAGACTTCCATGGACCTACGACCTGCTGCAAAAAAATTACGGTCCTTTTTCTTTTGAATAGCTGATTAATATTCCTGTGTGTTTTATGAAGTGTAGCTTTCTACAAACGCAGTTAGACCGCAACCAAGCAGCGATGCTGACATGTATGACTTCCTTCATGCACCAGCGATCACCTCATTTGCCTTCTGTTCATTAATATACACTTGCCAGGAAAACACTCTGAGCAGCTTCAGAAAACCACAGCATCAAGTAAAATGCCAAGAACGCTCCCCCTACCACCACCACTTGTGGAATCCTCAAACCGGGTGGTCCGTGCAATGGGACAGGCAATACTGATTTTTAGTCAAGAGGTTTGAAGTCCAAAATGAGCAGAATTCAGAGTGATAAAACCAAGTCCATGCCCTATAGAAAAAGACCTGTTTTCTAGTCATGAAAGGACTTTAAAGTCCGACTGAGTTAAACTAAACAGAAACCATTTTCAAGTACCGGTATCTTCATTTAGATTTTAAAACAATTTCTATTTCTTGTGTCCCTGAAATCCGCTTAGTAGAGTGTATAAATACAGTGTTTAAAGTATCCTTCGTTCTGAAGGACAATGAAGAACATATATTCCCATCAGTGAAGGAAACATTCCTATGGGAAGTTTCCTGCCAGATTACTTTATATACGAATGACTTCATCAGGAGCAGATGCAGCCCAACCCGGGAAAGGTGTTGCACAGTTATCTTCATTTCTCATGCCTGAGATCACACACACCACCCCCCCCTGCACTGGCTGTCGCATGTCAGGAGAAGACAACATCCAAGCCTCTAGTTCTACAGTGAATCCACAGATGTACAAGGCAGGCTCAGGGCCAAAAGATAGGTGACAGAGGAAAACCCGTGGCAGAAAGTCCATGCGGCTACTAATTTCAAGAAATGCTTTTTACATGCATATAAATTTGTCGTTATCTCATCCTGTGTGACTTCTAGCAAACTGTTTACCATTCGATAAGAATTTACGCAGAATTGCATTTACATTTGCTATGCATTTCTATAAGAACACCGAGCAAGATGAATAAATAGGAAGCAGATCGTACACCGTTGTTCTTTTTAAAGACATATGCAACACAGTTTCCACATTTTCTCGAGAAAGGATGAACTACAGATGCTCTTACGCACCTAGAGAATAGAAGGAATTTACAGAGCCAGATGTTAACATGTTGATAAAATATAGCACAAACATGAAGTCTTCCCAAGGGAGGAACGCTCTGGAAACTAGAAGTATAAGAGATACGGTCAGGATAAAATAACATATACGTGTATACCACACTCAAGTTGAACCAAGTCATTGTTCAGGCGTACAAAGGCTGCCCATAGTATATTAGGGTATTAAGAAAGTTAGACTGAACTAATGTTTAACATCTGAGAAGTAGGGTCATGCAGAGTTTAACATGGAGTGGAGCCACAAAAGAAGCATCTCTAATTGAAATACCTAGAAGTCTTTCAAGTGAATTTCAACAGAAAAGTTTTGGGTTTTTTTCTACAAAACCTGCTATCTCTGATCAGATGCCAGAGAAGTAAAAGACAACAAACACGCCATAGTATCACGGAGGAGCAGTGGGGAAAATAAGAACTGGAAAGGCCTGCGAGGTTAATTCATACCCCTTACCTCCAAGTCTTTGCAGCATTCCCAGCCTGCACACAGAAACCTCCATGGGCAGCGATTCCAGTTGTCTCCGATAAGAAAAATACACAGATCCCAAAGCCTGGTAATACCACCTTTCCTTGAAACGTGTAGATGCTGCATAGAACTTGCTTCATCAGTAGATCAGACACCATTGATGAAAACTTGATACAACATCCTTGAAGCCAGAGCAAGCACTGGCAGCTACAGGCGAGAGAGAAAAGCTCAAGTCCCTTATTTTCTTTTCACAATGAGCAAAACTACTGAAGTGTTACCATAAAGCACAAACACCCACCTGCAAATGAGAGCGCTAATTCTCACTGTGCAGTAATTTTCATTCTTCTGTGGAAAAAAATGCAAAGCAGAATCTCATCTAAGGATGGCTAGCTGTCTTTAAACCCTCACGTGACTAAAAATGTTCCAGATACTCGCTATTAGAAATAGAAGCAAAGAGCACTCGGAGCTTCAAAAGATTGTCTCTACCTCCACCACTGAATCCAATCCTTTAGCACCTGTTGGGGCAGCTATCAAAAGATGCCCTCAGGTCATAGCACAGCCCTTCCATTTAATCTCCAGAACCCTTTTAAAAAGAAAAAGCCCCTGAAGCGGTTTTTATGGAGGGACTTCAGAAATGGGGGGGAAGGTCTCCCCTTGTAAAAAGATCAGCACATTCAGACAAGACAAAAAAAACCAGTACTTCCACAATCATGAAGCTTTTACTCTCTTTAGAGCAAAACGTGCCAGCTCCACTTCCCAGGATCTGACGAGTTCAAAGTTTTGTGCTTAGGGAGATCTTCGATTTATCTTTCTCCTTCCACGCAGAACGGAGAGGACTGCCAGCAGCTTTCAAAAACTACCAGTATTATGGCTCCATACCTTAAATGCCTGCAAGTACCTAACAAAAAAGAATCAAAGAATGCATCTTATGCTTGTATTAGTGAGGAAACAAACTGTGTATCTTGCCCAAAGGAGCTGGAAAGTTAGCGGCCTCTCTGGTGCTGTAGGTGCAGTTTGGGGGAAATCTCCCTACGGCAGCCAGCATCCATGTCAGCAGGGGGAAGTGAGGCTGCTGCTCCCTGCAGTGCTCAGAAATCACAAGTCAATGGCCGCTACACCTTTCTCCAATCTCCCCAAAAGTTTGTTTCTTCTTTTTTTTTTTTAAATAATTTATTTATTTTCGAGACACACAAATTTAATGGCTCAAACAGCAAAAAAACCCCAAAACTTTTCAAGTTTTCTTCACTATGACAAGGGCAAAAGGTACCTAAAGTGTAGACTCTCACATGACTCTCTGAGCTGGGACTTCCATCACCACAATACTTGTGGTAAAATTAAGTTGAAAAAGCAGAAATACACATACCACTGTCATCCAGATACAGAGTCCTTTAAGGTCCCAGTGCTGCAGAGGTACCTAGCCTTAAATTTACCTTCATCATTTGGGTAGAATGTGTAACAGCGTGTTGCCTTTGCCATTTGGGAACGCCAGACAAACACTAATTTTAAACACTGTTCAAGAGCCTTTTAACCCCACCGTAATTTCCTATCGACTTTACCTGATGCTTTTAAGGACAAACTTTCTATAGCGGTTTTAACAGGAGGATGTGAGGGAAATCCACATGTATTTGGAAGATCTCTTAGACCCTTGACAACACTGGAAATTTTAAAGCCTTCTGCAACTGGGAAGAGGACGACTCACACTTGACAGTCACATTGGTCAATACATTCTGGGAAGGAACTCAGATACTCTAGCCATGAAACTGTACATAGCTGGAGATTATCACTAGGTGCATTTAAAAAAATAATAAAGGAATGAGCAGTTGCACATTTTTCTTTGTGTACTCAGAAAACTTCAGAGCTTTTTTAAAAACTCCTCTCACTTCCCCCTCCTTTTCTTCTCTTACTCAGAACCAGTGATGACTATATATGCATCAGGAAGGCTGCATGACCACAAACATTACCAGTAACTGTCTTATGGCAACCAGGCATTCTGAAGAGAAGAAAGCAGTAAAAAGCACTCTTCAATCAAACGGGACACCAAGATATTAATGCCTGGCCTGTTAACACACTCCTGTACATCCTGCTTTTAGCAGGTTTAAGGCTTGTAAAGTTTTCCCATACGTAGATGGTTGTGTTGAGAGACAGAGCTCAGACTAGGTATCTTGAAGAAAAACTTCCAGGCTGGCAATACAGCAAGTTATTACATTTCAGGAATTGTTATCCTCAGCAAATTGCTATAGCTCATACTGCGAGCTCTGCAGTGTCCAGGGAACACAGTGGGCCACCACAGAGCTGCCTTCCAACATACACTGCACCAAGAATGCAGTACTACAGCACAAAACTTGATGAAGTGCTACAGCCCGCGTGCACCATCCCACTGAAATCCATGCACGCTAGAGACAATACTTAAAACCGGCACTTGTTCATGGCTTTTAATACTGTTGGACTAGAATTCAGATGTTTTAGATCAGATTTAAACATGCCTTAGAAGAGCTGTTCCTGCAGACCTCCAAAGACCTATGTCACCCTTGTGGCTTCAGAAGGCTTACTCCTAAATTCAAAAAAAGAAATGGCACAAGAGGTCCACAGCAGTCAACAAGGAACTTGATTGATAGCAAAAATCCTAGAGTTTAGGAACCACTCAGGCAGGCACCTGGGCTGCTACTAGGTCTTAAAAGATTTGTTTCACAGTGGCTTTTGTTAAATCTTTAGGAATAGAGCCTGGGGAATCCAGATACCTTCTAGCATTATCAGCAATGCTAATTTAAATATGCACAGAAAGCTGAATGCTGCATGAATGAAGTCTAAACACTTAAAAGTGTTTCAGAGAGGATTATTTATGTAAGAGAAGATATTCAGCTACAGAGTTCTCGCTCACGCTTAAATCAGTAAAACTCGTTGTCATCTGTATTAGTCAGAATGACCAAAGCACATGTTTTGCAATAAAAAGTTTCAGGCTGCTTTTCGGAATTGAAAAAAAAAAAAACAACCCTGTCCCAGTTATGAAGTGCAGCCTGGTATGTGGATTGCTTCTAAATCCATGCATTTTATGCGTGACTGTTAGATACGACAAAAGAAGGGGGTGACTTCCTAGCAAATAGGGCACAGATACAAAACTTCTGCATGTTAGTATTTGAGCATGTGTTTGGTAAAAATTGCGAAAATACTTAAGGGCAGCTTTGCTATGACTTCGATACTATGGAAAAAAGATTAATAGGCAACTCAGATCCAATTGGGGTACAAGATTTTTTTAAACTGTAAAATTGTACAATAATAGCTAAGTGTAAACCAGAAGCCTTGATTCTCTAAAGCTTCACAATTTAACTCAATATATTCAAAAGAAAGTTATAATGATACCATACTTCATGTTCTTAGCAAACATATATGCTTCATGAAAGTTACCCCAGACCATCTCTAGTTGGAAGATTGTAATTTCTGACCAGTTTAAAGCTGAGCATGGAAGTTTATTAAATGTTTAACTGTTTTCAGATGTTAAGTGGGATATACAAAGGAATTGCATTCTAAATGAACAATTCTACTGGTATAACCACCACAATCTGTTTTTGCTGTAAGCACATCACTAGCATGTATCTAATACCCAAAGAGGTAAGCACAGTTAAAAAGCACAAAACTTTTACAGGTTAAAAAACAAAACAAAGAGAAACAACCACATGCACACACAGATCAAGGAGAAGTGCTTTAACAGTCTCCATCCAGGAATCTCTCTACTTGTATCTCTACAGCTTGATATCAGAATATCTTCCTCCATATTTTAGTAGGAAAACTGCAGTGTAAAGTTAATCATATCCTCAGTGACTCTGGGGAAAAGTCCCTGCCATCAAAAATTCACTTTTTTTGGAGGGTGGATGACTGCAGAGTTAATGCTTATTTTCAGTTAGCTGTGAGTATCTATTTAAAGTCCCTGTTTAAACATGGAATTCATTTTTTTTTTATACTTAATATAATGTGATTATGTTTTGCAATATTTTATAATTTTAAGAAGTATTCCAGAATCCAGAGTTTAGATTTTCAATGTTTATTATGAACCACATTCACAGTGCAATACAAATGACATAAAAAGCTATACAACAAACATACAAAGACTACATGAAGCACGTACCATTCCATAACACATACAATACCTGATGCTTAGGCTAGAAGTGTTCTTAACACCTGTTAGCAAGAAATTGAAGTCAAAAGATAAATAATTGGATTGAAAAACTCCTTCATTATTCAGGGTTTTCCTTTTAATTAAAAACTCTTTTATGCTGATAAGCAGGCTATCCATATTAAAAAAAAGCAACGCTGCTCTTTTCTAGCATGTAGAAAAGTTTTTCCACTGTTTCAAGCCTAGATTAATTTTCAATTAATCATCCTGTCCTCCAACAAAACTAGTTACAAAAAAAAAATCAATTTAGCACTTTTTTTCCAGAGCAGGTTGATGATACACAAAATAAACTACAAACATACATATAATCAGTCTTGTACGGTATCAGGTACAAGTTTGGAAATGTTATGTGTAGAAGTTTAGAGACCAAGATGGTCCAACATACCCACTACTTAGATAAATTACACAACGACAGTTCTGAAGTACATTATATGATTTAACGTACCGTCCATACCAGAAAAATACATTTACTGTACATATCTAGAATAATTCCTGCAAATGTTCATTGATGAGTTATGATAGTACTTCGGAGACTGATCTAAGATTTCTAGCTGTTTTCACAGCCTCTCCTCACACATATAAAAAAAAAATCCTGGCTGGCTAAGTGCAAATAAGTGGTAATTTCCACCACTAGTCAGATTCTGGTGACAGTTTGGTTTTATTTCACTTTGTCAAATAAAAACATTCACAAAAGTGACATTTTTCTTACCTTCAGTACACTAACAGCTTAGTGACTTCAGGAGAAATTCTTCCTTATTTAATCTATGTGTAAATTTAACAAGAGGTCCTAAGGACATATTCTCGATATATAGTTTAAACTGAGGGCCAGCATTTGCGTAGTAGCAACAAAGTGACAGCTCAGAACAGCTCTCGGGCATGACAAAATTAGGAATTTCAGGAGAACAGATTCTTTCCTGTGCTAATTCTAACAAATGAGAGAGATGTGTTTTTAGCCACCCACTTCTGGACCTCCAGAGCTGTGAAACTGATGAGTCGAGACTCACTTTCAGTTAAGATGCACAAGATCTTCCCTTTTGACAGAGGACCATAATGAGGAAATTATTGCTTTAGCACCTCAACGCAGCCCCAGTCCGTTCAATGGATTGTAAAGGCTAAACCAGCAAGCCACTATTTTAATTAAGAAATTTGGTTTTGTGCATTTGCATGCACACACTGTTCAAGTATTACCGAGGGCTTGTAAACCTGGAAATAAGCTTTAAGTTCGTGTTGAAAAAAAATCGGTAAGGATGTAATATGCAAAAATAAATCAATCATGTATTTAACATCCATATAGATTTGCATTCTAATATGCACTATATAACAATAAGCGTCCTTACTGATCCCTATCCAAATTCATCTCCCAAAATGCTAGTAGCACTTCTTTGGTCTGTTTTTAGAATTAATCCAAGATAAACCCTACAGCAGCGGCTAGTACTTTACAGCCAAATTTTCAGTACTACTACTGTGTCTAAAACCCTTCTCCTGGGGTCCAGGCAGGAAGGGCCTTTTTAATGCCATCAGAGCCCTTCTCTGGCCCCTGGCTGCTGTATGTCCCTTCTAGCAACCAACAAAGGTTTGCTAGAGACTTATCGCTCTGAGTCCAAAGGAATCTCATGTATGTCCCATACATGACCTGGGAATACCAGAGGCAGCTGAATCACCAGATATCCTGGGTGGACCTTGGAGCATCTTCAGCAGAGCCCTCATGCTCAGAATTCACCTCACAGCAGAAAAGCCTGGCAAGTGCTCACTTACCCGACTGCTGCTATGACAACTCTCAGCGTAAGTGCTGCTGCAAACAACTTTATTCAAAAAAAGATGCTGAAACAGAATAAGCCAGATGTACGTTCTGTAAGTCACACACTGCTTCTGAAAGCATGCTATAAGGAGAATTCATTTCAGCCTAGGCTTTCAGAAAAAGTCAGCGACTACAGCTTCCTCCCTGACCCCAGCGGAGACAAATTTGCACATGGGAAAGTTTTGAACAATGAGTTTTGTGCAGCCTTGCACTTTCTAAACAACGTGTCTGAGTTAAACATAAAAATTACTACTGCATCAAATTGGCATCAGCATTGCATTTTTCGAACATGTTTTACCATTAGATGTTGACAAGAAACATTCAAGTGTCAATACAAGTTTAGAAATCACTGTAAAAAGTTAGTAGAAAACCTCCATTGTTTCTGGAGTCAAAAATATAAGTTTCAAACACAACGCACATGGGGAGCTATGCCATTTACTCCAGTTCAGGTAATAGGGTATTAAAACCACCGGTAGCTTTATAAAACAGATATGAGAAATACAAAACCAAATGACAAAACTTCTCAGATACTACTGCAACATTCAAGCCAAGTGACAAAGTGCCAAGACAAACCGTATGTGAACACCTTCATATCAAACTTCACATTCCCATCTGCATGTCGGCAAAGTTGTAGAAATTGTCTACATCTTGAGACGCTGATGCCTTGCTCTCCGATACAAAAACCTGTTTTATTAAACAAGGAAATAGTTATGCATCACTAATTAAGAAGTTCAAGTAGTCTTTGCTCATTCGGAGACAGTAATGGTTATTTTTATTTTTGCATTTCACGAGAGTCACAACTCTGTTGGTTTCCATTGTGTGATAGAATAGCCCTAGAACTGTCTTAGCCCCGATGAACCCTTTGTTACCATGATCTGTTCCTAGCAGACATGCTAGCAGCAGTAACCCTAGCCTTCCACTCATGGGAATTAAAGTTTTGGGGCTCAATTATTCAGGGGTCACAGCTTCAGCTACTGCCCATTTATATGTATTTTGCTTGGTAGAATCAAACTCTGTCCAGGAGGGGGGGGGAAAAAACCCACACAAAAACCTTAGACTACCATTAAGCATTCCTTTAACAGAAAGGCAGAGTTCATAGGAAAGACTCCCTTGCACTATATTCCCCTCGAAAAAAACTTAGCTGCTTCTTCATCAGATGATTTTTATATTTTTTTTAATAACTTCAATTACATTTGCATTTTTCAAAATTGATCAATGCACATTGAAGTCCAAGCTCTAGGACAGTCATCTTTGAAAGCTTTCAGCAAATCAGCTACAAATGCCTTAGGCAATGCCCAAATAGTTCAGTGGAACAGAAAGTGTTCATCAATCTGAACATGTAAGTGATAGCCTCAATTGAGTTCTTACTATCCTGTATTTCTATACATCAACAGGAAATTATCACTGTCTCGGCACATCACTGTTGGTACAGCCCACCGAGCTATTCTGAAGTGCACTGGGGCTGTAGGGACGGGTTATTCCAGATGACTATGCTCCTAGAGTCACCACTTTTCTGCTTCAGCTCAGAATACCATGTGAATGTAAACTATGACAGTTCCTTCAATTGGGTTACTTAAACTATGTTTAAAATTAATATCCTATTGTCCAGTAAACTTCTGATTTTAAAAAAAAAAAGATTATAACACAAAGTGAGTGGTTTCCTAGACTGTTGCTTAGACACACAGTATACTTCTGTTTGAAGGGACTTGTGAATATCTACTAATTATCTGGCAGTTGTCTGGGGAGACAGCGATTGCTACCACGGTCACAACAACTGGATATCTTCTTTCAGCGTCCTTCCCTACCAGGATATTACAATTTACATTTTGCAGAGTATTTTACAAATAAGTGCTGAGATGGAGGAACAATACTAGAAGGCGTGCCAAAAAAAGTGCAGAAGGTCACACCAGAAAGAATGTCAGAGGTAAAGAGTGTAGACGTACCAAGTTCATACAAATAGGAAGTCCACTTAAACGCACAGCGTAGAGCTCTCCTTGTAATATGTTGTTTCTACCAAACAGCTCAAAAAGGTCTGGTGGTGCTATTGCTGAAGAACTTTTCTACCCTTACTAAAGTATCTAGAGTTGTTTATCAGATTTATTTCAGAAACAAAAACCTGGTGAAATTAAGGTTATTAACAGATTAAATTAATCATTTTTAATCACGGTTTTTTAAATGCAAATGTAGCCACTTGGTTAAAAGCAGATTAATCTCCTGCAAAGTCTTACAGGATACACGTCTTCCTAAGAGCTTTTGTAATTGTTTCTTGATCAAGGATACCTATAATTCTTTCTGAGCACTATAACAACTCTCAAACATGATAAGGGCAGCCAACAATGCGGTGAAAGCATTTTACAGAGCATTCCTGAACCTTCTGGTAGTAATAAGTCTGAAGTTTGTACTCCCTAAATTGCTTCTAAATTATCCCGAGAAAGAAATACATTTTCTAAAAAAACATATGCTCATAATATTCAGTTGTCTGGGGATCCATGCACAAACCCAGCGTTTATCAGAAGTTTTGGAGCTACATTTTATCTAAAGATAGCTACTTCTCAGGAAGCCTTGCTTCTTAATTTACTGCAGCAAGTTATTAAATAAGTGAGGTAGGTTTTACTATGGAACCAAGGCTGTAAACAGAAGTTTTAAATCCAGATGCAGTAAGTAATTTTACACTTGGAACTGAACCTTAACACTACAGATCACCTCCAAGAACAATGCTTACTTCACAGCATGGAGTGCACAGGCTGAGGTTTCGCGATGCATCTGAGATCAGGGCATTCATAGTGTTATAACAACAGACACCAGTCATTTTAGTGAGGAAAATATAAAATTTTATTTGTTCTAATAATTAGTATCACTTCAGTCTTTGACTAGAGAAAGATATGTAGAAGAACCAGTGAATTACCTACCTAGTATCATCTTTGTTCTGTATAAAAAAAAATAAAAATGCTAACCACACTAAAAAAAGCCACTGTAAGTTCCTGCTTAGAGAGGCTATTGTTATGGTAAAATTTGCAGTGATGACTTTTGGGTCACAAGAAGCATCAGTAACATCACAACACTGCCCAGGCTGTAGTTATAGTATTCTCTAGACTCAGACAGTCATCAGAATTTTGCTGGTGCAACAGCAAACACAAAAAAAAGCAAACATTAGCTGCATTTGAGATGACTTATTGCAAGATAACTGTTTTCCAGAAACTGGGCAGTCTAGTTCTGAGTAACACTTTCAAAAGGAACTGAAAGACAACAAAGAGCTGTGTGGACACCATGTCTCAAAGACATTCTATTCTTCTTTGAAGAGCTGCTTAAAAGCAAAAGGTTTGTCACTTTCTCGTTATCAGGAGTGCTCTAATCGTTTCCAGAAACTTTCTCAAAACCATTGCCATTCAGAGAAATGGGGAGGGCAAGCAAAGAGGAGGTGTGGTGTAAAGACGCTGCAGTAAAACAAGCTGACAGAAGAAAAAAAGCAAAATGCCTTTGAAGGAAGGCATTCTGCAATATCCTACACAGCAAAAGTAAACCTTGAAAAAAGTTGAAATCCCATCACATTATCTTTGTCAGGGTTTAATAGACTAGGACATCGCAAAGCAGACTGCAGTATATGACTTGGAGCAGAGCTTTTCCCTGCTGCATTTATAGAACTTTTACTATCATGTGAAATAGAAGTTTTAAGTGGAAATCTTCTATTCTTCAATGGATATGAGGATTTAGTACTCTTTCCTAGGGCAATTTTTCTTGTCTCTGAAAAGCAACTTGAGTTTTGACTACAAAAAAAACCAAACAAACAAAAAAAAAGGATATTCAAATACCTAAAAGATCATGTAGTATGTCAATGCTACAACTTGACCATGAAGATTTTCTGTAACATTTTCTAACAATAAATCAGTACACCAGCTTACCTTGGTCCCACTGAAAACATCATTTATAGTGTTTCGACATCCTTCCACAGCACCATCACCATTGAACTCCAAAGCAATCACTGGACCTAGAAGATAGTTTGATCTAGAATCAATGCTACTTTTAAGCTTGGCATTGAAACAGTAGATTCCTCAACCCATAGGGAATTGTGAATCCTGCAAGAAGCATTTTATGGTTTTTGCTGGAGCAGCCATAATGCAGGAAAAAGAATCAAAACCACTTAACCATAGCTTCAAAGTACAGTGTTATCTGAGAAGAAAATATCTGCAATTCCATGCTCATTTTTGCAGAGATTCTGGCAGGATTCCAGTTTTACTTCTTGAAAGGCAGCAATGGCACAAAAACACTATGGAGAGCAGGGCATCATGGAAGTGAGTCAGACTGTACTGCTCAAATAGTGAGCCATTTCACAGACATCTGGAGTAGGACTGAGTCATTCAGGCATTTTTGCCTCAGTCCCAAGATAGCAAACTGCCTGATTTTTAGACTTCTTCTCACCCACTATTTGCAGATCCCCTTTCTCTGGTTTCGTTCTGAACACGTTATTTCTTCCCACACGGGTGCAAAATAGCCTTTAAACTAGACTGTCATCTGATAAGTACAATAACTTCTGTCCTATTCTTGCAATGAGCATCACAGACCTCTTAAGTTACTATGAAAAAAAACTGCACGCTGCTACTGAGTTTGGGAGCGCGTATTGAGCTTTAGCATGTAACAGATGGCAAGATGTCAGTACTTCTGCAGGAAGAGACAAAAACCAATTACAGTCAGATCAATAAAAAGGCTTTTGAAATACTCTGACAGGAACTTAACTGTTAATTGCCTGTTTTATACACATCTATACCGATTTGCTTAAATATGTATACAGAAACACTGAACATCTAAGTGGTAGAGCAGCAATGGTGATAACTTACAAGGCTAAAAGCATGAGCTTCTTTTGACCACCCCAGACAGACCTGCATGTGCCACTGCTCCTGAGCTATGCAGCTGGACCACTAGAGGGGAGGCAAAGCCACAAAATACATGTGGAATAGCTCGATTCTGATGCCTTCAGGAGTTTTGGCTGGTTTAAGGCCTGACTGAGGCTTTCAAAACTCATCTCAACTGGCTTTACACTATGCCCTTGAAACACAAATTTCTCCTTCATTCCTCTTTCTTCTCCAGAACCCTCTTGTGAGAGCTAGATTTCTATATCAAGAAGAGAAAGAAAACAACACAAACTCACCTTTTTCAAGTAGTGGAATGAATTCTGATGCACACTGCTGGAAAACTCTGTGAGCATCCTCTGCCTTCATTGAGACTTCTTTAGTCTGTACCAGCTGAAAGCCTTTGCCAGTCATCTGTTAGCAGAAAAAGAATTCATGTTAAAAATGCTTCTAAGGCAGAGGGTTCACCTCGAGTACCCAAATGACACTGGAACACACCCATTTTCCCCATATGCA
This sequence comes from Alca torda, assembly GCA_008658365.1. Taxonomy (NCBI): domain Eukaryota; kingdom Metazoa; phylum Chordata; class Aves; order Charadriiformes; family Alcidae; genus Alca; species Alca torda. The sequence goes on from CM018076.1 coordinate 142,207,005, forward strand.
TTAAGCCACAGAGCAGAGACCCTTTTTTGCTCTTTTCAAAGGCCATTTGCTTTTTCTGCGTTTCTGTTTATTTTCATTCCATTCATCCAGATTTTCTCCTCTGCCCTAGTGCACCTAGAGGAGTTAATGTGAACGTTTTGTTTTATATTGTGGCCCAGGGTTGTGGGTTTTTTTCCCCCCACAATCCCTCACAAACTGAAACTAATGGGAGTTAAAAGCATTCAGCATCTGGAGTCAAGCAGTTAGGTCTCATTAGTCTGCAACAGTTCAGTCAAGCATTAGCTCAAACTCTCATCTATCCACTGCTGAATTTTTCCATTTTGGAAAAAAAAAGGTATAAACTTTCGAACACACACAGCTTTTTACTTCAAATCTAATAGGAAACTAAAAGCATGTGGAGAAGGAGCAACCGTATTGGTACTTCCAAAGCAATCAATCTTCAGAGCGGTAAGATTTCCACAGAATCTAACTAGTCTTTTAGCATCTTCTTAACTCTGATTTCTAATGAACTACTTATACAGGAGAACACATCTATTATCCTCTTTAGTGTAGCTATTCCTTCTGCAGAATAAACCAACCTGTATTTCGTTATTTCCCTTCACTAGAGTAGCTGTTAGTAACTCAGTTCCATAAAGACACAACTGGGCGGGGGGGCATGGGAAAACCCTACAGCCTTCTTCCCTTGCAGTTAAAAACCCAGGGGAAGAAGTTCCATTGGTTGTTTTGTTGATCATACAACACTGGGATCAGGAGCTTTTGCAGATACCTCTCCCAAGAGCTGTAGCTCATGGTAACTGGCCCTGCTCTGTCATCCCTGGCACTCCAGAGTGCTAAAAGCAGCCAGCCACTCCCAGATTTTAGCCCCAGGAAAGCCCAAACGCAGCCAAGCTTAGGAGCTGCTGCCTTACAGGAATACGGAAAAAGAAAGAAAGAGAGACAGCACCAGCTATTTAAGTAATTGAAGACAGCTGATCATCTGTGACAAACACTTACTGCCTCTTCCAGAAAAAAATTCCAATACCAGGTGGCAGTGGGGATACAATTTAACTTGGTTTTTTTTGTTTTTGTTTTTTTTTGTTTGTTTGTTTTTTGTTGGTTTTTTTTTTTTTTTTAAAGTCTCTGTTAGTACTGGAAAAACTTTCAGGACAGACTGTTTTGTTAGCTATGACTTTCAGGGCAATAAGCTAACAAGTTAATTGGCTATAGCCCTTTCACAAGCGTTGCCAATCACTTACTCTATGTTTGGCCAAGTTCATCAAATCAACTACATGTTTTCTTCAGAAAGTAGCTTTGGTGTGCCGTGGAGGAAAAAAGCCACTGGAACTGTTAAAGGACAGATGTGCCAGTCACAGGATGTCAGCTGTAAAACAACTGTCTAATCAGATGAGCTCCAGTCTCTTGCCTTGTTTTAAGGTTTTAAACAGTGCAGTTTCTTGGTATGGTTAATAGACAAGCAGAGCCTCTTCGTTCCCCCTTCAGGGAGCATCAGAGGCTATCCATGGGAAAGTTCAATTAGAAATTCAAAAAGCTGAAGGCAGACAAAGGTCACTTACCTCATCAATTAACTTCCTGGCATTTGCAGTTGTGTAGTCACCAGCAAAAAACACGACCAAACACGACTCATCACTGCTTTTCTGTCTCCGCCCTCGAGTTATTGGTATTATGCTCCTTGTAGCATCTGTAGAAATTCTGACAGCCTTCAGCTCCTCAGAGCTGGGCAGAGGAACATAATCTTGTACTACAGCATCCTCGGGCAAAAGGCCCCAATTATTTTCTCCTGACACAGGGGTAAAGTCATGGATGTTGCTCCATGTGTTATTGAAGATACTCAGTCCAGCATCTTTAAATTGTAGAGCAAGCTCAGGATAGTAGTACTGGAAACATCCAAATTTCATACCTGTGGAGGACTCAATAATGGGCTGGGTGGCACAGCACAAGAATACCTCCAGCTTTTTGCAGTCCCGCGTGCGAAACTGTTGGCAGGCCACTATGCATTTACAGTCTTTGCAGTCACGGAAAAAGACGCTGCCTTTTATTGGTCCTAAAAAGATTTGGCAGTTTACACAGTCATCAATAGTGATTGTAGCAGAATGGTCAAATATGTAGATACTACAGTTCTCACAGTCCTGAATGACGAATTGTTGCCCTGCTACTTTTCCAGGCAGTCGTCCCACAGTTTCATCTTTAAGCCCGGAAAAAGTGTAATCTTTGGGGTCAACCTGAAGAAGGAAAAAAAAGAAAAGCACATTAAAGTCTTCATATACAGAGAGTATTATAATACTAAATGTCAGTTGCCTTGCATTAATTGAGGCAGCACTGAGTTGTACAGGATAACCTGCCAGAAAACTCTTCAAAGAGCAATGAAAGATCAGAAGTTCTTCTAGCTAAACTACTGTAATGCACAGTATTGAGGTACAACACAGAATTGGAACTACACTTCCAACATGCTGCTGGAAAAAAAAAACCCAAACTTAATTTGCCCTCTAATAAAGAAAGGGGGTGGAGGGAGCTAGTTTTCTCTGTGAACTCTAAACTTCTTCAACAAGGATGATGGGTATAATATAAAAACTGTAATAAAAGAAATGGCCAACATACTTAAAGATTCATAAAGCTATAGATACACAGTATTTCCTTTTCAAGTAGCTTCCTTAGTCATATTTTAACACACCTCAACAGGTTGCAAGGAAACTGCTCTGAAAGCAGCAAGGTTATTTCCTTTATTGAGTTCACCAGCTACAAAGAGCTTGCTTATATGCGCCACAGCATTACCTTGGGCTAAGAGCTACAAGATTTTTGTGCTAACAGCAGCTACATCACTGTTTTAGCTACGATCAACAAGCAAACCTTGGCAGTGCTGGTGCAGGGGTCATGTTTACAGACTTCTCCATGCTCCAGCATCCCCTCGTCAGGGAGGGACATTTGAGAGAGGCTGTGGCTTTCCCTGGGACTCTCCACTGGGGAGCAGAGACTGCAGAGCCACAGAACAGCCAGGATGGTACGTGATACAGGCGGACAACATTAATAATTCAGCTGGTGCCGTTGTAACACTGAAGGAATCTGAGCTGAGTCATTTCTAGATATATATGAGTCTCAAGACAATTATGCTTCCCGGAGCAAATTCTATTCTGCCCTCTTGTGAAAGCTTATTAAAACAGCACTTAGAAGTATAGAAGTACCTCAAGTAGTCTAACACAAGACCACTTCACAAACCTGCTATTTGATTATCATCCCGAGGGCCCTAAAGCTTGCTGCACCATAATCAGTGTTAACACATTACAACAGTTTCTGTATAGCCCAATTTGTAAGAAACTCCTCCTCCTCCTCTTCAGCATTTCAAACTTCCACATGAGATTCAGAGAGCAGAAAAAGGCAGAAACCAGGATGGGCTAGCACCAGACTTTCACTAAACCAGCTCAACCTAGGCAGCTTTTGTCCGGAACAGCTAATGGAATCTAAAAGTCTCAACCGATCGATAAAATGTACTTCTTTATATACAACATATCTGATGTCCGGACAGGAAAGGAAGTTTGCAGCTGATGAATCTTCCAAATAAAGTGCAAGTTGAGACAATGAAGATCGCTTCCTAGAAATCTCCCCTCAATCATATTTAATACCACTAGTACACATCCAGGAAAGTTAGTTGGAAGAGTTACAAATAAAATCAGGAGGCTCAAATGATAAGGGACACAGAATGGAGACTCAACCACGCAGTATGATTAGAATTCAAACCCTCTAAGATCTTAAGTCTCATATAACATCACATATTTGATCCATATATTAAAGCAATCTGTATTCTCTCATACGTGAGAACAGAAGTATCAAAATTGCTTTTGGACAGGTTCTTCCCAGGCATCTCCTAGAACATTTATGTATATATATGGTGGGTTTTTTTTAATAACCTTGGGAGACGGGCTTACTGCCTTCAAAACAGGGTACAGAGGAACAGTTACTTCTCTTAGGAAGGAGAAGTTCAGAGTTTCCGGAACTTACAGCTTTTTTGAAAGTTGGCACCTAAGCGTGTCCTTCTAAATTGCTCTGCTCTAAGAAGCCTCTGAAGCAGCGCTAGTTCGTCCTACACAGCAGCCTTTACAGAGGCGTGTGAAACTTCATCTTCACCTTGCAATTTTATTTAGGCCTAGGTGAAAAACACTGGTTAGTCAGCTAGCCCACAGCTTACACACAGTTTCAAATGAGAGCACTTGAGAAAGAGCAGTAGCTGAGTTTAATGATAAAAAAAAAAGTCAGCTTATTACCAGTGTCAGGAGCTCAACTTTTATTTCCCTGATGTGAATTAAGAGTTCTGCACTGACACAGCTCTTACTTCTCAGTTTGTTCACGACGCTAGGGAGTTTGCTAATTTCCTTTAATTTTGCTTTGCAGTTTTCCTTTTAAAGATCAAGAGTATTTATTGACTAAGACTGCTGTACAAATTAGAGGGACTGAATGAAATAGTTTTAACACTCTCTTCCCGCCCTGTGTTATTGCCCCTGTGAGGGGGAGGTAACCCAAGAGACTGTACCAGACCTGAATGCTTCCCTTCCCTTAGGTAAAAGAAACATGACAGAGAAAAGACCGTGAAGGCAGAACTACGATTTTGAGGATGCATCTGACAGCTGCAAATATGCTCAACGTGGAGTTTCATGCTTACCAGCACTGAAGTCTGCAGCTATCATCAACAGGTTAATATTAAATCACTGCATCCACGTTCCTTCCCTGACAGCCAGCACTAACTGCTTCTTAAGCTCTGTCTTGGGCAACATAGCAAGAAAGCAGGGAGGGAAAACCAAAAGCAACAGAAGGTGATAACATCTGCAGCCTCATACAACCATAACCAGGGCTATGTATATTTCTCTGACCAATCATCTGGTGCAACTTTTGCTGTAAAATCTTAAGCATGTGACAGGTCAGCAAAAATCCACTGTTTGATAACTCATCTATTTATCCTTTGCATTTGGATAAAGCTTCAATGAACTTTGTCCAAATTCACCCACCCCACCAGACAGATGCTTTACTCTCCATCCCTTAATACATTGTTAAATGTCTTCCCCCCAGCCTAGGCTGGTATAAGTCCATATTATGACAGTCAGCTTTTAATGCTTTCAGCTGAATTTAAAGAGTTTGAGGTAGATAGAAGTCATGCATTAATAGATACAGGCACAGCTCAGGAGTTGAAACCTTCTCACAGAAGTGCTACGCACAGGTTCAGAAATTACTCCATAGAATGACTTAAAATAACCAGACATGATGAAGAAAATGTAATCCCTGCTTACACAATTTTCTTCCCCCTCAACAGAGGTACACAAGTCCCATCTTCAGTCATCAGTGATGACATTGATACGTCTGTTACAAAGGACCAGACAAACTGTAAGGAGGAGGGATTTTAAAGACAAAAAGAGAGAAGTGAAGGCAAACAGAAGTTTGTCACAAGGGCTAAGAATGCTAGGAAGTTCTGATGCAACAAGCGCAAGGTGTATTAAGCAGCTTTCCTTCCTGCAAACGCTTGTCTTGCAAGAAGGTCAGAGGCCAGATGTGAAGATTGCAGATGACTTGCATCTCTTCAGCCACCATTACCCGGTCTACTGGCACCAAGACCAGGCAGCTCCCATTTGGAAGAAGACTTAGAAGTACTAGACCCTCAGAGTTTTTAGGGGTAACTATGCCTAGAATCACCAAGGATCTCAACAGCTTCTTGAACTCTTTCTGGCATGAGTTCATGTCTTAACAAGACTTTTTCACCAGGTCCATCAGGAAAGGAGTTTTAGTCAGCAATGATATGCCAACACAAATATGAGAAGGTACTGTTAATGGATTATGGTTCTCCTCTAGTCACCTGGGTGTAGCCTGCTGAGTAAACAATAATTTGTAAAGTCTTTCTAAACCACTTACACTAAGGTCTTCTCTTTTAAATATCACTCAAAAAATCATTCCCTGTCTCTCTGAATCACAACAGATGGTGGTTCAGCGATGGACTTATATACAGTCGATGACACACAAAAGTTGGCTGATGACCCAGTGACATCAAAATCTGCAGCTATAGGGTAGAGGCACAAACTTAAGAGGCTTTACATGCTATTTTTGTCAGTAGCGGAATTAACAGAAAGGGAAGAAGCAAGCAAAGTGCATTCCCAGGCCTAGACACTTCTGCATATTCATATTTGCATGGGATTGGCACCCTTAAGCACTGAGTTGCAACATACTCTGGAGACTGTTTGATGAAGTTACCTCTGTCAGATTTCTAGATTCTTAGGCAACAAGAAAAGGTGGAAAGAGGAACAACATGTACAGGTACCAGTCACTAGTATACAATTTTTCATCTTGGAGCATCTCCTGGGCACCTTGACTTTAAGTGTGGCCAACACAACAGTTTGAATCCACATTTCCTTCTATTCTTTGTAATCTTCCCTCTCTTCCAGGGTATCCGTAATAGCACAAAACAGTCATACTCATCCTTTTCTGAGCAACAAGCCATTGTCAAATACTGCAGATTGGAGAAGAGAAAGAAGAAGAAAGGAAGCTACTACATGCCTATATCTGACTTAACTGGAAATATTGTTTAATATGAACCTGCTGACTCTTTCTCAGTTGATAGGCTACGTTTTGAGAAATACAGCAGTAGCTCTTCTGGTGCACTGGAAAGTATAAGGGAGATGCATTGGATTTAAGGACAAAATATTTCACTGTCTAGTTAGGAAAAGAAAAAAAGTGCTTTTATTTATATTCCAAAATAAAACATGAAGCGGCTACTTAAACAAGCTCTAGATAGTTCAAGATGTCCACGTCAGCTCAGAACACTCTAGCAGAATCCTCAGATGTAAGGTAACTAACAAAAGACTATCTATGATTTATGTAGAAAGTTACACTCTGAGGTTGTTTTTTTTTTTTAAACTGTTTGAATACAGCCATCACAGCCTGATATAGTGATAATAGCTGCGTGTTTCCTATCAACTAAAGCTGTTAAGTTGCAAGTCAACTGACATAAAACAAAACCTTACTTGTTCCTTCTAAAAGGAAAAAATCACCTGGGAAGGAAAGTCCCTCTAAATTTTAAATGCCATTGTGATCATAATTAATCTAATCCTACTTCTTTAAACATGTGACAACAGCAAAAAAGATGATGTAGATTTTTGTGTTTCTTCTCCTGCAGAGAAGGTCACAACACGTGGGTGTGTCTGCCATCACAAGACACAAAACCCCAGTGAATACGTACCCATTATTCAGTTACTGCTGATCACTCTGGTCACACATGTAAACAACGTTAGTCACACAGAAGGTAGTAACATGGGAAAGGAAAAGGGAGGCCAGGAGCAGAAATACAATCTTACATTCCAGGTGGAAAGCTAGCTGAAGAAGGCTGAGCACCACTGAGTTCCTCTCCCACGCTCGGTGAGAAGGGGACTCTGACTCCAATAACATCAACACATGACAAGTCCCCAGGATGCGGTGCAGCAATAACAGACTCTAATAAACTGTGCTCTACTTATTCTCCTGGACTAAGAATCCCAGAGCAGCAAGAAACCAAACACTCATCCTTTTCCCTTCTGTTTTCAAGACAGACTGATCCTTTGACTCTCTGTTGCACCGTAAGTAATCTTCACACAGTTCTCCGAACCCAAGGGTCAGGAAGCATTACAGAGATCCCAGCAGACTTAAGACACAATCTAAATGTCATTAATTTTGCATACCTTAAAAACAGAGACTTCTGTCCTCACTTAAATGAGATCATGTAGAAATCTAAAGAGGCCACTCAAATTCATATACTTTCTTTAATCTCAGTTCAACTATCAGCACATTATAATATTTTGTATTTGGAGTTTTCTACCACACAGTTCATTTTTGGGATTATTATAAAAGAGTTACATGGTCACCACGATATTGCCATATCACTCTCTGGCTAGGTCTACACCAGCAGATAGTACCGATACTCATCATCTTTTGCCACCAGAACACAATTAAAATAGATTACACTAGCAGTGCTGTCCTTCAGAAGGAGAAGAAATAGTTTTGCTGGAGGAACTCCTCAGGTTCAGAGCTTCTTCCAGCACAGCTGTCAGCTAGCAGTCACCTCTTTTCACATCCCTAATCAGCCAAGCATGCACAGGAGTGTGCCTACATTTCTCTGCCTACAGTGAGAGCATCAGCATGGCATCAGTTTACAGGAAGACAGATGGAGTGTCTGAGCAGCAAGGCTTACCCACCTGTAAGAACATACAGAGGATAGCTTATGAGAAAGAATGGCAGACAATTGCCAAAGCTGCTTGCAGAACTGCACTCCGTAGCCAAATTGCATCACCGAGCAGGAGAGCCTAAAGTTAAAAACACACCCCCAACCCAAATGGTGCATTGACACATTACTAAAAATAACAGGAAAAGAACATCAAAAGACCACACGTCTGTTGACAGAGTTGAGGTTTTCTGGGTTCAGAATACATTTTTCAACTTTTTGTTCAGAACGATCAAATGAACTTTAAACTTCTGTTTAACTACTTCTTTAACTTCAGAATGAACAGGTGAACTTTTTGTTTATCACTTGATGAACAAAAAAAGAGACTTGATGCCACAAGTTTTCTGGCTGGCTTCACTCTAACTTTGTGTACAAACACAAACCGTGAAATGAGTAAGTATAATTATGTGATGCATCAGAAATGAGAAAGCAATAGACAACACACACACACAAAAAAAAATGTATCAGAGACAATACTTAACACTATTACATTAACACTGACAGTATCACGTAATACAAACTTGGGATCAACAAGTTTAGCATGCTAAGGGCTCGGTATTCCTTTACCTAAGATCAGGTGTCTCTGGACTGCTTTCCTGGTTTAACGTACTAAGCATACACCCAAAAGCCCAACGAAAGATAAGGTTGCAAAGGACAAGAGAAATGGGCTTAAATGTTAAATAGCTGTTCTTGAGCTATACACTACAAAATTAAGCAGCTAATCTGATGACTTCCACAGCTCAGTAGCACAGCCCAAACGCACTGATTCTTCTGGTTTCTAAGAGTCTTTTATAGAAAAGGAGGAAGTTGTACACGCAATACATTACATACTCTTTTTTTCCTCCACAGCGATAGATTTTTGGTGCTCTAATAGCCTCATCTGTTAGCTTGAGCCTACTTCCAGCATGTTAACAATAATCATCTCCTTAGCAACAAAGCTGGCTGTTCTCTGAAGCAAGTGTTTCTACATCCTGACTTGCCTCCTGTTAGTTCTAGAGGTTAGTGCCATATAAGCTGTTGGGATAGAAAGTCTCATATCAGTTGAGCTGCAGCTGATGAATTTGCTCCAAGATTGAATCATATGATTTCAAATGCTCATTTAGTAATGTACTTTTGCACAGAGCTAAGATTTGTTCTGACACTCTAAAATACAGTGTCGGTACAGCCCCTCTCCCTGTGAGAATAGGCTCCATTCAAGTAACAAGCTGCCACCCTCCCCTTTTCTCTCCAACCCTGCACTGCAAATACCCACTAGCAAGTCAGAGCAACAAGCCCAACACAGATCAACTGTCTTTATCCTCAAGGAACTGATTCCTCCGGGCCATGCGCACACTCTCTAGCTCATCTCCATCTAAGCTTGTCTTAAGAAGACTTAAGGGACACCCTGGAGCACCTGGCTAAGTTTAAAAAACAAGCAAACTAAGCATTCAAATAAGTCCACACATTTTCTTTTCTCTAGTTGTAAAATATGGCCTAAAGGTTTGGGGATTCTGTTTGTTAAAACCACATCAATTAAGTTTATGGCCTGCCCCGGTTTCTCCTTCCCCCACCCAAAGGCGGCTGTAGAGGAGGGGAGACCCAGCAGGGCTATGATGTCATGATGCATTTAGGAAGTGAAACTTGAAACGAGGGTGGGGAAGATATATATTTAATCCAGCACTGAAGTGCCTTCCTGCTTGAGACTTTGCATTTGCTGTCAACAGGTCAGGAAACAGCACTGGAAAGGATCTGTCTTTATCTGTCACTTCAGGGACTGATGGGCTAGTTCTACTTCCTCTACCTTAAAAAAAAAAAAAAAAGGCAAAAACCACCCAAAAAACACGACTTAAAAAAAAAAAAAAACAACACCAAAACCAAACCCAACCCAACAACCCAAAGAACCAAGCAGGAAGAATAAATATTACTGACAGTCAGGACACCCAGTCTAGTGGGAGGTGTCCCTGCCCACGGCAGAGGGGCTGGAACGAGATGATCGTTAAGGTCCCTTCCAACCTAAACCGTTCTATGATTCAAAGTTTCACGCCTCCAGTGAAGCACCGGGTGCGGGACTCCAGCTCACACAGGTAATTGCCCCGCTAATTGCCACGACAGGGCTTTACTGGGCTGAAGCACGCACCCGCGGGGGCTCCAAGCTGTACCAGCAATCCCGACGGTGGGTGGACGGACGGACGGACGGACAGACAGGCATCCCTTCAGTGCCCGCGGCGGCTGTCACAGCCTAGCCGACGGCCCCGGCCAGCCTGGACGGCGCGGTGCGAACCGCCCACGGCCACGGCCACGCCGGGGCACGGCCTGACCGGGGACCAGCGCTCGCAACGGCGGCGGCCGCAGCACCCCCTTGCGCAATTTGAGACTACCTGGTAAAATCCTCAGGCTAAATACTTGTGGTTTGGGGTTTTTTTTTTACGTTTTAAATAACCGCACCGAGCTGCACGGACCGAGCCGTAACACCGGTACAGGGGGCAGCCGACCTCCCTCCCTCTCTCCCCCCCGCCCGCTCCCTACCCCTCTCCCCCCCGCCCCGTGGCGTCCCCCCCCGCCCCCTCCCTACCCCCGTGGCGACCGGCCGCCGCCCAGCGCGGGCGCCCCACCGCGGCCACAAGCCCCGCACAACCCCGCGGCGGCCGGAGGGGGGCGAGGCGCTGCCCACCGAGACCGCCGGTACCGCCGCCCGGCCCCGGCCCCGGCCCCGGCCCCGGCCCCAGTCCCAGCGGGGCGGTACCTTGGCTCGCTGGTCCCAGCTGTACTGCGGCTGCGGCGGCGCCTTCTCCTCACCGCCCGACGCCTCTTGGCCGGTCCCCGGTGCCTGCTGCTGCTGTCCGCCCTGCGCCGGCTTCCTGCGGCGGGAGAAGAAGCAGCCCATGACTGTGCCGCCGCCCGCCCGGCCCGCGGGGAGAGGGGTGGGAGGGCGGGAGCGCGCGCCGGCCCCGCCCCGCCCGCTTCCGGTTTACTCTCCCCTCCCCCCCCCCGCCTCCGCCCGCCCCCCGTCTCCCGTGGCGACCGCGACGCTTCCCGCTCCCCGTTTCAAAGATATTTTCCCCCGAGATTTCACGGATTTGAGTGCCGGTGGGAGAGGGGGGAAGGCTGCGGAGTTGCCCCTGAGGGTTTGTTGCCCGGTGCGGGGCTGCCTTGGCCAGCTGCCTGCCCAGGCTGCTCGCCCACTGACCCCCCGCTCCACAGGTCCCGGGGCGGGGGGGGGAGAAAAGATGGAAAAGCGCGTGTGCCGAGATAAAGCCAGGGAGATCACCTTCCGATTACTGTCACGGGCAAAAGAGACTCGACTTGGGGAAAATTAATTTAATTTTTTGCCAGTTAGAAATAGAATGGGATGGTGAGAATCGAAGACTAAATAAAAACAACACCTTCCCCCCCCCACACCACTCTCCCAACTCCTCCACCCCCCGGACCCCAAGGAGGTGCAGAGGAGCTGCAGTCAGTCCATAATGGTTCCTCTTTGCTGCTCCTTCCTCCTCTCACTGTGCTCCAGCGCGAGTCCTTCCATGGGCTGCAGTCCTTCAAGAACCAGTCTAGCATGGGCTCTCCATTCAGGTCACGTCCATCTGCGATGTCGTGGGGTCCTCCATGGGGCTGCAGTGTGGCTAACTCCCCCAGCATGGTCCCCTCCGCAGGCTGCAGGGAAATCCCTGCTCTAGCACCTGGAACACCTTGTTATGGTTTGAGAAAACCCATAACGATTTATTGTTGTTTAGACAATTATTTTATCACCTGATGACCCCTCCCCACACGGAAAGGGGAATCAGGGAAAGCAAGGAAACACAGGGGCTGAAATAGAAATAGATTTAATAGGATAAGACTAAATAATTAACAGTAATACTAAAGAGCCAGGATTAATCCCGATAGTAATATAACATATACAAGAATTACACTCAGCCAGTTCTATCAGCAGGGAGCTGTGCTCTCCCAGCAGCGGACAGCAAATGTCGGTCGGACACTGCGAGCGCTATGGCTTCGGGAGGAAGGGAAGGGCTCAGGGGTCCGGCACCGGGGCAAGGAGTTTCTCTGGACTGCCGCCATCAAGGGAGAGAGAGACTATGCAGCCAACTTTCTAATTTATATAGAATGTGATGTTCGTGGTATGAAATGATTCTGTTGGCCAGCGTGGGTCAAATGCCCAGGCCTCGCTCCTCCTCATCCCTGCACCTGGCAAGGCTTGAAAACACTGAGACCTTGAATGCCACATAGCCTAGCTGGCTATAAAGTAAATATTTTCACAAATTCAGACACTAGAGTCTTCCAAAAGTAGAGTTTTCCCCAGCATTAGAAATTAGTCCTGTGTCACTCAACCCAGGACACATCTCCATCCCTTTTTTCTTCTCTCACCTTGGTGTTCATACTGCTGTTTCTCTTTCCTCGCTACTCTCTCTTACACTGCTGTGCAGCATTTTTACCCTTTCTTAAATATGTTTTCCCAGAAGTGCCACCAGTGTCGTGGAGGGCTCAGCCATGTCCTGTGGTGGATCCGTTGGAGATGTCTGGAAGTGGTTGTGTCCGGCACGGGGCAGCTCCTGGCCTCTCCTCACAGATGCCACCCCTGCAGCACCCTGCTACCAAAACCTGGCCACCTACACCTGATACATACCCACTTACAAAATTTTAGAGATATTTTATGTAAACTAATGGATGACATTCCTGCTGTAGGAGCAGAAGAAGAAGAAGAGAGGAGAAGCTCTAGAAAAGAAGCCGAGAAGTGCCCTGGCAGTTGAGCAGGCTGAAAGTCTTGCCCGGCTCAGGGCCCCAGGGACAGCAGAAAGGAGGAAGCAAGACCAATTGGCCAGAAATGGTTGCTAAGGAAGGGGGGTGACTGACACCCTTTTTGGAATCAGCTGTACTGTGAAACCTTACACCTGCGCAGGCGTGAAACCTGCTCCCAGCTTTTGATGCTACAGCCCAAGTCAGCAGCTCAGCCAGCGCTACCAATGACAACACACACTACAGTTTTACATCTCAGCTACAATGCGGATTTACTCTCTGAGCCACTCGCCTGGGTTTCTTAGGCACTGGCTGGCTGGATCCTGGTCTTTCACTGAGTCCTCTGTCCACCAGCTCTTTCCATGGTGTGTCCAGCTAGGCCATTGCAACTGCAGGGACTTTGATACACCCTCACCTCTTTCAGCTCACTCTCTTGAAATTCAAACAGTCCTCCCAGACCACTGTGTAATTTATACAGACTAGCAAAGTTCTGCAGTCTTTCAGCAACCAGGCTCCTCTTTGTGTACATCCATTAAAAAATATATAATATTTTTTGATAGAAGGAATGAAAATAACATTTGATACATTTTTTTGTTAAAAGCTAAAATACTATTTAATTAATCTATGGAAATCCTAAAACTACATTACCAGAACATTGTTACCTCACATTAATGAATTATCTGTCATAACAGAGGACTTCATAGTCCGTATGTGTAAAGAGACTTCTTCCCCTGCTGAGATGCAGCCGGCTCTATAATGGAAATACCTCATCACCAATGTCAGGAATGCTTCACAAAGGTATTTAAATGCAAAAGAAGAAAGTAACTTTTACATTTCTAATGAGCAGATGCAAGGCAAATGCAAGTTTCTGAGCTGGGATTTTTCCATGCTGCCATGACCAATATACTTGTCTTGCAAAATTATCAGTCCCGTACAAATACAGGATTTTTATATGGCTACAGCTGATGGGGACAGGCCGTAGGTTTTATCTTTCTGTCACAACACAACCTCTCAAGCTCCAGGGTGTTTCCCGACACCAAAGCAGCAGAATATTTATTCCAGACCAAATTAATATGACTTGTGATTTATAAGCACATGACTTCTTCAGAAATTGCAAGCGCCTAGTTCAGTTCTTCATTCTCTATTCATATGCCAGCTAGACCCAACCCTCTTGCCTTCTGAGATTTGATACAATCATAGCCCGAAGTGTAGTAATACAAAATTGCAATAATATCATAGTGACTACCAACCATTATTATACTTACTTTAATTTCAACAAACTGCTGTAATTAGTGATTTCCCTCATGGGGATGTTGTGAAATATATCTAATTACAGCCTAATACAGAGCTTTGCGATCCCCAGTCAGCAGTTTCTAGGTAACTGAAAAATAAAACATTTCCATTGTAAAGGGTATATTCTAAAGGATTTGGTGAAAGAGACTTGCCATACCCGTACCTTCTGGGCACATGCAGCTTGCAAGGAGCCTTTCGCACCTCCACTGTCCTCCCCAGGAGGGCAGTGATCCTGTTTCAGCAGGAGAGAAGTCCCTCTCAGGCAGATGGGCAAAGCGTGTGCATGGGCTGTGTCCCTGCATGGGCTGGCTTTTGTCCCCACGGAGCTTTGCCGTGCTGGCTTGCTCGCAGGTGAGAAGGTCCTAACTCCCTTTCCCCCTTCTCTTCTTTGACACTCTTGTGCATCACCCCAAAGGCACAGGGGGCAGCTGTTCCCATTAAACACTGGGACCTGGAAAAGTCTGCCCAGGTCTGGAACAGGCAGCGTAAGGAAGCAGGAGCTCACTGTGGACACACCTGCACTTCTCCTAACACTGGGCAGAATCAGGTTTGCTCTGTTCTGTTGGAAGCCTGCCAAAATGCACAAAGCCAAACTTTCACAATCTTCTTCTTAATGAGATTCATTGTATTCTGTGTGTGTGTGTGTGTCGCTTAAAGCTCTTGAAATCATAGCTCTGTGGAAAACAGGTTTTTAATCCTGTTGGTTACAGAGAAGACCTTGAAAATACCACCTCTAAGACATGAAAATCAAGAGGACAAAACAAAAGAGCTTAAATACTACTACTTTCTAAAAGCTCGTTTCATGTTTTTTTATCAGGGAACGTTATAAATCCCGTACTTAAGATCCTGGCAACTTATCTAGAATTGGCATAAAGCTTTGAAAAATTTTCCTAGTTAAGATTAAATTCACCTGTAGTCATGTGAAACTGTGAATTACAGATGAAAAAAATTACACCTGACAGTGGCAATTCCTTACGCAGTATTCAAGAGAAAGGAAGGGAAGGATACTTGACTGCTGGGTTCACTCTCTGACGCTATGTTCTCATACACGTTTAAGACAGATCTATTTCAGAAAGCATCCCTTGCCTCCAACTGCTTATTTAAATCCCCCACCACCTATGCAGTGGGACAGCACAAATGTTTGTGCAGACATGTGGCAAACTGTGTTGAGGAACTGATGAATGTGAAAAACAACCATTTCAATTAGACATCTGTGCATTTGAGTCTCATACACACACTCTTTTTTTTTTTGCAGAAGCAGATGACAAATATACTCAATAGTATTTTCACACAGCAGTCATCACAGACTTTGAGATCACATTGGCCTTTTTTTGGTCTCTCTAGCAGATTCTCTACTGCCGGAGACTCTTGCCAGGCTGAAGATCAACAGAAGCTAGTCTGGAACTTGAGACCAGGCAGAACAAATAACATGGCTAATTTTGTGATAAAATGTACTGGACTCTATTTTGCTATTGGTGATGCTGGATTAACGTCCTCCTATTTTTCAAGCAATATATGGCTTTCCAGCATCTCCTTGCATACAGAACTTACTCTTGGTCACCAGTAACTTTGCTGAACCACACTACAGCTGATCAAAAAAGGAATGCATTTTTTTGTAGCTGTTGCCAGCATGGAGTCTGTTAACTGTGATATACAACTTTAATGCTGGGATTATTTGAGTGGGAACAATGGACATATTTGTCTGTGTCCCAGGTTACTGTGAACTTACATGCTATGACAAAGAAAAGTGCAAATAGCAAAACTGAATTAGTTCACATTTGCTAACTTGTTTGTTCAGAAATTACCTTCCACGTATTCCCAGTTTAAATTACCTTCCCTGTAAGAAATTATATCAGGTCTACACACCTTTTTCTGTCGCTAGTGTTTGGGACAAAGATGAGCAGAGTTCTATGCAGTACATGAGACACAGACAGAGAACGTACTATTTAAAATCACTCTTAAAAGGCACTACACAGAACTAGAAGTCATTTCAGAAGTTTTTTACTGAAGATCTAAGTAGTCAATAATTTTTAAAAGGCATAAATTAAATATTGTTGGCCAAATGAATGAAAAAATCATTTGAAAGCTGACCATAATATATTTTATCCTATATAGTTGAAGTATTTATCCTAATATTAGCATAATGGACAGCATAATGTATGATACAAAAACCACATCAATTCTGAACTTTGCCGCAAGCCATCTCAGTGGCAGAAATTCTGTAGCTGAGAGGGTCACAATCTGCTTAAGGGCTGCTAATGTAGTGACTGCACTTACTCAAACACAGCACAATTAAGTTTTCAGCTATAAAGCATATTCTTGTTTGGCAATTACAGGCTCATAGATCTTACACAAGAGCCTAGCTCCCAGATCCTTTTTTGTGATATGAAGAGAGCAGCCATAACCAGGGTGTTGCCCGACATTCACTTTGCCAGAAAAGTTTGTGTCCACCTGAGCGTCTTGCTGAGGCAGGCAGACTCTTCAGTTTAATGTTAAATGAAAATGCAATGTCATGACAATAAAGTTTATGGAGTGTATCTTTCGCGGTTTATGTTTAATAGGGCAGCAATTCAAATAACAAGCTGCAGTGTTGATTCAGCAAGGCATGTATGCACTTGCTGAAACCTACAGATTTCTGTGGGGTTTAAGCAAGAGCAAAGAGTTAGGCACATAGTTAAAATTTAGATGAGCTTTAACAGCTTGCTGTATCATAGCCTAGCAGCCCTTACTTTCTTCCCTGAGCTTACAGGATTTTTTTTCTTCTAAAGAGGCACTCCAGTTCCCTTTGTATCCTAGTTAAAATTGACAAGATCATCTGCCAGCATCTGCCTCCGGTTACTTGTCTTTATCCTTTATCCAGGTCTCTCTCACCCATCTGACACTGGGTGCTCGGTAGAGCACTGTTCCAAAAGTGGGCATTTGGAAAGCTTCACTCTGTCACAGTCCTAATGTGGAAAAGGAAAGCCAAGAACGCATCGAGTAAAGGTTACTTGTTCTTATCACTTAATACCTTGCCATTTTTGGAGCCTAGATAACTTTTTGACTGTAAAATGATAGAGGTTCTGTTTGGGTTTGCTTTCTTTTTTTCCTTTCCCCCCCTTTCTTAGTGTCTGACATAGTATCAGCCCCCTTTCACTGCTGGTTTGTGCTGCTGCTGTGGCATGGGAGAGGGATTGCTGAGGCCTGGGGTAGACACTGTCCTCCTAATTCTGGTGCAGCAGCCCATCAAAGAGTAGAGTAGTTGGAGGTAGCAACATGTTAATTTGCTATTGCACAATTCAGCAGAATTTGTCTATCTGAAGTCCTATTTTACACTGTTGCACAGACTATTGATGCTCTTACAATTTCAAGCTCTCACCATAAATGTTGTGGGCTGGCTTTATCTATGGTGCCAACTTGCCATGCACATTGTCCTTGTGGGTGAGAACAGCAGCTGCCTGCTGCTCCCGGGGAGACTGGCAAAAAGTGAGAAAAGTGGGATCTCCAGCAAAAATGTAGGAGACATCACTTATCTGGACCTTGGTGGAATCCTGGCAAAGCATACTCAAGGGCTGCAGCAGGGATGGACTCTGCCTACATGAACTTTAGGGAATTACACAGGAATCTGTAACCCTGAACAATCCCCACATAGGTCAAGATTTTTATCAAACTTCGTCAGCATGGTAATGAGCCAGTGAGTCAGATCTAAACTGCACTTTTAAATATTTGGTGTTAACTGTAAAAAAAGTCCTGCTGTTAAATTAAACAAATACAGGATTCCATTTGTTTTGTCTTTTCTTCCCTTTCTGTCTTTCAGCAGAATGTGCAATAGACGTTCTAGATGCTGTTGTTGCAAATACTACTACGTCACTGTAAGACTCTGAGGAATAAATTAGTTAAACTGTTGATAACACAAAATAGCAAGGGATTCTGCAGAGACAGCAAATGGAAAGAAAATACTGAAGTAATCATTATTTGGAAGGGTTTAAACTCTAAAGCTTGCTTGTGTGTTAGGAAGACTCGTTGCACTAAGACTGGTTTTCAAATAACGTAATTTGCACTTAAGGAGCAGAAATGTTCAGTACAGAAATCAATAAATGAAAATGGTCAGACAGAGAGGAACAGGGGTGGAATGAAAGATATGTTCTCTTGTTAAATAGACCCATTCACCAGAGAGAGGTACGAATTAGACAAATCTGACATGTGGAAAGACCTTCCTCTCAGTTCAGATAGATAGAAATATAGATTTTAATACCGTAAGGAGAAATCCCAAAGGAATTCTGTGATCAAATACAGGGCTACGTACACTCCATGTAACCTACATATAGTTTAGGCAAGTTGACCTTGACTTAAAGATCAAAGGAAGGGAAGCACAGCCACGTCATGAGAATCTGGTGCAGAGCTGGCCCATGTGGGAAAGATCTTTAAGGGAAATGAAATCTCTTCTCATTCAACACTGTGCTGTTTTGATGAATTTCAGTCCCTCTCTTTCCGGGAACTCAGGAGTTATTCAAACTGCAGTAACCTCTCCAAAAATTTTTCAGCGAGAGAGGCATCAGGACAAGGCCAAATAAAAAAAAAGAAGAACCAAAGTCCAATAAGGATGGCTCACTTTGGGACTCATACTTTACTCTGTTTCAGACCTATTCAGCAGGATCTATGTCCCCAGCAAAACAGTCTATTAATTGTCTCTGGTTTTAATCAGGTAAGGAAAAATCTGTCTCTCCTCTACTTCTGTACGTGACTGCACATCTTCAGTACAGACAAGCTATCAAAAAGTGTCGGTTTTTTTTGAGTTCGCAGTACTCACTGGCATCCGCTGCTACCAAACAAATTCGATTCATGGGTAGGTTTCTTCAGCCCTAGCGTAGAAGGTCTACTAGTTGGATACGTAACTCTGAGCTTGTTACCCAAAGCAATTGCTTTGTAGGCAGTGGAAAAAAAACTTTGGAATGGCAATTTATCTCAGATAAGCACTTTTGGGTGGTAGCTAACCCGACCTATATCTCAACTGTTTGTTTTTCTTTGTTAACTATAAAATCGATGACGGGTGATGAACACAGACTTAGACATCAAAACTTCAGCTGTCTAAAGCTGACCTTCCAAAGCTGTTTTAGGTAAATCACACTGTTTTTATGTGGCACTGTTTATCACTGATTATTTCTAGCAGTTCCCTGTAAGTTATGGGTGCTATACATAAATGAAACCACAGTTCATGCCAGAACGGGCTTACATCTGGAAAGCAGCTAAGCCAAATCAGCTCACGCACACATTAAAGAGGTGCCTGCTATAACAACTCAGCTTCAAAAAACTGGCTAAATTATACTCACTTGTTAATTATGAAGATGATATATCTGTTTAGATAAATATGCTGAATAAATAACCCCGGATCACACCCCGAAACAAATCCATTAAAAGTCTTATTCAGTCATATGAAAAGAGGTTCCCATTTAAATACTTTGGTAAGATAAGGCAAACAGAATGTTAATTTTCTGGGTTAAATTGGTCTGTGGTCAATTTTTTATACTACCTATTCAAAATTGTTTCCTTTTAAAATAATTTGCTTTGAAGTTCCTGTCTCTATTTTGCAGCTATTTGCACGCCAAAGGACTAAATAACAAATAATAGAATACAACAAGGAGATAATTAGAAAATGTCAGGAATACAGACAGCTGCCATGAATGTAAAAGAATTGCACAAGAGAAAGGCCCCAAAACCCCAGAACGTGAGTGAAACCAAAGGCAAGTGCAAATAAACCAAAATATGTCTTCCATAACGAGCAATCACACTTTGTCAAAATGTCTGTGCACCTCTCAGTTGTGGCAGAGCACTGAAACATTTGCCCCTGACGGGCTGTTGGGGACTGACTCGCTGCGCACTCAGCGTGCCTCAGAGGCCGCCAAAGATGATGGGTGAGAAGGGAAACCATGGGAACAGGCCCCGTAACTCTAAAGAACGTAACTTGTCTGTCCCAGGGTGTCCTGCAACCTGCCGGCTGTCCTGCCGAGAGACTGCACCAGCAAGTCCCTGTGAGAACACTGGTCTCCTCCTCGCAGTCCTATGGGAAAGCCTGGTTTCCTAATCCCACAGTCACATTCACTGTTTTCTGTCACCGCGTTTGTTGCTCTTTCCACCCCATCTTTGTGCCAGTAGCTTCTTTCTGGCAGCCCTGGTCCTACCTCTCCCTGCTGCCAAAGTCTGTATCCAAGGCAGAGGGTCATTCCTAGCCTCCTTCTCTTGCTGTGGGAACTCCAGACCCTCTAAGGGGATGTCAGCAATGACAGCTTCACCTCTCCAAGGGAACAGAACCCTGATAGAACTTGCAAAAACAGTGAAACAGAATATTATCCTTCTGCTGATGTTAAAAGAAAACGTTACTCCTTGTTAACTCTCTGAGCTGCTGCAGAGAAGACATTGCAGATTTTATCTCTTGGTCCTCGTTGTCATTCCTTCTTTCACTGGTGTGGCCCGGGTTCCTTATTCCTCTACGTGAAGACAATAGGCAGGGAAGATTAATGACCGCGTGCGATTAGTTGACAGCGAAAGCATCGCTGCAAGACATTTGCTCTGCTGAGTGTTTGGAATTTCTGCTGAATTGAAAACTTTTTTCAGTTTTATCCTGGCAGTGGGACAAAATTTGAGCCAGCATAAAGCCGGCAGTGAGGCAGGGTACTGCAGGACAGAACTGGCATGTATGTATATGATGGAGCCTCTGTAACCTTGGCTTTTCCCCAACCATATCAGGCTGCTCTGAGTGACTTCATCAGTGCCTTGGGCGTAATACCACTAGAGGTCATGCAATGTACTTATTATCTAAGCTGCTTTTGAAAACTGCTCTAATACTCCACATCTAGTAAATGTATTTGTACCGACTGTATTTGCAGACACTGCTTTGGTCTCTAGATGTCCCTGCTTTGTTTGCATGTAATAACCACACCACAATAAATCACCCCACCTATTCTATTGCCCAAACCTGGAATTTATCTTGAATAGCACACAGGTGGGGAAGGCTGAGGAATTGGGAATATGCAAATAATATTAGCATGAAAAGCCTTTTTTATAGAATGAAATATCCTATCCACTAAAATAAGGAATAAACGGGGAGAGACAGTGCAGTATAACATCACATCCTTCATTACAATAGCACAAATGGTGGCTTGTGTCTGACCTGAAGATTGTGATGCTCATTCCACTAATGTATCTGCCTCGGACTTTTCCTATCTAGGGGGTACAGCTTGAGATAATATTGATTGCATCTTGAAGCAGCTGACAACCGCTCTCTGTCTTTTGATTTCAAGCCTTTTGGTGTCTTTCTCCTCTTTGCCTTTGTCCAGCAGCCTAGCAGTCAACCAAACAACAAACACCTCTAACTGTGTCGTTCACATCCAGCTTCGCCTTGAACAGGCGTGCTTTTAGAGAGCTGTCAGACTTCACATTCTGCCACAACTTGGCGCAGCCCCACTTTCACAGTTTTTCTAGTAGATGTAGATCTGTTGTGAGAGGGCTCAACTGTTGGAGCCAGCGTATTTTCCCTTAGAGCTTGCTATGGGTATTAGCCAGGGTCCATCAGGAGCTTGCCCAATGGCATATTCTTGGAAGAGAACAACCAGCTCCCAGTACTGGCATCACCTGGCCTTACTCCGCACTCATGCCTGATCCTCATCTTCCAGCTGGGCAGCCCCTTCTGCCTCCCCGACTCAGGGTTCTCCCAAGTTGTGGGGAACTGGCTGCCTGTGTAGCCTTTCGAAAAACACGTCTCCAAATTTCCTACACAATTTACCAGACCTTGTAAAATGAGATCAGTAATAGTCAATCAGTTGTTTAGTTTCCATGGTAAAAAAAAAAATAAAATTACAATTAAATTATTCTCATCCTTTTGAAGCACCATCCTCTTTGACTTCTGCCAGTCTGGAAAACTGGAGATAAGTATTGTTACTAAACTAGATACTACATTCATAATCTCATTTTTGATAATCTAATCTCATTTTGTCATGCATTGATAATCTCATCAATGTATATAAATAACTGAAGAGAGGGTCTAAAGAGGATGGAGCCAGGCTCTTTTCAGTGGTGCCCAGTGGCAGGACCGGAGGCAACAGGCACAAATGGAAACACAGGAGGTTCCCTCTGAACGTCAGGAAACACTTTTTCACTGTGAGTGTGACGGAGCACTGGCACAGGCTGCCCAGAAAGGTGGTGGAGTCTCCATCCTTGGAGATGTTAAAAAGCCATGCAGGCATGGTCCCGGGTGACTGGTTCTAGGTGGCCCTGCTTGGTCAGAGGAGTTGGACCAGATGACCTCCAGAGGTGCCTTCTGATCCCAGCCATCTTGTGGCTACTGTCCAGTTAACTGACATTCTGTTACTCTCTTAGTAAGTTATCTATTATCTGTGTAGGAGATTGCTTAGATTATACAAATTGACTGTCTTTCTCAGTATATTGTTAATAATTCAGCCCTTTCAGCAGAAAAAGAGCCTATGGAAGTATGGCAGGTAAGTTATACCTTCTTATCAAACTACTAGGCTGCTTCTAAAACTGCAGAGAGCAGGGTCCAGCATGATGGGAGCCATTTATCACTCAAGCCCGCTTCTCCGTGGGTGTTTTAGGATCTAATATTTATAGGAGAGCTTGTTTTCCTGTAGAAGAAACTAGGAATTTTCTGATATTTTTCCAGAACAAGAGCAAAAATAAGTACCTTCAGACATAACTTCTCAAGATAGATCTAATCTTTTTCTTTCATATGTCTAGCCATGCCTCAGGGCTGCCAAGAAGAAGCCAAGATACGTAGCATAACTTTACTTACAAAGATTCGCTTTCTAGCCTGTGCAATGCTTACAGGCACAGCGTATTGAGCCTAATCAAGATTTAACCAAACTGTTTTATCAAACTGTTTTAATCAAAATTTATTTTGACTGTTTCTCAATCAAGAACAGAACAGCAGGCTTTTCCAGGACAGCTTTAAAGATATAATTGGTATAATTGTACAAATATAGAATAGAAATAGTTTATAACAAATCTGAGTTCCACAACACTGTGGCAACCTTCCGCAGGCACTGTGGCTGACTGACAGCAGCAGGGCATCCATGTGCATGCTTGCAGTTTCAAATGATGTTCACATAACTCCTCACAGGGCTAGACAAGATTAATTTTGTGCAGGAGGTCAAATTATAATTCATGTGCCTCAACCGAGGCTCACTTGCTCTTCTCCAGGACTTTTTCAGACCCTTTCCAGCACAAGTTGAGCCGCAGCACTAGGATATTCACATGTTTAAATATTTATGGGGAATGTGGTGAGGAGTGATGAGTGGTAAGAACAGTGATCACTTAGCTGCTTCTTCGAGCGTTTGTAACATTGAAAGTCATAACCGTGATTTGCACCTGCAAAGGGTAATGAACTGCCATCTTCTGAGGAATAAGAGAAAACCTGCTACGTCCCTAGTAAATTACATTTCCTGGTATCACATACAGCTAGAAGGGAAAAGCAATCTGTTTGGGTATGAGGGAGATGGCAGCGCACCCTTCTGTAGATAAAATTTCTAGTCATATCCCTCTCAGACACTTTGAAGGTTTACCATGACATAAAAGCTGTGAGATGTGGCTGCACAGTGAGTGACTTTTGCACCTTGCAAATAGCACAGAACAGCTTTTACTCTAGCTAGACTTTTGTCTACTGGAAAGGCTAATGTTGATTTCTGCCTTTGCGCTGGTGGAAAATGACAGTTCTGACATTTTCTCAGATATATGACACCTCTGCAGAACTGGTACTAACAGAGAAATGTGTCACAATTGTTAGCACTTCCAACATACTGGAGATTCACACAAATTTGTTTTTCAGTGAAAACATGCCACGTTCTTCAGAATTTAATTGCAGAATACTTCGTTGTATTTAAACTCACGTCTGCAATAGGGCATGTTTTATGGGATCCTGGGGTGTGGGGATATCTTACACGGACACGGAAGGGTAGCCCATAAGGCGTCCCCATTATCACCAGAAGTTGGCTATAGGTTCAAAACGGGTTGCCATTTTAAAGCACAGTGATGGGAGGTTTTGGCTTAAAGGGGAGGACAGGAGAAAGAAAGGGAGGCGGTAAGGAGAGCGGCTGACATGCTAGCTGCTCTGCACGGCTGACCTGCCTGCTAATTAACTTGCATTCTGGATTAACGTGCTAGAAAATTTGAGCGTGCAAGGGAGGTTGCATAAACATGCCACATATTAAGATAAGGATTTGTTTGATTTTCCAGTTTGCTGTAAGTGCAAGCAACTGTGAGGCCTTTCTCCATCAGGACCAGTCCTACAATGGCATGTTAGATCAGTGAAAATCTCCAAACTGCTGCTTTCATCAGCACAAAGGGCCAGCCTCAACAGGCTTGTGTAATAGAGAAAAGGTCTCAGTGGAGTGTGAGCTCTTCAGTGTTACTGACAAGGAGTGGGCAATGTTACCGCTAATAGCTCAGAGAGAGAGCAGGGCTTGAAAATTGGACCTGGCGTTTGCCTTACGTGACATTATTCAACTCTGGGAATAAGAATAAACCTGAAGTGCATATTGGTTCATGTGATAACAATGACTTTCATAACAAAGGAAATTATAAAAATGCTGAATGGGCTATCTGATGGTGCTTCTGGCAGGATGAACTTTTTAATAAGAAAAGACTGGTAGGGGAAATGGAAAGGAATAGGGGGGGGTGACCCATATCTGTCTCTACGGTGTTTTGTTCAGACTTACGTGAATCAATCCTGATACTCAATCATCAATTACGTGCAAATGCACACATTTATTAGTATTTAATACCAAAATCCTTCTGCATCCCTCCAGGTATGGCTGAACTCTGTTGAATGGCTAGAGTTTGTACTTCGCTCTATTTCAGGGCCATCTCATAGCTTTAGTTTTAAGCCTTTGATACCTCTACTGTGATCCCACTTGGCCACTGCCTCCCATCCCTCTGAGCACACACCATTGTTTCTGCCTCATGCGTGGCCTCTCAAACAGCAAGCAGATCAAAGACCTCTGCCTCAGACCAGATAAAAAATAACAAATGGGAAGAAAGCAGGAATAGAACAAAATTATAGTTTTGCTAAGCAGGCAGGCTGACATCTGCAACATATGTGGTGGCCGCCGGACAGATGTAACATCCAGGTCCCACCTGTGGAGAACACAAAGGAGGTTCAGGGCAGAACAGCTTGGGAAGGCAGGTGGAGGCCTGCCAGAAAAAGTCTGGAGCACAAACTGTGACCGCAGGGTTACTACAGCGATGGAGCTACCCCCTTGAGGTGAAATTACTGATGTTCCTAAGGGGCTGAAAGCACCACAGCAATCTGCTAGCTACACCGCTGTAAGGAATTGAGCTGTGTGAACACACGTGTCCTGCAAGGATGCAGCCTGGTTTACAGTGATGTATAGACAAGCTCGACTTGATAACTTTTTTCTTTTTTTGATATCACACGCTCCGGATGATCCTGTTTAAATCAGTTAAACTATTCATGCACCATTATACCAATCCATAAGCATAAAGAGACAGCAAACTTTGGCCTGCATGAACCAAATATGCTGTGCATATCAAATTCCCTGTCAACAACATATTAGACAGAACACTGGGTTGAGGAGAACTTAATTACATCACTATTAAACTTTGACACCCTAAACAGACAGAAACAATCATACTCCCATGACCAGTTTGTGTATGGGATTTAGTTACATTCACATAGTCCAGAGTAAGGATGAGTTATGCCTGATTTTGTGCACAACAGTGGTGAATCTAATTTTTTTTTTTTAATTCAGTAAAAATATTTTGGGACAGTACCTACTGATGTATTGATTTCAGTGCAGGCATTCCTAGGATAACGCAATAGCTGTGCGGAGGCTACAGGGGCAAGGCAGCAGTGAAAACATCTGTAAACGCGAATGTGAAGGTTTAAAGCTCATGCTGATGATGGCACTGACATGCCAAACTATGGATGAATGTTTTTCACCACAAACAACACAGTTCAGCTGAAAAAAAAGAAAAAACAAAAGAAAAAAAAGGTAAAACTGGGCTATTATACTTGACTATTAAAATAATTGCCTGGATATTTCTCATTGTTGCCTGGAGAGAAAGAGGCACAGTGCACAGTGAACTGTGCAAATGTTGAAGAATAAAACACAGGTTGCTGGTGGAAGACTTTGCAGAAAGTAACTTAAAACCCTGACTGCAGCTCAGCTGAGAGGCAGATGAAATTACAATATACACGGAAATTGTCTTCTTAAAAAGAGCCACCATACACTTAATGACAGACTTTACCCAGCACTATGCAGCATACAATAAAAAAACACCCCCAAAAATGGAAGAGAGTCTGTTATTGCCATTCAGCTTTATATTTTACAACTTTATCATCATTACACATACTTAGCACTATATTGCATACCTGTAGTCTTCTATGAGGCCTGTAGGTTGTTATATCCTAAAGATATACATTGTATTGTGTGTAGGTTGTATATCCTAAAGATACACAATAAAGATTTAGCAGTAGAATGCTCTCATTATACCAGAAATGTTAATTTTGAATGTGAGATTTAACATAAGGCAGTCTTGAGGCAGTAATTTTTAATGGTTTACATAGGTTTAAGAGCTAGTTCTTCAGGGCAAATTAATGCTTTTCATCTCTAAGAGGTTTACAAATGATGGCACTATCAACATAAACTTTCAGCCCCACACAATCAAACATTTAAAGGTAATTGCACATAATTATACTGGATTTTGAAAGCTGTTGAGGAGTTTGCATGAATACCTTGTTTAAAAGGACCACACATAAATAAAAATGGGGATTTACATAGCTGTCATCTTGAAATGCTTCTAAAAAAGAATCTCCTAAACAAAAGTATATGTGACAAGAGACAATTCCAGATCCACTAGCAGGAGGAGAGAAAGTTTGGAAGAGAGACTCTTGTAACTAGAGCACCCCAATAAATACCCCCAGAAATGGCCAAGCAGCAACATTAAGAAAAAGAACAGCACTAAAGGAGATAGCATTTGCTGTATAACTAATTAAACATGTGGCCAAAGATATTCTGCTTTCTTTGCATGCAAAATAATGGCTAAAAGACACGTTAGAAGTTGTGACTGAAAATAACAATTCTGGGAGGAATGACACAGGAATAGAAATGCCAGCACTGTTCACACCACCACTGGAAACTGGGAGGGAATTCCTGTGGTAGTCAAATGCAAAGCATGCTCCTGCTGAAGCTGATAAAAACAAACAAGTAAACAAACAAAAAAAAAAAACCACAAACAACCAAAACCCTGAGTTTTACGGTGTTTCGTATTTCTTTAAAACCAAACATTTTCATTACTTGGAATTCCCTGTTTTTTATTTTCTTAAAAAAAAAAAAAAGTAAACTTTGTGATTCATTAAAGAAAAAAGCTAAAGAAGAAAGATCTGATTTTGGCTTGTTTGCAAAAAGTGACTTTTCTTCGCCTCCCCCACCTCGGGATGATTTTAAAACAGCAGGCAGATGCTCTTTTTAAATTTGTTTTTGTCAGCAAAAAAATTCAAATTAAAAATACTGACTCGCTCTATTAATTTCCTACAGTTGTCTTGCGTCCTCGAAGCAAATCTCCAGGAGGATGTATTGGGATGGAAAACCCCAAGTTATCAATTTGCGTTTAGTAAGCTTTCCTGTATCTAAATCAAAAAAAAAAAAAAAAAAAAAAAAGAAGGAAAAAGAAAAGGAAAAAAAAAAAACCACGTGGGAAAATACTCGAGGGAGTATATTCTCCCTCTTTTGGGAGAACTTTTGCAGTTTCATCGAGACCCAGAGCGACCAGCGCCTGCGTTTATTCCCTTTCCAGCGCTCAGGGGGACCATCAGCCCCGCTCGGTCCCGGGCAAGGGCAGAGCGGGCTCCGGGGTGGTGAATTTTCCATCCCGCACCCGTGTAACAGCAGCTCATCGCCTTGCCCGGCGACGCGGGTGGACTGAGACCGGCACCGGCACCGGCACCGGAGCGCTGCCCATGCCTCCTGGGCGGCACCTGGGTCTCCCGAAGCAAAGCCAGCCCCTCAGCCGGCCGGGGCGGGTTGTCTCGCCTCTCTCCCGCCGCTTCACCTCCGCCGGGCCCAGGCGGACACCGCGCCCTCACGGCGGACGAGCCTGCACCCCCCGGACGAGGCCGCCACCTCCGGGGCTGTGCCTTTAAGGGGCTGGGGGAGGCGGACGGTGGCGGGCGGATTCTTGCGCCGTTCCCTCCCTCCGCTCCTCCCTCCCCGCCGGGCGGTGGGCAGTGCCCGCGGGCGGCCGCCGCGGCGGGTATTGGGACAGGGAGCCGCGGCAGCCCGCCCGGCCGCAGGCATGGCTCGGCCCCTGCTGCCGCTTCTCCTGCTGGCAGCCGGCGGGCTGCGGGCGGCGGAGCGGAGCGGCGGCGGCGGCGGCAGCGGCAGCAGCAGCGCCATGGAGGAGCTCGCCACGGAGAAGGAGGCGGAGGAGAGCCACCGGCAGGACAGCGTGAGCCTCCTCACCTTCATCCTGCTCCTCACCCTCACCATCCTCACCATCTGGCTCTTCAAACACCGCCGCGTCCGCTTCCTCCATGAGACCGGCCTGGCCATGATCTACGGTGAGTCCCGGCGCCGCGCCCCGCTCACCCGGCTCTCTGAGGGCCGCTGTCACCCCCCGGCAGGTGGTGCCCCGTGGGGCGGCCCGGAGGCGGCGGCGGCGGCGGGGGGGTCCGGTACTCGGTCGCGCCCCCGCTGCCTGAGGCGAGGTGCGGCCGGCGGCGCTGCGGCCGTGCGCCCCCCTGACGGCGAGCGGGCGGGCGGCGGCGCAGGGGTAGGCCGCACCCCGCGGGGAGAGGGAGCCCGTCCGCCGCGGTGCTCCGGTTTCCCCTCATGGCGCCTTTCTTCGGGGCCGGAGGGAGAAGGCGGGGGGAGGACACACGACCCGCCGCCTCCCGTGCGGCGGCAGAGCGGTGTCCCGCTGCGCCAAGGTGCGCCCTGCCGTGTCGTCCCCGGGCGATGGGGTGGCCGCGGTGGCGGGGCGCACCGGGTTAGGGAGCCTCCCTGCTGCAGAGAGACGGCTTGACAGGCAGTGTGGGGGCTTTACAGCCATTCGGCCTCGCAGGTCACAGCAGTGCTCATTTTTGGGAAGCGTTACCCAAATGCCCGCAGTCCGCTGTGGCGGGCGCTGCGTGGAAAAGAGCGTGTTTCACCTTTGCCGCTGCCGCGGGGTTTGCTCGCTGAGCGTGGGCATGTTGTCACGGGTGGCTTGAGTTTGCTGGTCACCCGCTGACTGCAGTGGCACCAGCCACCCCAGGCAGCGCCCACAGCTCCTCTGAAGCCCGTCTGGTGGAATAAAGGCTGCGCTGAGTTGAGTTTGTCCTCTCCAGACCCCTTTTCCCCCAGTGGAGGTGAGTAAAGGGAGAATAAATCCCTTGGCAGAAGTGGACGTTCTCCCCTACCTTCATGGGGAGGATGGCTCAGAGGAGCTGGGCTCTGCGCTGATGCTGTTCGTGGCTGGCGCAAAGGTCCACAGGTGAGCCTGAACACACCTCACCGAAATGCTCACTTGTCTGCAAACTCACACAATTGTATTTCGTGGGCGTTTTGCTGTGCAGAGCATAAACAGTTGCAATGAGGAGCAGCCATCCGTTTAAAAAATGATTAGTCTGCTGGTGATTGGCCACCGCCGTAGTGGCGGTGGCACTTCTCCTTCATGAGCTGCATCGGTTCCTGCTGAACTGCGTGGAACACCTACACGGTGTTGGTTGGGATAAGTGTATTGAGGGGAACCACAGATGAGAAATTCGGCATTCAAGGGGGAGGGGGAAAGTGAATCGTTTCCTCCTCTATGAGTACTACTGCTCTTGAGAGATACGTGATGGCTTGCAAAGCAGTGGAATTTTCCTCTACTGATGCTTCTCTTAAACCATCCCAATTTGCTCTTAGTCACTGATCTATTTGCTGCATTGCTGTGCGTGCTTGTTGCTGAAAACTGAGAAATTAACAATCGGGCATATAAGTAAGCATGGTAATGCTTAGCACCTGATAGTGCTCAGGAGATGGTAGGTTAACTGTGTATGTGCTGATTGGAAGAGACAGTGTAAGGTTGTGTTGAAAATGTTGTTTAGATATTACCATGGTGTTCTCACCTTCAGAAAATTAATTTATGTTTTATGACCATTTCGGTGATTTAGGGGGTTTGGTTTATGGTAGAAATCTTGTGTATGTGGGAGTGTTAATGTATGCAATACAAGTGCCAGGGCATCAAGGGCATTTGGCTACACATTTTGATGAGCTGTGTGGGAAATAAGAAATTGTTCAACTGGAGAACTTCTGCCTCTCATTAAACTCAGATTAGTTTACTCTAACATCCAGTTCCTGATCCATGAAATGGATGCTAGATTCCCAATTTGACGTACAAGTGCTGAAATTATGTATTATGAAAGGTACTACGTTATAGCCCTTTCTGCACCACAGACAGCACCGCTGAAAGAATGATTGGCTCAAACCATTGCATGTTCTTGGTGTGCCCTCACTTAAATCACTTTGTTTTCATAGATCCTTCCT
This sequence comes from Alca torda, assembly GCA_008658365.1. NCBI lineage: Eukaryota > Metazoa > Chordata > Aves > Charadriiformes > Alcidae > Alca > Alca torda. The sequence goes on from CM018076.1 coordinate 142,237,743, forward strand.
CAATACACTCACCTTCTAAATGAGTCCCTTTAGCATACCAAAATACATGCTCTTCTCCCTCCCAAACAACCTGACTCTTGCCATGTCATGGCAAACATCTGAGGAAACGTGTTTAGTGAGTTCAGTTCCTTTCTAACGTGGTTAGCCTTCATGCCACTAAAGCGCTGCTGAGGCCTGGCTTCACTGAAGCACTTTGCTGACTTCCTTTAGAGCAAAGAAAACAAAATAGCAAGTGTCCTAGTAACTGTCTGTTACACTTCTGATAACCAGGCTTTATTCTTCAAATAGCAGCTTCTCCTCTTCATTCTTTGACACTTAAAGGACAGCGGTTAAATTGAGAGATGAGTTTCTATTTTGCTGATAACTTGGTATCTGAGAAATGCACGTTTTCTTTTTTTTTTTAAACTATGTATGTATTTAAAATGTGTGTGTTTGATCAGTCTGACTTAAACACAAAATAATAAGGCAATATTTCAACTACAGAGTGCTCTCATAGGGATGTATTTCATATGGTATTGTTGGTTTAGGTTCCAAACTCTGCACACTAGGTAACTTTCACATGGTTTTATGGTAAAGTCTGCAGCACTTGTACCACTGATGTTCAATTTTTCTAACAGGAAAAAATCAAAGTGTTTCTATCATAGCAATTTTCAATGGTACCTGAGAACGTGGCTTTCATTTACAGGAGAAGTAAGCTAGCACTTCAGAGCTGATTAATTTTTATTGTGGAGACAATGACCTAGGAAAAACTGTCTTATTGCACCTAAAACTCCTCCAAAATAGTTGGTTTCAAAGTGATGAATCTTTGGATGATTGTATTGGATCAAATACATATTCGACCTGAGCTAGTTAGGACTGCAGGTCTTGGTGGTTACTTGCTTCTTTTGCTCTTTAAGAAGAGGTGATGGAGATGGATTTCTTTTTTTTTTTTCCTTCTTATCTAGCCATGTTAATTTACAGTAATGTGCAATGAGACCTCTTTCCTTGAGTGTGGTAGGAATCAGGTGGCATGACACTGGCTTGAAACAGTGAGCAGAGAAGCTGCCTCCAGCCAGAGCTTTAACCAACACTTTTCACTTATCTTTTCTGAGAATCTATATATGAGCACATCCTGTTCTACTTTTGTGATGTCTCTGCTGTTGATTTGATCACGTTTCTGTTCCAGACAGCATGTGTTTTACCCAGCCAAAAAGTCCAGTGGCCCAAGTACTGCTGGTGCCGCCGAAGTCTGCTGCCCATTGACTGAAAGGCATCTGTCATGCCTGACAGTTTCAGTGTGGTGGTCTAATTACCCAGACCTCAACAGAACAAAGGCTGCTGCCGCGTCCAGATTTGCTGTGTTTTGTATAACTTGATTGTGCTATCTGCTTTGATTTGGAGATTAAAAAGTCATTAACATCATTATGTAGTCTTTCCATGTTTCTGATTTCCTGTGTTGTCACTGTCTCTTCAACAGGCAGGGGCTGCTTGTCTGCCTGTATTATTCTGATGTGTTAAATATCTTTCTCTGGAAACGTCTGTTAAGGTGTGAAATAACATGGAGTTTGCATGAGTGTTTAATGACTTGCAGTGCTGCCTTTTTTTGGTGATGCACAACTTAAAATCCTGGTTTTGACAAAGCCACATGGAAGTCACAGACCTCAGCTGCACATCCTAGATCTGACAATGGTGTACATGAAAGAGGAAGGGACCTACATTTTTTGAACACCTCAAATTACTCTGCACCTAAAGCTGCAGGTGCACTGCTGATTTGAATTGATTATTTAGCATGTTATCACACTGTATTGTCTGCAGGTCGTTCCAAAAAATGCATTTGGTTTATGAAGTGCTAAATACAATTGAGTTCTGGTCTTGAAACTGTAACGAGGGTGTTGCTTTGTGAAAGTTAAATACTTGGGACAAATGTTCTACAGCTGCTCCAGCAACAGTATCACTAATGCAAATCATTATGGACCAATTGAAAAACTGAAACCAACAAAAAACCCCTCACCAAACCATGAACCCACAACAGAGCAATTAAGGAATTCAGACTTTACTGACCCATGTATGCCAATTTGTGATAGTGACGCTTGCTTTTCTTTGTGCTTGTCTGAGTCGCAGGGTAAACTGTTTTGAGCTGTGCTTTTCCTGAAGAGGTTCAGCTCTTTGTTTGGCAGGTTCTTCACACTCTGATGAGGAGTATCCCCATGTGATAGGGAGCCACAGGGCATGGACCGTGCACCTTGAGAGCTCAGGGAAGAGCTTAAGGATGGGAAGTGATGATGGTTCCCCAGCTCTTCAGAAAGCAGCTATCTGGATATGTAGGTGTGTCCCAGGAGATCCAGTGGCCTCGCTCCCATTAGGCAATTAGTTTGTCCCTTTTCATAAGTGATAATTTGGGTAACTGGCAACCCACACATCAGCACAGGTGTCAGTCCTACCAGGTACCTTCTTGACTGTGGGGTGGTCCTGGAACTGCCCGGGGGCCATGTGTGCTAGCACTGCAGGTAAAGGTAAAAGCAAAACTGGGCTTGGGTACAGAGAAAGGAAAACAACATATGAAGAGGTATATAAAACTTCTGTTGCCTTTTGGGAATCAGAAATGAGAGAAAAGACGTAAATGTTCAGGATAAAAATATCAGATTTGTTCTGAAATACTCTGTATCAGACTAAGTTTCTGTATCCACAGAGTAGATACAGAAAAGGCCTATTTTTAGCTCATCTAGCTGCAGTGCTCTCTTGCTGCTACAATTCTAGCCTCTACACATGCTGGAAATGACCTAACGCGCCCGCATGGCCATCAAAATAATAGCAGTGTTGCTATTTAATAAGCCACTTTCACATAAGCCTCCTAATTCATGCTTCTAGATTTAGAAGCATAACTCTGAGCACCCCGTTTTGAGAACATTGTAATTTCTCTGACAACCTGCTTGTTCTTCCTGGGTATTCTTTTAAATCACTTGGTTACAGGCTTTCAAAGTGGCTGCTCAGGGCACTTTAATTGTATTGCAAATCTTGTCTGTAAGCTTGCTGTGTGGCCTGCAAGTGGATGCAAATTATGATTTTATCTTGTGAGAGATTTTGGAAGAAATGCTATATCTCTCTTATTAACCTACCTGTATTTCTGATTTGCTCTTCAGGTGGGGTAGTTGGGTAGCTTATAAGTTGCTAATGTTTCTGAAGTGTCTTTGGAGTACAATTCAGCTGTAGTCCTCAGAGCAGTGATTTTCTTGTTAGGGTTTTTTGGTTGGTTTTTTTTGGGGGGGGGGGGGGGGGGGGGGGGGGGGGGGGGGGGGGGGGGGGGGGGGGGGGTGGGGGGGGGCGGGGTTGTGGGTTTTTTTGTGGTTTGCTTTTTTGGTTGGTGGTTTGTTTTGTGTTTGGTTTTTTTTTTTTTTGAGAAAGGACAGCAGTTTTAATAGCAATTAAGGTAAATTAGTTCATTTTTATGTTTGTTAGCTTCAGCTTCATGAGATGTTCAATCAAATCGGCACCAGAATAGCCTTCTGATCAGTGGTATGAGCCAAGGAGAGAAATAGCAACCCTGGATTTCCTCTGTGAGGAAGCCTTTGGTGACATAACTGGCTGTTAAAGCCAGTTCTGCCCAACAACACCACATGGTTGTAAGAAGCAGCCAGAGGCTGAAGGGGAAGGTGTTCCTTTGCATTTACTGTAATTCTCATCTGAATTAGAAAGTTAAACAGATGCCAGTGCCGCTATATTGCGGAGCTCACATGTGTGCCTGCCTTCTGCTCCTGTGTGCCTGCTCAATGACTGGTTGCGTTGGTAGGAATGTGCTGAACTGAGGGCAGGTAACGTGATGCCTGGTGCACAAACTTGCTGTCAGACTGTGAGGTGGTTCTGCAGTGCAGTACATGTTCCTGTTGCTCTTCTCTGGGCCCTGTAGGAGCCTGAGGCTTTCTTTAGTCCACTTCAGATTTTTTTTATTGTTGTTTTTTGCAACCATTTCTGATTTTTCTTTGCTACCTTGCAATAGAAATGCAACTCTAAACAGGTCCTCCAAGGAATCTCCCTAAAACAACACAAGGGCTGAGGTCCTCTGTAGATGCAGAGCATCTGCAGCTACTCAGTACCTTCTGCTCTTGGTGCAGTTGAGAAGACTGAAAGAGGGACAATGAGGGAGTGTATAAAAGCTGTCAAATCCTACAGGATGCCCAAAGCTACTTCTCAGGTGCTGCTGGTGTCCCCATCTCAGTGTGCTTGGCTCAGTAACTGGGACTCTGTATGTTTTAGGGAGAAGGTGGATGGGGAAGATCAGCTCTCAGTTTTCAGCTGTCTCCCTTTGTTTAGGCCTTTGTTTTATGGATGATCATAGAAGAGTAATAGGGAGCGTTTCCCTAGCTATGTTAACATAAATCTATGTGGCAACTGGCACGTAATCTTATCTCTGGGTTTCATGATATTGCATTGACTTATGCCTTATGCAAAACAAAACTAACAATTCAGACATTGTTCTTTCTGATATCTAATTAAAAAAAAAATTGTCTATACTGAAGTTATTGTAGCTGTTCCTTCTCTTGCAGTGTGTCTTTTATATGCCTTTCTCGCTTTCTGTGCTATAGAAATACCAGAGCATCTTAACACTGAAGTCTCCTTCAGACACCCCAAGCCACACAGCAGAGTGCTCTCAGAAGTGCCTCTGGTTCATCTGTACAACCAGCCCTGGGTAGCATTTAGGGCTAGGAGTGCTTAACCTGTGAAACGCATTTCTAAACTACTGCATGTCCTGGGCTTACTGAAACTCTAAAGACTTCTGCTGTGTGTGCTCCCAGCACAACTGGAAACAGGCATAAGCCTTGCCTCTGAGTCACTGGGGCCCAAACTCTCGATTCTCAGGGAACTGGCCTTGCTTCCGAGCTGGGATGGTTTCCCACAGCACACATAGATAGCTCTGGAAGCAGTGATGGGAAACTTGATTCCCTGTGACAGAAAATTGACATTATTCAGCTAGCTATGCTCCCCCTTGTGTCCTCTGTCTCCATGAACCTCACTTTGTGGGTGCACAGTAGCCCTTTTTCCTTATCCTTCCTTCTGAAAGTTGTCCCGTCCACCCCACTCCCCCACTTACCAACCTACCCTGGAGAGTAGTTCAATACAACATCTTAAAGAGTTGGGTGAAACCTTCCGCTTGTTTCTTGTAGGGAGATATTTCCACCCCATCCGCTGCTGTCTGAACAACCATTCTCTCCATTAGGTAGAGGTGGCAGTATCCATCTACTGATCCAGAAACCAGGAATCTGAAGCAGGAACCACAGGTCAGCCATCATTTAAAAAAAAAAAAAGGGTGGGGGGGGAGATAAGCCTCAGAGCTATGGTGTGTTGTAGGACACCTCCTGTAGTCCAGAACTAGTTATCTTGGCCTGTTAGGGGCCAGAAGTAAAAATATTTTGCAGCTCCTATCTAGACCTTTAACAGGTGCTGAGTACCATGGATGCTTTTTCCTTGCTCATGTGCTGGCTGCTGTGAGTCTGGCACTGAGCTGCTGAACTGTCCTTGTGTATTCAGGAGACAGCCTCAGTATTTAAGTCAAGGCTGCTGTTTCCACTCTGACAGGCAGAAATGCCAACTTGCAGACTTTTCCAACACCCCCCCCCCCCCCCCCCCCCCCCCGCCAACAGAATCCTTATTTGTGACTCAGGATTAGTGCTTTATCCCCGTTTAATGCTGAATATAGCCTTTCTCCCCCTGCTTTAGTCTAAGTGGTGTCTGTATTGAAAGGATGTGATACAAGCAATTATTTTTTTACAAGGGTATTTATCTTGAAGGGGTTTTTACTAGTGTTGTGAAAAATACACAGTTGTTCTCAGCAGATCAGATATTTTCTGTGTCTACCAAAGATGGGTAATTTAGCTCAAACTCACTGCTTTTTTCCCCCTCCTATTAAAAAGCACTTCAGCCTGCAATTAACTGTGTGTGAAGGGAGAAAAGAGAAATGGTATAAAACTGCTGGGTGTTTTTTTCTTTTTTTCATGCCCTGAAATCTGACAATTCACTTTACTTGAGAAGGTCCTAAAGGCCCTTGAAAGCTATGGTGGAAGAAGCTGACGCTTGTGTTTTGTTTTGTGGTTTTTTTTTTTTGTATCGGGGAGAAATAGTTGAAGGCTCCCTCTCAGTTAAAGCAGAGGAGATGAATCGTGCTCTTAGCCAGGAGAGGCACAGGGTTTCTGTACTTTCTTCCTGGCTTCAGTATTTCATGTTTGGTTTCAAAGGCTGGGTTTAAGCTCTGCGTTTTTCCTGATAAAGCTATATGTGTGAGCCATGCACAGAAAAAAATCACATCCCTACCCAGCAGGTCTGTCCTGGCAAAGCTCTTGTAGGTGCAACACTGCTGGCAGAAGGTGTTTGTGGGCTTTTCTACATCTGCCCTGGATGGCCCAGCAATGGGGTAGCTCTGCCACATCTGGAGGGTTCTGCTTGTAAAGCTGTGCTGGTGGGGCTTTGCAGATCTGCTTCTCCATAGCTGCTGTTTTCTCTGCTTGCAGGGTTTTCAAACTACGCCCATCCTGATGAAATAGGTTTTAAAAGCAGCTGGGGACCACTGAAATACCTGGTGCAAACTTTAAGTGCCTGTAATGAATGCATTACTGGTTCTTCCTTTTTTTAGGCCCTTGGAGGGAGCAGTTTGAACAGCAGAGCTCTGGGTCTGATGGACGCCTTGGTGTGCTGGCTTTGTGGAACTGTTTAAATAAAGTGGTATGCTTATTCTCAATGCCGTGCCTTTCCACAGTTGTCTTCACTTCTCACTTATGCTTAAAAAAATAATTAGTACTGAGGAGATTTTTTTTTAAGTGGCTGCTCTTTGACTTTTTGCTCTTTTGTTATGAAGTTGGGGGACTATTATTAGTAAAGAAAAGGGTGGAAACAAAGGAGCATGGTATAAATGTATTCTAAAATGCAATTAACTTGTCTGTGCATAAGATGACAGTCTTCAACATGCTGGCAGTGTGTGGATGCACTTGTGACTCTTACCATCAGTAGCTGAAGAGAAAGCTGTTGGTGTGGCTTGGTGTCCCCTACGTGTGAGGTTCTTCCCTGCATCCGCTCTGCAGCAGGGCACGCTGTGGCCATGCTCGGTGCCAACACACTGGAACTGTAGTCATTGCTTCTGAGGCTTGGATGCTACTCCATTAATTCAAGAACTGGATTAAATATGAAAACTGCTGTTAACCTTTGCCATTGCTTTGAGTATAAATAAATCTAATAAAAGATGTTATAGCTGATGATAGTTTAAAAATATCAAGTGTCCCACAAGGATATAACTCGCTTTTGATTTGTACTCTTTGAATCCATTAGACTGGATAGTATCTGTTTCCACATTAATTCTGAGAAATTATCTGCCCCCCCCCAAACTTCTTAGCACTTGATGATGTCAAGTCCTTCAGCAGTGAAAGGGGACTTGCATTTATAGTGTCACATACCTCTCTGCTGTTGTTTTACTGCTGCATGATCCTTCCTACTTGCTCTTTCCTTCATGTCAGTCTTCATTGTCCTTACTGATTGTGTAATGACCTTTCTCCTGGGAGTAGTTTCCTTATCCGTGAGACAGCTTGACTGTTCTTCCTTAAATTGCCTTCTTAGTGAGCAAATTGTTAGCGTTAAACCCAAGAATCCACTCTCTCTTGCAGCTAGAGAACTTGCTTTACAGTCTTTGCTGAACATACCAGTCACCTGCTATGGAGTTGGACCCTTGCTTCATCCAAAACTCTGCTGAGGCTGGAGATCATATATTTACATTTCCTGTATACCCAGCACCATTATTTGCAGTCTTAGCATCCGGTTGTTTCTGTAGGTGAATTACAAAATCTACTTTTATATGCTGTGAAGTATTTAAAAAAAAAAAAAATTACATTTGGAGACGTAGAGGCCTTATCTGGGCATGTTGAAAGTGATCTGGGTTGGCTTTTTCATATAACAGCAATCATCAAAGACCTAGCTAGGTTCTACCTAATTGACACCGTATTTACTTGTCTGTGTATGGGCAATGAAGTTGATAACCTAAAGTGGTTGAGAGAGGGAGAATACAATTCATGCTTTATTTGTGTTTGCTAGTAGATACCATATTTAAACTTATTATTCTTGGCCTGAAATACCAACTTATTCCAGCTGGCTTTTAGCTTTGTTATGTAATTGACTCTTTCTAAGGAGCCTTTAGAAGTTGGACTCAATAGAGGAGTTTGAACTGGCAAGTGTAGGGATCTCCTTGGCTAGTCAGGACAGATATGCCACCTGAGATGGAAGGGACGTTCACAGGAGATGTGAAGCAGTGTGTGGAGTTGGCATCGCTGGCTACGCTGCAGTCCTGCAATGGCTGGAAAATACAGGAATAAGCATGGAGGGGAAAAAAAACCTCATGTAAAGTCTTATTCTTCTCATGGAAGTGCCACCCGATCGTTCCTCCTGGGTTATCTTTGATGTTCCAATTGAATATAATATAATGTTGTATATTAAGAGCAGAGGATGGTGACTGTATGTGACCTTCCACAGACATGTCTGACAAGGTTGGCTGTAGCATCCTTTCCTGGCTCACAGAATTGAAACAGGTACTTCTGCTTGGTTAGCTTATCTTGAAGCTTTAGACTTTGGCAGTTGTGACTGCTGCATAGCATAAAAGGTACAGTTTTGTCATACCAATCTGCAACACTAGTGTCTTGCAAGGAGCATATTCCCACCAGACACTGTTTACAGTGAATAGCTCTCAGAAGGAGGTATTTTGAAGACATGATGGCGTGAGTAAAGTAGCCTTACCTCTGGAATAGACTTTTATATGGGCAGCTGAGTGCCAGTACAACATTTCAGCCTAACCGTTCTTGATTTTCATCTCTGCATGGCAGTATATCTGGCTTGGCAAATATTTTATTTATGAAGGCGATTTTTATCTCTAGAAACTTTTAACCCTTTTCCTACCATCGTCATGTGTGTTAGAGCAATGTGTTTACCTGCTCAGCCCCAGACACATTCTTCAGACTTCAGGAGCTTGAATGGAAAGATTGTGCTTCTGTATCGGGTTTAATTTTTCTCTGAAGTTCTGACTTGCCAAGTTCTCGGGGAGTTTGCTGCTCCCAAATCTCCTTCTCTGAGACAAGGACTCTCCTTAGAACATACACAGATTTCTTGATCTTCCAAAAAATCCTCCTGATGACTTTTTTCAGAGATTCATGGACATAAAATTAATCTTTAGCTCTTCAATCATGCAGTGCTGATCAAGTGAGTGATGATGAGTGATTTCCTACTGGCAACCTGCTTGTTAAACTGCAGTAACTAAACATAATTGCAGCTTACTCAGTTTTTACGTGTGTCTGCATGAAACAAAGAAATGTCACCATAGATATTTTAGTGCTACCTAGTACTTGATTATGTCCCCCTTCCCCATATATTAGCCTCAGGGAACCATAAAAAGAGTTTATTGCTCTTATTGGCAAATGCTTGAGTTTATTTCAACACTTTCAGTTTTTTACCCTAATGGTTTTGGGATCTCTTCCACAATGTAAAACATAGGACAGTTATATTTCTTCTTGTCTGTACTTCAGCCACAAATACCTAATCTTCTCATTGCATCAGGTGCTTCTGATGTCAGATACATAAGTGTTTTGTCACCCTTAATTAGGGATAGGAGAATGTTGTGTGTACGTATGACAGAGCCCCTGTCCTAAAAACTGAAAGGTCAGGGCAGAAGATATAAGCACAATCTACCAACTAGTTGGTGTTTATGAACTCTTTCTTCTTGGCCTGTTGAAGCTAAGGCCCCCCCCATCAGGGCCTCAATCTTTTAGGTACTGCTTAAACTTATAGTTATGTTCTTAAAAACAAAAATGGACAAACAAAACCAAAAACTGCCTCTGAACCATTTGATTTGCTGTGCTCACTGGCCGAAGTCATAGGTTGTCTTTTCTTCTCTGTTACCAGAACACAAACTGGTTTTCTGCATTAGGTACTACCTCTACCACAGCTCCAAGAGAAACTAGGGACTCCCAAAAAAAAAATTTGGAGAATGATGGGTTTTGGATTGATTTTTTTTTTAATGTTTTTTTAAGCTTCCTTTCCCTTTTCTTTTTTCATACGTGAGGTGCTCACACAGATACACTTAAATCTTACCCTCCAGATAAGACCCTCTTTTCTGGTCTTGCCTTTTAGCTTTCCTGAAATAAGGATTATACCTATTCTGCTTGCTCACTTTTTTGTGGGAATTGCCTAAAAATCTTTTCTTGTCACTTCTCCACTTCTTTCCCAAGGTGCATCCAATAGATTATCTTAATGCTGACAAGCTGGATTCCTCTCCATATATCAGACCTACATCGTTTTTTTTTCAGTCTAAACTAAAAATCTTTTCTCACTTCCCTGCCTCTTGGGAAGACGTAGGAATTGGCTCAAGCTCAGAATGGCTAAAATAACTTGCCATTTTTTTTCTTCCTCCTGCTACCACAGTCTTTTTCCATTGCTTGGGCTGGTTCCCTGAGCACTGCTGTAATGATCTGTACCTTGTCTTCACCTGTGAGCTGTTTCAGTTATGCATATTCTTTCTAGATAACATACATGTAAGATATTAGCTCTTATCTCTGCACAGCTACAGTCCAGCCCTTCGTTTCAACATTGACTCCTTCCATGTTTTGCTTCACAAGGCACAGAGGTGAATTGTGATCAGATTAAACTTTTGGTGTTCGTGTTATAAGTAACTTTTTTCCTCGACCCTCTCTTGCTTTGTTGCGGAGTTCTCAGCTGTCCTTCTGCTTCTGCGGATGTTGTTTTAGATTATTTTTTTTTTTAGTTAATGCTATATGAATCAGTGAAGTGAAAGGTAAAGATGCCACTGTCTATAGGAATATTTAAGTATAACAAGAATTAAACTAAGATTAATTAACTCGCTAATGGGCTGTGTCAAAAGCAAGACCTACTTTTCAGTACTCGGACCTCCAAAGAAGGCTTAAACTTTGACTCAAAGGCAAAATACAGATTGCTCAGCTATAAGAAGAAAATTTGGACTGCTGACGACTATTTACCCTCCTAGGGTTATGTTACAGAATTTTCTTGAAATGGCGAGTGAGGAAACTAACTCAATTTGTAACACTAGATCATAATGAATGCGTAAAAAAAAAAAAAAAAGTCTTTTAGTGCATCTAATCTGAGATTTTTCAGAACACTTAATTGTAGAAAAGGCAATGCTTAAGAACAAAAGTTGGCAGCTTTTGCAATGATGGAAGAGTGCCAGAATCCAAATGATGCAATATCTGTATGGTGTTTTCCAGGCACTCAGATCCTTGAACTGGTCACATTTCTGACCCACGTGTGTGCACCCACACACAACATGCATGCTTCAGAGTTGGATTGCTTGCTTTCCAGAATAGCCTGTTCTTGTGTAATACCCTCTATCTGAACATCACAGCACTTTTCTGATGCTTCACTCGATTGGAAACAGTATTTCTTTGCATTTAATTTAGTATAGAAAATATATGATTTTACATGTGGAGATGGCATTTTTTTTTTTCTAAAGACACCGGAAAAACCTGTCAACTAAAGAAACTTAGGTGCCTTCTTTCTATTGTCCTGAAACATAAACTGAGTGTATATTGTATGGAGAACGTAAAAGGCCTATGAATCATATATTGAAATATATGATCAATGACAATCTGATGCATCTTAAGTAGTCGTTAGGTATACTCCTAAATTTTACGATTCTTACTATAGGTGATTTACCTGGTACGTTGTATTTGCCTTACTGGTGGAGAAACTTGAAACAGCAGCTTGTTGATGAGTATGGATTTATGGGAAGCTCCTGAGCAGGCAGGGGCTTTACATAGTTCAGAGGTGGTGGTCTGGTGTGACCAGGAGGGTGTTACGGGGCTCTTAAAAAGTATCGGGAAGACCTTACTGATTCCTGTTAGCTAGAGGTCCATTCCATAATGCTGGGCTTCAAAGTTAAGGAAAATGAAATTGAAAACAATATCCTATTTTTAAAATGTCTGGAAAAAAGCTCACTTTTGTGCTGTAACTTGAACTGTCCAAGTTCCACAGACTTGGGTTTGCTACTGGGATGTCATATTGGTAGGACATGTTCTGCTAGACAAGTGGCTGTATTGACCAGGAAAATTTATCTATGATTTAATAGTTTGATATGCTAGGATCAAGCAATTTTGTTGTAAGCTTCAGTGAGCAGTGGATCAGCCAGTACTGAAGAAGTCACCTACCCTGTCCAGAAGAAGTTGCAGAACAAATTGCTGGGGCAACAGGTACCCCAAGGAGAAATGCTTGGCTGAGTTGTATCTGTGGAGAGAGATTTAGCCCAGGAGACGGCAGTGAATTCAGTCAGGCTTATTGAAATGGTCAGAGAGACTGACTATGGGAAGACAGAAGTATTCATATCTGGGAGAATACGAATTTATTTACTTATTTATTTTGGGGATGACAAAACAGTGCCTGAAAAACTAGAAGCTTTTCTGCAAGGAAGAAAAATATTCAGATTACTAGTCTAGGCTTTTCATTGCTATATTCCTGTGCTATTTGGTACACCTTTCTACATTGTCTGTGGGTCACAGTCCGGTAATCTCCAGTCTTTGAGATGATAAATAGGAAATCTTGAAAAAGAACACTTTCTCTGAGGAACTTAATTGGAGAGGGGGCTTCTGATTGCGGCCGGGGTTAGGCTGTTGAGCTATGTGGCATACCTTATCAGAAGTCAATGTCGGTTGCACCATCTCTGAACCACATATTGCTCAGCCTGTAAAAATGTTTTTAGTCACCTGTTTACGCTGCTACATTCGTACTCCTGCTTGCTTGGCACACCTGAAGGGATGGTGTGATAGTAGGGAGCAGGGGAACGGTTGGGCCACTGCTGCTCATCAGCCTAAAGTTAGGACCCAGTTCTTCTCACTACCTGTTTATGTGGGGTGGAAAAAAAAAAAGTGTGTGTATGTATCTACAGCTCCATGAAATACCATATTAGTATCCAAGCGTTGTAAAGCCTTAATTATTTTTGCCTCTTAACGGTGCAAAATAGTACTGGATCTGAAGCATGCAAAGTTTGCTCAAGGCTGCTCGGGAAACTGGCTGCTGAACTCTGATCATGAGTCGTGATTCTGTCCTTACTCAGCAATTCCCATCAGCATTGTTTCTTCTGTTCAGGGAAAAGCAGAACCCTTCACTCTCTGCAATGATCATACAGTGTCCTGGTTAAACGTGATCTGACTTTCATAGCCTAATTGTTCCTGTAACGTGCCCATGATTTTTGCTTTATAGCAGCTTTACGAAGCTGGCAGCTGCCATGTTCCTTATGGGAGAAGCACAAGTGTTAGAGAACACGAGGGTGCTGGAGTGCCCCTTTTCCATTGCTGAGTCTTAACCTGGCATGGGGCATGTGAGTGACGATTTGTGCCTTTTGTTTCCAGCCAACAGTTATAAGGAGAGCTGGGTTTTTTTGGGGTTGTTTTTTTTTTTTTTAACGGGTGTCTGGGTATTGGTAAAATAGTTAACGAAGGGGTGTGGGGGGGGCGTTCCCGGGCTCTTTGTGGGGTTTTTGATGTATGCCATGAGTGTCTTGGTATTGGGCACTGTGTGCATTACTCATCTCGTGAGATCTGCTCAGTCCTTTATTTCTGTGTGATTCATTGCAAGATTTTTAGTTACTCTTGTGGCACAACTTGTTAACTTTCAGTTGACAATGGTAAATCAATGATAAATCTTCCACTTAAATTGCTGGAAAAGATGGTATTTTGCTCAGAGGATAACCAAAGCTGAACCCAGTGTTTGAAGCAGATTTTGTAGTAGTGATTTACTGGTTCAGAAGCCAGTATGCTGGTTTCTGAATAAGTAAATTTTATACGTTTAATGATATTATCTGTCAATTTTTTTTATTGCTGTGTTTGTGGTCTAAAACTTGTCTGACTGCAGCCTGAGTGTTTTCCCAATGATCTGGCAATTCAGTCTGTCAGCATTTAGCATGAGTAACTGGGCACACCTTTTGTCTGTGTTTTGCTGTTATAACAATCCAGAAGGCGACAGTTTCTCCTGCACCCATCTGGATCTCATAACCTGAAATGTTGTGGTAATAATGAAAATGCTGTACTCACCCTCAAAGTTCTGCTGCTCCTTCTGAAATATTACAGTTATTTATGCCAGAATAAAATGATAGGCTAAATATCCTAGTTGCTTCCTTATGATAATTAGCTCCAATCCTAAAACTGATCCTGTGCACCTGTGGGTCTGATAGCTGGGTAACACTTTACTGTAAGGAACAGTTACCCAATTTGATCTTCCAGTTATTGTTGCTTAACCTGCTCATATTTCGTAACAAGTCCTCTTGCTTAAATTGATACAGCTTGTTAAAAGCTTTGTAAAAAAAAAAAAAAAATGCAATGAATGTGTATTTACTGGGTTGTATTATCTATTGTGTAATCTATTTTTAGAAATTGAGAGGCAATTTTTTATTCACACGGGGTTACAGCAAAAGCACTGTGCAGCTGGTTTGCCTGCTACTGAGGGAAGGCTCGCTGAAGCAGTAATTCTCTCGAGGTCCTTGGCATGAATAGGCATCGCAGCAGTAATTTTTCTTTTCTCAAGAACTACTTTAATTGCTACAGCTTCAGAACCTATCATTGTCAGGAGCTGACACGAACATACTTTTTGTACAGAAGCAGCAGAATGCTCCACAGTGCCTGTAACAGTGTTTTGGCATATCCATAACCTCATTTTGTTGTTATCATTCCTGCTTTCTGTGACCTATTGATCCCCACACAAAGGAGTGGGGAAAGGTAGTCTTTTTGTGTATTTGGGAGGGAGGATGCTGCGAAACAACTTTATTTATACAGAAGCACTTTGCAGCTTTTGAAATGCATCTGAATGATGTAGTGCTTCATAAACCCTTTTTAACTCCATTTCCACCATTTTCCTGTTTTGTTTTGAAGAGCGTGTATGTTTTCTAGCTGATCGTTGTACAGATCAGCAAATCTTCAGTGCATGCTCTGAAAGCTTGGATTTTCTTTGGATGGATTTTCGTTATGGCCCTATTGCCGTTCTTTACAATCTAAAGAAAGCCTGCATTCATAAGGCTTACTGCATCTGCAAAGGATGAAGAATAAGTAGGAATGATGAACTCCAGTGGTCATGAATGGACGGATTGTCCCAGGCATTTGTTCAGTTCTCAGTATATTGTGAAGTATTTGGGCTGGCAAAAAATGTTAGCTTTGGGTAATGTACTCGTTTTATTAAAAGCACAGGAGAGTACTCAGAGTGTATTCCAAGACAGCATGTGATGTACTCGTGTATCTCTTGTCTTAAGCGTGATTGATTTGTTTATTTCTCACTAAAAGCTTGTAACTTTAGATTTTAATTCTACTTTCCATCGCTAGCTGTAGCTGTGCTTGTCTTATGAGACAAGTCTTATCAAAAAGGTGCTTGCCATTCGAACTGGAATGCTGCGTTGCGTTATGCCAGGAGCACTGAAGAAGGAAGACCTTGCTGTACTGGCTGAAAATCAGAGTTGATTCTGGAGTCTGAAATGTTCCCTGTGATCACAAATATAGATAGTACTGTGACTAAGAGTTGTGTGCATTCAGATCCGACTTTGTCCTTGTGGTGGGTGGTAGTAAATGCAAGCTTTTTACCGTGGTGTTCTGATAAAGCATTTTAGCACTTCTATCCTCAGTGATACTAGTCTTTTCTAAATACAGTGTTAATCAAGAGTAAACGGGCAGTTGCTGTACTCTTGTGTAGCATGCAGCACTTTGCAATGCTGTAGTACCAGAGCAACTAAATAACATCTCACATTACCGGTTTGCTCTCAAGAGAACACTTGGGTTCATCTACGACCAACACTTTAGGCAGACAAAACATTAGAAAGCTAGTACAATGTACAAAATAAAGAATTAGAATGAAATCGTTTGGTAAAGCGTTTTGCAGGGTATGGGTACCCAGTGTGCCTGGCGCTGACTGTGCAGATCAGAACAAATCTGTGTCTCTTCAGACTGACTGGGGCTCCAAATTCCATTGGCACTAGTGGGTTTAGCAACTGCACAACCCAAATATAACATCTGTTAATATTGTATAAAAATACAACACTCATGTGTTATTTATTGCACACTATTAATATTCTGGTCTGAAGAAGGTTTCTCGCCTTTTGAGTTTTCACTATGGAATCTGTTGTTGGTTGAGTCAACAAGGAAAACCTGGGAACTTTCATACAGCTACTGAAGTGGCAAATGTTAGTGGTGCTTTTTGAAGACATCTATAGTTAGAGAGAACCTTTCCTGAACAGTATTTTGCTAGTGACAGTTGTTACTAACTACAAGTCTTGCATAAAGAGCCTTTGAATAGCAAACTAAGAGGTTGAAAATAGTAGTTATTTGAGATATATATGTATGTGTGTGTGTGTATATGTATTTGGAGGGAGGGAAGCAATGGGGAGGAGATCTTCCCTTGATGAAGACATAGTGCTATATAAGCCATCTAGGTGCATATTTTGAATATTATTCAGATTTTCAGTTAAATAATTTTGCATGCAGTTGCTATCTTTAGGATCTTTGCTTGTAGCAGTCTTGAACAGAGCAATGTGATTGTTTGCAGATCTCCGCTAAGGTATGCTTGTTCCCTGGCTCGACAGGAATTGGTGTGACTGCGTTCCCTGACATCAGGACATCTGTGACTATTGCTGATAGAAGTTGCTAATTGAATATTTGCACTTCTGTAGGCATCAGTTGCCCAGCTGTTATCTGTCAGGCTGGATTTACGCTGCTATAGTCATGTCACAGATAGAGTTGTTTTTTTTTTTTTTCATTTTCCTATTTGATAATTTTGATGGGTTGTGCTGAAGGAACTGGCCTGTATAGCACACTTGTATGAACCAGCTTCCACACTACTTCTGGCACAGAAAATCCAATAACAATGTCCACTATTACTATATCCCATGGTCATGTGGACTCCTAGGACACTTCACCAGGTCTTTTGGAAACTGCAAAAGCAATGACTGTCACACTCTGAAAGTGTACTAGACCAACCTGTGCTCAGCTTGTGTCCAGTCTAAGAAAATGCATCATCATCTGTGTGTCAGTGTACCTGACCCATGCTTCAGCTTTAGCTGCATAGCTGAACTTGTACTTTACCCTGGGCTCAAGGACACTGTGTTTCTAGTGACGATGAAGGTAAATTCCTAGATATTGTTGGAGGCAGAGGGTGTCCAAAACAGCAAATGACCTTGTACTGTTGATTTGAAAGGTCTGCTTTACTCAGTGTCGACTCCTCTTAGCTCCTAGAAGAGAGTTTGCATGTAGTATATGGAGCTGTTATTGTGTAACAGAAGGAAGTTTTCTTCTTTCCTTCTCCTGTTCTTTCAGAATATGATTGTTACTCTCTGGGGGTTCACACAACCATTAAATCCCATGATGTGTTTGCAGGGGAGTGCTATTACTCCATCTTGCAGGTAAGGAGTTGTGGCAAGGACAAGATCAAAAGCATTCACTGAATCTCTTTTAGTTGTCCCTTTTTGATGCCTGCAATTGGGGTTTTTTCTTCTCTTTATGTGGATTTTTCTTCTCTTTATGCTGCCAGATATGCTCTTGCATATCAGTGAAGCTTGGACAG
The DNA here is from genome assembly GCA_008658365.1 of Alca torda. Lineage (NCBI taxonomy): Eukaryota > Metazoa > Chordata > Aves > Charadriiformes > Alcidae > Alca > Alca torda. Next base: position 142,255,302 of record CM018076.1, read on the forward strand.
TGCAGTACTCTTGCAGACCAGACTTCTACATACTTGTTCAATAATGCCAAGTCATGACCCCTTGTGAAAAATGGCTTGTGGTTGTTTGCACCACCCAGAAGCTCTTATAGGCTTAAGCCTGGAATCCAGCCCTGCAGACAGCATGGCTTCGCTTTAAGGCTTTGTCACTCTTGGAAGAGACCCACCTTGCTGATATCATTTCCAAATTTTAACAAACCGACATGGTCCTAGTGCACAGCAGCCTCCTGTGAGTTGTAACAAGTCCAATCTTAGAGTAAATCCAAGATGTGTGTTGGAATGAGGCTGGATTTCATATTTGAGCTGTCTAATCCTGTGCAATGTTCTCATGTTCTGCCTGCTGATTGCTGAGAACAGAGAGCAATTTTTTAAAACAAACTGAAGTGAAGTTTATTGTGTGGCATATGTAGAGTGGGAGAAGTCAGTTTGCTTTAGAAAATTGTGTTCTGCACAAAAAACATGCTATTGGAGTTAAGATAAAGTAACAGTAGCAGTGATGGAGGGAAGACACAAGTCGGGGGATACAGCTCCGTGTAGTTTTGGTTACAGCTTCTTTGTACTTTGCTCTTGATGAGCATTTTTGTCTTCGCTTCTACAACCTGTCATCAGCCTTCTTCCTCCCTCTCTGAGCTATGTGGTGACCTTACATGGTGCCCTCCCTGCTCCAGCATCTGTGGGTTTTCTGGTGTCCTGTGAGTTTGGGCTGTAGTTTTGATCAAGGTAAATGTGGAAGCCTAGGTAGATACCCAGAACTGTTTCTAATCTTTCATAACCAATGGCAGAACTGTGATGGATGCCTCTTTGGAGGTACTCATAAGCTAATTTGGACTTTTCTTTCTAGTGTAGTAGGTGATTGTCTTAACAGCTGCAATACAGAGTCTTTTCTCACTATTGTAACTTTCCTTTTCAGAACTCTTGACTTTCCTTTTTGAATCCCCTTTCAAAAAACTTTTATGGAGGTCTTCAGTTAATCTTTTACAGCAAATGTATTTTAAAGCACAGGCATTAATAAGGATAGGACTTAAGCCCAGAAAAATAACTTGTACGTATTTCATTTGACAGAATTTGCCTTGCTTTTATGAGACATTTCCTCAGAAACTGGAACTGTGAAGTGTTCTGACAAAAATATTTCCTGCTCCTTGTCTGTAAAAAATCAAGTTACTCTCATGCAAGCACGCCTTTTGCTAAATCTGCAGCAACATTAGGTGAGGATACCATAGAGACCACTCAGTCTGTCAGTGTTGGATTGCAAAGTCTTGAATCTTGTTGACATCTCTGCAATTTGTCTGGCCTTAATATTTAATAAACCTGATACCGTGCGATTTCTGAACTGAGAGCAGGTCTTTTAAAAACCGCCTTGTGCCTTTGGTGTGGTTCTCGCCAGCTCTTTGAATTCAGAGGTGTGCTTGCAATGCCATGTCTGGAGGGTAAAGCAATAATCATCAATTTTATGGCTCCTGTTGCATTAAACTTTTAAGCAGTTTGCAGAAAGAATACTTTATATAGCACAGCGGGACTTTGGTTTTGCTCCTGATCAGTGGGAACTACTGAAAGTCTCAGGTTGCCTTTTCGGGAGGGTGAGTATTAAGAATATTAAGAAGTGACTCAATAGAGGCTGCTTGTCCATGCAGCACTACAGCCTGCGTGTTCTGGTTCTCTGCTTGATGTAGAGTGGCTCACTGGGACCTAGACTTTCCCAGAGGGAGCTGGTTGTTGAATGTGCAGGAGATGCATGAGAGGTGCAACCTGCACCTGTCAGTGAAATGGCAACAGAACTGTGGGTAAAGGTCTGCTGATGTGCTAGAAAAGAGTAGATGGGGCTGCTCCATGAAGACAAACTGGGTGTGGTTGTTTTTTTTTTTTTTGTCCCCTGCCAAAAGCCGTGGGGAACCTCAGGGCAATACAGTCTGAGTAAACTGGTTTAGGCAGCGTCTGCAAATGTAAAGGTTCTTTCATTTCTACACTTCTGATTTGAGCTCTGGTTTTGTCTTTGGATACACAGGAGTCAATTTTCAGGATTGCTAGCTGTCTGCAAGTTCCCACCATTTGGACTTATTTATGGTAGTGGAAAGTTTTCATTCTCTGCACCTTATATCCCAAATTTGCTGCTGTTGAAACAGCTGTCTTTTCTGGGTTTGGGGCAGCCTAAGCAAAGAATCTGACTTCCTCCTTTCTGCAAACCCTTAGCCAGTAGAAAGTCATGCAGAAATTACAAAAGTTACTTGTCATTACATTGGCATATTTTGCCAAGGAAATCCATGATAAACATGATAACACTTTGAATTATTTTTGTGTAAGAAGCTGCATAGCTGAAATTGAAAAGCACTGCTCTGAGTTATGTGGTTTGGGACTTTGCTAGAACTCCTCCAAAAAACTCTTCAGTTTTTAAACCCACAGAGGTGGCTTTTTTTTGGGTTTCAAAAGTGGTTTTAGCAAGTAACTTTGAGCTCACATTTAAAGGAGAAAACCTTTTTTTTTTTCTTTCTCTTTTTCCCCTGGAGGCTTGAGACAAACTGATTTTCTTTTTCTCTTTAGTTATGTATGCCAGTTGCAAATGCTTTGTAAGAACATCTCACTTGTCTCCTAATGTGTCTTTAGATTTTGAACTTGAGCTTGAACTTTAGTATTAGATTTGTTTGTCAGACTTAAGTCAGTGCTTATACTTCAACACTGTAATTTGTTTTGTTTGCAGTTAATTACTGTTCTCTGGTTGGTTTGGTCTTCTTTCTTGAGGAACAACCTGAAAGATAAATGTGTGTGAGCTCTTGCAAACTGCTAATGGCTTTTAAAAGGCAAATCATTAAATCATAACTCTCTTCAAGTGCACCAGGGACTTTCAGTGTCTGCAAAAAACTAACTTAATTTTTAGCACTTCTGTGGCTTTTATTAACATGAGTTGCACAAAGGAGATCCAGTGTCTGTCTATGGGGTGTAAATGAACTCAACTCTAATAGTTTGAGACACACTAAGACGTAGCTTCTGGGATATGGGAAGTATCATGTTTGGCTGAAAATGCTCTGTTGGGCTGGAAGCTTCAAGCAATGGGTTTAAAGGAAAAGTTATTTATCTTCTAGCTTGGAGCAGTAATGGGAGGAACAGGCAAGCCTAGGCTCTGACTAGTTTCTCTTCTTAGCTTGTAAGTGTACTAGTGTAACTTTTAAAAATATAAAGCTTGTTGTAAAGACTTGCGTGTTCTCTGAGGGTAGCTCTCTTGATGAGCGATGCTGACAGATGTAGATTGTCTCAGCCCTTAAGTGCAGGGTGGTGTAACCTGTTATCTGCACAAACCAACATTTTTGGGTTTTTGTGTTAGTTTAAACTATTTATCTGATACCAGAGCCCTAACAGCCCCATCACTATTAAATGAGGTACTTTTGTGGTTTAGGATGGCAGTTGAAAGCTAGACAAACTGCATTATATCATATTGCATGCTGTTGTCACTGGCACTTGTATTATTCTGTTAAGCATTTTCTTTGTCTAAGTAAAAAGTATCTTTGGAGAAGTGAAAGTGAAGTGAAGCCATAATTAGCTGATGCTGTATTCCGCTTGAAAAAATCTAAATGAAAAAGTAAAACGAAAAGGCCATGAAGGTTACATCTGAGCAGTAGTGTAGCTGATTACTTAAACTCATGTATGCAAAAATGGTAAAGGATGTGCATGGTGAGCAGCAGTGCTTGGTTTCATGGCCTGCTTAATCTCTGTGCTACCTCGCGTGTGTGGGTGTCCGTCCCCTGTCCTCTAGTTTAATGGAAATTGGGAGTAGTTCAAGTTTCTGATGGCAAATGTGTAAGTTCCCAGGTTTTTATACATACCATGTGCAGTTAACTCTTTTAAAAGCACGTTGACTTAAGCAGTTTTCTAACTGAACTAGTTACACATAGTTAACCCCTTGTATAGTTAGACATGGTTAACCCCTTGTTATTGATAAAAATCATGTCATGAGAAACTACTAAGAAAGTTTATAGGGTATTTTGGTGATGCTTCTCTGAAGCAGCCCTGATAGCGCATTAGTGTGAAGAGAGTGAAACAGAGTCCTTTTTTGACTTGGTATCTTCCTGAACGGGTACCTATCCACCTTGGGTGCAAGAATTGCTTTATAGTGATTATTTTGTATATGTCCAAACCCAAGATTTTAGTGTGGGGCTGGGAGTTGTTGTGGGAAAACCTGCTGGTTCAAGCTGAGAATTTCTTATGCTTGTTCTTGAGGCTGTATTTGTTTGAAAGAGTATGCAGGGGAGAGGAATGAATGGCCAAAAGACAGCGTAAATAAATAGTTTTATGCACTTAAAATGGCTAGGATAAGAGCAAGCTCATGGGGCGCACAGTGGGTTCCACTCATGTAAGTGAGATCAGCCTTTGGAAGGATGTTTTACTCCTTGCCTTTTTCTGTTCTGCCAAGGGGCCTTGCACCAAGCCTCTGTGGTGTCAGTGGGTCAGGCTTTTCCACATCGCGGAGACTGGCTGCTCTTTAACAAATCTGATGTTACTAGCACTCAGCTGGCACCTTTGGACTACGAGGGGACATGAAATCATAGGTTCCCAACCATGTCAGTGCCACTAGCGAGACATGCTGGGGTTAGAGTTGTGGTGGGGTGCAGAGGAGAGCTGAAGCAGATATGATTGCTTGGGCATCATGCTGGCACTACTGATGCTAAAGAGGCTGGAAGAGATGGCAAAAACACCAGGCCAGAGCAGCACGCAAGATCTGTCAGGAGCAGACAAGAAGGCATTAGTCTGCAGTGAGGGGAGAGCAAGAAGGTGATGACTGGGAACTGTAGGGTGAGTAAAGCTTGTACTGCTTTAAGAGGGAAGGAGGAGGAGGGTGGTAGCAGGCTGCATAGGAGGTTGGGAATTGCAGCTGTGGGACCTGGACAATGTGCTGCTTGTGAGGAGGCTGAGATTTTGGCTGGCTTTTCCTGTTGCAGCTTGAAGTCCAGTCTGTCTTCTTCCTCTCTGGCTCATGGGAATCAGTCAGGAAGATATAAGTGTCATAAAACTGCTCATGCGCCCCAGGCTGTGGCAGCAGTCACTTGCCTGGCTTCTGCAGTTAGTACTAAGAAAACTGCTTAAATTTTACACTATATATGAAAGCAGAAAAAGCAGTCTTGAGCAAGTAATTGTCAATTTCTTTGATCCTCTGTTCAGCTGCCCGTAACGTCCTAGAAGAGTATTTCCTGGCTCTTTTTGGTTCCTAGCATGTGAAGCGGGGTGGATGTCAGAGTAGTTGAGTCAGTGGGCTGAGCAGCTGTAGAGAGGCCTTGAGAATTGTGGTGTTTTTGTGGCAAGGCCATGGCCACCGAAGTGCCCGTGCTCAGAGCAGACACACAGAAAGGCAAAACAGAGGGAATGCGGCTTCTCAGCTCTGCTTTGGGAGACGTCTGTAAGCAGCAGGTTGCCCCTGTGAGATGGGATAGGTCTTCTGTGGAGCCTGTGTGTGCTTTGGATGTTGCAATAAACAAGAATTCTGTGGTCAAACTTAATGATCACAGAAAGCCAGAGTTATTATCTTGCCACTATTTCTGTCTTTTGTGTTGGTGCATTTCCTTGTAAGCCACAAACCATGTTGTTTACAAGTGTTGGTTGGTCTTCTGCCCACAGCTAGACTGTGGGCCTTGCTTCAGCAAAAAAAGATTTCCTTGAAAATTCAGTCAACTGGAAATCTTTGCCTGTCTGTACAGGTAGGAGGTTGTGGTGTTAGTGAATAGATGGGGATTGGTGCTAAAAGACCTTTGGGAAGAGAGAAGTACCTTTCTGATGTATATTTTAGTTCATTCCCCTTGCTCAAACTTCTGCCGGTTCTTTTCTTGCTAACTCTTTGCTTGGGCCCCTGTCCTAATCGGAAGCTCCCAGAAAGGTTTTTTATTTAGGATCAAGGCCTCCGCATACATCCATCACTTTAAATATACCTCAATTGAGCGAAAGCCTGAGGCTGGGATGCAGAACTCCTCATAGCAAGAGAACAGGCTTATCTATAGTTAACAGCTCTCCTTGTAGCTATTGTGGGGTCTTTGAACCCAAAGCTGCGCGGAGATGGATGTGTTTCCTGCCCCTTCCCCCTTCATCCTCTCCTTATGTCAAACCTTCAAAATTAAATGACAGTGTCAGCAAAGAGATTGCTGCTGCTTAATGAGCTTCAATTTGGATGCAGATTGAAGTCTGACTCCTTGCAATGACAGATTAATAACTCCTTCTGCTGAAGCTTTACCGCACATTTTGGGGGGCGGGGCACGGCAGGCAAAGAGAATAATTCTTGGCTGGGCTTTTTTCTTTTAAACTGGGAAGCTTCATTTCATGCTACTGCCTGAGCTAGGTGATGTTACTGCAAAGCTTTTTGTAACAAGAAGCTTGGTATTATTTTTTGGACTCTGAGGAACTTGTGGCCTCCTGTTTGAGATACGCCAAGCATTTCTAGAATGCATACGCAAATGGAGAGAAAAGCAGTAGCGAAACACTACAATTAAATAGGAAGTTTTCTGTTATATACACAATAGAGCTGCTGCTGCTCCTGTCGTTTGTTCTTCTCGGGTGTGTGTCAGTGTGGTCACCAATGTGCCTGGGGGAAAGAATGTCAGTGTTTGGGGTTTTTTCCTCATCTGGCTTAGAAGTCTGTTTAGAAAGAAATGCTTCACCTCTGCTCCTGCCACAGGGGACTGGGATCAGTTGCAGTTGGTGGCCTGTCAGGGAGTCCCTTCTGAATGGGGTAAGGAGAAGGAGCCAGAGTGGGGCAGAGGTTGGTAGTGTCTTTGTGTTTGCCCACTGCTGCTCATGCCTCTAGGAATGTGTGTGGCATTAGTATATGTATGGCTTTCACTGTTTTGGGTGTTATAGCTAAGGAGGGATACTTATATTTTTTGGAAAGTATAAAGAATCTTTTAAAATGTTATTTATAAAATATTTAACAGCAAATGCTCTGTTAAATCTGTGTTGCATGAAACAATGGTTATGTGGTAAATGAACTTGAAAACACGTGAGCAAGGACAGTTGAGATTAGTTGTGGACTCTGAGCTTCTTTATAAGCTCTGACAAATACCTGTGCCTTTTATAACTGTAGCATCTGATTTCCAAGTTGAGAGTGTCTCTTTAAATTGTCTTCTGTGGCTTGTTTTGAGCTCTTCCACTGAGTCATTGCTAAAGTTGGGAATTGGGTATGGAGCCTTGACTCGCAGTCCTGTGCTTGGATCAGAGGCCACATGCTCTTACCGCAGGGCAGCAGTTTCTTCCAGGGCTGAGCCTTCAGTTTAGGCTGTTCAATATATGATTTGGGGTTTTAGTTTTGTTTTGTATTGTTTTTTTTAACTCTCTCTTTTCTGGATTTTTAGATTCTAGGGGAGAATACAGGGAGCAATTTTTCTCACTGGTTATCATTTTGCCACACTTCTTATGATCCTGTTTCTGTGGTTCCCATCTTATTTGGAACAAACTATTTTTTCTGGAGTTGTAACTCTCCTGTGCAAATGTGAAGCTATATGTAAAACTTAATAATTCTTCAGAAATTAACTATTGAAATTCCAAAGCAGTCTTCTGTTTAAATCTCTCAATAAGTGGATTTTTAAATTACTTTTTTTCTGCCTTAAACCTGTTCTTGAACGCCACCATCAGTAAGAACACGCGTTACAGAATAAAGCATATCTGCCTGCTTCTGTAGTTCATAATTTTTTTTACCATTTCGCTGTACATATGAGTATGCAGATTACAGTAACATGACATGACCTGCACAAGAACTAGTTCCCCTAGGAAAAAAAACAGAGCAACAGTTAGTCAGAAGGCATTTTTGAGCATCACAGAGACTCTTGCGTTTTTGGAACCCAAGGCTCGCAAGAAGGTGAGGGTGCGAATGGTGCACACATATCTGGCAGCACAGAGCCAGCAAGTTAACTTGACATTTCATTCTGCACAGTGTCCCAATAGCTTTATTTCTGAGTAATCTGTTTATTTAATTTCAAAACTATGCTTAGTTTGGCTTATTTAAAAAGTGAATTACATGCTTATTACAAAGATGCCGTTGATATCATACTGCTATGTTTGCCTACAAGGAAGAATTACCAGATTGTTTACTGTCTTTTAACTTCCTTATCTAAAATAGTCCTAAGGCAATGACAAAGCATGACCTTGAATCTGTTATTCACTGTTTCAGGTTTTGGATGTCCCCAAAATTTCCTTCAGACTTCAAGAAATGGTATCACCTGCCTCCATTCCCTGTTGAAAAAACACCTTTTTTTTTTTTTTCTTTAACTGAAATGGGGTGAGGACTTATTTTATGTTTACACTGCTGAACATAAACTGCCAAAGACAAGGATTAATTTCAAAATGGGCTTTTCATTTTTCAAGTCTTTCATCTTCTGCAGCGAGGTGAAAAGCTGATGAATGCCATGCTGGCAGCATTGCACCATTAAGAAAGCAGCTAATAGATCAGTGATGCTGAGTTGGAGACCCTAATGGGGGTCTGGAGCTCTGCAGTCGCTTGCCTAACCCTTCTTCAAGGGGTTGTATAGTAGTGTTCCTTGCACTCCTGTATGGGACTGCACAGTGAATGCTAAGCAAATGATATACGGAGTGGCTTGCTAGCATTCCTGGAGGTGGTATGTAACGTTTGATCTGATTTATTTTTCTTTTTATGTGTGACATTACCAGCTCATTTCTGGATCAGGAAAAATGCTTGAATTATTTCATAAGAACTACCGAAACTTCCTCAAAAATCACTGTCAAATTTGAAGATGTGTACTGTGAGGTTCAAAGGTTGACCCTGTGTTAGGAAAAATGCTGTGAAATATTAGTCTTTTGCCTTGGAAATACTTTACAGGCCTTTTTTCATCCTTCTTGCCAAGTTTTTCTTCATCTGCGTTTCTTTGTCTTCAAGCTGGTAAAAAGTTCCGTTTGGGAGTAAGGAGGAAAAATCTAGACTTTCAAATGTAAGAAATCCTTTTTGTGTATTCTTTATGTGGCTTTTCAAAAGCAAACAGGTATTTCACTCACCATCACCTTGCACCACGAGGAAGCTGGTGTCCAAGTACCCAAAATACACTATTCTGCCTCTGTGGGCCGCAGTAATGGGAGACAGGCTGTGTGCTGAGGTGAGACTGGATCTTACTGCTGACAGTGCTGCCCAGCTTGACAAATTAAGAAATGGTTTTCTATAGTGTCACTTTCAGAATTTGCTACTTTTTTTCTGTATTTGTTGCATTAGCAGTGGTTGAATGTCTTCTGGTCACTCCCTCCTGCCTGCTTTCCAGAGGGCAAGTTGTGGCCCAGGGCAATGGGCAAGTCAGGGCGGACTGAGGAAGTAAAATTGTCTCCTTCCTGGTCTGCTGGATCACTTTGGATTTTACGATCAGGCTCGTATATTGCCATTTCTTCTCCTCTGATTTAGTCAGCAGTGCAGTCTGTCATTTAAACACCACCAAAAAACCCCAACCAAAGCAACTCCAAAACAATAGAAATCCCCCAGACTGACACAGGAATCAACAAAGTTGCTTTTAAAGAAACCTTTTCAGCATAAAGTAGCTGTCTGAGGGGTCCAAATGTTTGTGGGAAAGAGTATGAATCGCAGAATAATCTAGGCTGAAAAGGACCTCTGGAGGTAGTCTTGCCCAGCTCTCTGCTCCCACAGATTGGGTCACTCGTGGCCATATTCACATGAGTTTTGGCTATATAGAATCATAGAATGGTTTGGGTTGGAAGGGACCTGAAAGATCATCTAGTTCCAAGCCCCCTGCCATGGGCAGGGACACCTCCCACTACACCAGGCTGCTCAAATCCACAACCTCCGTGGGCAACCTGTTCCAGTGTCCCACCACCCTCACAGTAAAGAATTTCTTCCTAATATCTAATCTAAATCTCTCCTCTTTCAGTTTGAAATCATTACCCCTCGTCCTATCATTACACTCCCTGATAAAGAGTCCCTCCCCATCTTTCCTGTAGGGTCCCCCTTAGGTACTAGAAGGCTGCTATAAGGTCTTCTCGGAGCCTTGTCTTCTCCAGGCTGAACAACCCCAACTCTCAGAGCCTGTCCTCATAGCATAGGTGCTCCAGCCCTCTGATCATCTTTGTGGCCTTCCGCTGGACCCATTACAACAGGTCCATGTCCTTATGTCCTTCCTGTGTTGAGGACTCCAGAAGAGCTGGACGCAATACTCCAGGTGGGGTCTCACCAGAGTTGGAGTAGAGGGGCAGAATCACCTCCCTCGACCTGCTGGCCACGCTTCTTTTGATGCAGCCCAGGATGCAGTTGGCTTTCTGGGCTGCAAGTGTACATTGGCAGCTCATGTTGAGCTTCTCATCCACCAGCACCCCCAATATGCAAGGATGGAGATCATACAGCCTTTGTGGACAGTCTGTTCTGGTGCTTAGCCACTTCATTGTTTAAAAACCAAACGCAAACCTTACCTAACTTTTTTTTTTCTTTGCATTGCAACAGGTTTGTTGCCTTTAGTCTTAATCACCATGCACTTTTCCAAAAAGTCTGTCCCTCTTTTCTCTGTCTTCCCAGTAGAGAGCTGCAAACAGCAATAAGATCTCTGCTGAGTCTCCTTCAGGCTGAAGTGTGGTTAATACGAAGTGCAGCGCGTAGGGAAGGACCCTCAGTATTCAGTGCCTGGCTCTTTACCAGGAGCATATGAAAGAAATGGTATCTAATCAGGTTTGAGTTCACCGATTGATCCAGTCCACTGATTCACAGTTTGAATTCACAGCTTGAACTGTGTGTCACGGAGTGTGAATACCTCCGGTTCCTGCTGAGGCTCCCTGAAGCCTCAGGGCTACTTCTTCAACAGAGAATTGGACTGGAAATCACACAGAGCGCGGCTCTGACCAGGGACAGGCACTCACGTGTGCCTCTGTGAATTCATATTCTCACTTCAGTGACTTCTGTGCTCAAACAAAACCAAAAGTAAATATGCCATTTTAAATGGTGTATTGTTAGATTGGTGTTGACTATGTCTGAAGTCCAATGTTTGAAACAAATCACTATTGATAATAAAAGCAAAAAAATATTCCCAGCTTCTTAATGCTTCATTTCCAATAACATGTCCTTTGTGTACCAGCTGTGTGATCAATACTGTACAGGCAAGGTACTGGCAAATACTTTCCTCATTAAAAGTGAGAATGCAAGTCATCCATACAGTATTAATCTTTGAGATTATCCTTCCTGAGAGTCTTTGAGCAGTGACGTAAACTTGCCCTTGCAACACTTACCGCAAACCACAAACTTTGGAACTGTGGCTATTCTCAGATTTGGAAGTATTTGTAGCCCTTTTCTAGTTTGTTTCTCTTGTGACATTCTTGCAGTAAAAGACGGTGCTGGATTAGTGTCTCTAACTCTTTAGTGTATAAAAGACTTGATGTTCATTGGAAAACTGAAAATGGTTTTCATGAAGACTTTAAGTTTTGTTGTTTTTTTTTTTTGAAAAGCATTAATGACTTCAAGATTTCTGCAGCTCACATCTGTCAAACGTGTCCAGCTGACCCATTTCACTTTAACGTTCAAAACTCGTTATTTTGGGACTGTATGATAAATATAGCAGTATACTTGTACCTTTAAGCTGGGGAACTTTCCCCTCTCTTAACTCATCTCTTGGACTACCAAGTGCTTAGTATGTTTTGCTAATGAAGCTGTCCATGGCATTTGTGTGGTTTCCTTAGCCCCTTCTATTTTCACACCTATTTCCTTTCATGACTGAGCCCCATGTAGCTTTAGTCAGTCGACTGCACCCTGCCTTGACCAGCTGCATCTGCTGGCCTCCTGCCTCGACACCAGCCACCCTGGTCCCAGCTGCATCCTGCTGCGAGACAGCCACCTGGCAGCAGGGATCAGATGTTCCTAATCAGTGTGGTGCTCGGTGCAAATGTCATCCAGTTTCATATTTTGTTGGTAGAAGGTGTATGAAAACAGGGTATTTCCCTGTAGCTGTGTTAGCTGGGCCATGGGACACTGAGGGTTAACGGATGTTTCACTTCAAACACTGGCTGTCAATTATGGATATAATTGGCGTATCTTCAAAACTTATTTTAAAATAAATGGTATATTCTACTCTGGGGGGAAAACGGATGAGTGGATTATATGCAGTTGTATGATGCGATCACATTTCGCTCTTTAGGGCATCTTGCTCATGCAATAGCAACAGGGGTTTCCCATCTGCTTTTGCAATGACTTCACTAAAGGACATTCTCCGAGCCTAAGAAGCTATTACGTCTATGGGTGTCCCCCTCTCTATTCTCAGCTTAGCAGTGCAGATCTGGCTTTGTGCCACTGCTATGCATAAGCTCATCTGTACAATTTTCATTCTGGCTTCTGGTTTACTACAGGATTTCTGGCTGATGCTGGTTAGATCAGCTTTTAACACTGACAATCTTCCCGATGTATCCTGCGAGCACGGCTCTGCCTAGGTGTGATGGGTGTGAGAGCAGCAGGAAACTCTGGCTCCTTGCCTGCCTGAGTTGAAGATGTCTCTAGCTGTAACTGGTAGTGCAAGTGGCCCTAACCCGTCACTTTGTGCAAAGCTGCGTTTCTGCCGCATCCGTCATGCGTAGCTGTAAAATGCTGCGGGGTTGTTAGAAGCACGCTTGTATAAACCTCTGTATTTAAACTGTCAGCTCTTGAAATTTCAGGAAGTAGATTTATCTTACTGGGAGCGTTTTTTCCCCTCTGTTCTAGTTGACTATGTACTTTTCTGAATAAAATATGTATTAATCTTCCAGTTAGTTTTTAATGATCTCATTGCTGCTATGTTCTCTTGATCATAGAGAAAGAGGGCCGGAGGCAAGCTGAGCCACCCACTAATGTCATAGCTACTACCTGCCGTACCTTCTCTTGCATTAAAAGTTTTTCCACTCTGAACTCAAAGTGAATGAGGTGTGTTCTTTTGATTGGCTTTTTTGGGGTGCAGTTTGGTTACTCTTTACGCTATGCCATAAAGAGGAGTCTGGGTTGTGTTTTTTTTTTTTGTGGTGTGTCTGTGGTAGGATTTTTTTCTTTGTTATACTTCGTTTATTCTCTGGTTATTACCTGTCAACTTAATTTACCATCTGGGGAAACAGATCTATGGATGCATAGGGTCACAGGGAGCAAAACCGGCATTGACTACTGACTTGTCAGCAAAAAGATCAAACATCCATCTTCATCTCGCAGTTGTCTGGAACGAGGATTAAATCGTAGATCATCCTAAGGCGACAGGGGAGCCTTTAGTTAAGTGGTTATCAATTTGTTTACTTACCAGACCGAAAACACTTTGTTCTTATACGTTCTCTCTGCAGAAGTGGAGTCTTGTTCTTTTTTTTTTTTTTTGTACACTGTAAAAGGAACAGTGCTCAGTAAAAACCTTGTGCTTCTCCAGCCTTCTGGTATGGCCCTTCCATTATGTTACAAATTATGTTTTTGTCATTGTGTTTGATGCATCCCTTGTTGGTAGTGTTTTCTTGTTGGATTTTATCTAGGCTGACTGAGTAATTCTTCTTATATTCCTGAATCTCAGGTCTCTTATGATTGCGTGTTTTTTACCTTATTTTCTTTTTGTGAAATGTGGAAAATGCTTGCAAAAGACTTGTAGCTGGCTTCTTCGTGCATGTCATCCAAATTTTAGTTGCAAAACTTGCAGAGTACGCAGGAGATTGTGCAGCAAGCATTATTTGCTTGCTTAGAATTGCCAGGCAAGAAAGTTGCATCCTTCTTCCAGCTGTAAAACATTATGGCAAACATCACTGTTTCAGCTCCATTATGGTCATATGTTTTCAGCAATCGTTGTTTGCTGGCAATGGTGTATCTACTCAGTACTGTCCTTAGGCAGGAAAATGTATTTTGACGTGTCCTAGTGTTTAGCCTCTTGTGCAACTCGGGATTTACGTGTTAGAGGTGTGAATGAAGGTGAGGAAGACAAAACACGAAATGGAGTATTTTGTTTGTCACTTCAGGCAGATACCAGATTTTATAAACTCATTGGTAGTTTTGATGTGCTCAGGGCCTCTCCTCCTCTGCAGGAAACTGGTGGTAACGATTCACTGCAAAATGTTTATTATGCACATATGCTTGTAAGGCTCGTACGTTACACCTTGGATGTTGTTTGAAACTAGAAAGTGAGGTACAGGAGTAGCAAATCAGCCTCATGGATTTTTAACTCTCTTCCAGGACTCATAGTTGGGGTGATCCTGAGATATGGGACTCCCTCTACCAGCGGCCATGACAAGCCATTCAGCTGCTCGCAGGAGGACAGGCCGTTTACAACCCTGCTGGTCAACGTCAGCGGGAAGTTCTTTGAGTATACGCTCAAAGGGGAAATAAGCCCTGGGAAGATCCACAACGTGGAGCAAAATGACATGTTGCGAAAGGTGAGGGCAGGCCACTTCTTGTGCCTGGCTGAGTGCTTCTCCATTGTCTGTGCTTCCCTCCCTCCCTCCTCTCCCATTTGAATGTCAGGTAGTATCAAGTGTCCGTATTCCTGATAGTAACAGAACTTCAATGCTTAATTCTAAAGCACCTTCTGTATTATATCGCTGCTGGCCAACCCATGCTCTGTTGCATGTATGTACTGCTTTCCCAAATTTGTTTGTGTCTGTTTCTAATTGAAGTTTCATATTTCATTTTTTAGGTAACATTTGACCCAGAAGTTTTTTTCAACATTCTACTGCCTCCTATTATTTTTCATGCTGGTTATAGCCTGAAGAAAGTAAGTGTAATCATTTCTGAGCAGAATAGCCTTTTTTTCTTTTTTTCTCTTTTTTTTTTTATTTTATGTGAGACTGCTGATTTGTTCAGGAGTGCACTCTCCATTTCAAATATATTTTTTAATGTCAGTAAGAAAAATCTCATTTCCTCTATAGATGGTTAGGTCATATTGTTTTAAGAGAAAATACATGTACTTTTTACTATAAACACATTAAGCTCTATTTAATCTTGCTGATTTGTTTTCCTTTGAACTTTGCTAGAGGTTAATGTCAGTTTCATTTAAAGTAGAAGCTATGAATTGTTTTGGTCCTTCTCAACTATCCAAGATACAGTAAATTATGCTGAGAAGTGGACCAAAACCTGAATCCCAGTGGGGATGTCAGCCTGTAAATGGCAGAAGGGCCCAGATTCTGCTCTCGCTTGAAGATACCGTTACTTGATGCAGGTTTTCAGTTTTGCAGCTAACTCCTTAGGTCTCTTATGAAGACATCTGTGTGGAAAGCTTCCTGTCAACAAGCTCAATGTAGGATTTAATACATGATTCAGATGTGGTTTGTCTGATTTACTGAAGTTCGACAGAATTTACATTGGAGTAATGGAAGCATTTCTCTGAAATGGAGCCACGTTTCTGTGTATTAATGCAAGTATAGTATTGCACTGTATGTTTTTGAACAGGTGATATAACTTGTTTTAAATAAGTATATAAACCTCCTTTTCCTATGCAGAGGCACTTTTTCAGGAATTTGGGGTCCATTTTGGCTTACGCATTTTTAGGAACAGCAGTCTCTTGTTTTATTATTGGGTAAGTGAACTCTGATATCAGTTCTTGTCTGTACTAAAGTTTAAATTGATAAAGTGTATGTTGAGTCTTCCAGATTGCCTCAGTTTTGTGATTTGTTTGTTTGAGGACTTTATTTTTTTAGCCTCCAGACAAAATGCAAATGTGGCTTTTCTAAGATTTATCTGACTTCTAAACAATACTGTCCCTTGAAATGATATTGTCAAGTTTGAATCCCTTGACAAGTCCACAGCAGTAAAGAGCGGTGTTGAGTTTTTTGATGTAATGGTCCAATCCAAAGCAAAACCTTGTTAGACTCTTACTGGAATTGACTTTAACTTGAATTGTGGACAATACTTGTAACAGAATTGTAGCTATCAAACTTTGAGCTGTCCCTTTGAGTGCCCACATGTGTGCACATGCTCTCTTTCTCTCTCTGCATATGTTTGTGTATGTATAATTTTGTGTGTTATATGTACACTAACATTTAGTTTGAGATAAGCTAGTCCTATTGGTTTACTTGCATACAATCTCTTATGCTGCTAATATTGCTGTGTTTGGTGTATGGATATTCTGAAATACAGAAATCCCGATTTGCATAGGTGACCTTGGTTTATCTCTCAAAGAATTTCACTAGAGAAATACTTTGAAGGCTATTCTTAGCTCAGAGCTTTTTGCCTATGTACTACATTGCAAGAAGCAATATTGAGGGGAATTTTGAGCAGGAAAATGTTCCCTTTGGTGGAAAAATGAAACAACCTATAGATTCTGTGTACTAGCTGTGCAAACAGTTTTCATGCTTTTATTGCTGGTTTCAAATGATGTGTTCTGGATCGTATATCACTTGACTCAGTTCATAGGGAAAAGGGGAAAACTGATTTTGAGAGCTTAGTGTTAAACCGTGGCAGTGTCCCACAGAGCTGTAGCATAACCAAGCCCACCTGAAATATTGTTGCTTCTGCTTTTCCTTTGCCTGTCTGAAATGCACCATGTTGTTTGACTTAGATTGTTTTATCCTCTTTCTCTTCAGGAATCTCATGTATGGGGTTGTGAAACTAATGAAGTTGGTGGGTCAGCTCTCTGATAAATTCTATTATACAGACTGCCTCCTCTTTGGAGCGATAATATCTGCCACTGATCCAGGTAGCTTGCTTGAACATTTTTTAATAACCTTCTAAAATAATCCTATTGCTAGGATTGTTGGCTGCATAGCACAGAGGTATTAACAGCACTTTCAGTTATGTTATGCTAGTATCTCTGATCCTCTTCTGTGAAATGCATGCAAATTCTGCGTGTTGTGAAAGCTGTTCTCTGTCAGTTTGGTGCTGGTACTGTATGACGTGATGGTCTGTTTGGGGAAAAATGTAATTTTCCTGTTCAAATACTTCAATTTTTTTTCCCCAGTAGTTTTTCTGTTTAGTGTACATCAAGTTTAAGACTGAGAATAGGTGACAGTGAGGTGGATTGAGAGCTGGCTGTGTGACAGAACTCAGAGGGTTGTGATCAGTGGCACAGAGTCTAGTTGGAGGCCTGTAACCAGTGGTGTCCCCCAGGGGTCAATACTCGGTCCAATTTTGTTCAATATATTCATTAATGACCTGGATGAGGGGACAGAGTATATCCTCAGCAAGTTCGCTGATGATACCAAACGAGAGGGGTGGCTGACACTCCAGAGGGCCATGCTGCCATCCAGCGTGATCTGGACAGGCTGGAGAGCTGGGCAGAGAAGAATCTAATGAGGTTCAACAAAAGCAAGTGCAAGGTCCTGCACCTGGGGAGGAAGAATGTCAGGCATCAGTATAGGTTAGGGGTGGACCTGCTGGGAAGTAGTTCTGAGGAGAAGGATCTGGGGGTCTTGGTAGACAGCAAATTATCCATGAGCCAGCAATGTGCCCTTGTCACCAAAAAGGCCAATGGAATCCTGGGCTGCATAGGAAAGAGTGTGGCCAGTAGGTCAAGGGAGGTCATTCTCCCCCTCTACTCAGTGCTGGTGAGGCCACAACTGGAATACTGTGTCCAGTTTTGGGCTCCCCAGTTCAAGAGGGACAGGGAACTGCTGGAGCGAGTCCAGCAAAGGGCAACTAAGATGACTGAGGGATTGGAGCATCTCCCTTATGAGGAAAGGCCGAGAGAGCTGGGCCTCTTTAGCCTGGAGAAGAGAAGGCTGAGGGGAGACCTTATTATGGCATATAAGTATCTAAAGGGTGGGTTGAAGGAGGATGGAGCCAGACTCTTCTCAATGACAGGACGAGGGGCAATGGGCACAAGTTGGAACATAGGAAGTTCCGTTCAAATACACGGAAAAACTTCTTTACGGTGAGGGTGACAGAGCACTGGAACAGGCTGCCCAGGGAGGTTGTGGAGTCTCCTTCTCTGGAGATTTTCAAGACCTGCCTGGATGCAGTCCTGAGTCATGTGCTCCAGGCAATCCTGCTTTAGCAGGAGAGTTGGACTAGATGATCTCTAGAGGTCCCTTCCAACTCTGAAGATTCTGTGATTCTGTGATTGTCTGCATAGCAGGATTTCCTTCTTTAGCTATATCACTTGGGACATTGGATAATTCAAGAGTAATATTTGAGGCTTTTAGGGTCTTTAGTTGTTGAAATTTGTCTTTTATTTTTTTTTTTTCTCCTTTAAATGAACTTCATGTTTTGCAAGTTTAAGCAGAAGAATGCTCTTCTGGCAAAGTAATTTGAGCTTTTGCCAAAATAATCAGGTCATCCTTCAAATTCCAGCAGACTCACATAGGGGTGTCTGCTTGACAGGTCAGTCTAGAGAGCTGGTGTGTGTCAGGGGCCAGGGTAGGGAGTGGTGAAGTATGAAGCTTGACATTTAAAACGGCTAATTTGAGGTGCTCAGTGGTGATTTGTGTGAAAATGGGAAGTAGCTCCTGTGACTGAGCCGAGCTCTGAGCAGCTGGTGGTTGCACGCAATTTACGCAAATAATCACCATGTGATTTACTTCTTTTTTTTGAAGCTCATATATGGGAACATCTTCAAGATCATGGTCTTTCATCTCAGACTGAAGTTTCTTGAAAGGATGGTTATAAATATTTAGCAGTCTTGCACTTTGCAAATTCTGTGCAAATGCACACTCCTGTGGCATAGTCTATGCTTTGGGGAACACTTAAGATTATTAGCAGCATTTACAATGGCTGAAATAATAAAGCTATGTCAACAACCCATACAGTCTTCAGCAGGAGCTGCACAACCTATTGTTGATTATCTTATATGGAACGTGTTCTACAAAAAATATCAGGACTTTGGTACAAGTGCTTTGTTTGCCCCAAGCCCTTTGGTCATGGGGGCTTTCCTATAAACACTATGGAGATGGGAGAACGACACAGCCACTTCCTAATGGAGCTGCCCTAAAACTGATGGTGGAATTACTTACCTATAAGATAAACATGACTAGTCTGTTTCCCAGTTTAATCTTGATCCTGTACTTCAGTTCCTGGGTTTTGTTGCTTTAGGCAAACTGGAAAGTCTGTTCTGTCAGCTCACGCAGTCGTTCCTGAAGTCAGCCAGTGTGGTTTTTCTCTTTTCTTTCTCTAGTTACCGTGCTAGCAATATTTAATGAGCTGCACGCTGATGTCGATCTCTATGCCCTTCTGTTTGGGGAAAGCGTGTTGAATGACGCTGTTGCCATTGTATTATCTTCGTAAGTAATTACCTGAATTTCTACTCTGAAATTACTTAATTGCTTTTGGTATTTGTCTAAAATAAATGGTTTTTTTCTGAGAAATGTTATTTTAAATTTAAATGGCTTGTCTCAAACTGAATTAATAAGCGTTGCAAACATTTGACAAGATCCCTCGTGCGTACATACACCAGAAAGGCAAATTTGCCTTCAGTATGGGATTGACCTCTCTGTTGCTCAGGTGTTGCTGTTATGGAATAAAACTTTTCCAATGCCCCTTCTAACTTCTCATTGTGTTACTCTCTTTCCAGGTCTATAGTTGCCTACCAGCCAACAGGTGAAAATACCCATGCTTTTGATGCAGCAGCGTTTTTCAAGTCTGTTGGTGTTTTCCTGGGAATATTCAGTGGTTCTTTCATGATGGGAGCAGCGACGGGGGTTGTGACAGCTCTGATATCCTTTTTCACGTTTAGCTCTTCCAGACTAGATGTTACATTCGGGTACTAACAGGGCTCACTTCTTTCCAACTATAGCAACGTTGGCACTAGCTTGCTTTAATCTGAGTGTGAAGATGTGGTCAGTATTCCTGTAACCTTTGCCTATAGAAAAGCATATAGGTACACACACAAATCACCTTTTTCCAATATAACTGTGGCCACACTAGAAATTTAGTGATCTTGCTGCGTGTTGCAAGCTAAGGGGAAGCCCTAAATGGTCAACTCCTAATGTTCTGTTTCTTTTTAGGAAATTAAAAAAAAAAAAAAAGTTTTTTATTATTTGGCTTGAAAGACACTTCATATGGTAACTGGTGTTTGATTGTGTTGTCAGAAAAATCACTAATAGTTGTTTCTGACCTACAGGGCTCTTTCTTGGAGTCCTGCATTTAACCTCTGCTGGAACTCTGATGTCATCTGTCTTGGTTAAGACTGTATCTCTACCAGAGTTAACATCATAACATGACCTGGCCTGCTTTCTTGAAGCTTACTGCCACTATTTGATTAGAGCTCTGAGGTGCTCAGCAACGAGCTGTTTTGTTTTAAGCTCAGGTAGTAGACCTTATTAAACCTGACACACTCCAGAAATTGTGGTGCTTCTTCAGGAAAAAAATTCAAATTCTTTGCTTTTAGACTACCTAGTATATTTGTAGACATCCCAAATTGCTTTGATCTGACTAGGTTTCTGAAAACTGATCTAAAAGGGGTAGGATGTACTATTTTATACAGTAGTCATGAACCTGTGATTCTTCGCCTTAAGTAATAATGTCTCAACTGTGTCTTGTTATATACACACCATGCAGATTTGTCTGATATACGTCTGCACAATGGTAACCCTTCAGGTGTAAGGGGAAAATGTGCTGTGATGCTTTAAGGTTTGGTCTTCCAGTTCCACTGTTCTGCGATCGATGTGGCCCAGAACCATGATTCTTCAACTAGTTTTTAGGCTACCAGCCATCCACAGCTCTGATCAAATACTGTTGCTGTGGGGTTTTTGGCTTGCTGGTTGGCTACTAATTACAGCTGAAATGCATTCAGATGCATTTTGTAAAATCATGCTTCTGAAGCAGCAAGTGGTTCTTGCTGTTTCTAATGTTTGCACTCAGGAGGGAGCATGAGGCTGGGAGTAGGAAGGCAGTTTAGAAGACAGCCTCTGTGGGTTATTTGGTGGTGAGTTTTTTGTTGTTTGTTTTCTATTTTTCTTTAAAAAAAAAAACAAAAACAAAAAAAAAACAAAAAAACCAAAAAATCCTTAAATTGTTGCTCTGTTATACAATTTTAACTATTTTCGTTTTTTAAAAACACTTAATGTCATGCAATACTGCAGAAGCAAACTGTAAATTTGCATTTTACTCTTCATAGCTGATTAAAACCCATAACTTACATCATGAATGAAGTAGACTGTTATTCCTGTAGCTGTGAAGTACCTATAACTGTATATATAACCTATAACTGTACCTCTCTACAAGTGAGGGGTTTCATGCAGTCCTGCATAGTCCTTTTGAAAACAAACAGAATACTTGGTTTCCAAATATCATGCAGATAATACACGTGGACTTGTTCTGGCTTTCAGCAAGCTGCCTTGACCTCACTGTCTGTGGTTATTTTTATAACAGTTAAGGTACTCTACCACTTTGCATTTCCTTTCTAAATTGCAGAATCTGCATGGTTGAAATGAAGTGAAGCAGAAGGCCATGCCTAAAGAAAGAAAATTGTCTTTGCCCTAAAGTTAAGAAAACAGAAATATTGATTTAATTTCAATTAACACTTAGTTTAGTCAATTATTATATGAAGTAATAAGACTATTTTCCTTTACCTTTCTCTCGGCCTGCTGCTCTTCCAGAATGACGAGCATAGGTTTACGTTTCAGATTTAATGAAATGTTTTGGTACGGTTACTTACAATAATAGCAAGGGGGATAAAGACTTTGGTTCACAAAGGTGCCAGAAAAGACTGAAAATGGGGAATCTGTTTTGACAGCCTAACTTTAGGGGAACGAGGTTCAATCTCTTCCTCTCCCATGGACAGACAGCGGCTATCCAGTTTCCCAAGGATCCCATGAATGCCTCTTGAGCCAGGCACTGAGATAAACTTGTGGTGGAATTATCTGAGTGCTCTGTGAGATGATAGGTTCTAGTTGCTGCTCTAGTGGATGTTGCTGCTTCAGAAGCACGATGTTACAAAATGGGTCTGTTTAGGAGAGGAAAAAATATAGCTCAATGTGACAGTACATCCTCAAGAGTTTTAGAGAGATGGTTTATACGGAGAAGTGACTGTGTGGAGAATGACAGCTGTTTAAAAAAAATATGCTGAGTCTTATATTTGGTGTAACATCAACTGTCGTGGAG
This sequence comes from Alca torda, assembly GCA_008658365.1. NCBI lineage: Eukaryota > Metazoa > Chordata > Aves > Charadriiformes > Alcidae > Alca > Alca torda. The sequence continues at coordinate 142,277,233 of CM018076.1, forward strand.
ATATATACATATTTTTGTGATGGTTTGGGCTTTGTTTAGAGTGCAGCCTTCTGCCAAAGCAGGGTTGCAGCTGAAGGTGTGGCTGGAGTATGTGTTTCGGTACCCTCACCCTCATCCAAGTTAGCAGAGATTGCCAACAAGAAGTAGGAGTGGGTGGCTAGCTTCAGGATTGCTTCATCCTAACCGGGCTCCCATTGAAACGCTGACAGCTGTTTGCCTCTGTTAGTCACTCGTGGCTTGCTGTGAATGCTGTATTCTGTGATAAAGCCCACAGGAGACTGTTTCCACTGGGTCTTCTTGGCTACCTGACTGCTGCGAGGCCCAGGCCTCCCAGGACCTGTGAACTTCCTTGTGAAATGTGGTGCCTCTCATTGCTTTTAACATCCCTATCCCATATTGAGCCATGACTCCCCAAGCAGCCATGCTGCCATTAGCTCTAGATTGTGTAGTGCTGCAGAGAGCCCAAGGATGCAGCTGTGTTACGCATGGAAAGCAATGGTGGATGATGGTGCAGCCTTGATGTGTCCATTCAGGTACCAATTGCCCTCATATGAGCAGGGGAGAGAACGCTACCACCTTACTGTTTCAAGTGTCCTTGCTGTGCTCTTGCTGTCCTCCCACGTGGATTTCAGAGAAGATTGTGCTAGTTGTCAGCTTTCGGAAAAACCAGGGATCTCTCTACCACCCCTGTTAGCACATGGTTTCTTTCTGTGTTTTCTAGTGGAGTTGTCCATAGCTGTCTGCACCTCAGGTGCAGTGATCTCTTCAGGGTTTACCTGCTGCCAGAGTAGTGATGAGGAAAACAAAAGAGTCTATAAATACATGAACAACTTCTGGTTTTTGTGTATTATGTGAAGAGCCATATTTAACACTACTGATATCTGTTCCACTTCTTCAGTAGCTGTATGAACTGTTAATTCAGTGTGTGTTTGATGTTCCTTAAGTTTTGCTCTCCTAAGATAAGATGAACTTACTTTTTCTTCTCATTGAAAGACTGAGCTGCTCTGCTTCAGTTGGCTTTTACTCTAAAACACGTTAACACAAGGAGAGGAAATATATATTTTTTTGTAGTCGGGTCTTCTGTTGTGCCTCAAAAGTACAGAAGTAGCCACACTTGCTGAAAAAGAGTTGTCAACAAATCTGAGCAAGAAAAATTCTGATAAATCTACTTCATCTTAGCGATGCTGTAGTCAAGAACAGCCCTGTGAATTAAATGTTTCTGAATGTATTTTCTGCTTTATTTAAAGATGTGGGGGACACCACCCCCCACCCAAAACCCCCAAAAATGAAAAAAGCCAAGGCACACAATCTAAAAGGAATGCCTGGTATATACCCCCTCCCTGCTGGCACTTTGCAGGGAAATGTGGCATAGAGTGACATATTACCTCAAAGATGTGGGGCCACAGTTATGCCATGGATATGCAGCAAAAATATCCAAACCTGACTATTGCAAGGGGAGACCTTGATTCTGAAGTCTGGGTTGATGTGATGGAATTAATGCTTTTCAGCACTAAAAGGGTTTTGTTTTCCAATTAGCGTTGGTTGTTAGTGCATAAAAGTGTTTCTCATAAATACTGGGTACAGAGAAGCCAAAGAGTGGTTGTTTTTTTTTTTTTTTTTGATCCCTTAACAAATGACTTAACGTGACGAAGTTTACGAAGTTGCACTGCTTCCCCCTGCTGGAAACGGCTCTCTTCTTCTTGATGTCCTGGAGCACTTTCTTGCTTGCAGAAGCTTGTGGATTTACTGGTGAGTTGTTGGGATTCAAGCATACGGAGACAGAAGTGCTGTGTGTCTTAACAGCCCTTTTTCCACTTTCTAATTGAAACCTTCTAATGAGAAACACAGTGTTGGTGCTTTAAGGTTTTCTGTGTTCTGTACGATGTCGTCAAAGGTGCAGCTCACAGTGTGGCTTCTAAAAGCACTGCTTTGGTTCATACGCCCAAGTACTCCCCGATTCCAACCCAGAATCTAACTCAATTGAAAATAAGGTTCATAAACTCTCAAGGTTAAGGATGATGTGTAAGTTTAATAGAACTTGAGAAGGGTAAATATGTTGAGCTCACACAGTAAACAGGCTGATTTTCACGTGTGATTCTGTTCACAGGCGTGGTGGCTGTCCTCTTCTGTGGAATTACCCAGGCGCATTATACGTACAATAATTTGTCAGTTGAATCAAGAAGTCGCACTAAGCAGGCAAGACTGCCTTTCACCTTTTATATGCTGTATTGCTGTAGTATTCTGTGTACTACTGTTTTTGAAAAGCAACTTTATTGCTTGGCCATTAACATGTGACTGTGTTCTCCCCTAGCTCTTTGAGGTATTGCACTTCCTGGCAGAGAACTTCATATTTTCTTATATGGGTTTGGCGCTGTTTACTTTCCAGAAACACATATTCAGCCCAGTTTTCATCATTGGAGCTTTTGTATCCTTTTTCGCTTTGTGTGAGGTTTCTCTGTCTTATGTGCCTGAAAACTTGTGGTATCTCTTGACTTTACCAAATAGACGATGGGGGCTGACCTAAGTTTCCTTCATGTCTTGCAAGCACAAGAATTTTGAGAACAATCTTTGGTTACCCCTTATGTCAAATCTCTAAGGCCTCTGTACCACACGGTTGTTGACTTTGTGCCTGACCAAGTGTTAGAAGTAATATAATTTTAATAGATAAATGAAAATGCTTTACTGTGTGACTTGTCTAATGACAGCCAGCAGTGCTTGTGTTGCACTTGTATTTAAACTTTGGGGGCCTAGAAAGGATTCATTTTTCTCTTCCCTTCCAATGGTCCATTGAAGAAAACAAACAAACTTCAAGTAAATAAAGAGGATCACGGGCAAACAGAACATCCTTTGAGCAATACCCCAAAGGTAGAGGTCAATTTCTCAGGTGATGGGAGGAGGAAGAAACTGAGCTGTGGTGCAGACCATGACATGAAGGGTACACACTGCTGAAAGGTGCTGGTGTTGGAGGTGGGTATCCAGTTCCCATTGTCCCTGGCTGACTTGGTATCTGGCTCTCGAATTCCTCAGAACTTTTGTAGTAGTCATGCTCCTGTAAACTGGGAATCACTAGATTCCTCTCTGCGCCCCGCACCTGTTGAAATAGCTTATGTACCTATTTCTTCACTATATTCCTGGCTGCTTGAAAGTTCACAGCAATTAAAAGTGTGCATGAAGCAGTGGGAAACTAGTCTTCCAGTCTCGATTTTTCCTCTCCTTGCTGCCGGGGTAGGGCTATCAGCAATGAGACAAAACCCAGTGAAAGGGCATATAAAGGTGGCCTAATCCCGAATGTATTTATCTTCTCTCCTTCTTTCCACTGTTTCCTCTCATCTCTGTACTGCTTCTAGGAATTTATTAAATTTGTCTTTATTTTCCTTTGGCCATTTACTTTTTTTTCTGAAACAGTAATAAATTTTCTCCTATGTCTCCTCACGGCCATTCTTGTGACCTAAAAAATGTTCCAGAGCCCTGCAGCCATCGGATAAAGATGGGAACAGAATAGTTTCATTTGGTATAGTAAGCATCGTAATATTTCATCTTTGCTGTGGCCTTCTGTCCTGTCTCAGGTTATGCTATCTGTCTTGGGTTTTTTTTCAGTATTTATTTTGTTCCTTTCTCTTCCTACCCATCTACCTTTTATTCCATTTTTCATATCTCTTTCTCCCACTGCACTTAACCTCTGTTGCCTCTTGTGTGTTTTTCTACTTTTGTGAGAAGGGCAGCTAGTATTAGCAAATGATCAGTGTCTGGTGGTCTTCTGGTTGTGTTGGTGTTTTATAGGATTTCAGCACATCACTCTAGTTTGTCCCAAAGTGTTCCTTAGTGGAGGGTGTATTCAGCTTTCTGCTTTTTCTTACACTAGAGTAAGGAAGGGAAGGAGCTTACCACCTACTGTCATGAATTTCTGCAATACTCTTTTTACTACTCTTTTTGAACTTCATTCTAGTGCTGACAGGTGTCTTTTGGATTTATCACCTTAGTAACTCTCTACTCTTCAGTGCTTGCCAGCCAGTAGGAGATTTTGCCGTAATGGAGCAGCCAATTGCTGGTCTTATGTTGGTTTTCCTTCTGTACGTAGGACTGCATTTCTGTCTCTGAAACACATAATTGAATGGTGGTGGTGATAGTTGTTTAAAGTGTGAATTTTTAAAGGAAAGTCTTCATTTGTACAACTGATAATTTTAATACTAGGTGTAATTTCACTGTGCATTAAGAAAACTTCGTTAAAACTTGGTTGTATTAGTTTAAATGTGCGTTATGTGCAGTGAGATCTGTATGCACATAACTGATGAAAGTCTGTTTCCTGTAGACAGAGATCACAAGAACACTTGATATCATGATGTAAATCTTTCAGTAAAACAGAAGCTTCATATTAGAGCCAGGTACCCAAGAGTCCATACCTCAGGAAAGTGAAATCCTTAACCCTCAGCTGTGAACAGATTGCAATCTTTTTGGGCAGAGCTGCACACATCTACCCCCTCTCCTTCTTGTTGAATCTGGGCAGGAGGCATAAGATCAGCTGGAACTTTCAGCACATGATGATGTTTTCAGGTAAAAGCGAAAATGTTTAGTAAAACAAAAAAATCCTATTTTAACTCATAAGCAATTCATAGTACTATCTTCTACTTTTATAATCCACATCCCTTCATCCTGAATAGAAGACTTATGATGGCATGCTGCAGCAACCACTGTATCTTTCAACCTTTATGGGAAGTGTGTCGTGTCTGGGAAGAGTGACATCTTGAAATGCCAGCTGCTGGCAGCAAGCAGTCACCTCATGTTGGGAATAGAGTATTTTCATTTGAAGTGCATCTGAAGGGGATGGGGGATTTGGGATATATCTCTTCCAGAAGGTTATTTCTAGCTGAGATGATGCACTCGTGCAGAAGCAGAGATCTGTTGAGAAAATTGAGGTGTATTTATGGGTGCCCTCTCCCACTAAGTTGGAGAAAGCAAGGTATTTGACTTAAACTCCCTTACGATTTCTGTCACACGGATAACTGTTCAAGTTTGTCATTTAAAGCAAATCCTGGAGTGTGTGTCTGGGTCTAAACACAAGCATCCTCAAGAAGTGCCAGGGATGCCTCTGTACACAAGAGAGTGTAAAGAAGAGGGAGCCAGGCTATTTGCAGTGATGCCCATTAACAGGACCAGAGGCAACAGGCACGAACTGGAATACAGGAGGTTCCCTCTAAACATCAGGAAACACTTTTTATTATGTCCAAGCAGTGGCACAGGCTGCCCAGAGAGGTTGCGACACCTCCATCCTTGGAGATATTCAAAAGTTATCTGGTGGTCAGATTCAAAAGTCATACGTGGTCCTAGGCAACCTGCTCCAGGTGACCCTGCTTCAGCAGGAGAGTTGGACCAGATGGCTTCTAGAGGTCCCTTCCTACCTTAACCATCCTGTGTTTCCCCTAATAAAGAAGTCTGCAGATGGCCAAATCCCACGGCTTGTCCTTGCTAGTGGAGTTTCATGAAGGGGGGGGAATATAGTCTGCCTGTGAATATGTTATTAACCAGAATATTTTTGCAGCTGATAACAATTTCATATCAAGAACTCACACTTCAGTTATGGAATCAACTGAAAATCTGTGCGTTTTCATTTGGAACCAGGGAGCTGCTTGATTTTCGTAATATGTTTTGCTGTTGTCCACAACTTGTTTCTGCATTTCTTTCCTGTTAGTTTCTGGAAATATTTACCCACAGAGTCACAGAATGGTTTGGGTTGGAAGGGACCTTAAAGATCATCTCGTTCCAACCCCCCTGGCCTGGGCAGGGACACCTCCCACTAGACCAGGCTGCTCAAAGCCCCCTCCAGCCTGGCCTTCAACACTTACAGGGATGGGGCATTGACAGCTTCCATGGGTAACCTGTTCCAGTGCCTCACCACCCTTACTGTACGCCTACGCCTCTTCTTAGCACTTGTGGATTCTATAAGTTACAGAAAACTACCAGAACAAATGATGTTCTAACTCATCCCAGGGCATAATTTGTCAGGGAAACTGAGGTAATTAAAACTTGGCAGAGCCCAGTGCTTTCTGTCTGTCACTTTGTGCCTGTGTGGCAGGAAGGGAGCGAGGAAAGATGCTGTGTTTATAAACAGGCACAGTTGCACTTCTGAAGCTCTGTTATTTCATTCTTTCGCATAGGTCTCAGGGGAGCCATGGCGTTTGCTCTGGCTATACGAGATACCGCTACTTACTCCCATCAAATGATGTTCTCAACTACTCTCCTCATCGTCTTTTTCACTGTGTGGATTGTCGGTGGAGGTACAACTCCCATGCTCTCATGGCTGAACATCAGGTCAGTATGCAACTGTATGCTGGGGAAACTTCACTTTTCAAGTGACAACTGTGCATATAGGGCATAGTTCTACAGAATTTGTTTGATGCTTGCTAGAGGTGTGCTAGGTATTTAGAACATTATGTTTTTTAGAGGAAGGTGCTAGTGCAGGCTGGTGAAGAACATGTACTGATGCTACTGGGTTTTAACCTAACTAAAGCTTTCTGGTGCTCTGCAAGTAGGTATGTAGGTCCATGTCAGCCCAGTAGGATATGGAATAGTGTTGCCTGATACAGCAGTCCCTGTATTGGAAAGAAAGAATTAATCGATTTAGTCCCATATAAACTTTTCTTCCTATTATAGTAAGACATTTCCCTGTCTTTTGGCTCTTGGTAATGGCCCTGTTTTGTTTTTTTAAGTTAAATGGAGTCTTTAGTGGGTGGTGCTAAACTGAATGCACTTTAAACATCTATCCAAGCAAACCTGATGTCATCTAATCAACTAGATAAAAGGGATCCTCCTAGTCTTCTAGGTGTGTTTCTTCCTGTCTTGAGGAGACCTGTGAAAATGGTAAGTGGCATGATTATAGATGTTTGTCTTTAAATTCTGGTCAATATCTAGTAGTTTTTGGACTGCAAGTACATTCATGTTTGAGGATACTTATCAACAGAAGTGCTAGAGAATCGTGAATCAATCATTGTTAAAGACCACATATGTTGTCATGTTGTGAAAGTTTTGGCAGCGGTGGGGGGCGAAGGTAAATAGAGTGCAATTAAAACAATAGCCACTGTACAAACCCTTCAGTGTGTTTTTCTTATGTAAATTATTTGTGCTCTTTGGCACTTGAAAGCTTACTTTGTCTTACTTTCTAATTGTGCTAACCAGAACTTGTATCCCATTGTCTTGTGATAGGATAGGGAAAAACAATCCTAGGTAAAACCAGTTTCAGTCTCTGGAAGAACTGATCATTCTTAGGGATCTGATGCTGCTTTTAGAGAACTTAAGTGAACTGCTTGTGGCAACAGGTAGCAGGTGCTTTCTAGGTTGGCAATAAAAAATGGATAGAACTCTGAGAAATGCTTGTGAACTTTTCTCATTGAAGGTAGCATGCTTCCAGACAGAGACAGGCATTACAGCAGTGATTCACAGTATCTCAGCTCTGACTAACAGCAAACATTGGGAAATCATGGTTTCCTCTTTTTTTTTTTTTTTGGTGCCAAATTGAATCCATTTCTGTTCTTTAAAACTGTCTTTAAATGCAAGTTCCAGATGTTTGGCTAGCACACCAGAAAGAAGCATCACTTCCATGTAGTCAGGCTCTCTGAAGGTCATGTCCCTAACAACAGGTAATGCAACACCTGGTGTGAAGTCAACAACAAAAACAATTTCCAGTGCAGTTGTGTCACTAATGATTGTCACATATCACTTCATAATGATATTTTTAAGCCCAGCCTGATTGGTTTCTGTTCCCACATGAGAGCTGTGTAATGACTTTAAAAAGGTACCTGGAATAGGTGCCATGTTGCAGCCTTCCATTTGGCACCTCTGACAACAGAAGGAGATTTCTGCCTGATGGCGGTATATAAGGAGCATCTGTACTAATACATCCCTGCAAGCAGAGCAGGCGCGGTGTCTGTGTAACCAGCAGCGTGCATAGACTGTCTGAGGTGCGGGGTACAAGGGAGCGGGAGCTGAGTTCTGGCCAGCAGTACGCAGGTAAGAATGCTGCTTGTGGTCTGCTTGCCATGGCTGGGCAAAGTCTGCCAAGATCTGCCTGCAGCCTCTGCCATTGTGAGGATGTCCCTTGTTCTGATCTCCACTTGAGTGGATTCCAAAGCATCTTCTGAAGCATGGCTGCAACAGGGTCAAGAAAACTGACTCGAACAGCTCTCATCATAGGTGCTGGCATCCTGAGCCTTCTGCCCTGCTGCCTGCACCTCTTTTGTTGAGGGAGCGTAGCTGGGTATTTCCTTCAAACCCTGTCATCCAGCAAGGGACAGGATACACTGCTGAACAACTAAGTGAAGAGGAATTGTGTCCAGCCTGCCGGTATCAGAAGGCAGCTTCTGAGTGCAGTCAACCACTACTTCTGCCACAGGGCTCCTTCAGTTGTCAGAATTAGGACAGGACTGAATTCTAGCATGTGGTCTAGCTCCCGGCCAACTGGAAACTAGTTCTGGCATAGCAGCTTTTTTTTTTCTTTATTCCCCTCATTGAGCCTAGGAAGCAGTTCGCGGAAGCATCCAAGAATATACACTTACTTCTTTAGCAGGACTAGTTTGGTTTAGTAATGAGACTCCATGAGCCTGGTGGTTGAGTTGCTCCTGAAGGGAGAAAGGGCTAACACTGCAACAATTCCAGGCTTGCTGTTTGAGTCAGTTATACTTGAAAAAATCATTAATGGGGCCAACAACACAGAACAGCTGGAAAAGCTGTGATACCATTCCAAGGAGTAGCTGCCAAAAGACAGTTGGCCAAACCGTAGTTTTGAGTGTTTAACTGTAGGTTTTTGGGAGATTTACCCCTCTTTGCAAGTAAGCAGTAATTTTAACTGTCATTTGTTTGGCATGGTTGACAGAAAATAAATGGTTAACTTCCATTTTAAGGGAAGAACATCATGCAAATAAGGGAACTCTACATAGGAAGTGTTCTAGAGAACTGCATGGGTCTGCCCACAGCTGCCTTGGTAGGCGCTGCTCTGGTAGTGATGGAAACTGCACTTTTTGAGACCACATGAAATCAGATTTGTGCCAGGAGGTGGCAGCCGTGTGCAGCTGATGGAGAATTAAAAACTTGGTAAAGTACTCTCTGTGAAAGAGCCCTTTCTGCTGGAAAGCAAGAAGTCCTGTCTGACCTTAAAGATTTCGGGAAATGGACAACTTAAGTTTCCAACTGAATTTTAGAAATATGCTGCTTTTCTCTTTTCCATCACTTTCTACCCAGTGGAAGAGGGAGGCAGGAAAAGATGAAGATGAGATGCTGTCTCAGTGCCTTGCTCAGCAGCGCAGTGTATGGTGCTGACGCAGTCCCGAGGTCGTACAGTAGGTAGCTTGTCCCTGGGGTGGCCTGGGATGCTTCCTGAGTCTTGGTACTTGCCCATTAGGTTAGATTGCAAGGGGCTGGAAATTAGTGCCCCCATTTGGGCTTATTTAACAGAAAAGAGCTTAAAAGATAAAAGGTGGTTTGCTTCCTAGATTAAGTGAAGGGACATAGGAAACTAATGCCATTTGTGTGTTGGACTTCAATGTCTGGATTTGTGTGGACTCCCAAAAGTCCACTCTGGTGTGAAGTTCACCCCAGTTGTATCCTGGTTGACTTTGGCCTTTGGGTAAGGAAAGATGGAAAGCCACTCGGCCATTACAAAGTCCTCAGGAAGTAGTTGGCTTTGCTGCAATGTGGAGGTGAGGAGAAGACAGGGGCCTGCTTTAAAAAAGAGTTGACCAAGCTGTCAGACCCTTTAGCTGGTTTAGCTTGCCTGGTCACTGTGTGGTGCAGTGGCATTACTGTAATCCTGTGGGTACAGGTCTGCCCATCAGTGGGGTTTCTGGGTGGCCCCTTCAATAGTTCCTGTGGGCTGTGATGGGCTGAGCTTCTTCCCTAGGAACTGCAGGCGCATGTCTGTTGTACTGGGCAAGTCAGAGGAGCTAAGACGTCAACACCAAAGGGTCTTATTTAAGGTTGTGCCTGCGCAATTTAAGTAGAATAGTACCACAGAGCTGACTCCAACCAAGACTCAGCCTGGCTTTATACCAATATGTTTATGGGGCAACAGTTGCGTGCACACATGGGGCAATGCCTACACAAGGGTACAGAATTGCTTTGCTGTGGCTCGGAGGCAGAAGCACGTGCCTCTGGCCGCACCATTAATTGCACAGCAATTGGGATGCATGCTTTGTTGTTCGCTTCTAGTGGTCCCTTCTCTCCCATGATGTGAAATGTATTAAAAGTAGGTGAGGGTTGGAGAGGGTAACACAAAAATTAAGTTTTGGTAAAGTAAAAGGCAGTATAAGGAGGAAAATAGGCAAAAATACCCTCTGCCTCCTCTTGTTCCGTTCTGAATGTCTCAAGTAATCAGAACAGCAGGTATCTTTCCAGACAGGGTATGTTACCAGTGTACCAGGGTCCACTGATCAGGCTTAAATGTACAGCTAAGCAGAGGACCTGTGCTTTGTTGCAGAGACTTAACTTTAGTTTACTGCTTAACTGTCTGGGAAAGTGAGGTCATGACAGCAAAATCAGCATACGAAAATAATGGGATCTTTAGATGCTTTTGGTTTCTGCCACTTGATGCTAAGCAACTTAAAAATTAACACCAGAAACTGGAGTCAAAGCCATGATGTCATGTGTTTGTATTTCTTGGCTGTCTATCAGTGAGACGTATCCAAGCATGTGAGTGGTAAACAGTTATACTTTTCTAGCAGTAGATTTTTTTATTTTTTTTTTAGAAACTAAAGCATGACTTGGATATTAAAAATATAGTCTCATCTTTTGAGACTAAAACAAATAAGCAGTTTCCTGTCTGAAGTTTTAACAATTTCAGCCAACTCGAGAGCCCTGTAAATCAAAACCACTGGAGAAGTTCCTCTTTTCAGAAAAGTAGCTGACTTAGTGTTTCATTTATCTGTCACAGGGAAAAAAAGGGAATTCCTAGCATTTGTATTGCAAAACACTGTTTTCCACTTTTCATTAGAGGTTATTGACCTGGTTCTTTTCATGTTGAATGAAGCAACATGTAGATTAATGCCTTCCTCTCCTTCATAATGTGCTTCAAATAAGGAAGTTTCTGTTTATTTTAATGGAGTAATTTGAGTTATGCATAACAACATTTTTCTAAATCTTAAAGCATTACAACTTTCAATTTACAATATTTTTGGTATCTTTCTACCATGAAAGTTTGAAGTTGCACACGCAATGTCAACTTAAACATTTACGGCCTTATGTCTGACTTTGCAAATACAATCTTTTTAAGAGATTTCTATTTAGTGATTTTTTTTAAATTTTTTTTTCTTTAAATGAAAAAACTGAAAAAGAAATCTGGAAACCCTAACTCTCACATAGGTGTTATGTGACCTACCTAACTGTCTGGGATGGTGGTAAAAATGATAGCTTGGTGTCAGTCTCAGGTTATACTCCACTGTCTTACCCAGGGTGGTCCAATGACAAAATGTGCATTTCTTAAATACCATGGCTCGGTGTGCTGCGATGGCAGGAGGCGAATGTTGTTACTGGGATCTAGCCCTGTGTTGTGTTCTGGACTGGAGCGGAGGGTTGTCTGATAGGAGGTTACATCCTTCTGTTTTGCAGCCTGCTTCCATTACTCTACAACTTAGATCCTCCACTGCCTTCTAGCCACTCTCTGCTGCCCTTGAAGAGCAGATGCACAGACACAGGCACTGTCCCTCGCCGTCTCTTTCCTTTCACCATATCTTTCTGCACTGTTTTCCCCAGTCGTCTTTCCCTGTCAGGTTTTTCCCATCTTCCTCCTCCTTTCCCAATCTCTAGTTTCTCATTGTTGGTCTTGAACCTCTCTTAATGGAGGTGCACTGCAGCCTCCGAACCTCCAGCCTCGCCCCTCTGAGTTTTTCCCTTGGTAGGAAACAGATTGCCTTCTCTTCTGGATGTCTGGAAGTAAGCCTGGGAGATGCTTCCCTATCTCTGTTCTTGTGCTCTGAAATTCACACCAGAGAGAAAAAGTGTGGGGAACGCCCAGGCCCCGTAGGATCTGGGTTGAGATATATCTAGAGCACATGGGTGATACGGGTTTAACTGCCAACCTCTGGCAAGCCTCGGCAGGCAGTTTCAGCAGTCATTATCTTGGTTAGGTCAAGTAAAGGAATACCCAAAGGCACCCTAATACCAACCTGAAATAACTTTTCCTAATTCCAGGGGTTTTTTAGTGATTGGGGTTTATTTATTTATTTAACTTTTTTAATATGCTGGTGGGAATTATCTTCTTCCTCAGCCGTCTTCTGAGAAACAGTTGAACTCTTCCCAAAGGGCTAAAATTTTCCAAAAATGCTGCACTCGTTATAGACATCTGGGAAAACTTCAGTATACACACTTGGCAAAGATACAGCAAAGAGAAAGGAGTTATAGAAGGGAAGTTATTGAGCAGTTTTTTAATTTTAGTTTTTGCTGCACATGCAGAGTCGTCTCAGTGTTGGCCTTTCGGAGCAGAGTGCTCTCACCTGGAGTGTATGTTGATATGGGAGAAGAACTATTGAACCAGGAATCCAAAACAGATCTATCCAAAGTTTGGTATTTACCTTGGCATTCAAGGATTAGATGAGTGTGTGCTCTTCATAGAGCAAGCTGTAGCCTTAAATATTTGGTTGGTCAAGATATCAGTCTGCAATCAGTGTGTGTACACCTGCTAAAGAGCAGGATTTCTGTGTGGATTTCTGATCATCTGGGCTTTTATTTCACATAAGTGATATAGAGTTCATGTAGCATGCCTTCACGGAAAAATGAGGGGGGGGGGAAACACCAACCATAAGCTGCTAAGGAATTTACATGGAAAATATTAGAAGCCAAACACGCTTTCCCTTGTGGTGGTGGTTTTTTTAAAGTACAACTGAAAAAGGCAAAGCAAGGAGTAAAAACATACTCTGCTGTGACTGGACATTAATTATGCTAAAGATTGTTAGTCAGTTGTTAGTTAAACCAGTGGAGTGATTTAGTACGTATTACCAGTTGTTTTGGACTGCTCTGAAACTAGGCGGTATTGATGACCTCCTTCATACATGCATAACTTCCTGTGACTACTTTCTCTAATGACTTTTTCTCTTTTAGACCATGTGTAGATCCGAAGTGGTAGGAATTGTCTTAGATCAACTTTGTCTCTGTGTAGCAGCTCTCTTGAGGGCTATGGAATCAAATTTTCTGGGGGGAAGTAGCCTGTCATGAATACAGGTGTCTTGCCAGCCTGAATCTGAATGAATGAAAATATTATGGGACATCTCAATCATAAAGTGTTGCTATTGTTAACTTTTATGATTTTTCATCACCTTGTCATTGTTCTGCCATTCTTATTCTTGTATGGTTTGTCTTTTTTGATTGGATAGGGTGGTTTTTGTTGGTTTGCTTTGTTTTGCTAGGGAGCTCTGTAAAGCTACTATCTCATGAGCATTTTATTACTCACATTGCATTCTTGTACTGTACCAGAGTTGGTGACCATGTTCCATCGGTGGAAGAGATGAGTGAAAGCCGCTGGCTGTATTTCAGGTGACACTGTGCTTTCCTTGATACCAAATTAACCTGGTGCTTGGCTTTCTTCATCTTTATAACACTAAGTGTGTGGTCTTTTTCTGTACTATGGCATGCTGCTGCTGCTTCTCCTCTTCTGCAGAGTGCCGTAGATGTTCCTCCATTCTGAGTCTGTTCTCTTCTTATGAGCTGGGAGAGTGTGGATCACACATCATGTCTTCAGCTTAAAAAAAAAAAAAAAAAAACACACCCAAAACACAAAAAACCAACCACAAAACACCACATGCTGTAAGTCTGTGTATGGATAATTAACGAAGCAAAACTAGCATCTCTGGCCTGGGAAGACTTGGAAGCTGAGAAATCATGGGTGCGATTCTATGATTCTCAATCACACAGGTATTCTTAAGCATTCCTTGGGGTTATTTTGTACAACTGTTCAGGTTGGAAGGGATGTCACAGGTGATTTAGCTGAGCCTCTTTGGGGATGTATTTTAAAAACTGAGGGTTATCACATTGCTTTATAGGAAGACGCTAACAAAAGTGGAGATAAACCAGAATCCTAGTCTTCACCGGTTGATGGTTTCTAGAACTGATACATGGATAGAGAGAGAAATAAAAATGAAATAAATCTGTAACTGACATCTGTAGGGGAATGTGTATATTCATGTAAAGAATATTTATGTAAAGAAAACTCTTTGGGATGGGGCAATGGTAAGTTCCTCATGTATCTTGTCACACTTGAAGGTTCACAGCCAACTACTAAATTTGCCAGAGATGCAGTTCATTAGCTTGTACAGAGAATCTGAGAACTATTACATATTACAGTCATTCTTGGCTGTTGCACAGTAATTACATATGCTAAAATGTAATAAAGCCTGGTATTTTGGTAACTTGTCATCTGTGTTGCAGGGCCTTGGAAAGGTTTTTGAAGCATCAGAAGAAATGGTTCCACCCACTTTAAAATGACATAGTGGAGAACTTGAAGTAGTTCTATCTGCTTTTTTAATCATTCCTTTCCATACATTTAGTTTCCACTGTGTTCCATGTTTTGTGTGCCAACCATTTTCTACCACATTGTTTAAATTGCTTAGCATTTCGGGGATCAGATCTGAGTAACTGCTCTCCTACATGCGATGCTGGAGTTGTAGCTGCAGAATAAAGACCAAGAAGGTCAGGAGTCAGTTAAGAGTAGAAAAAACAGTGCTTTGGTATTGAGCGTTAGGAGGTCAATGATAGTCCCTTTGCTATTACAGAGCTCTTAAAGCATGAAAAGCCTTTTATGCCTTAAAAACAAAAAAAGTATTTCAAGTGCAGAGGAGTGAAAAATACTTAAATTGGATTAATTTTTACTGTAGCATACTCTTGTCTACAGATTCCAGTAAACTTCCCAAGGCAGAAATAAAGATCGCTGAACTTCATGTACTAGTAACTGTCTGTATTGAACTATTAAGGTATCTATCAAGTACTGAATTGATGCTAATGGGGAAAATAGATGGTTTGTTCAAGTTTTGGGGTATACATGCATTGTTACAGCTGAAAGACTACTTGTATTCTTCATCAGACATCTGCTTTTTAAGAGTCACTTCTTTGAATTCCTACTGTGCGCCCTCAAGGAATTCACACACAACTGCTGCAATGGGCTTTCAGAAAGAGTGGAGTGGAAAATGAAGATGCTTGCTGGCATCTGCACTGCCCTGGCCTTGGCTGTCCTGCAGCTGATGCGCCCCTCGGTCACCACGATATAGACTGTGCATCTTCAAAGAAACACCGTTTTCAACCAGAGCTTGCTCATCTGCCTTTCTGCTAGGGGGGGTTGAGCAAAACACCACAGCCATTAGCAAGGCTACCCTCTCTGTGCCCCTCATCTCTGAGACAGAATCTGAGTAAATCAATCCAGTAACATTTTTTCTTAATTTAAAAGCTGGTTAAATAAATGAGAACTGATATTGGCCTTTACAGCACACTTAAATTGCAGGAAGCTTTTTAAATGTGCTTAAAGATATGAAATGGATTTCTTTTTCTCTTAACCATCAGAAAAAAAATATGTTGAAGACATACATGTATCGGCTTTGCTTGTGCTTTTAATTATGGAAGTAGTTAAGTAAGGATGAAGTAACTCCATGTCTTCTGTGCTTCTCTTTGCTGTAAAGGAGGTTGGGAGAGACTTGACTGGTTTTTGGTAATGTTTTGTTTCAGGTGATAAAGATGAGACTTTCTTAAAAATCGGAGAGTAGGGCCTGCAAAAACGTGATGCTTGTCATGAGACCAGGGTGTATATACCTTGAAAACAGGCAGACTTGCTACAAAAAAAAAAGCAGCTTCCTATACAATTCATGCTAGAGTAGAGGATAAGAGACACAGTACGCTGGTTGAAAGACACAAAAAGTAATTGTGGGAATTCAAAATAAAAATGTATTTTGTGTTAGTCTGTGAACTGAGGAACATACTTTGAAACATGAATGGAAAAAAAAGTGATTTATAGAAAAGTAGTAACTAGAAATAATCAAAATATAATTTTACCTGAAGAATAACTTTGAAAAAAATTTAAAATGGACAAGCCTGTGTCAATATACTATTTCAATATTGAAAGAAACATCTGTAGAAAGAGGTTTTTTTCTAAAAGTTGAACCATTTTAATATAGAAAAGCTCTCTTTTCCTCTTCAGCATGACAGTGAAACCAGACACATGGCCTGTGATGTATTATGACTTTTCACTGAACAGTATGGTCATCTTGCTTTGGTCCTCTACTAAGCCCCCTTCCCCTGCCTAAGGGCAGTTAAAATCCCCCCCCAGAAATGCACAACCTTGTAAGTCAAGTAAAAGCTGAGACATTCTGAATTGTTTGGTTTTCTTATGTACTGTGAAGTGAATGGGTATCTCAGTGAGTTAAAACTATTTAGGGAATGCAAGCTATGTTCATCTTCTGGAACAAGCTTCTTGAATTCCCCGTTCATGCTGCCAGCTGCACAGCTAACCTGAGCATGGTTGCTGTGCATAGTGCGTTGAACCTCCCCAATGTGCAGCTTTTGGAAAGCCACAAATCTTTTATTTTTATGTGTATTTATAAAGGAATGCACAATCTTATATATATCGCCATATTGAGTGGGTCTTCTGACATTGCTTGTCAGCTTTCTGCGTGAGGCTTCATTAGATAACTAGTTTGTCTGCAGAAAACCCTTCTTATGTCTTCACTGCTTAGTAATAGCCTAAACAGTAATGTCTAAGCTCTTGTAACCTTTCAGAGCTCTTGTGTGTGGCTTTTTATCTTAGCACATGTTACAATCCAGTACCAAATCTGTCTGTCCAGTGTGCCTTTAAACTGGTGAAGTTTTTAGTCTTGAAGCTGGTCAGTGCCAATGAATTCCCAGGCCAAATGTGCCTAAGGGTTAAGATGACTCTGCATGTGGAAAAACGGAGGGATGAGGAGAGAAAAGAGGGTCAGGAAAAAAATCCAAGTGGAGGACTGGGTCAGCACTAGCCCTCTATGAGGCTGCTGCAGGTTGTCTTAGAGTGACCTTCTGGATTTTCCCTGATTTGAGGCCTTAGATTGGCCGTGAGTCCACAAGGATGACTTAAAGCTTTAGTTCAATGCCTACTTTTCTTCTTCTAATGCTCTATTAGAAGGTGCTGCCCTGCAAGTTATTTGAAGCTGTTCCCTTTTAGTTTAATCTGTGCCATCTTCTGTGCCTGAAGGTAAATCATGTCTGGATTGCCACATGCCTTATGCAAGCGCTGTCTCTGGGACACACAAATTATATGGTTTTACCAGCAAGGTTCTGTTGATTTCTGGTGATCCACAGGGATGTTGCATAAACACTGTGGCTAGAAATAGCTGACACGGGGTCCAGGTAACAAAGAAATAGCACTAAACCAGCTCAGTCCCTTCCAAGAGAGGGAAATTGAGAAGTTAGCCATTTCAGAAAACATGTTTTTGTTACTGTGTGCATTTTCCTACACTTATTATGCAACACCGTAGGACTGAAGCACAACATGTTTGAGACTGACAATCTTAGTTAACATTTGATGTTGGAAGTCTACAAGAGGGCACAGTAATTAAGGCATGAATAGGATTTAAAACTAGAAAAGTCTTAACAAATAGCTACCCCCAAAACGGACCAGAAAAACTTGAACGTAATTACAAGGATTAAATACCCATCTTGGATAGGAGCGCTATGTGAAAGGATAGTTCAGTAATTGGATGGTTTCTAGCTGTGCAAAAGCGAGTTGACTGTTTCTTATTAACATACTATTCTGTAATCATCCACCATCTCATGATACAGACTATCCCTCACTCAGGTGGGAGGCTGGACTAGACAGACTTCTTGCTCATACACTGTGTCTCTGTGGTGTTAGGTGAATGAAACTTGCAGCAAATTAATATTGTGAGTCTTTATAAGGTATTTTTGTCGCTTCGAGCAGTGCGTTAAAACTTGGGGGGGGGGAGCTTTTTAAAATCATATATTTGAGCCATTCTCAGGCCTATCAGGCAGCTAAGTTATTTGCTGTGTAAAATATTTAGGCTGGGCTTATCCTTAGTCTCTGGTTTCTTGCTGCTGGACATGAGGGATGTTCTCCACTGAAGAGGATGTCACCCACGGTTCACCTTTTAAACCAAAAATAGTATTTGCCAGTGCCCCAAAAGAATTGGCAACACAGGTAAGCAGTTCAAGTTGATGCCGGCATGGAGTTAAAGCTGTTATCTACAGGTAGTTGCTGCTTGAGTGAAAAAGTATCTTGTTCATAGCTATGTAACTGCAGGGGAATAACAGACAGCTCTTCCTCAAACTATTCTTATAACCTCTCTGAATGCAGCTTTGCTGGGTGCTTAGAGTGCTTTTAAAATGCATTCCGCCAAACTTACAGCATTTGCAACCCTCAGTAACACCACTTGCTTTGTTTTCCTAATGTTTCTGTAGGGTTGGGGTTGACCCAGATCAGGATCCTCCACCTACTAATGACAGCTTTCAAGTCTTACAAGGAGTAAGTAATTATGTAACTTCTCTATTAGGCTGGTCTTATTTTATAACCAAGACGATAAAGAATTGCAGAAGCGATGTGCATGGATAAAACCTTTCTCTCTTAGCTGTCAAGTCAATAATGCATTTATAATACTCAAGTAATGCCCACAAAAAAAAAAATATTCTGTGGTGTTGGGTGTAATACTGCAGCGTTCAAATTTTTGTGATATGTACATATATAAGGCATCAAAAACCTTCCCAAATCTACTAATACACTCTTTTTAATGTGCTTTCCTCTTCCCCCACCTACCCAACATGCTCGCTTTTAACATGCTATGGCATAAACAGGCCTCCCTAAGACCGACACAGAGATAATCCTCTTGGCTTCTGTGTTCAATAACTGATACCAAATCTTGGTCCTTGGACTTGCTTAGAATCAAAGATTAAGTTTGCTAATCTGATTTCAGCTCCTCTATACTGTAGCACCAGCCAGCTGGATCTTCTCTGTACTACCTACCACCTGTATGAGGGAAAAGGAGTGCTGGAAATTTGTGACTTTTATTCAGCAAAATGTTGTTGTGAATCTTTAGTGCAGCTGCCTATGCATCAGTAACAACATGAAAGTGAGGGTTTTTTTCCCTGTAATATGCCAGTGGCAAACAAGGCTATCGAAAGAGTGTTGTTCATAGCAGAAATTTCAGTTTTCCTCATCTATAAACTGAGTGAATTCACAGGGGGAGTGAAAGATCGGGGGGGGGGGGGGGGGGGGGGGGGAACAAAGGAAAAAAAAAAACCAAAACAAAAACAAACAACCCAATGCCTCCAGAGGCTTAACTGGGAGCTTCCTCTGTCCAGACCTTAGTTGACACTCTCCCAGGGTACTGCTTGACACCAATTCTTCAGTAGCACAACTGGTTGCTGTGTAGGAACCTGCTGGAGGAAGTTGAATGACAGGAAAGACAGATGACTGGACCCAGAGGATGCTTAGGTTGCAAAAGTGTGTGAACTCTGCTTTGTAAACCTCAGGTTGTATGATGCTGGTGTTCAGGCCGGTCACATACATGCATGGGATACTTGCTGCATTTGGGATCAGCTTTCTTATTAGTGGTTTCTGTCTTGCCCCCCCTTCCCCCCCCCCTTTTGATTTTTTTTTTTTTTTTGGGTCACAGGTTGTACACATGACAGTTACTTGCTCAAGAAGCATTTTTTTCATTGCAGAAACTGCATTAGGCATCTCTATGTTCTTTGTAGAAACCTGTGTCCAGCACATAAAATAGATTCTGAAATGGTGAGTGTGGGTACTAAAAAGGGGTGAACTAGGTTTTATATCTATCTGGGAGCAACCAGAAGGCCAAGCCTCAAAACACCTTTTACAATGAAGGCCACAGCTATTGCATAAATACACGCTTAGGAAGTGGTATCGTGGTAAGGTGGCTTTGGCCCGTTCAGACTGAGCTTGTCAGTATTTGAGGTATTGCTTTAGCAGGAAATAGAGCATGGGTATTCTGTTCTCATTCAGTGTCTGGGTGGAAATATCTTGTTTGCCTTTTTCCCATGTAAACATAAAGCACTTGCCCATTTGTTTCCCTCTTTAGCTGTGCATTGCATTCCTAATGGAGTCCATTAGTCAGTTCCCTTTGGATTCCTTTTTCTTTCACCAAGCCAAGATTAGCAGCATGTCACAGTTAAAGAAAATATATCATTTGGGATGGGGAGGGAGCGAAAATGTAGTAAGCTTTAACTCTTGGTGGATCATGAATTTTCTTCGCAGATAAGAATTAAACAGGGCAAGCCTGTCTTGTTCTTTTCCAGTAGTTTGGAAGATGATTCATCTAAGGCGTTCTCACTTCATCTGTTTTCCTGTGTTTAACTTTGGCCTCTGACCAAAAAGGAAAAAAAACCAAACACCCAAACCCTCAAACAGTTACAAAAGTAAAAACAAATGCAGCTGCAGACCAGCTGGTGGGATGACTTTGCAGCACAGCTCCTAAAGGGATTATATTTAACACTGTTAGCACTTATGAAATTTGCATGACTTTCCTCAACTGTGATTTTATATTAATTCCCTGTTAAGTATGTTTCTTTTAAGTGTGATGCGTTTCATCAGGTTTGTGAGAGTTTATCAGGTTATGATAAATTCCCTTGTTCTTCTGAGGAAGCGATAGGCTTAAGGGGAGAACATCAAATAGACTTAAAGAACCCAACCAAGCAATGAATTATTATTCCAGTTCATTTATTTGGCGGGGGGGGGGGAGGGGGGGCCGGCAGAAATGGGGGTGAGACATCAATGAAGGCTTATTTATCAGTTTTGTACTTATTTCTATATCCATTACTGCATTAACTGTGCAATAAGCTTTTAGACTCAAGGGAACCTGGTGGTAGAGGGCTTGGCTCGTTAAGGCAACTTGAGGGCAATGAAGAGAGCCTGCTTCTTCTCTGCAGTCATTTCTGGTCTTTCTAGGGAAAGTAACCTCAGCTTTCTTCTGCAGTCCAAGTAGAGTATTGAAGTAATTTGGCTTTTTTGGATAGGACATTATAATGTGAACAATTGGAATGTATGATTTGTGTGTTTTTCTGCCTGAAATAATCAAATATGTTTTTATCTTATTTTTAGGATGGCCCAGATTCTGAAAGAAGGAACAGAACAAAGCAGGAAAGTGCTTGGCTCTTCAGGCTATGGTATAGCTTTGACCACAAGTATCCTTTTGAGAACACAGCTTAGCTTCAAGGCATGAAATGTTCGCTTTTTCCTTTCGATGTAGCCTTAAGCGCTTGAGAGTCAAACAGAAGATGAGGTATTTGACAGATTTAAGGAATAGAACTGAAACTTAAACTCGCTGACTCAGAAGGCGAGACCTTTCCTTTCTCTAATGCATGGTATGTCACACTTGCTGGGGGACAGAAACCAGTCAGTTTTAGGAGCTGAAGTTCCTTCCTAAACAATAAGACAGCCAACTATTTGAGATCCTCTGATTTGTTCCACTGACCTGTTATCTTCACTGGTGTTCATAGCACAAACTAGTTTTCCAGTTCATTGTACATGTCTGTGTCCCAACTCATTGCCCTGAAGAGCAATCTGCTTTTGTGATGAAGTCCTCTTTGGAAACCCATCACTGATATGGGAAGTTCTGAAACTAAAAATTTACGTGTGGTCCAGCTTATTTCCTTCAGTATATCCAGCACTTCCTATGGCAGTCAAAGCAGAGAGTGTCCTTGTGTGTTTATGGTACTGCACAAACTTTCTGAAGCTATTATTATGCTATCTAGAAAGCCTCATTTAAGCTTTTGAGCAATTTTTGTGTAGCTGTCCTGTCTTTCAGGCTTGTGGTTTTTAAATCTACTTAGTCTATTCTTAATCAGTTTATCATAGAGGTGCCCCCTCCTGAACAGCTTACACTCACTTAGTGGAATGTGGCAAAGTGGCCAAGGAAAGTCACTTAGACCCAGAAATTCAAAGAAGTTTCAGTTCTTGATTCTTAGTAATTTCTGAGGCAGTTAAATATATGTAAATACCTGTGACAGGGCCTTAATCTTGTTGAAGCTTGCATCTAAGAAATGAGTCTTTCACTGGGGTCTTGGCCATTGATTGACGAGAGATCGCTGGCCTGGTTGGAGCACAGTAGTTTCCTTCCGTGCCTCATGCAGCAAGATTTCCCACACAGGGAAACCCAGGGATGGTGTTGAAAGCATTCAGATCCGAATAGTTCTTGCCTGTTCAGGATAAAATCTGTTTGTGACTGATGCTTTCAGATGCAGTAGTACCGGGCCTAAGCCAGGAAGGGAGTGTATGTGCTAGTTTAAACATTCATGTATGTTAGTAATTTCAAATTAACCCTTTGAGTTGTAGTGGCTGGTGTCAAAGTGTATTGAGGTTAGTTTTCATTATTTAAAAATAAATACTTCTGTGGTAAGAGCACGGAAGGATCTGGCTGTGGCTGACTGTTTCTTTTTTGGCTTTTTAAGAAGGAAGCAGAGCTATCTTCTTCCTCTGCCTTTACAAAAGGGATGTGCCGATTGGAGAGGAAAAAAAAAAAAAGGAGTAGTTGGCAATGCTGACTTCCCCTTGGCTGATATTAGCACAAGTGCAGTTCCCAGCAGCTGCAGCAAGGGCAGGGTGAGTGTGTGTGTGTGCTAATTTAGCTTAATTAGCTGCTTCACAGAAACTTAAAGGATGCTGGTAGTGCACTTGCTTTTTTTTTAGTGGTGACTAGCAATCTTTAGGAAAGGTTTCTGTGAAGTTTGTGCCAAGGAAACTGATACCCAGAGGCAGAACTCTCTTGCTGTATCTTAGAGGTAAAATTCTGCTCCTGCTGCAAGGAGGCATTCAGATAAACACTGTCTGGGTTGCCTTAAATTGCACGAAAGAGACTATCTTTAGAATTGCCACCTCTGTACCCATGGCAATGTCAAAATATTTTTTTGCTGATGCATTCACTTGGTTTGTGGGTAGAAAGGCATATTGTCTCAAAATTCACTCTCTGCAATGGAACTTAACTTGGAAAAGATGCAAGTAAGATGCACTTGGCAGTGTGCTCCAACACTGGCTATTGCCTGCAGAGCTCTGTGCGGATGGATAACTGGGAACTTCATGCCTGTGGAACGCAGAGTTCATTTAATGCCATGGGCTGTTCTCTGGGTTCACCCACAATTGTTAGACACGAAGAAAACAGCAACTTTGAAGTACCAGATGTCTTTTACTGGGTTTGTCTTATTATGACCAAGTCAGCGTGTGCCTGTCTGCCACAGGGCACCAGAGAGGCTGGTTGGTTAGCGTGAGGAGGAAGAGTTTCTTTCTTTCCAGGACTGGGTGTAGCCACACTGTGACCAGGGGTGGGAAGGAGGAAATATAACTGTGCAGTGGCATAATCACACCATTATATGCTCAAGTAAACATGCTATGCCAGGCTCTGCTGAAGGGGAGGGATACATTTCTGCTAAAAAAAGCCTCCTCTTTTTTGTTTTTCTTTTTTTAACTCCCTCTTTTCCCCCCAGCACCCGATCTGTTGATAGCAACAGGGAAACCATCTTATATTTCACAAGTGGATTTGATTCTCTCTGTGCTTAGAGGCCTAAGAAAGTAACTAGAACATGTGCAATATATATTTACATGTAATCAGACTGACTTTAAAAAAAAAAAAAAAAAACACCAAAAAAAAAAACCCCACCAAACCCCAAACAACAAAACCAAAAAACTTTCTGATCCTGATTTCAGACAATGTTTGGAAACCTTAGCACTTCCCTCCTGAGCTCTGCTCTTGTGCAAGTCAAGATCAGCATGCTGCTCAGTAGCAGGGACACCTTTTTTTGACTCCTGAGCATTTCCTCTGGCATATCATCAGTCTGGAGTATTAACGTGAACAAATATGGATTTACCTGGGGGCAGACCTCTGAGGAGAGGTGTAAAGACACCACCTTTTCCCACCCATGTACCCCCTCAGTGTGATCTAGGTGGCATTGCCTGGGCAGATGCTTTCCTTCCATGCTGTGTTACATGGTTCTTGCCATACAGTTTTCCCTTTGCCGCTCTGAAGCTGTGTGTGGTGTGTAAACAGATGCTGCAGAGATGTCTTTGAGCCTTACCAGAGTAAGATCTCTGGTTCCATCTTGGTGGCTCAGTGACCAGCTAGCAGTGGACCAGTTCAGATGGCTGCATTGCTTGGAGGACGTTGGATGGACAGTATTTCTTTATTTCCCTGTGTTAAGCCACATAGGTGTGCCACCTTGTTACCTCCCACCTGCAGAGCAGAAAGACCACTGTACCTCTGCTTGCTGCTTTTGGCTACGGAGAGCCCCAAAGCTGGAAACGTCGCAACTGCTTGACACTTTAAGAAGAGAGGTAGCTAGCTCCCCCTGCCGTAAGTGTGTGAGTAAAGAAACTGCCCTCAAAAGGATCAAGGGAAAAATGTTGGGGGGAGTTGTTTTTCATTTACTTGTTTACAAATACATGTTTTTTTTAATGGATGTTTATATACAATTATTGAGCAGCGCATAGATCAAAGGTAGAACCACATTTATATACAACTGCCTTTTTATTTTCAATAGTGGTTTTTCAAGCACCAATGTCTTTTCCTTAACTGTTTTAGTTATTTAAAACCAATTCTCACTCACAGTGGCCCTCCATTAACCACAACTCTACCCAGCTGGTGTGGCCTGATAGCCCGCTGTCTGACAAGTCCCCAGGTTTATGATGTAAGTAGAATGACTCAATACTTCTGTGTTCTGGTTTTTATTTATTTAACTTCAGCAAACCAGTGTTTTTCTTTTTAGGCAAAAGGTGGGTATGATGTACATACTGCGAGAAAGTGCTGGTTTGTCCTAGGCAGAAAAGATTTAAGAGACTCTCCCCTGAGGCAACAGCTTCTGCTAGGATAAATCGGAGGTGATTTTATTGTCAAATACTACATTAAAAAAATAACATTTAAGGCTACTGGAAAATTACAGGCCTAGTCAATAAACTAGTTCAGTGAATCACTTCAAAATATTCAGTCCCTTCCCGACACTTTTGCACAAGATTCTTTTTCTGTTACTGCTGTGGTTGTGTTGAGGTTTCCTTCAGAGAAGACACTGACATATTTACCCATGCCAGCAAGAAATCCGGTAGAGCTTCCCTTCATTGTTTCCGCTGTGAAATTTGAGATCACATTTCAGAAACCATTAATCAGTTACTTATCTCAGTCTAGCAGGTCACTACTGTCTTTACAGCCATGTCTTGCAATAATTAATGCGTCATTCTCCTATTACTCTTGCAGGATCCTGCTACATGTCACTCCTATCTGTACAGTGCTTCTGAAATTTACAACTTTTTATAAACTTTTTGTAAATAAAACCATAGCACTATGTGGGATCACTCCAATTTGCAGGTTCTCTGGAATGGTAACATCTCTGCTATATTCAAGTAGTCTCAGACCAGATTTCTTTTCATCTTTTCCTAGAAAGTTATGAATTCCACTTGCAACTTTGAAACACTTCCCTGCATCTCTTCCTGGTATCATTAGCATCTCACTTCTACCTGATAGTAACATTTCAAAGAAATTTCAAAGAAATTTGAAATGTCTGCTGCCTATTTGGAGCTATTAGTAATGCAAGAAATTGGCCTTGTTCCCATCTTCGCAGTGCCACTGGAGATCTTAAAACAGATCTAGGCTGGAAGGCATCCATCAGACCAATTAGCCTACTTGTGTGTTGCCCATGTGTCTGTCTGTGTATGATGTTATAAGATTAGTTATCCAGTAACTGAGAATCTAACGAGAATGAACATGCAAGCTTTGGCTTTCACTTTCTCTAACAGTTGGGCTCTTTTTTCCCCTCTTTATTCCTCATTCTTAGCTACTACTGCATGTGGAAACTTATTCTTTAAGTGGATTGCTTCTGTGACACACACACACACACTCTCTCCCTCTTGGGATTTTAACTTCATCATTAAAAATGCTTATAAGGCTGCATACTTTGTTAAGGTGTATAATGTGGAACTCTCACATTGTATTGTCTCTTCTCGTTCCTATTTCGGTGCATTGCTGCGTTTAAGTTAAAGAATATAATTTTGAGATTTTATTTCTAGTGTCTTTTCAAGATTTCGAAACTCTGCAGCTGCTTTATTGTTTTCATTTCTTTGCATGGCTGATTTTGCTATAGCACTTGACTACATGATTTTTATTACTGGCTAAAAAGCTGTGGAATCTTTTTGCCTCCCTATTAAGTTCAGGTGAAACAACTGAGAGCGCCATGTCTTGGAGGGGGACAGAAACTGCTTGGAATAGTTGTGCTTTTGTGAGGTATTTCCAAGAAAATAGGATGATACATCTGAGAGAATTAAAGACTGAAAACTTTGAATTAAACAAGCAAAAATGTCTGTGAATATTCAACAGAATGTAACATAACTAGAAAATGTGTTTCAAAAAGTAGTAGTAAATCCTAGATCTCATTCAGGTGTATGTCTGAGCAGTCATAACACCTACATAGAGAAGAAAGCATACAAGTATGTGGCTATACTAACTGTATATTTGTGTATTGTTTTCAGCTTTTGGGTTTGTTTTTTTTCCTCTGGCTTTATTACAACCTTATTTAGAATTCATTTTCACTTCCGTGAGTGGGAGTACATATTTTTAATTAGATGCCAAAGGGGGGTTTTAAAGTCTGAAAGTCAAATAATCTGATTACATAGTCCACCTACAACCTATTCCTAAATATGAGATCACGCCCTCTAAGATGGAATTTGCATGGTGTACATGCGAGGGTCTGAGTCAGCACACAGGGGTGAGGTACAGTGGATTTTTTCCAGAGCTGTCACTATTATTCCTTGCTGATGTTCTCCCACTGCTTTAAGACTGGTGCCACTAGGCTCACCATTAGGTGTTTCCCACCCAAACAGAATCCAAGCTGGAACTCAAAGGCATGAAAGGTTGCTGTGGGTAGTGTTTAAAATGATAATTTTAAAAAATTCATTGCTATTTTTCTTTCCTGGTGTTATCTTCAGTGCATGACCATTTGGCAGGGCTTTCCAGTTTATCCCTAACTAATGTAGGTCACTTTTTTTTTTCTTCCCTTTTTACGTGTCCTTTGAAACTTTTAGGAATTCCCTGTTTCATTGACCATTTGTCCCATCTGGAAGAAGCATCTGCGTTATCACCTGCTCTTCCTGATGAAGTACTCCTGGGGATTTTATTTTTTTTTTTCATTTGCTTGCTTTGTTCAGGGGTGTATTTTGCATCCTACACACTCTCCCACCCCTTTCTTTATTTTTTTTTTTGAAAGTTTAGTTCTTGCACCATACGCAGTGTGAGAACTTGGTATGAAAGTAGAGGGAACGGAATTATTTTTCTAAATATGCAAACCCAGTAAAGAAACTCCATTTGCAGTCTGTATAAGTCTTGGAGAAGGTAACTCCCGAAATTGGTAAGACAACTGTTCAGCTGTGCCGCCCCCCTCCACTTTGTTAGTGGTTCTAACTTCCAAGCAAAAATTGTCCAGTTTCCTTGATGAATTTGAACTCAGCTGAGAAACAGAGGAAGTCCAAGCGGGGCATTAGATTGAAACTATAACGTATTTTGCATGCATATGACTTGATGTTTTTGTGTTGGAGCCACAAGATCAGTAACTTCTGATGCAAGTTTTGTCGCCCACGATGCCTGCGCTGTATTCAGCTCCAGCAGCGTACATGGTGACCAGCGCTTTCCGTGTGCGGCATCCTTTGCATATGCTGCTTCTTTTTGCACTGCCTTTGGAGGCAATAAAGACTGGCTTTGTAAACAGTAACTCTAAATAAGCTTTAGCCGTTTTGACGTCTCCAGCACGCATTCTTAGGAGCATGAGCAGATTTTACCGCAAATGGGACAAAGCTGTGAGGTCCCTCAGGGTCATGGTCAGCACATCAAAGCAAAATTCAGGCTTTTGTAGGGTTTTGGATTTAGATACTTAGCCATTCTGATTTGTCAGTTTAAGTAGCGAAGTTCAGACCTATGCTGTTTGAGTGAATCGGAGCTACTCCTACAGAACTGTAGGGGATTGCAGAGGCCAGTTTAGGGTTATTCTTGGAAGAATTTCAAGTCTCTAGGGATCTACTTGGATACGTTTCCTGTCTTTCTTGAAAGAATTGTTCGTGCTGCATGAAGCACAGTAGGTTTATTCACCCATCCTCTTTGCTTGCAAACATAGCAAATCTGTATACTACATGGGATTGTTCATGGACGTTCTCGGGGGAAATATATGGAATAAATTGCCTACTGCTTGCAGTGCTATTCAGAAGTGAAATAAATAAGTGGAACTTGGTTCGTACAAGGCAATGTTTGTTCACTATGTTGAGAGAAAGCTCAGTGTTTTCTCTGGAACGGATCGTGTTTACATACATGTAAGTGTAGCTTGCAACAAACCAGCAAAGACTGAGTTAGGACTTGCCATATAATATAAAGCCTGTGGCCCTCTCCTTTCAGTATCGCGCTTCCAAGAGCTTTTCAGCCTTTTGGGGAAGCTCAAGTGTAGTGTGTGTTCTTACCAGTTTCTTATCTGACAGGTGGCTGCGAGGATTCGCTGTTAAATAGCATTGTGGAGATGCTCTGGGAGCTTCCTGCAGCCGCTTCATGCGCGGCCCTGGTATGGCAACACCTCCTGGTGCCCTGTTAGCCCTGCCGGCCCCTCCTTGGTCCTTCTCCAGGGGCAAACACCATGAAAGGCAACTTGTGATGGAGCTTCTCGGCTTCTTCAAGTTCTTAAAACATAACCAGTCAACAGTCACAAACTGCCTGCTGCTTACTCGTTTTTCTGCTTTTCGTCTTTATTTGAATGTCTCTTCTTCAAAAACAGGGTATATAGGGATATCAGATTTTCTTAAACAGCCAGTTGTTTTGAGTACCCTTTTTAGTCATCTTGGTCTTGTCCCTTAGACTTTCACTTTTTTGCAATGGAAAGCTTGTAAAGGCTGTTTCTGCCAACCTTTAATTTCTGTCCTAAACTGTATTTGCTCTGTGAGAACAGTGCTCTCTATCACAATAACTCTGTCTCTAATAAGCAATGATAAATTTGGGTGTCACAAAGGTTCTGACAAATTAACATCCATTCTATGTAGGGCTTTTCTTGCACCCAACACTGAACTGCACCATTTCTTTCGCTGGTTTTGGTGAACTCCTGATGCCTCTTCCAGTCCTCCTTAGTTAAATGTTCTGTATCATCCAGAGGCTTGTGCTGCCTCCTTTTTTTTTTTTTTTTTAATTATCATTCTGAAATAATGACAGGAATCTTTCCCAAGAAGTTTTTAGTCAAGCACTGTGCTTTTCATTGTGGATAGGTTAATCAGCATTTTCAGTCCCCAGCGCCCTGCACTCCTGTTCTGCAATACAGGTAGGGCTTTCTAGTCTGGCTGATCGCAGGGATCCTATCTCACGTAGCCTGTGCCCTCCTTCCTTTGCCAAAGTGGAATAAAATTATGTGTTTTGAAAATGTAGCCTGATTGGTGTCCAGCCTAATGAGGAGAACAGCAATACGCACACTTAGATTTCTACTCTCACTAAGCAGGATGGAGCTATTCATGTGAGGAAATAATTGCTTTCAGCTGCAAGAAAGCAAGCTTATAGTACTGATAGAATTTTCTTCAAATTCCAGGAAGCCTCATTTTCTGACCAATTCAGCTGTTTTGCCTTTTACCAGGAACATGTTAAACAGGAGCGAAATGTGGTACAATTGCTTGCTGTTGTGTTATGCTGTGTAGAGAAATTGAGTGTTCTGTTACACTTTAGCAATTTCTAGTCTCTGACCATATATTTAATTCCATCTTTGCCAAAATAAATTTGCGGGGTTTTGTGAGACGCTTTCTTAAATGATTTTGAAAACAAAAGGTATTAGAATGAGTTACAAAACTATGAAGGAAGCGCTTTCTTGTATCAGTCTTTTGTACTTTTATGGCTCAGGAGCTAGCCATGCTTCCAAACAACTAGGTCAAGTAATTCTCTATTTAGTACCAGGTAAGAGTAAGCAAATAGTTTAAAAGTGTGGTTAGTTTTCGATCTATAAAAGAAATTTGTTGAGGAAGCCTTGAATATAAAGAATTTGAACTCAGTGAGTTCTTACCAGTTTGCATGAGTCTGTTACTTAATGAACTTGACTAATTAGCAACAGATGCAACTCTGACTTTGTATCTGGAGCGACTTAATTGTGCTTGGTCTCCAGTCTTTTTCCTGTACTGCCTTCTAAATTGTTGTGCCAAAACCAGTGTGTACTGCTCATCTCTCCTGTACTCCTGGTAAACTTCCAGTGCTATTAAATCCCTAGTTACCTGTTTCATAACCTAGTTCTTGGATCTAGCTCCCCCTCATCTCTCCACAATAGCAGCAGTTATACAGGGAGCAGTAAGCCGATTTGCAAACACTGGGTTCAAGGTTATTTTTAACATTTCTTAAGGTGGAACTTTACCGCTTACTGCTTCTGTATTGACACGTAGGTAAACTCTTCTGTGCAGTTACCTTCTTGGCAAAGACTAGATGTTGTGAACTGTACAAAGATTTTTCTTCTTTTTTTTTTTTTCCCTAGAATCAAGAACAGCTTAGAGAAGAGGATTCTGATTTTATTCTGAATGATGGTGACCTTACTGTGACATACGGTGATACAACAATAACTGCAAATGGTTCTTCTGGCCCCCATACAGCTACCACTAGCCTTGATGGCAGGAGAACAAAAAGTAGTTCAGAGGAAGCACTGGAACGCGATTTGGGAGCAGCAGATCATGAAGTTACAACCAGGGGTACCCGGCTTGTATTTCCTCTGGAAGACAATGCATGATTAATGACTCAGTAAAAAATAACTCTTGCTCTGTGGAGGGATCAAGGAAGACTGCAGGCCACTGTGTCACTTGAGGTGGGGATGTTTATTTAAACAAGTTAACATGTGTAAGTGGTTTTACTAGGGTCTGAAAATGTCACCTATTTTTTACTCAAGATGCTGACAGTGGGTTTTTCTAAATGTCTGAAAGCAGACGGATGAGAAAACTGGTCATTCCCTTCTTTTCAACCACATATTGAATCCAAGTATAACTAGCATGCTGCAATTGTCTGGTTCAGCTGCAGCAGCTCTCTCTGAAGAGAGGTACATGAAAACACTGGCATAGAACTGAGCTTGTCTTGGCTTAGCTTGGGAATGTGGAAGAAGAAATATAAACATGATAATTATTAGGAGATAAAAAAGGACGTGTGTGTATCTGAATGTGGAGAGATCCATTGTTAACTTCTCTCGTGAGGCTGAGGAAACTATCAAGTAAGACGGGGCAGTGTACACTAGGACTACAGGTGCATGAATGCAAGACTGTGGGGAATCTGTTACTGCAAGCTGTATTTCAGGGGGAAAAAGGGAAAAGAAGGTTTCTTCACTGGCCATGTGTTTAAATAGGAAGGCAACGAGAGCCACTTCTCCTTTTAGCTTTGGGCAACTTGACTATTACTATTAGCCTCACTTATAGTGCCTCAAAAGAAAAGCATCCAGCTTCCTGTGGTCTATGATGTACCTGACCCGACACAAGCCCGGAGCCAGGCGCTCTCCAGTAGAAATCATGAGGTAAAACTTTCTCTCCCTTAAGGCTCTTTAAATCGGATGAAGATAGTTGGAAAAGTATCTTGGGCTGGGGAAAACAGCAGGTAAGAGGAGGAGGGGGAAAAGAGGAGAGGAGAGAGAGAGAGGGGCAGTGTTGAACTTGCATGGAACCATGAGATCTCATATTGTTCAGAAGAATCCATGGACTCTGCTTACAGTTCTTATGTGTGACAAACAGCAAACATCTAATTAAACAGACAAACAAATACTACTGGCTTTGCCATTTGTGACTATCCTAAAAAAAGAAGGTGTTTACTCTTGTTCTCTTTTGCAGAGTAGATATGAAACCTCAGTGGGGCATTGCACAACAACATAGAAGCTACAGAAGTGATGAACTGTAGTATCATCTTAAATGTGAAAAGGGAAAAATCTTTGCCTAGTATTTAGCCCACTTACACGTAGGCTAGCTTTAACTTACTGCTAAATGCTTTTTAATTTCCGTATGAGGAGGTGTCATTGTCTCTGCCAATAGCTGAAGAACTTACGCTTCCAAGAGCAGTTCAGCTATTCAAAGCATGCTGAAACGTGACTTCATTCTCATGTCTCAAAACGTTTATTTTTTTAAAGAGTTCTGTGGCCCCCTAATGTGTTGTAATACCAGTTTGTCTAAAAAGTGTGGTTGTTCCTCTCATAAAATTGTGTGTGAGTAAATACCCGCTCTGTTTTTCCTTAACTATTAAACTTAATGGGCTAACTTCAGTACAAGAACTTACTGCTGCAGAGAAACATTGCAGTCATATTGTCTAGTCTGCTTTCTTTCAAATGTGTTCTCTAACGAGCGATCTACCTCCTTGTCTGTCCCTCCGCTGTAAGTTTGTAAAGGGCATTGATCTGTAATGACTGTCTGACACTACTAAGAAAAGAGACACGAGGAAACCAGAAACTTTTTTTGTGGAAAACCTGAAAGAGCACCACAATCTGAGCTCTGTTCTCAAATGGTGAAGAGTAACAAACCCTGATGAAGCTCTCTGAGCTGAACAACTCCTTTTTGGTTTTCCTCTGCTTTCAAGGAAGACAAAGCAGATAACAACATCCATGATAATTACACTCTTTACATGGCTTGGTTTTTTGTTTTGTTTATTTAAGTGCTCTGGCAGTAGGAAAAGTAGTTTCCTCCTAAATTACAAAACCAATTGCATTCATTTTGGACAAGTCTTTGGGACCCATGCTGTCAATGCTGAGTGAGGACTTGAGACTTCTACAACAATTAGGAATTATTAGCTGAGTCATATGAACCAAATCGTGGGTTGAGACAGTGAAATTTACACAAAATAAATGGACTTAACACAGCGAGGCAAATCTCTACATGCAGCTTGAAGCTGAGTCTTACCAAATCACTTTGGCTGAAAAACAGAGCCTTACGCAGAGAGGGATCTGTTCTCTGGAAGAAAGATCAGGTACAGATTTTGGAAGTAGAAATTCTGTTTCATTAGCTTCCTCAGGAAGGCTCAATCTCTTGAAAGGATCAATAAACCATCCCTGTGCAGATGCTTCTTTGTCTGTGTTTTTAATTCCCCTAGCAAAGGTATACAATTGAGTGAAGTCCACCAGTAAGCCCAAAATGTGGTTGTGAAAGAGCAGCCAAACTAACCACATCAGTGGTGAGAGGCGAGGAATATAATAGTTTAACGTTATATTCAAAAATTACTTTAACGCTTACCCAGCATGGTGAGGAGAGGCCCATATACACGAGTTTAACTTTTATTCATATATTACAACAATGGATCTTATTCCTTGATTTTGATCTATTTTTCATTTTATCTCTTCTTCCAAAATTGGACTTCACTGTCAACAAAACGTAGGCTAAAACATCTAGCCTCTTCTTACGACGGACACTGATCCTTGTACCAAATTGCCAAGGGCCTCTCTTACTGAGAAAATGGGAAAAACAAAAACACCCCTCCTTGTCCTGAAACACTCTCTAACAGATCCTTTTTTCTTGTGTATATTCTTTTGAAAGAGTAGTTTAATACGCTCAATTCCTATCCAGCAAGATCCTGAGCTGGCAAGAACTTGTACTGAACCGTACCAGCAGATGTGTATTTTCTTATAAACTTGGTGTGAGGTTTTGAATAGAAAAACACAGCTTAAGGTTGTAGTGAACACCAACCGATACGTGCTGGTATCCTCTTCAAATTGAAAAAGAAAACCTGTAAGGTGATGGTCTTCACCGAAAGAAGCATCGCTGTGCTAGCGCAGGGTGTTGCAGCTTACGGGGCTGCCCTGGTACTTGGGGCTGGGGCGATCTCTCCTTGTAGTCTTTTGCTTGCTGCGTCGTCAGCTTGTTGCTGAAAATCTTCACCTGAAGTTGCTGAGGAATCTGTGAACTTCAGTCCCTGGAGAAGGAAAAAAGAAGTCCCTAATCTTATTTGGGTGTTTCGTAGAAGCGAGTACTGACAGTAAGGCAAGGCTGTTTTGCAGTTGCTTGAATTCCCATGCAAAAATATCTTTCCGATTTACTTGTGTTAAAGGCCACAGCAATTCACAAATAGCACACAAACATTATATTTAAACAGATTAAGAAGCTATCTAACCTCTCCGGTGTACCCATCTTCACCCTTTGACGGGAAATTACATTTGGAAGAACACACACCAAAAAAAAATCTAGAAAGCTGGCATTTTTGTGCTTTGCTTGCTAGTTCGTTCAGCGTGTGTGAGAAATGATTGTGTTTTGAGTCATTTGTACAACACTGCACGTTTTGTGTGCAAAAGAGCAAATTCTGTGAATTTCCATGGGATTACAGGCGGTTTATCAGTTGAAGCTGGGTAGCTGTGAGCAGGCCCTGTGACTGTTAAGAGCAGCACCGTGGCAGCCTCCCTACGAACACGGGCGTAACACTGGATTTTTTCAGGGTGCTTTTTGTGAGAGGTGTTCAAAGCGCTGCTTCCATTGGCTTCGGCACGAGCTCTCATATTCTTGTCTCGAGTTATCAGAAAGGACGAATGCTATGACAAGTGTGTTTATGCTGTACGTTACGTGTCTGTTATGCAGAGGAATGGAACAGCATAAGCTGCCTTTTCTGATAAAGACTGAACAAGGGTAAAGTATCACATACTTGGTACTTGACCAAGTCTGGCCCTGTTTCAAGGATGCAAGTTTTTTGACCTACGAAAGAGCAAAAAAAATTTTTTTTTTTTTTTTTTTTTTTACACTGAAGGAATTGCCTTTGGGGAAAGAACTGCAGAAATTTTAGCTGGAGGGGGGGAAAAAAAAAAATCTAAGTTTTTTTGGCTGGACTTCTAAAGAGCTGATCTGAAGCAAGTGCGTATCAAAGGTTAAAATGATGTCTACTACTGCCACTGTGGTAACGACTATGTTTTACTTCTAGGGGGAGGGAAAGGCCTCACAGTAGGAAGTCTTGTAACCCCAATAGATAGCATGAGCAGCTTATAATAACCAGGAGGCCAGATCCTGTGA
The DNA here is from genome assembly GCA_008658365.1 of Alca torda. NCBI lineage: Eukaryota > Metazoa > Chordata > Aves > Charadriiformes > Alcidae > Alca > Alca torda. The sequence continues at coordinate 142,312,169 of CM018076.1, forward strand.
CTTTAATCTTTTATAATCAGTGAGACAATTTGTTGATGGGCCTGGAAAGCATGGTCCTTCTTGTGTAAGTTCAATTTAACTTGAACTGCAGTCTCTCTTCAGACGGTATCGGTCAGAGGAGCTTCTTTGGGTCTAATTCTGAACAGTAAGACCCTGGAAACTAATATGCTTCACATGCTTTTCAAAGGAAGGTTCAGTGTTTCTTTTAACTCTGTTTGAAGTAGCTCAGAGGAATAACACGCTTGACCTCAGCCTTGGCAGACGCGGTCTCTGTTTCTGCACAAGTGTGGGAATGGAATTTGAGTAACCAGAAGCCTCAACTTCATGTGCTTTTCTTTAAGATGCGGGTGACGGGAGGACCTTTTTGGGGGAGAAACCAGAGAACTCACAGATGCATCAACAGGGAGTATTCCTCTCCAAAATACTGAACTCCTGACCCGCTGAAACTTAGAAGCAAGGGAGGATAAACCATGACCAGGAGGCACAGACCATCCAGCAGGAAAGCTGTCTGTACGTAGTCGGTTTGGGGTATATACCATCTCGGTCATAATCAGAGTCACAGAAAGTAGGACAGGGCCGCTAAGCAGTTTGAACACATTCTTGAGGGAAAAACATGTCGAACAACAATTTTAAACGCCCCTAGATTGAAAGACGCTCTTTGTAAGGAGCAGCCCATGCAAACATTAATTGCTGTGCAGGAGGAAGGTCTCGCTTCCCAAGTTTGGGGAGGAGAGTTTAATGCTGCACAGTGAGAAACCACAGATACTTCTTGGCCTGGGATTTTTGGGAGTGCCCTTCTGAAAAATAACTTCCGCTAGAAATGAGCCTGCAAAGTGAAAGAGAAGGAAAGTGGGGAGGAAACAGTGAATTACAAAGCCAGGAAATGGCTTAAACAGGCAGCTTTACTGTGGGAACAGCACTGTAAACAACTGCTGCTCTTAACCTTGCAGCCCTAAAAGCTGAAAAGTTATGTGGACTTCTGCATACCTTATCCTAAAACAAGGGCAATGGGATAATGCAAAAGTAATTAAACTACCCGGATCCTAATTGATCACAAAATCGAAGTCTCTCACAGAGAAGCACTGACTTGCTTCTGCTCCAGAGCAAGGCGAGTAACTTTGAACAATTTCTAAACAAAAAAAATACAATCTCACATCGTTACTATGTTTTCTTAAATGTAAAAAGCCTTTAGTGATTCTGAAAGTAGTTCTAGGGTAACATTAGTCTGATAAATATGGAGGTGCCTTACAACACGCGTACATACAAACAGGCTGTAAAAGTTTGGCCAATCCTGTTTGAATCTGTGTTGCAGACTCGAATGAAATTCCACACCTTAATTTGATACCGGCAATTTATACAAGCTTTTGCTACGGAGATTAAACAGTTGCGATAAAAGTCCTAGAATCGGTTCGGATTTTCAGGTAATAAAATGATCTATCTGGTTTGGATGCTTTATCCAACACACTTTTATCCTATGCTACTTTCTTGATCACAATCTGTTTTGCTCCGCCCTACGCGGACTTGCAGGCCACGGGGGTTTGAAGCTTTATTTAGGGACTGAAAGCTGACTGGGAGAGACAGCTCATAATAATTTATACCGGAATAAAGGACTTCATTGGTTGCCTGCGCTGTCTACATCAGGGAACTTGGTGGTGTAGGAAGGCGTCAGCAGGGAGGGAGAGAAGCCCTGGCTTTTTGAATACCTGGTCGTGCTGCTGTGGAGAAAGCCGGTGCCTCTCCCAGGTTCGCGTACAGTAGCACAGAGCCAGAAAGGGTTCGTACTGGTGCGTGCAAAGGAGCAGCGGTCTTTGTCCTAGGGAAATTAAAAACATTTGGGTTAGTTCTAGCTTTTGGTAACATAATGTTTTTTCATTTGCTTTTCTGATGCCCCTAATTTTCTGCAATTTTTTTTTTTTTTTTTTTAACATTTTGGAGCTTGAAAGCATCCCATATAAACACATTTGATACGTATTTTAAAAAGGGAGCGGGGCGGAATAGTCAGACTGAATTTTTGCGCCTGAGCACAGTGTCAGAGCTGTGCTATTGAGCTAGTTTATGCAAATTTGGTTAATTAGATAGTAATAATTTGAAATACTGCGCTGAATGGTCACTTTCCCACTTTCATTTGGAAAGAACAGATTTGCATTCCCTCAGAGAAAGCGAATGCTCAACTTAAAAGGGTTTTGCTGCAATGTTAAAATACTTAACTTTAGGCTGTGAGAAATAGATTGGATTTGTTTTTTTAACTAGTGAAGCCTCTGAAGTTGTTATTATTACAGAGGCAGGGAGAAGTAGGTCGTGCAGTTCCCTGTTATAACATATTCATGAATCTTATTTCCAGGTTTTAGTTTAATCAAGGAGGTTATCATCCACTGTCTGATTCTGAATTTCAGTCCTAAATTGCCTGGCTGAATGCCTTGATGTTGACGCAGATTAATACCAGAAAGCAGAGCACCAGAAGATAGTCTTCTGGATCGTAACAGCCGATTAGGAACAGTCCTTGTGAAATAACAGGTTCCAGCACAGGGGGTCACTTGAGGTAAGTTTGTCTGATTTTAGTTTGGGATACTGGAAGTAAAGAAAGGGATATGACCCATAGCTGGTTTCAGTGGAGCAGGGAGAATGTAAACCATGTAAGAATGTCTCAAATTTGCTTCCTGCCTTTAAGGGAGGCAGGCTGCCTTGCCTTTCCTTTGCAGTTATAGGATGCGTGCTACGGGTTTTCTGTGTATTAGTTCTGATCTGTTCGTAAAGCACAAAATGAGAAGCAGCATTTTACCCGATTTCCATTAGTTTGCCATTCTCGGAACGCTTACCCTCCTGTCATTTAAGATAGAGACAAACACATCGGGAAGGTTGCAGGAGGTGTCTCAAGGTTACTTCAAACACAAAACCGCACTAGGTATCCAAAGCATATCACGCTGTCCTGACTAAGACTGCTATGGCAGACGGTCTGTCCGCAACTGTCGGTAACTTCTGTTCCTTTGTTATCAAAGCACCTAAAAGCCTGTGCGGTGTGATAGGCTTAAGCTGTGGGCAGGCCGCAATGTGTATTAAGTCCTGTCCTTCCTAGAGATAGTGTTTATGTCGTGTGTGCAAGGAATTGGGTGCTACTGCACCAAACATCTTTAAAAATGCTGAAGTAATTACGGTAAGCAGAGGTTCAGTAGAACCGGAAGATACTGTTGTATCTCCCGATACGTCCTCTTCATAGTGCTGACAGCTACAGCAACAACCGTCTTTGCAATATTTGCAGTTTAAGCTGTGAGGATCTAAGGAGGACAACAGCTCTCTGCGGGGTCAGGGCTTGGTTTCTTGGGCTCAAGCAGTAAGCGCAAGGATGTCGTGCAGATGCTCTGAGCCCTAGTTTGGGAGCTCAGTATCCCAGTGAGGTTAAACGGCAAGGGATTATCCTTTAACTACAACAGTGGGTGGGGAAGAGAGAAAAAGCAAAATATTGTGAAAGCTCTCCACGTTGTGGGAATAGTAGTAGTGGAGGAGGGGGAACAGAAACACCTACTGGGCTTACTGCCATGGCTGATTTGTGTACGTACTTAGCTAAACATTCAGTTGTGCAGACAAGATACTGCGGTAATTTCAGCGTTGTTTGAGGGTGCTGATTAAGGCTTCATCCATGCTTTCCTTTGTCAAGAGAAGAAATGCTAGTGCTGCTTGGAGCTCCTGCTCTGCCGACAAGCTTCAGGTTAGGTATGAAGGTGGTGTTACCGTTCCAGGTCAGCAAAGTACTTCATCTTTCCATTTCTTCTTAGTGCTCCCTTACTTCACACAAACCTTGGAGTCACTGGGAAGTGGGAAGCACACAGTGTTGTTAGCTTTTGTGGAGCTTTTTGTGGAGTTTAGCTGCACTAGAACAAATAATCATATTTGTCATCTGTAGTCAAGTCAGAAATACATCATCACTTCTTATTTATCATAGAATCACAGAATGGTTTGGGCTGGAAGGGACCTTAAAGCTCATCTAGTTCCAACCCCCTGCCCTGGGCAGGGACACCTCCCACTAGACCAGGCTGCTCAAAGCCCCATCCAGCCTGGCCTTGGACACTATTTAATAGTAGTGCAAAACTTACTGTGGCTTGACATATAAACTCCGTATTTCAGCTCGGAAGCGAAAAGGGCTCATACTGGCAATTTCCTCAAGGCAAAGCCAGCAACTCAGCCCTCTTCTTACAGTACAGAACTGATTTGGGGTTCCCTTCCTTAAAATGTAATTAATCATTCCCACCTGGGAGCATCCAACAGTTGCTCAAATATCCCATTTATTTCAAGAAGGGCTGTAAGCTATGACTAAAAGTAAACATTGTTATATGGAGAAATAAAATATATATTTATGTCAATATGGTGGTGATCGTGAGGAAGTGTAACTTGTAAATTTGTTCTTAGAAAGAAGGAATGATCACACAGACAAAGGAGGTCTGGATGATATACTTAATTTTATAAGATGATATTTGGAAAGTCCTTTCGCAAGAAGCCTTGCTTTATGCTGTCTTAGTCACTGTAGGAAAAGGAATCTATCAGGATTAATAACTGAGCATTTATTCTTCGTTCTGTTTCTTATCTTTTCACCAGTTTTCACAGGGGAGAGAAGTTGCTAGCAATGTCATCCAGAGGTTTGTGCTGCTGGATCTGGAGAAGGGAGTGAGTAGGAAAGAGAAAAATGTGTGGGATATTCAGTTACTCAGGATTATGGAACCCGAGGTTGACTGTAAAATGTGGGGTAGTGCTTAGTCAAAAACACTTCCAGCTGCACAAGTGCAACCATTTATAAAATAGCTGTTTCCTTGTAAGAAAGAGCTTGGAATGATTCTGCTTAGTGTTCAGAAGACAGCAGGAACGATTAAAAAAGTCAAACAATGTTGGGAACTAAAGCCAAAATCACAGACCTTCTGTTGCTCTATAAATCCCCCATGTGTCCCTGCCCTCAGCACGCCATGTAGCTTTGGTCATCGCTGAAAGGACATTAAAAAAAAACCTGAAAAGGCAGAGAGCAGGGCAAAAAGTAACCAGAAGTACAGTCTTCATGTGATGAGTAAACACCTGTGTTGTTTCGGTTGGGCAGAAGAGATGGCAAAGGAAGATCTGATACGGTTTTGTAAAATTAAAAATGGCATGGCAAAGGGGAACAGGGAACAGTGATTCACCCGTTACTAAAACAAATGAAGAGGGTACAGGCTGACATCACGCAGCAAATCAAACCCAGAGGCAAGGCCGTTACCCTAAGCAAATAGTGAAACTTGCTGTTCAGAAGCATATCAGCAAGTTCAAAAGTCAGCCCTTCTTCTGACCAGACCAGTCGCGCCGATAGCCGTTCCGCGCAGCCCAAACCTGGCCTCTGCCTCAGGCACTCCCCGACCAACTCCCCAGGAGTCGGGGAAGGACTAAGGACGTGTTCCGTCGCACTGCCTCCCCTCAGCGTGGCCCGGGGCGGGTACCGCTGCTGTGAGGTGCTGGGTTTTCCCTCATCCACGCGCACGCAGAGCGAGCTAGCCTGAGTTTTTTCAATCCGAGGTGAATGTTGGAAAGGGGTGCCTTCTCTTAACCCCTCTGCTGTACCAGTACAGACCCCGGCCTGGGCAGCCGAGGGGTCGGTGCAGAAGCTGCTCGTTAACGTTGTCCACAGCAGCGACGCGCGAGTGGCTGCGAGAGGTGGAGCCTACGCGGAACGGGAATTCTGGTGTAAGACACTAGTGGACAGTCTTATTTATCTTGCATTATCTTATCGGGCGTTTTACACCAAAACCACGCTAGTTGCATACAAATTGATGGGTTTGTTACTGCAGTCACCAGTTAGCATCAGGCTTCTTTCACAGCTTAATGAAAACTCACACCTCAGGATAAGTATTTCCCCTCACACCTTGCACTTTTTCCATGAGAACGCTGAAGAAAGCTTATGAAATCCCTGGCAAGGCTTCTGCTCACAGCGCGACCTTTTCTGAGCAGGGACGGTCTTTCTTTTCCCAGTGACGCAACCGGAGGGTTTTGCTGTACTTTGCCTGCAGTGAGGCACCTCTGGATTGTCTGAGTGCAGTATCATCCACAGAGTCAGCAAATCTGATATTACAGTTCCAGCCGAAGGAGGTGAAACCCACCTTACGCTATTCTTGTTGTCTCACTTCCTTACAAATAACTGGAAGCAGTGTCTCCCGTCGTTAAAGAGTTGTAGGATTTTGACTGTATTTGTTGTCCATTCTGGTCAACAATGAGGTTTTAAAGAGAAGTTGTTTTAGGAAGAAGGTAAGTCTTGATCCTTTCCAGATGGAAAGTTTGGCTGAAGAGCACGGGATGCTCTACATATTTGGGAGCGTGACTTTATTCGTTCGCTGTCGTACCGCAGAGGTAAAGCGTGAGCTTGCTGACAAGGCAGCGCGGGTACCTCTGTACCTCTGCCTGCTTTTGGTGACAGCAAACCGCCCCCTGCGCTGAAGCTCGGCCCGCGGTGGAGAAGGGAAGCTCTGCAGTCAGCCCGCGGGTGAGAAGCGTGTTGGGTTTTACAGTAATGAGGAGGTTTTAGCATCCATGGGAAGACGTGAAAGCTTGTAGTCAGGTAAGCTGTGAAGCTCAGAACTGTTACGTAGTGAGAAAGGGACACTTCTTCAACATTACCAAGTGTTATCTTGGAAAACTGAGACGTAAGAAAATTACAGCTATTTCCTGCCCACAGCTACAGAGCCCCTTTTTTCAGGAGGCCCAAGAATTGATGCTTTTAATTGATGCTACTTGTTTTCAACTTTTTTTCTTTTTTTTTCTTTTTTTGTTCAATCCAAATAAACCGTTCTTCTTTTGCTTTTGCAATGTTTCCCTCAAATATGGGGGAGCTTCCTTCTAAAAATAAGCTTTTTAAGGACAGTCAGTAAATTTTCAGTACGCTAACGTCGGCTGAATATTTGAACAGGATCAAACAAGGGGGGAGGGGAAATAATGACAGGAGATGGTGATCAGAGTGAAAGTGCAGCGCTACCTGAAGAGCCGCGGACGTTCTGCACACTGTCGTTCTTTCCCCACTGTGTGTTCTTAAATATAACCGATAAAGGATGCTTAAGTGTTTGTCAATCCAACACAGCTTCTGTTCCAAGATTAACACACCTGTGATATGACTGAGCTCAAGAATCTCAAAGCAACTGAATTTTGTTAATCCGTTTACGTCGTCTTTTCCCTAATCAAGAGTGGGTTCACAAAGTAAAAATTAATCCACACTCCAAGACAAAGTGATTTCTGCAAAGCACTTGAAGTAACGTCAGCCGTGTGTGGTTTTGAAGTTTTTTTTTATTTTCTTTTTTTTTTTTTCAAAGAAGAAAAAAAGTGACTTACATTCAGTTTTGTGTAGTGTAATGTTTGAAAATGTGAGTTTTTCTAAATACGCTACATGTTCTGAGCCATCTGATCAATGAAAAAAAATTATCAGACTCATCTCTATTAAAAATGTAAAACAAAACCAAGTCTGCTCTCTTGTTATGGGACAAGAAATAGTATTTAAATACTAAATGATTATGTACAATCTGAAAAAGGGAAGCATAACCTGAGGTAAGAATACAGCTGTCTTGGATACATGCTTTGTTCTAGAAAAGATGAGTAATTAAACACATGCCCCGGCTGGAGACAGAAACTTGGGTTATGGTGTGAAATTTTCAAAACCAACCGCAGCACTGAAACGTGCCTGTCTTTCTTTAGAAACCCCAACCTCATCTTTCCGGCAGCGCTTGTAGTCTTTATACCAAAAAGAGGAAAGGGCTCTTCTCCGTGCTCAGCCACCCCTCATCTCTCACTGGACGCCAGCCACCCCCTACAGAAAACTGCTTCTGTCCTGTCGTACCCGTGAGTTTGTCTTGTGTGGCAAACGCTGGCTTTTAAAACAGGAGCTGGGCTCGCCGAGAGGCAGAGCTTTCCTGGAGTGTCTGCTGTGCCGGAGGCAGCATCCTCCCGGGCACCGGACTGGCCACCGGCTGCTGTGGGGATGGATGTGGCCACGGAGCTCCAGCAGCCTGCTCCCACCTGGGTCCCTCACTACCCAGACCTTGAGAAACACAGCGCAGCTGAGTTCTCAAAAAAAGTGGGATTACAGCTGTATGTATCTGTGGGTCGGGCTTCTCAGCCAATAGGAGGAATTTTGAGGCGGTGAAAGGGAGGGAGCCCAGGGCGCAGGTGCAGTTTTGTCCAATGGACCGTGGGAGAAAGTCTCCTCAGGCGCAAGTAACGCCCACGTTGGTAAAACCCCACTGCAAAAATAAACAGGACAAAACATGATTTATCCTGGCGATCCGTATTTAGGAAGGAAGGAGAAAGGAATAAAATCCATCACAATTTCCGTCAAATGGAAACAAAACTGCCCTCAGGTGACGAAAAGCTATCAACTGCTGCATGCTTCAACAAAGATGCCACAGCTGCGTGTGGGGCAGAGGCAGCAGTGAGAAAAAAAGAAAAAAAAAAGCTTCTAAAAAGGAAGGCGGTCCATCCTGGGCCTTTATTCAAGCAAACTGCAAAAATGGATGTGCATTTTTTTTTCTTGTAGAAGTTCACACTTCGTTTGGACAGTAACACTATGCGTGTGTGAAAGCACTTGATGACAATGATGAAGCTAACTTTACCCGTTGGCAGTTATTACAAAACCTGACTGTCAGAAGGATGTAAACTTCGCTCTGTACTAATTGCACTTATGCTATTACAGGTGTTCAAATTACTGCTGACACTTAGATGCTTCTAGTGCTACAGCTGGTTTAGTCTAAGGAATAACTATCGCCTTCCTTAGATAGATTTTACCTTTACTGGTTTAAAACCACTCAATCTTGGAATGAAGATTCCGGGGTAGAGCTGTGATGAAGCCCTGCGGACATTCGGAAATAAGGCAGGGGAATTATTCTGTAGGAGCCTATACTGCATTCCCCACATCAAAGCATCCTTAGAAGATGAAAAAGTTGTATTAATTAAATGGCTACCTCAAAATTATTCTAGCTGTTCTGTAACAGATCGCAGGGGACTCCTCTCCCCTTTATCCTTCCTCTCCCATGCAATAGTAATGATTTTGAAAATAAACTTTATTAAAGGCCGAGCCTAACTCTTCGGAAGGGTGGGATTTTTGCCATGAGGATGGGGCATCACTCACCTGCTCTGTAGCCAGTGAAGGGGTTTCACTCTCTGCCCCCACCCGCTGAGGAGTGCTCCAGGGCCAGCCCGGGGGAAGCTCAGTGTCTCGGAGCTGGAATTCCTCCCAGCAGGAATCTGTGGAGCCGTAGGTATGGGCATGACCGGACATGACTCGACGGCTCCAAGTAACCTGAAAGTCAGTTTAGAAATAAACTGAGTTTATTCAGTCTTAAAACTAACTTGACTAACTTCGAGGTTAGCGCTACCAGTTTACAAGCAACACGTTAACCTGCAGTGCAGAGCTAGAAGCAGCAGGATGGCCCTTCTCCAGCGCAGAAGCGTCAAGGCAGCTACACGTAACCTATATCACCTGTCAAGATTTTAACTCCTTTCCCATTAAGGAACAAAGTTTAAGAAATATTGGCTAGTCACCTCCAATGTGAACGTAACTGCTTTAGTTGTAAGCTTTCTTAGAAGACCCAACGCACACGAATACTTAGTACTAACAGTTTCCTGAGAATCAATGGGAAGATAAGGTTTACAATTTACAATTTAAGGTGGAAAATGAAATTCTTGCTCAAGTGACTCCTCATTTGCTGCGGAGTATAACCCGCACTCACTCACTCCATCAGAAAGCAGCAATTCGAGACTGGGTCCTACTTTATATCCGTTCCCACGTCTTAGACCAAAAAAAAAAACCAACCTTTGTGAACAGCCAAGGCCAAGTCTCAGGCACGCAAAAGCACCTCTTCATGCAAGAAATTGAGGTTATATAAATGACTAAAATATTTATCGGGTGATCTGATCTGATGGCATTAAGGCAGAACTGGGAATAGTTCTGGGGCTTGAGTCAGGTGGAGTGTGGAAGTTGCTCAATATGGAAGGATGAATGGAGTGCTTTATCAAAACAAGGACTGTAAAATTGAGACCTGAATTGGAAACTCACAGGCTTGAAAGGTGATTAGAGGGTTTTTTTATGAGGCGGTGGTGTTGTGTAAAAAAAGAATCGTATAATTACATGCTTGTGGTAAAACCAAGTTAGCACAGAGAAATGGCAGCAGGCTTTCTGCATCCAGTAAGAGAAGTAACACACTTGAACTGAATCGATGATTGAAATAGATGGTAGGGAGCACTTTTTAACAGTGGACATACTGACATACCAGAGTAAAGACGACTGGAGGACAAAGTCTCCATCCTTAATGATTGTAAGAACAGCTTGGGGCAGGTGACAAATGCCCCATCCTCTCGTCTTTAAATCCATTTGAGATAAAGCTAGGTATCACTAATTGTTCTTAAACTGGTTTTAGAAAAAACAAATGGGGGGGCGGGGGGGGGGGTGTGTGTGTGAGGGGGAACATGACAATTCACCCAAGTCATCCCTTCTCAAGCAGCAGCTGAAGTGATCGTGAAAAGCCGAGGAAAGATTTCCAAAACTTCCATCAGAGAGGCCTCGGCTGTACTCCTGGCTCACCTCCTGCAGCCCTTTTCTCGTTATTTTAGCAAACGCACTTGCACCTTCGCTGCGCTTTAAATGTGATCCAGAGCACACCTGAGACTCTGATACTGTGTCGCGCCGGTGCATAAACAAACAAGGTGATAATCGCTTCACAGATCTATGGCAAAACATGAAAGACGGCTCATGCACAGCTCGGGTAGTGCTCGGGCTGTACGGCCCCACGCCCTGCGCGGGCCTGCGCAGCCGGGATTTCTACCCATTGCAAGCGAACAACCACACAGCTTCTGCTTACACAAACACGTCCCGTCTTCTCAACAAAAACCAGGGCAAAAACTATGGAGTTAATGGTATGGGGTTTGTTCTCTTCTTGATTTATTGTACAGCTCTAATATGTTTTATTCAAATCCTGGCAAAGAAAATAAATTACCAGATTTCCTCCTAGGAAATGTTATGAGACATCAACCTTATTGCAGAGTACTCCAGAACAAACTATTTTACGACGTTTCCATGAAGGTCAGCGTTGCCTCCCTTTCACAGAGCACAAACAAAATGTACAAAGCATCTTTAAACCGGGGCTCGGGTCTTTTCATACATTAAAGTTGATTTTTCAGGAGACTTCAGCGCTCTGTACAGAACTTCCCACAGATCACAGGGCTCCTGGACCACACAGCTTCATATCTTGCCGCAACACGGTTGTCTACCGTATCAGTTCCTTTCTATTTCTAAATTAACGGCGCTGTCTTAAAATGAGTTGTCTTTTTTCCCTCCCTTCCTGCCACGCTGTTCTCATGGATTAGAAAAAAAAACAAACCACTAACCTTCTTCCAACTTCCAGGCTGAAGTGATTCACTGCTCGTGTACAAAAATCTGTTCTTACGCCAGTATTGTCCATAGCTTGATTACCTCTCTCCCCCACTGCTGCTCACGCTGCTCTGCACACTGTCCTCTTTCAACCTTGGCTTTAAGGCTAAATAAAGCCACACGGCTTGGTCTTCTCCAAGACAGAGGGCTTTATTTCACTTGACGTTTCTCTGTATCTATTAAAAATGTGAATTCGTCCCCTCGGGACTTGGGAGAAAGAATGTGTTAATGCCACCATAAATCTGCCCTTTTCACAACTAGCTCGCTCAGGGGGTTGGAGTCACCCCGTGAGCCACTGGTGTTCCCCGACCAAGCACACCCGCACGCTGACTGCTGCTGCGGCACTCCTGCACAGCCAACTCCAGCATACCAAAAGTGTCACTCAGCTGCTGGCAGCCTGATACGGACTTGGCCTCTTCAGAAAAGTGAACTTATTTGTCTAACATCTCACAGATAGTCTGGCGCCAGGGACTGAGTCCAGTTCCTCTGAGAGCTTTTGAATACCTCAACCATGAGACACTGCCCCCATCCTTTCTCCTCCTTCAGTCTCCTACTGGATTCCTGCGCGCTTTCTAACTTCTGCTGCAGACGGGCAGCGTTCACGCTACCAGACAGGTTGCGTGGTCCATTCCTGCCCCCGACGGGTCTAACACTGTGCATTGACCAAGTGCTGTAGAGGAGAAAAAGCAACCACCTGTGACAGATGACCGTCAAGGAAGCATGAAAGGGGAGGCAGCAGATTTCCTCCCGTGCTTGACTTCGCAGCACAGGCATTGAGCGTCTCTGTAACACTGTACACGTACAAGACGTTTCCTGGCGTTTTTTAAAAAGCTCCTACTGAAAACAATAGGTGTCAGTGATACACACGTGAGTCACTGCTAGAACTGGGGCTTTTCAATCCAGTGTGCAAACACCTGTCACTTGAACCAAGGACACAGATGAGGACCTCCTCCAGAGCCCTCTGCTCTGGCGGCGGGTGGTAATGCCCACTGCAGGGAGGACCACAAAGGCACTCCCAAATGCCCCTCGGGCAAAGGCAGCTGGATGGGACAGCTCTCACATCATCCCTTGCCCGCACAAGCCGAGATTGTTAGTGATGAGAGACGGGGGCGGACTCTATTTTTACAAGCTTAAGCTTCACAACTTCAGTTTTGCAGGAGAGCAGCACTGCTTCCCATGCCTCTCACCCCAATGCTGCTAGAAGAGCGGTGGGGCAGTTAATAAATTCCTTATGCAGAGGGGACGAGAGGAGTCTTGGTTTGCAGGAGAAATGTAAGGGTTGAGGAAGGGATAGCGGAAGGCAAGTCACCGTAGCCCTGTGGACCAGCACTCCACCGGAGGGGCTGGTCCACTGCCAGTTGTCTGCACAGCCATTGGAACAGAGAAGCAGGAAGACCTGACTTTGAAGAGCTACCAGTTTTCCCTCTACAATTTGAATTTGTCCTCACCCTACCCTCTCTCCTCCTGAGCTCTCCCCCTCCATCTCCTCCCAACAATGCTCTTGGAGCAACCATCTGCAATGCCTCACCACAGCCCAGCTCTTGGTCCCTACTTCTCCCAGCTTTCTGTCTCCATGTCCCTTCCTTCTCTCCCACGTGCTCCCACCTGCCTTTTCCACTTAAACCAGTCCCAGCTTCCATCTGCCCCTCCTCATCAAATCCCAGTCCCTCGTTCCTCTCACACCCGAGCCCTTTGCCCAACAAATCCCACTCTCTACAACTCAAAGGCAGTTCCTTCCCCCTGCCCCTTGAGTTTACCCCATCCCTCATCAAGGTCTTCGCCCTCTCACCTATAGTCCTTTCCATTATTAAGCACTGTAAGGCTGAACGCTGGATTTGGGAGTCTTCCTTGGGACTACCAGCAAGAGGGAAAGAGGGGCTAGAGGAGAAGGCGTCAGTGGGAGCGCGGGAATGGCAGACTCCTCCCTGCTCAGCCCCAGCGCCGCAGCCCCGGCTGTAGTTATGTGGCTTTGATTCCCACTGCCGCATGCCTTGTACCACGCTGAGCTTTTCTATGGGAAAGAAAGAGGTTTGGGCATGCTCACTGGAGATAAAACCAACGCAGATTTTATTCGGTATAAAATAAGAGGTACACACACATACCAAAAACCACTTTTACTGAGCACGTGCTATCCAATTTTTTTACAAACATCAATGTATTTGGCCAAATCAGAATAGAAGGCAGAGGTAAAAACAAAACATGCGGGGCATCCTCTACACAGAGATCATTTCCCCTACCCGAATTGGAGCCCCTGCCCCAAAGCACTGAAGTGACTAATGATTCCAAAGAAACGTCCTTGAGAGTATTTGAACATAGGCTAAAGACCACCACATCCCGACCCTGGGTTCAAAAGAACATGCACTGTGTTGACTGAAGTTCCCCAAAGAGACTTTTAACTTCAGGCCCCAGGTGAAAAGTTTCAGCCTACGTACAGCTGAAGTTTGGCAAAGTTGGGCAATTGGAAACAGGGTGACAAATTTGGAAAGAAAGAGGAAGATCCGATTCCCACTTACCAGCATGAAGAAATGGCGCTGCAGGTGCTGTGGGTCGGCAGCAGAGCTTAAGGCCTCCCTGCTGGAAGCAAGAGTTTCCTGGGACTCAATACCCAGACTGACTGTAAGCACTAAAATGTTGATCACCTTCCAGCCATTTGCCCGGTGCCGACACTGCCAGGCAACAAGCAACAGGCCCCTCAGCTGCTGAAAGCCACCACCTTCGCGAGTTTGGATTTAACATTCATCTCTTCAAATCGCAGTCAAGAGAAGGACAACCCAGCGCCCAGCCCCTCCCTCACACACGCACACCCAGCAGGGCGTTTAAAACTTCTCTTAGCGCAAAGTTTGCTTTCACAATCGTCTTTTTCCCATATCCTTCTCCACGGTGGTAGGTGTCACGTCAAGGTAAACAGGAATGGCCAAATAACACCTAAGGTGGTCCCAGCGCTGCACGGATCGCGGGGTGATTCTGAGAAGCGACACGCAGCGTTCCTACCGTCCCTGTACTCCAGACAACCACCAGGGAGTCTCAGCAGCAACTCTTTGTGCTCAAGAAAGGAACAGGAGGTGCTGTCAGGCTTGTTGGCACTCACAGTCTTTCAGGAGCTCAGTTCTCCACTGAAAGGTTGTTTAATGGCATGACCATCATGACCCCAGAAATTCTGCACTGTTTTTCTGTCGTCAGGTTTACTGTAAGGGGTGATATTGAGGAGATATTCTACTTAAGGTAGAAACTCAGAACTTTTTTTGATGCGTAGACTGATGGGGTGGGGTAAGGGGGAACTAAAATGACTGGTGCAATACTGAAGCTGTTAAATAAGTAACTTCTCGACCGTTTAGCACATTTCGGACGATACTGCAACTGGGAGAGCTACTAAACTATTTACATTGCATCCAAAGTATGCGAGTACATACCATGGGCATCTGCAAGGACTCCATCAGTAACACTGTAGGGAGCGCAAGTGATGCAGGGGATAAGTATTTCTTGACCCCGGCCTTGAAACACGTCTCACAAGTATGTCGCTACAATTGTCTCACCAAAAGCAACAATTTAAATACAGATAGAACGTTGTAAGAGAGCAATTAACAATTCCAGGCGTGGAAAGATCACAGCCTTTTATATACAATTATAGTGCTCAAGTTTCTACCTCCCTTAAGGCAAACACATGACCAAAAGTTAAGTAAAAACAGATGATAGAAATAAGTCTTGTGAGCATTTTGACGGCTGTGTTCCAGTTTCCCCACTACGACTTTTTAATATATTAAAGTTGTGAATTCGTTATATGTAATGTACGAGCACGAGCAGGTATTTTTCCCAGATCTCTGTCTGAACTACTAGAACTCTGTGGCTCAGCCCTGCTCTCCGATTCTAAGCCTGCCAATTTCAGCTCGGCTATAAAAAGTGTTTATTGTTCCCTTGCTTATCATGCCATCCTCCGCTCTAAAAGATGCGGTTATGGTTCGGTTTTCCACATCGCTCAGCAGAACTGGGACTTCAGTTCAAAAAATCTCAGTTGAGTCCTGTAACAGTAAAAAAGCTGCCGACCGAGCCGTAAATGCCCAGCTGCTCTCAAAATGCGGTTTAACCACGGGTGTCCTGCTTTCAGCAGGTTCGACTTACTTCCAAAGGCCTCTGCCAGTGAAACTCCCGCCGCGCTGGTTGTCCTAATCAGACCCGTTCCTGTCTTTTCAGGTCAGTACCAGCACTGACATTCGACAGTACATTCATTATTTTTTTTCTAACAAGGCCAACAAGGATATTCTGCAAGCATCCGGAACGATGCTTTCCGACACCGTCAAAACACCTTGAAGAGAAAAATGGGATGCATTTGTTGGTAAGCCTTAGCTCTCCTCCTCAGGCGGGGGAATTTTAGAAAGCCTTCTAGTGACTGAAGCACATCGCAACATCGTCATTAAGCAACTGTCATCCAGTCTTAGATGCTCTTGCACACCCTGCTCAAAGATCCCGACTCTGGGCAACTTACTCCTTTTCCAGTTTTGGATATTCCCTGCAGGTTGTTTTAGAGTCTTCTAATGAACTCAGGCAACCTGAATGGAAACCAGGAATCGCTCTTGCTGTATTTTGTACACTTTGCCAAACAGAGCCCTTTTCACAGTATACAAAAAAACCTACAAAAGAACAGCTTATGATGAGAAAAACATTGAATTCATCACTAATAAAGAGCAATTGTGTTAGTGGACAACTTCCATTGACAGAACTAAGTCTCAATACAGAAAATGCATCGATGTCAAACACGGAAACTGCTTCAGAAAACACTAAATAATTTTCAATCAGTGGATTTCTTCCCAGCTATAAGCACCAAGTTAAGCTAGATGGCAACACTTCTTTCTTCATCACAATGAACTGGTGTAAGTGAAACTAAGCGTGGATTTCTAAAAACTTCTTATGAAAGAAAGACATTTACCACCTGAAACAGCAGAATGAGATTCCCTGTCGAGGCAAAGCAAATGCGTAACAACTGCAGCGTAAAAATCTGTGACTGCAACCTGATAAAAACAAACCAACAAGATATACCGGATTTTAATCTCCCATCCAACATAAGAAAATAAGTACCGTATCACTTTTTGGCATGTAAGAAAACCTTATTTTCTTCCCAAACCTGTACAAGCCGGTACAAGCCAGGCTGGGTGTACTCCCACAAAAGCATTCCAAATCAGGTTACTCAACACAGGTTAAAGGCTTTAATAGAGGTATTGTCCATCTATACAAATAACATCATTAAATACCACTAGAACACCCAGAGACAAATTTTGCTCTTATGGCGCCTGTGAGAGAATACAGAAACATCCCTTAGATAATACGACAGGTTATTCCAGCACAAACGGAGCCCCTGTAATGTTTAGTTCAAGCAGAAACCAAAGGATGCAGAAGTGTACGAAGCACGCTACCATGAAATGGATAGATTTACTCAAAAACATTTTTATGACTGCATTTTCCTGTCAGATAATGAAACAAACCTGCTTCTTGTGCCAATGTACTCCCAGGTGGGAGGGTTAAGGAAGAAAAAGAGCTAAAATAAATGAAGGTTCATCCTAACTCACTGACATGTTTCACAGCACGATATTCAGAGCACGAAAACCTACAACGCAATTCAAATGTTTCCCCCAAGATAAAGGCAGTTCAAAGACATTATGTTATTTCCAGCACTTTATATAAATATAGCTTTCTTCCTGATCCTGGATTATCCTCAATTTGAAGTTCATGTTGTCAGTTTGTATTTGAGGACTGCAGGTAAACATCCCTAGAACCCTGTATACTCTCGCGGGGCCATTTAAATGCAGCCTGACTGTAATGGACTCAAAAGCAGCCTCTAATAACTTATAATACTGCATCCCTAAAAGGCAATGGAACCTGCTATCACCAAATTAAGATACACACACACACGCACACCCTTCTCATACAAGTGGCAGGATGTCTACAGGAAAATGTAATTTTAAAATCCAAAATGAAACTTATGTTTTTCTTTTTTTTTTTTTTTTTAAATACAAGCTTTTATTTGGGAACTTTGCCGTTAATTTGTCTTAGCCTCATCAGGAAACATTTGCTTTTGTCCAGGAGTTGCCAGCTGAGAGGATGTTATTGTTCGGAAGGGATGTGACCAGGAGGACCCTGTGCACGGCACAATGTGTCAGCCCGGAAGCCAGGGAATGAAAAGTGATTCTCTCATCTGGCTGAGGAAACAAAATGGGAATACCGAGTGTTCACCTTCCAGTTACAGTCACTTCTACGCGTGTCCCCAAGAAACATGTTAGTCACCTGCATCTCACATCCGCATCACCACCTGACTATATCAATATATTAAAAAAAAAAATCCCACTTTAAAAAGAATTAGAGCTTTCTTTAGAAAAAGCAAAGATTTCTGCCACAAACATCTTTGAAACATGTAAGCAGGTGAATGCTTACCCCCGCTGCTCCGAGCGATGGAGGGAGTTGGACACGGTTCCCCCTCCCTTGGCTGATGCCCCCCTCCCCAGAGCACCACCAGCCCCCCGGCCCACCCAGCTGGCAGCAGGACAGCCGAGCCCTCCCGGCAGCAGCACCCTCCGGCCCCTCCCGGCCTGCGCCGACCTCGGCAGCCGACTTCACAGAAGTCCCTCGTCGGCGTTTCGGTAGTGATACAACAGAGCCCAGCGTCCTTCGGCACTCGGGACGGGCGATGCTCTCACAGCAACACCCTTCAAGCCCTCTGGTTCCCTGCCGAGAGTCTTCATTTGGGGGATTTTTAAGTTTCGATGCGGTTTTTTTTTGAAGAACACCCGGTGTTTCGCACGTGGTCGTGGTTTCATGTTGAAAGGGCTGCGAGGCTGACGCAGTCCCCAGAGGACACCTCTTACCAAACCTTTCTCTTCAATGAAACGCCCTCTCCACCCACCCACCCTGGGGTGGGGTGGCCCTGGTCCCCAGAGGGAACACAACCCCACTGAGGCCGATGGCGGGAAGCCGGGGGAACTGCACCCTGCCCGTTCTGCCCATACCCGAGGTGAGGCAGCTTTGCTTCTGCCAGGGCTGCCTGCACCCTGAGGCCAGCGCCAGGCAGCCATCATGCCAGCTGCGAACCCCTGCGCTCGGCTTTGCCAATCCTCCAGCCATGACAGGCCGCCATGACGGACAGGCCGCCATGACGGAACCGGGCCCCACCATCAGCCCGCCCTCGGGCCCGTCCGAGGCACGCTCCCCGCCCGGCCCCGCGCCCTCTCCGCTGGTCCCGGCCCTCACCCGGCGGCGGTCTCTCCCCGCCGGCCGCGGGGCGGGGGCGCTACCGGGCGTCGCCGCCGCTGAGGGGGTAGGCCAGGAGGCTCATGGCCTCGCCGCAGGCGGCTTCCACCTGCCGCACCTGCTGCCGGCTGAGGCGCTCCCGCCAGGCGTGGATGGCCTCCCGCGCGTCGCGGGGGGAGATGAGGAAGGGCCGGTCGGAGGAGTAGGCGGCGCCGCGGGTCATGTTGAGGACGAAGGCCTCCAGGGCGGGCGGCACCGGCAGCCCGGCGAAGCGGAGCAGGCGGCGCAGCTGGGCGCGGGGCTCCCGCACCAGGTCCTCGTAGCGCAGCTGGGTGTAGCGGCGACGGAGCCAGGCCGGGGCGCGGCGGGCCAGCAGCAGGTCGCGGAGCCAGGCCTGGCAGATGACCTCCAGGGCGCCGCCGAGGAAGAACTCGGCGCGGTGCTGCGGGGGGGCCGCCCGCCCGCCGCCCCCCAGCAGGCCGGGCGGCAGCAGGAGCTGCTGCGGCGGCTGGTGGCGGGGCGGCCCCCGCGGCTCGGCGCGGTGGCGGCTGCGCAGCACCTGGATGCTCTCCCGCAGCAGCGCCTGCCTGGCCTTCAGGCGGGAGTTGTGGACGGCGCGGGGGTCGCGGAAGAGCTGCACCACCCGCAGGTTGAGGCCGGGCTCCCGCAGCAGCGGCAGGAGGGCGCCCAGCTCCAGCAGCCGCACGTCCTTGATGACCACCACCGGGTACTTGCGGCACTCGGCCTCCAGCTCCCGCAGCCCCCGCGGCGGGCACGTCTCCTCGCAGGCGGCGCCGTCGACGAGGCCGATCTCCCGGCGGGGCCGGGGGGCGGCGGGGCAGAGCGGGGGGGAGCAGATCACCTTGTTGGTCCGCCAGCCGAAGATGCCGGCGGTGGTGAGGTTGGGGGCGGCGGGCGGGGCGGGGGCCAGCGGGTCGCGGGGGCCGGGCGGGGCGGCGTAGAGGCGCAGGACGGAGAAGTCGCATCGGAAGAGGGCGCGCAGCATGTCGCGCAGGGCGCCCTGCAGGCTGAGCGCGTCCCCCGGGTAGAGGGCCTGCCACAGGTGCCACATGGGCTCGTAGAGGTAGAAGACGTCGGGGTGCTGGTTGAAGAGCTCCCCCAGGAAGGAGGAGCCCGTCCGCCAGGTAGCGTGCAGGTAGATGTGCCGCTTCCCCCCCGCCGCCGCCGCGCTGCCGTTACCCGCCGCGCCGCCGCCCTCCTCATCCTCATCCTCCTCCTCGTCCAGCGGCGGCTGCCGCTGCTCCCAGCCCCACTCGCTCAGCGCCTCCTCCAGGCTGGGGCAGCGCCGCAGCAGCGGCTCCTCGTCCGCCCGCCCCCGCCGGGCCCCGTAGTCCAGCGCGTAGGGCACCAGCAGCAGCAGCAGCAGCGTGTACAGCACCAGCACCGCGGCGAAGCGCCGGTGCTCCCCCCGCCACCGCCACCGCCGGCGGCCCTTCATGGCGGGGGGGAGGGGGGGAGCGGCTCCGGACCGCCGGGGTTCCGCCGACCCTCTGGCTGCCGGAGAGCGGCTCTTGGCCGAGAGGCAAAGTTAGCGGCGGCGGCGGCGGCGGGGGGTGTGGGCTGCCGGCGGCCCTCCCCGCCGGGGAGCACGCCCACGGGCACGCCGGACAGGCTCGGGGCTGCCCGCCCGCCTTCGCCGCCTCCTCCTCCTCCTTCTCCTCTTCCTCCTCCTCGCAGCGCGACGCGGAAGCTCCCGCACCTGCCCCCGCCGCCGCCTGAGGAGCCGCCGCCGGCGGGACGCGGGGTTCTGGCGGTGCCGCCGCTGTGCGGGGAGCCGGGCCGCCCCTCGCCCGGCCTCTCTCCCTTCCTCCCGCCTTCCTTCCCCCGGACAGGGCCGGAGGGGCGGGCTCGGCACCTCGGGAGTCACCCCCGCCAGGGAAAGGGCGCACCGCAAGGCAGGTACGTTGTCGGCCAGGACAGGGACCCAGCAGCTGAGGCTGACCCCGAGGAGGAGCGTTTGGTCCTGTTGTCTACCGCGTCTCCAGAGAAAGACCCCGCTACGGTAGCGAAAAGAGGTGCAAATGCATTTTTAGGACGGATGACAGCTCTTCCAATCTGCAGCGGGTTTCAGAAACGCTGCAGCTCGGCGCTGTAGAGAGCTGCGGGGTTTCGCAGCCACGCTTTTGTCTGTGTGCCTGCTGCTGATGGGATACGGACATCTCCTTCATGACTCATCGCTCCACTTTATGCATCTAAAAGTTTCGTGTCTGTCTGAGCTGGTCACCCTGTGCAGTCGGTAGGAAGAAATGGGCACCCACAGAGGGACATCCAGCCTGTCTTGGATGTTTGATAGCCTTCTGATAACCCATCTCTTTATTGGGATCGTAACATTACCAGCTCTCACTTAGGTTTTTTTAGACATCTAAGATTAGCTTAAATAAATCTCTTGTGGGATGGAGAACCAACAAGAGGTTGACTTTAGGTTTTTAAATTCATATGTACAGTGAACAGTACAGACCTTGGAAGACGCTCACAGAAAGCGATGGACCACGATCCCATGTTCCTGGTTAAGGCACCCACCTGGCAGGAAAGCAACGTCCCTGTCCTGCTGACTGTCCTAACCTACAGGCAATGGATGCCGCCCTCTGTAAAACACTACTAATATTTAAGTACAGCATGCAGAGTGAGATTCAGCAAGGATAACACAATTCTCACCCTCCGCATGTGATGTTTTGACTCACAGAATAGTCTATATGTGGTACGTGTTCACTTGTAGTAAGGCACACGACACAATCTTAGTGAACAATATCACATACAACAGGGCACAGAAATGACCCGCCGGTTACATACGTTCTAAAAACGTTCCTTCTATAGTACAAATATATAGATACAGAGTCTGCAATTGCTGCACATTTTTCTGTCTGAATGTCTAGGTATTAGACAATAATCTCATTTCACATTTATCGGGCAACACGTGAGGAGCACAACGCAGTGCGAGAGAAAAAACACGCTTCTCTTCTGGCCAGGTGGCGAGCCAGCAGTCTGCCTGCTAACACTTTACTTGACCTCTGTTAAGTAAGTGTTAAAGACTGGGCTTCCTGCAGTTTATGGTGTGCTGAGTGAGGAGATGGTGCCGAACAAGACTTGTAGGCTCCTGAGCAGAAGAATGTAGAAATGATGGCGTCGGAAAGGAAATTCTGCCCTAATATACATATTCATCATGGCTTTGGGCTTTTTAAACAGGAAGATACACCAGCCTGAGTTTCAGCTCCGGCTCTGTAAAGACCAGGATTTCATCCAGACCCTTAAGCAAGTAAAGGAGGACAACAGAATAAAAACACACTTGCCAAAACCCCTTCACCTATTCAAAGCACATGCACATCTAGTACTTTGAAGAGGTATCTCCAGTGTAGTTGACCAGTGATAGGACACAAGGAAATGTCCTATCATCTAAGCTGCATCAGGGTAAGTTCAGATTGGACATTAGGAAGAGGTTCCTCACTGGGAGGCCAGTCGGTCACTGGAACAGGCTGCCCAGGTAAGTGGTCACAGCACGAAGCGTCTCAGAGTTCAGGGAGCATCCGAATGACACTTAGTCATATGGTTTAGTTTTAGGTAGTCCTGCGAGGAGCAGGGAGTTGGACTCGATGATCCTTATGGGTCCCTTCCAACTTGAGATAGTCTACGACTCTATGGCATCTTGCAAAATAGTAATTTGGGAGGATTTACCAAGATGGGATCCTGAGAAGTGCAGATGAGAATGGATAACTCTGAGCTGCTGGGGTTTCCCTTTGGTAAGACAAATACTGAGTTGGCTGTAGCATCAGCCCCATCGCTGGCAAAGGAGCCACAGCACAATATGTGTTACCTTAAATTGATTTTGTATTGGTTTTTATGATACATACTTGTCTAAAAACTAAAATCAAGGTCTGAAACCTGCCTAGCTACTGTCTTGAAATGAATGAAACGTCTCACAGGGTAAGATGGCCTGCCAGACAAATGGGAAATCATAGAAATAAAAGTATGTATGTGCTATGCTAATTTTTTTTCAGACAATGCAGCTACAAACAAACTTCTGTGGCAACCATTGTGGAAAAAGGAAAAGATGCAAATCACTTTACCACAGATTACATCTATTAAGATAAAATCACAGGCAGTTCTTAAAAGATTATCAAACCAAAAAGGAATCACAGTAAATGTTTTGTTCTGCACCTTTGCATCAGTTCCTCTGCTGAAAGAGGATTAGCCTGTAAGTGTTTATTCCGGTTGTTTTGTGTTAGAGCTTTTTTGTCGTGGGGGGACTCCAGCAAAGCCGGTATTCATTCTGCCACCCAGCGGGTGGGTGCCTGGGCTTGGCTTCAAATCGTGGAGCTCCAGACTTCCCGAGGGGTCATGAAAAGTACCCAATTTCAGTGTTGGGAAGCAGATTGCTGGTCCGAAGAGATCGGCTTTCGCTTTTCTCGCTTTTGGGTTCTGTATGAATTTGTTCTCTCTTCAGCACAGGTAAGGGGGATGATTTTCCAAGGCTTTTTCCATGAACCGTAAAGACACCATTTACATATACAGATGATGATCCGCATCTCCTTCCAAGAGCAGGACCGTTCAGTACCTGAGAGAGGCAGCCAGGTTCTTCTTCATTGATCTGCGAAGCAGTCTGCCCATTTGGCATCCAGCTCCTGCCATTTCTTGGTGATAATTCTGTGCTTTATGTTATTTTATAAAGCAGAAAAAAAAAGGCATAAAATGTTCTGCATAGTTGAGTACTTGAGCAGTATTTCCTTTCTAGTTTCCAAGCTTGTCACTGAAAGCACTGGCTGTTTTTAATCTAACATAACATTGGCTTCCTGTGCATTATCTCTCTAACTTCATTTTTGCTCTTCCGTCTCCCACAGAACTTCTACTGACAAGAGAGACAGTAAATGCTGGAACGCCACGTTTCAGCCTCAGCATCATTTTTATCTTCTCAGCAGAGGTTTCAAAATAGAAATAGTTGCCTCTATATCTAGCCATCTTTTGGCTCTCGCATGCTCTTGTCATTTTCGAAGAGCGCTTTGTGATTAAAAATAGCTTGATTAGCTGATAAAATTAAATGTGCTTCGCACAGGGAGCACCGCCCTCAAACATCCTGGCTGTTAATGAGCGCTCTACTTGCACATACTGTCACCCACAGGCTTCAGCCAAAAGGAAGTCCGTGGTTAATAGCAGCTTAAAAAGCTTCAAGAAGCCAACAATATTTTTATTTTTGAAGTTGCTTTGTCATCAGATCTTTCAACATGTGCAATATCATGTGTTTCACATGTGATACCACTCTTAGTAGCTCACATTTCAGAAGGGATATGTTGAGACCAGCAGGATGGAGAAGCTGGTCCAGGCGAGGTGGCCAGCACAGAAGGGATTTTTCACAGTGGAGTTCCCCCAAAGTGAAACAGAGATTGAGGGCCTGCAAAAGGTCAAAAATACCACAGAAGTTTTGAGACACTCGGTGGAAATTTAGAGGCTATGGAGGAAGTGGAAGGGGCTTCAGATGCAAAGCCATGTGCAGAAGGTGGTAATTCTGCTCTCCGCACATAGCTCTGAGGTCGCTCTTCAGTACCTGCAAGAAATACAAGGAAATGGGCCAGGAAAACTCTGGCATTCATGACTGTCTTGGTCAGTGTACTCCTTCTGCTAGTTAAACTGGCACACGTCCGCTTCTCTGTGGGCTGATATAGAGAAGGCAGGTGTACAGCTTCGGGTGTTAATATAAGCAAGTAGTTGCCATGCAAATCATACCACGCGGTGGCTCTCTGCAAAAGAGCGGGGGCAGCGGGAAGGTACGAAACCCCTTAGTGCCCCTCTGGACTGAGGGGAGCTGGTGGTTGAGATCGGGGACCATGTGGAGTTGGAAGGGAGGAGGAGGCATGTTCCTCGCTCCTCTCTCCCAGATTTCTCCAGTTACTCTTAACTGAGGACTGGCAAAGCTGAAAGGTAAGCGTGCTGCTGCTGCTCTCCGCTGCCCGCTGTAAGAGCCAGGCACAGAGCACGCGCTGGCGGGGTGTTCAGATGAAGCCGAATACAGCACTGCATCCTGCTTTTGGGCTAAGGGATGCTTGATAGCACAGTCCAGCATGGCTGAACCAGCTGCAGCAGCCTGACGGGTACCCAACTAGGGGAGCTCTTCTGCAGCCGAGAGAAGAAGATACATTTAATTTCCACTTCTAATCTTTAAAGATGAACCTATTACTAATATACTACACTGTAAGTGTGAGAGTGGGGATTGTCTGTGCTCTTAGCTGGCTTCTCAGGTTTTCCAAGGCATGGCTTTTCCAAGAATGTGATAACTGGGTATTCAAATGGCAAAAAAAAACCCCAAACCAACATTGAAAGCAGGTTTTTTTATAAATTTAAATCATGATCTGTTTTATGTCATCAGTGATCTTGTGAGCGCCTCTAACTTCCTCTAAGAAAAGAAGATAAATGCCCTCATTGAGGGTGATAGAAAACGCTATTAGGAAATACAACAAGAAAAAGCAGGAGGTGAAAGGTGGAACAAAGCAAGTATATGAATTTGTTGAAGGTCAAGAGGAAGTCCAGAAGGGAAAATCTATTGCTATTTCTAACAGTGGAAATTCAGATAAATCAGTAACAATGAAAGAAGAAAACATCTATTCTGCAATCCAACTCAAGGATGACTCTCATTTGAAATCTTTAAGCTGTTCCCCTGCAGAGTGTGCTCTGTTACCCCATCAGCAGTGAGACAGTCATCTCAGAACCCAGAAACGGGCTTAGGCTACATGAACAGCCAGCACCTCCCTTGAGCCTCCCGCTGCCTGGCAATTTACAGTAGTTGCCGAAGAAAAATTATTCCGATGGTAATCTGTTTGGGGTCTCACAGCTTCAAATACAAGAAGTGCCTCAACACTAAAATGTGTGGGAAATAATTATTTGTAATGGCAGAAACTGTGAATCTTTTTCTGTTTTATGTCATCGTCGCAGACTCGCTATTGCTGAATTAGAGATGCTGATTAAGAATAACAGCAAGCTTTCGCAACTCAACAAGTTAAGCCATTGTGTCGGTATAATTAGGGAACTAAATCTCTTACAGTTCAGTCAAGCGAAGAAATGAACTAGAAAATTTGAGACCTATTTTTAACCGGGGATTATTTTTTCCCCAAAAAACCCCCTCTGACAGCCATTGTAACACAATATGTACAGCTCTCCTGTGCCTTCATGAGGCAATGCTTTCATGCACAGAATATAATTTTTGGACTGAGAATCGATTTGCCTTTTTATTCATTTCAGTCTTACGCACAAATCCATAATGGCATGTGCAAATGAAAATGGTGAGGGCTCAGTCACTGCACCGACTTTATAAATTTGTCCCATCGAGTTTTCTAAAGATCATTTTGTAAATTCAGAATTTCAATCAGAAATTATTTCCAGGAGATATGTCCAGGAGACATTACTGTGCCTGTATGGGAGGAAGACAAATGCTAGAATGTAGAATTCACTTGAAATTTATTCTTGTGACAGATGATCTAACTTTAATGAGGAAAATGTTAGCGGGCAAAAAGGTGGCAATTCTGGGAAACTCCTGGGTTCCTGGAACCTCTGGAAACTGGTTTAGCTCCCTGGCTGTCATTACTGGTTATTAATGAGGAAGTCTTCTCTGGGTTTGTTATGCTGTTAATTGGAGTTTCCCAACTTGAATGGTTGTCAGCAGGCCACAATTTCTTTTTTTTTACAGCTGTCTGAGTGCAACAGATTTAAAAATTGCTGGCAGTCTCTTGCTTTGGGCCTTCATTATAAGCTTTACAAAACCTGGCCAGAAGGATCACGGAATAACTATGCAGCTGCAACACACCGTTTATTTAGTGATGCATCCATATGCTTAAAACACAAGATGAAAACCATTTTGGTTTGACTGTAACCTTGATCAACAAAGAACTTGCGCGCTGGCTAACCACACTTCCTCAGGCTCTGCAGGATAACCCTGCCTGAGGTCCCAGTGCCACCATTTCATCTTGTGGCTCCTAAACAGAGGTCTTTGTGAGTACAGGCATGTCCAGCCAAAGCTGAGCCCAACTAAGATGACCATAAGCTGCTAGATGTCAATAATTTTAAGGGGAAAACTTCATGGTTAAGGTTTAAGCTTTGACTGCATGTAGTTTATTATACTAAAAACTAGAAGCAATAAACTGTGTTATTTGTCTGTGAGGACAATAAAAAACTTCCTGGGAGGGCCCCCGCACAGGCCCACATGTGTGCAGGCTCATGCATGTCTGGGAATCTCCGTTAGAGAGACAACCGCATTGACACGCACCTCAGCTATCACGGATATTTTACTCCTACTCACTCTATCAAGTTTGTGGTTGTCAGAGGTAAGAGGGATTTGCTTCTCAAAGCTGCAGAATGAGGACAGGAACGAGGAACTGCTGTCTTGCAGTTCCAGGACAAGCGTCTGCTACCTGCACGTCTCACTGTTGGGACCGAGCTTAGCTGGGAGTCAGAAATAAAGGATGCATTAGGAAACAGCACCCTGGCAGAAAAAAAGGACATAACGCTTGCACAAGTTTTCTCTGAAGGGGAGGACTGCTTAAATTTACTCTGGGCAGTTTTTGGTATGCAGATAATTGTCAGCCTCTTTGCTGCTTTAGCAGTTTAATGCAATTTTAGGTTTTATATGACTGAAAATTATCTCACAAAATTTACTAAAGCTTTAGCAGAGAAATCATCCACTCTTCTGCTCTCACAGTAGCTTCACTCGTCTAATAACTATTAGAAAAATGAAGAGAAAACCCACAAACTCAGCTCATTAAACAAGTGGGTGAACAGAAGAAAAACCACAAGGTAAAAGGTCGGTACAGGATATACCGGCTGATTTACAAATGAGAGAGAACTAATGTTCTTAGCTGAGCAACAACAAAAAGTTACATGCAGTTGCAGAGCTGCTGTGCAAATTAATTTGAACCATGCAGCTCAAACAGAAAGTATTTAAATGCAGCCTGAAAGCTTCAAGCTGATCTCAGCACAGTTTCTGCAATGCTCCTCACGTTCTCCTCCCAGAAGAAATTCCTGCTTATTCTGCCTGTTGCCTTTGGGATGACTATAGAAATGTTCTGGGAAAACCTGATCTCTGCACCTCCTGGAATTATCCTCTGTCCAGGCAGGCTTCCCGCATCATTTATTAGCTGCTGGACTTGGTTGTATGGAGAAGAGCATGTAGGCATTGCTGGTGGTAGGACTGAATGGGTCAAATCAGGCTGTTCCAGCTCTCCAGCTGTGAAGTTCACCAGTATGTATTTGAACTCCTATACCTCTGCTCTGCTTAAGGGAAACTTTATTTTAGTCTCCTTTGCTGTATTTTTTCGTTTGTTTGTTTGTTGGTTTTTCTTTTATCCTTCCTTCACTGTCTTCATTCCTCTTACCTACGGGCTTTTTTGTTTATCCTCTTGCTGGATGGTCCGGTCACGCATCCTCCAGGGAAGAGCATTGACCCACCTGAGGCTGAAAGGGCTGCCCAGGCAGAGGCTACAGAGGGCTCTTCACATTTGTTTTGATACTGGGGTGAAAGGGAAGGAAGCCCCTATTTTACATCTTGTTTTGACAAATTGCCATACTTTGTGGTTTTACTGTTTGGGGATTTTTTTTTGTGATTTCCCCTTCAACGTACCGTTGGGAAACAACTGCCTGAAAACACTGCAAGGCTACTGGTAAAACAGGCAGAAAATTCTACTAAATTTTCTAATATTTTAAATATTTGAAAGCGTTGCCACAGCTGCCTCCATCAGAGTTCTGATAAAGGTAAGTTACCTCAGTCAAGGTAACTTTGATCTAGACCTTTCCTGACCGATGGCCCCAAGCTGGGCTGAAATGGGGTTCTGGTCTGAGGGCAGGGTCTGGGGACCCTGAGGTGGGCTGGGCAGGGACAGTGGTGCTGTGGGTGCCCTCAGGTTCCCAGCACTTGGTAATTCACAATTTTGTGCACTCTTGCCTTTCATTGCTGCCAAGAGTCACTTTAAGGGATGCGCTGGACACCCACCTACATCTGAGCTGACTCGCTGCTGTAAGGACCGGGCTCTCCCACCTGTACTCACTAATAATTGCTAAAAGAATGGAAACATACTAGTGGGTTATTGCCTTGTAAGGCTTAGTCCACACCCTCAGGTCCCCAGAGTATGCATAACACAAACATGGCAAGGGTATATCTTCTCTGAGCCTCCTTGATGCATGCACAGCTGTTTTGCAAAGGGAGTGGGGTGTCTTCATAATCACGACTGACTCGAGTAACTTCTCCGCC
Organism: Alca torda; assembly: GCA_008658365.1. NCBI lineage: Eukaryota > Metazoa > Chordata > Aves > Charadriiformes > Alcidae > Alca > Alca torda. The sequence goes on from CM018076.1 coordinate 142,341,055, forward strand.
ATAAAGAGCCATGCCTGCTTCCGAAGCAAGCAGAACCAGGTAGCTAAATGGCACGTTTACTTTCAGCTGTTCTGGGGTTTATCTACTCAGTCTTGGTGAAAGGACTTCCAAGTGATTTTCATCCAAGCTCAGTCTACAGTGTGACTTGAAATAAAGGTATTTCTTAGCAGCATCACCTTGCCTTTTGAGTAACTCAGTTGTAGCAGACTTTCACCTGCTGAACACTGAGGACCTCCTTTGAGGCTCTGGCTTGAGTCATCTCCCGAGGGACACCTCCTGAATATACAGCCCAGGTCAGGAATACACGGCCCTCTCCCAGCTGTCCTGGGCCCTGATGTCCTGACTTACTGGCAGTCATCAAGGATATAGAATCATAGAATGTGTTGGGTTGGAAGGGACTTTTAAAGGCCATCTAGTCCAACCCCCCTGCAGTAAGCAGGGACATCTTCAACTAGATCAGGTTGCTCAGAGCCTCATCAAGCCTGGCCTTGAATGTCTTCAGGGATGGGGGCTCCACCACCTCTCCTGTTCCAGTGTTTCACCACCCTCATTGTAAAGAACTTCTTCCTAATGTCTAATCTAGACCTACCCTGGTCTAGTTTAAAGCCACTGCCCCTCGTCCTATCGCTACATGCCCTTGCAAACAGTCCCTCCCCATCTCTCCTGTAGGCCCCCTTCAGGTACTGGTAGGCCACTATAAGGTGTCCCTGGAGCCTTCTCTTCTCCAGGCTGAATAACCCCAACTCTCTCAGCCTGTCAACCCAGCCGTGCCCAGTACTTTGGGAAACACTTTAATCTCAGTTCCCTCATCCTTGATCCATTTTGTTTGTTGCTTTTCTTATATTATTCCTTTTTTTTTTTTTTTTTCTAATTTACAGCATGAACTCTCTCCATTCAAGAGTACCTTGGGCTTTGATGTACCACACCTTACGGTACCGACAAAAAGGTCTTGCAGGGAAATCTAAATCACTGCTTTTCACAGTAGCTTGGCTTTACTGACTTCAAGGGTTCAGATGATGCCTAGGGATTCCTGAGGGATTGCTCAGTGCCCTCCCTCTTCCTCAGGGGAAGCCTGACAGTTATTTTGCAAGGAAGCCAGATAGATCAGTTTGTGTAAATGTTTTGCCTGGGATCTAGATGCCCTGTGTCTATTTACTTGGTTAATTTATCTTTATCCTGTGGGAGTCCTAAAAAAATCTAGTTTCTCTTTAAAAGGCTCCTGTAAAAACAATTAAAGTAATTAAAATTATCTGTGTTTGTATTAGGAGACCTGTTTTCCTTCCCTATGTGGCCCAAGTAAGAGCTCCCTGTGATGTGAGTTCCAGCCCTACATGTCACAGGATGCAGTTTTACTGCCTCGACCACAGTTCCTTCTGCCCAATAATGCTCAAATAGAAAGCGTTTAACGTCTTTCCTGATTTAATTTACGATGCCTCCAACTGACTCATGAGGAAAGTAAAACTGGCCTCAACACCAAACCGTGTGGCTTTGCTGAATGCTGTCTGTATCAATTTCTGCTGCTGTTGAGTGAGAAGACAGTCAAAAAAATGAAAACTATTTGATATGTTTAATAGATCATAGTGACAAATCTCAAGTTTTCAAATGATGGACATTCGCCATTCATCAGTACCCTCATCAGCAATCAGTAGGTAAGTAGATTCTCAGCTGAAAAGATACACAGGTTTCCGCTGTAATCCAAAACATCTTAAACAGTATTTACAGGAAATTAAAAGTGTGAAAGGATTTTAAAATTCAAAACTGGTTTATCTATTTCAGTTTGGGAAAAACCCAGACCAAATGGAACAGCACATGACTAATGTTTCAATCCCAATTAATATGCCAATCAAACTGGACTGCTGTCTTTCGATTGTCATTTTAAAATGCATAATTTTGCAGTTCATTAATAAAAAAAATATTTTTCTCAGCCTCTTTGAATAACATAGCTTTTAGAACAGACTGAAACAAATTACTTATAACAAAACCAGAAAGGGTGTTTCCTGTCTACACCTTGCAGTTCTCCTGCTCGTATTAACTCTGTCTGCTCTTCACATTATCCCTTTCTGCTTGCATCAGTCCAGAAGTAACATCCTTGGAAGACGACTCTGGATGCGGCTGCAAGAATCATAAGCTTATCAGCACGAAACAGCTATAGTTTCAGTTTGGTAGAGTGGTGTACTCATGTTACCCATGTTACCTGTTGACAGAAATGTGATTTATTATGTATTTCTGCTGTAGAAAACTTTTTAGAGGTTGAAATACAATAAAATTAAATTAAGGAAAGATGTCACCAAAGCTACACTACATAATATTATACTAAGTTGCAATAAAACCAGATAAAGTGTAAATGAAATTAAAGTCAGGTCTTGATTTTTTTAAATTTTCTTTTTTTACTATGCTATGCTCAGTACAGTAAATTCAATATCAAAATCATTCTGTTAATACCAAGATTACCTTCCCTTATTTAAACTCTAAAAAATGAGTTTGATCAAGAAGTTTAACTAGGACTGGAGTATTTTACTGGATAAATATAAAATGTAGATGAACAGAGAAGCACAGCTACGCTTTTTTGAATCACAAACTCACAACCAGTGACAGCGCTCCCTTTAGTTTTTGTTACGATGACAGAATTATTCCTGTATTCTCACGTTACTGCCACAGAGACTTTATAATACAAACATTAGCAACACAGATTCAGTAGGACTCTTAACAACCCTTAATTAAACAAGAGCACACAACAGTCTCAAACCTCTGGGTTATTTTAGGTGCGTAGAATAGTTCAGAGACTCTACGAAAATATTTACGATCATGTCAAAGCTGGGGAAAATTTTCTCACCTATGTCCCTACAGGTTTCATAGTTATGAGACATTCCCTCTCCTGTCATTGGCCTTAATGACATATTTGGGATTCTTTTTCTGCCCAAACCTACAGTCTTCAACTCTAAAAATCGATCTATGCAGTTCGGGACGTCCCTGCAGCTCTGGCTGGAGCAGTATGTCAGTATTGCTCATGTACTCTGAGCTTCTGCACTCTTTGAACTTCTGGTGGCCCACACTGTTGCCCATCCAGGCATCCTGGACAAACTTAATTGGCGAGTTGGACTAACGCTTGCTGGACATATGCAGACTGATTGCTGGAGCCCAGATGATCTGCATATTCGCAGCAAATTTGACATGTCTAGGAGTTGCTGAGACTTCATGGCCTTACCTTTAGTCTCTGTGGCTGTGTCTCTTTGGCTGCTAATGTTGGCTGGGCTGCGCATAGACAAGTGCCTCTTACACATGGCATGCGCAAAGCTGTCGCTCCCCTTGTCACAACATTAAAAAAAAGAAAAAAAAGAAAAAGGATGGACATAGGGATGGATGTCCCTTTGGCAATAATAATAATAATAAAGTGAAAATATAAGGTGGGGAAAAGCTGGGGGCTCACCTACTCTGTGTCCCCAGCCCTCGGGGCTCTGGAAAGGCAGAGTCTGGCACTGCAGGCGAGGAGCTCATCAGATAAAGTTTTCAGAGAACCATAGAAGAGTTTGGGTTGGAAGGGACCTTTAAGGATCATGTAGTCCAACCCCCTGCAATAAGCAGGGACATCTTCAACTAGATCTGGTTGCTTAAAGCCCCATCTAGCCTGGCCTTGAACAAAGCGCTGTTTTCTGTCCAGTGCTTCTGGCTGGTTTGAGGGGAACTGGAGAGCATCTGGGAGGTTTAGCTGTCGACGTTGGGATGTTTTCTTTTCCTGTTGCTATCTGTTTTGGAGAGTCTGGAAAGTCAATCTTTCCTCAAATATCCAGCATCTCAGACTCAATTCTTTTTTTTTAAGGAATTTTACACACCCCAAGATTTAGAGATCAATCGAGTATGAGACTCATGGCCACTTGAATTTGAAGTAGGTCACTAACAATGTAGTTATTTTTAAGCAAACAACTTAAAAAGCACTCACCATTCTCCACATTACAGACTCTGTTTTTCTGCTGTCTTTCTCCAGAAAAATAGTATGACACATACAAACGGATTTCTAAATTCTCAACACAGCCTTATCACACTGAATGGTCTTAAAAACACGTTGCCGCTGTTTCAGTAGAAGACACTACAGAAATTACTGTTAGAATAAAACCTCTAACACAACAAAGCCATCTGAAACATCAGTTCATTGGAAAAATACAACTAAGAATGACTGCTTTTCCTTAGTATTACCTAAAACCAGATGACAATCCTTGCTCTTGGTAATATGGAAGGTGAGGTAACTTTCCTGTTTAAAAGTGGGTCAGGGATCACCTGACTCATGTCTGAAATCTTGATAGAGGAAAACAGCATGAAAACTTACCAAAAGGAAACCATTTGACATATAAACCTATTCCGAGGCCTGCTCTGCTCTGCACTGCTCATAAGCCTGTGCAGCTGCAGATGATGTACCATCGCCCCGCTCATTCGCCCACGCTGCTTTCACAGCTGGCACAGGCTGGTTGTCATTGGGATTCCATACCTGGGGCAATAGTCTGACTCAGCTGTGTAGCTCCTAAGCCCACACAGGGGTTTGAGGGTGTTACGTTGGTCATTTAAAAGAATTACTGAATTAAAATCCCACTGCTCAATTTGAAAAATCCCTCGTGCCGGCAGCTCTCTAATGTGTTCAAGCACTTTGGCAGAAAACATCCGCTGGCATAAATGAGGGCGGCTATCAGAGCAGAGTGCAGAACATCATCTGGCACAGCAGGGGGATTTTTTTGCATGTTTCAAAATATATGAACATGCCAGTGTGTCTCATTTGTATTCTGATATGCCCCTATATTTAAGTGAGTTGCAGTTATGAAATGCAAATGTTGCTAGTGATGTTCTGGTTATTTAGGTGCCAAAGACTGTGCAGTGACATTCTAGGCAGCTGAGCATGGTCTCAACGTGTGCCTGATACTCTTTGTCACCAGCACTATAGACAATGTCTGTAATATTGCAAGTATATAATGGCTTCATCCTGCAAAATGCTGAGTACTCTCACTTCTCTGTTTCTGCTGAAAGTGAAATATGCTGCTGCTGCACGGGAAGAACTCAGTTTATGTTTTGCTGGACTGAGTCTTACATTAACCTACTATAGTTACTTTTATTTTAAGTGCAGTGGTGTAGTCATACAGCTATGCAGCCTTACAAAAAAAATAAAACCAGGCTCCATTTAAGAAAATTAAAGGTTGTGAATGCCAGCTTTGTTAATTAATTGAAGTTCATCATAAGAAGCATTTAGGATTTAAATGTCCTAATATAAAGTGCTAATTCAAAGGATAAGTGACAGCCACACAGCAGACAGTGTGTTACAGATAAGGCATTAGAGTAGGATTCAGGCTATCTGGATACCATCGCTTTTTCTTTTATACTGCATTACTGCGTGGCCCGGGACCAGTCATTTCCCATGTCTGAGCCTCTCAGCATTTGTTTGTCTGTGTTGATCTTGACTGGGAATACTACTGTAATAAATATAATAAGGACAAATATAAGGACGAATTCTTGCTCTTCGCAAGAACTGAAACAGTATTATCATTAAAAGGACACAACATAAATATCCAGGTTCCAGGATAAATTGGAAATTCAGTGCTCCTCTCGCCACACCATCTGCTGAGACCCACAGGCAGAGCTTGACTGGTGTAGTACCTAGAGATAAAACAATCATCTGCAGCACAGGGGAATAAAAGTATCTCTGCAGCAGACAGATTAAGCTGCTTTTTTTTCGCATTCTAATCTGTTAATCATGCACAGGCTTAAGTATAGCTCAAGGCAGACCAGACATTGAATGATTTAATTTTGTGCTATTTATTGAACTGGATTTAATTTGAGGATAGGTTGTTATCCGCTGCTCAGCAGTTCTTCAAAAAAAATGAATGTCCATAATGAGATTTCTGCCATGAATCAGTGATTGTGTGTTTAAAATAGGTCACAGGACTGGCCTTTCCAGGCAGCTGCGTTAATGACAGTCATGAGGGCTAACCTTTGCAGAATTCCCTTGAGGGTCAAATTTAGGGGCACTCCATTTAAGGTGCTTAGCATCCTTTTTTTGTTTGTTTGTTTGTTTAAAATATAAGTGATGGGGGTCGGTAGCCTAAAGCAACTTCAGCCAGCACAGAGAGCAGAGAATAAAAAATTAAAGGAAGGAGCCATGATTTGAGCTGAGGGAATGGAGTGGTAAATCTGAGCTTAGCTGAGAAGATGCAAGCCAGTGGCCCTGCCGGCCCAAGGGAGAATCCGCAGCAGTTCTCAGGGAGAAGAGAACAGGCCCCAGTTGCAGAAGCTGAAAAGGGCTGGGATGCTGAGAATAAGTGGTCTGGCACCCGTAGCGCATGTAATTGCTGACAGCATCACAGCAAATCCCACAGGGAGAGAAATGACCAAAGATGGAAATATGCTTCAGGAAAAGATGGATAAGTAGCTGAATAATGGAGACTATGAAAGCATGATGAAAAGAGGCTTCTGTTAATTTCAAAAAATTTGCTTTTATAGTTTCTGGAAGGCTGTGAGCTCCTCCTGCAACGCTTTCATGAGCAAAGCCTTTCTTGGATATTTGTGTGTGTGTGTGTGATTTGAGAGTTGAGTGCGCCAAACACCAAAAGATTCACTGGCCAGGCCTGGAGATGCTGTGCTTGTTCAGGGTAGGGTCAGATATTCTGGAGGCATTTCAAGATATGGGACAGGGTATTTTAAAGTGATCATTGTCCACACCACATCCTTGCTGATGCACAGGAGCACATGTTCAGAAACCAGACTTATTCCTGGTTCCCATCGGTCATGCTGTGATATCTCCTGATGCTCCTTAGCTCACCTCACACATGGAACGTGGAAGTGCTGACCAGCAGCCAACGCAGGCTTTGCTGCTGGTCAGCACTTCCACGTCCCATGTCTGCGTGCTCCTTCAGGGCAGTGATTGTTGGCTGTCATGAACCTTTCTTTTGACTAGGAACATGACGAAATACTTTCATGAGGAATTAAGAAATTAAACAGGACTAACCTAAAATATTCAAGTAAATAAGTCTGTTAGATCACCTACTCCCTTGCCACGTAAGGTGGCTTGCTTCATTTAGCTCGGTGAAGGATATGGGTATTACTTTCCATGATTACCTGATTTAAAACTGAATAGCAAACAGAGAATCAGATCCCTCATGAACTGAATATATCAGGAAAGCAATAAAGATGTTGAATATAAAATTGCCAATGCCAACCTAATGCATCCATCTTTCTTTCTACCTGTTTTGGAGTCAGACAAGAGTACTTTCAATAGTCACCAAGAATTTTGACATTTTGTTTTTCCTTTTTCTCTTTCTCTCCTCAATTTCCTCTTAGCCGCATTCCTGACTTGGTTAACAAAATTTATTTGCATAGCAAAGGTACATTTTTGGGATATGAATTGGAAAGGAATGCTAACCACCAGAGGGAAAATTGTGTTGTAGAGATGAATGCAGACCTCACCTTGCAGCCCAGACAAGGCTATAGCTCTTGAGTATGGTGGGTGGGTTTGGTGGGATGGGGCAATTAGGGAAACAAATTCTTCATTCATTGTCACTGTACTCCTAAATATTTTCCTTGGGTTTACCGATAAAATCCTCAGGGCTGAGCGTGCTGAAAAGGCAAAGGGCAGCTGTTAGTCGAAGACAGCTGCCATGGATGTCCATCTGTCCAAGTTACTTGCTAGTACTTAGCAGAGCTTTGGACACATGAGAAAGGTTACTTATGATTCTTCTTCTTTTTTTTTTCCAGGTTCATGAAAATTATGGAGGACGTTTTAAGGGTTTTTTTGGGTTGGGACTTATGGCCATCATAGGTCAAGGAGGGCCTAGCCAACTGCATTAAAACACAAACCTAAAGAATACTGAAAAACTAATCCTATGATGATTACAAAGGGTATTGCATTTCTTCTGTTAATGCAATCAACTTATGGGCAGTTAGATACTGGATCTGACAGCAGTCACAGAGGAGTGCTTTCTTTTCCTCACACCTCCGTACTTCTTCACACCCTATCAGCCCACTTTAATCTCTGACTCATAAACAGCTTGCAGATGATTACACTTACTCTTCTGACTTGATCTATTTCCAGAAATTAGTGGCAGAATGAGACTTTCAGGCAAATATGGTGACCTTTTCCAAGTTAGTTGCTTCTTTGGCCATTACGGTCTCCTCAGAAACATGCCATTTTGGTTGCAGGCCTCCATCTTTCCCTTTTCCTATGGCAGCTGCACATTTGTTCCCTCCAGCCCAAGGCCCTTTATATTCCTCAGCAGCTCTGACATCAATTCAACATCTGTTGGTCTGGTCACACAGGGATAAAAAATGATTATTTAGTAAGTGGCTAACTATCATTATGTAAAAAGTTGTTTATTCAGTTCCCAAGGGCCACAGCTTCATGTCTATCTGTTCTTGACAATGACCAATGGCACAGATCAATATCTTAATAAAATTAGGGTTGTCTGTAATTGGAACAACCCTTCAGTAACTTTTCATTTACTTTCCTGACAATGTCTTAATGAGCTTCTGTATGTACTATCTTGTCAAAGCTTGCATTTTTTTACCCAGATGAGTAAATGGAGTGACAATATCACTGACCCCTCATTACTGTCCTGTTATCATTCCAAATGCTCCAAAAGACTGGACTTACAGCTAGTTTGGGTACATGCCTTGAGGGGCAGCTGCCTTTGACTGCTCCAATTTTACATGTCAGCACTTTGCCTGGGCTTCATAGAATCACAGGATAGTTGAGACTGGAAGGGACTTCTAGAGGTCATCTGGTCCAATGCCCACTTCTTCTAGTGTTGTTTTATACATCTATGTTGGAAGCATTTACAGCTGAGCTGATCACCCTGACAACTCTTTACAGTCAATGGACAGAAAGTGGCAAATTCAAGGTGCAGATTGTTTAATCTAGTCCAAATATCAGTATTCAAATGGGATGAATCACGCCCAGAAACATCTGTTGCTCTTCATTGACTACAAAGACAGACCAGTGCCAAAGCAGATGTCTCTACTGGGAATGTCAAATCAGCAGATTTAGCCTCATCTCTCATCTTTGTATTTGCCTTTTAAAGTCTCCTGGCACAGCTCTGTACACTCTTTCTGGCCTTCCTCCTTGCTGCTGAACTTGAAAACTTCACACATGAGGACTGGGTCGAATCTGCATCATCCTGTCTGAATTAGTTCACATATTATAAGTGGATTGAAATTCCAACTAAGTGATGAGGCAGACTTTCCCCATGCATCTTTACATCCAGTGTTTGCTTTCTAGAAGTCCTTAAATCAAAAGAGCCTCTGCATATTGACCATACAGATCAAGCAGGACAAATACAGCGCAGTCCAAGAAATCTTTTGGTGGGCAAAAGTGGAAATGGGATACTATCACACTGTAGGCATGCCTTTCCTACTTACACCCAGCCATACCTTCAGAAATTCACTTGCCTCTTACAGGTAAGTCACTTTTTTTCTGACTGATGAAAAACAAAGTCCAGTGCTTCTTCCTTTTTCACCACCCTTTAAATAAGAGCAATCTGTTTCTACTTGTATTTCCTTGAAAGAACTTAATTTGCTAAATACACTGAGCGATATCCCCATCCCAGGCATAGCTTGTGCATTTAACTGAGTAATTGCTTTCTGGCAGCCTTCTCTAGCAATCTGCTATCTCTTTCCCAAATTCTTTCTGCATATTTCCTGTGCATGTGAGGAAGTTTCCAGTATTTTTGACTATAAGTGTCCCACTGGGTTGACGCCCTTAGACTGGAACATGCAAGATCCTCTTCCTGCCCCAAGGCAGGCTCTCTCTGAGTCCTGCCCACACAGAGAGCAGATGCGGCATGAGACAGACATCTCAGCATGTGCAGTACTGAAGCGGGCTACTGCTGGTTTACTCTGGAGACCCACCTTTAGTAAAGTGAAGTACTCCTCAGCCTATCCTTGCTTTTTTATATTTTTCTTCTGTTATTATAGTATTAACTTCACAGTGTTTTGGACACAAGGATACAATTTGAGCATTTGGTTAAAATCTAAGGTGACCAAGTTGACCTTTTTTCATAAAAAACTTCTTTGAGTTTCTAGTAACCTGAAAAAAGTTACATCTGCCATTAGATATCAGATCATCTTCTTTCTCAGTGTTGAGCTTCCTTATCTTAGTTCCATGGTTTTTGGGAGCTGCCACAATTTATTGCCCTCTGCTTCTTGGTCAACAACCTCATGGCGTTGCTGACTGGTTTTCTTATTCTTTATTACAGTTTTTCACTTTCCACCTCTTCTTTTATTTTTTTTTTTGACATTTCATGTTTTATTTAGCCAGTATTAGGCTGGCTTCTCTCCTAGTCTGACTTGCTTAGAAGGCAACTCTTCCCCTTCTTTCACAGCTTCTCCTTGCACTGCTTTCTTCCAGAAGGTAGCAGGATAGACTCTAATTTAAGCACTTCTGGCTTAATACCATAGGTACAATTTAGTGGAAGTTTGTTATGTTGCTTTGCCTTGAAGTCAGGCTGCCTGAGCTATTGCCAGTTCATGCTAAAAGTAAGTGTTTTCCAAACCAGGTGACATTTGCCAGATGACCAGATGAAAAGTAAAATAAACTAAGAAACTAGCAAGTAGATTCAGAACACAAACAACAAAAGAAACAGAGCAATCACAAACTTTATTGGCTATCTGTGTTTGGAGCGATTCCCAAAGTCCTCTCTGTGTTTTGTTCAGCTAGGAGCTGCCGGGACACGTCTGCAGCTGGTTGGAGCCGGGAGGTGATTCCCTTGACAAGCTGTATGCCCAGGCACTATCCCTCCTGCCACAACCTGCTGTTTACAGCAAAGCTCTTCCGACAAATTTCTCGGCACACTGCTGATTTGGATGAATATAAATGCGTTTCTGGAGACATCCTGCATCCCACTGTCATGACACTTCTGTTTTAAATAAGATATTAATTTATGACTCCCCAGTTTGTGAAACGTCATCTCAGATAGCACTAGCCTGTGATCTGCCACGGCACTTTGGAGATTCTGGGCTGGCCACCTGGCCTGCCCTCTCTTAGTATCAACTTATCAACAGACAGTGCACTTATATAGTGCAAACGCATCCCTTTTGACAAAGAGGTTAATTAAGAACTGAATTTATGACAATTCAAGCATATAAATTTTCTATATTGCAGGCCTCAACAGCTACTTATTTTACGACTGTTTCAGTGCTAAAAAGAAATAAAGCTTTAAACAAAGAGTAATTATGATAACTTGGGAATTGCCCCGATTATAGCTTACAGGATCCCATTACTGCTGACAGATCACAAGTTTGAAGGGGCTTGTAATAATTTGGAGGTGATGAAGTGAGGTGCTCTTCCTTAAAAGGATTAGAGTCTCGTCTCAGTGTTATAAAGCAGAGCGAAGTCCAATGAAAATACACAGGTGTTCCAGCCTCTAGAAGGAAATTCACGCATATGCAAACAGGCATGGCAGGAATGACTTGTCTTGAGACAAGTTAAGTATTTGTATGGCTTATGGGACCTATAAAAGTACAAGTTAGTAATGTATACCTGATCATAAGAACAACCTGCAATATACTCTCGAACCCACAACCCTTCTACAGCTTTTCTGCTGTTCATGGCAGCGAAAAAGGTGTTTCAAAATTGTTAGGATCCATCATGACAAATGATGGCAAAGCCAGCCAGCTTAAATCCTTCCCCTAAAACCTTGCAGAACTGAACATTTGCTACCCTGAAGCCCTTAACTCTTAGAACTTCTCCACCCTTAAGTATGCTAAGATTGTGTACAAGCAAGAGAATTTTTATTATATAAAAATAATCACAGTCAGGAAATTGCACAAAAAATAGCAGGAAAAAATAGAGATCAACTTTGACAGAAGCTCATCCACATCCAACTCCCTTTCTGTGATTTCCAGATGGCATCCATATTATCACTTGTTATGGGAGTCATGTTGATGGTGTCCTAAATGTGTCTGTCAATCGTCTTGCTGCGCTTGATGCTGATGTGGGCTTGTCCTAGTTAGTTAGGATTCTTGATGTTGTAAGAAGATCTTTCTCTGAGGATTTCCTAGGAGCATTTACTTTGTAATAAGTCAATCTTTTTATTAGTCAGCCTAGTGATTTTCCATGTCCCCTCACCAAAAATTATGAGGTCTGCATTGAAAGCATGTATTTCTGGGAAGTTCTCAATTTATGAAGGTTGTTTGTTGCTTAGACATTCATTGTTCATTGCCTATGCAGATAAGTAAAACTATTTTCTTCTTATTCTTCCTGTAATACTTCTCTATATATTCAGGTTTCGAATGTCAGTTTTGGAATGCATATAGCAATACACTTGGTTTCTTTTCTTGAAGAACAAATTTCTTTTGCACTAATATTTTTAATAGAATAATTAAGGTAATTCAAAGAAATCCAGCTACTCGCTATAGTTACCTTCTTCATGGCTAGCAGTGCAGAAATAATACTGCAGTTAGGGTGATGTGCATCACACTTCTCATTCTGGAAAAGTTGTCAGTGGCAGGTGCCACACTCTGTGAGTATGGCTTGCGTCCGAGCTGCTAAGTCCTACCAGTACCTAAGATGCTGTGCAGAGCTCACTACCTTAGTCCATATGGAGACAGTCCTTAAGTGGAAGGGCATCATCGACTCATGTGTGTCAGCTCTATGAAGAAGCACTTCAGAGTTGTATTGCTGGGCTCCCTATAGCGCTGTGGTCCTTATTGCAGCTGGAGTGTGGTCTAGAAATATCCGCATCAGATAGTGTAGAAATCTATTTGAACCTGATAGGGTTCAGAGTCATGAGAAAGTGTTTACGCTGCCCCAGACTTTGATCCCAAAAGCAGTGTAGCTGCATTCATACTGTCTGGTACTCAAGGCAGTAAGACGTGCATGAAACCAGCCTGTATGTCTCTGCACCTGCAGCGCTCTTCTATATAAGACCAGTAGAAAGTGGCAAGCAGACTATATACCTTCCAGCCACTCCTGGTGGCCTGCTCAGCTGCTCTATACAGAGCTCAGGATATTCTTTGGGGACTGTTTGTCTCTTTACCTATTTTGAATTCATGAAGCTTTGGTCTTCTTTCTTCTACTGCTTCCTGTTAAGCTGTTTTGCTATTGCTGTTGTTCTCCCTGTTTTATAAGTAGTTCTCTGATGTTTCTGAATGTTTTGCTTTTCGCAGATGCTGTTATGAAACTGAAGCAGCTCCTCAGTTATAGCTGAAACATGGAGTATTCCTGTCTTTTACTGGTGGGCTACTGGAGAGGTGTATATTGGCCCTCTCCATTTAAATGAGCTTCCAGTCACATGCTAATGTCATGACCATGTTCCCCAGCCACGAAGGCACGTACATTTGTCTATAGTTGTTAGATTTTCCAGAAATGTCTTTTTGCAGCACACTCTGGAGACTTTCATGGCATTTTATGTATCTGTAAGCAGAGCTCTGTGAACCAACAGTGTATTCACACAGCAAAATTTTACTTAATCATTCACTATTTTGATGACACTCAGAACCAGTCCAAACATGCCCAAGATTTTAAACAAAGCATCATTGTTATTTTGCATTAAAATTGCTACCTAGATATCATCCCTAAAGACCTCAAGGAACACATGCTATACCAAGTTATAACAAGAACTTTCACCTTTTCTGTTTTTAAAATAGGATTTCAATACTGTATGGTTGCTATTTAATTCTGAACTAGAAATAAACTCTAGTAGTTATTTCATGGAAGGGTTTTCCCTGAATCAGGGCTTGCTCTGCTTCCAACAGCACTGAGACAGCGCTGCCAGATTTCTGTCACAGAAAGTCTGGAAGTGGACAATGGTGATTTTAGTTCTGATATATAATTTGCTCAAACTGGGCCACCTACTAATAGCAATTTTAAGGATATTAAAAGCTCTCTATTTTACCAGACATTTTACCAGTTTCCCTCATTAATCTTACATTCTTCAATTCAATTTGCATTACCGATGTGGCCTACAGGACTTTTCAGGACCTGGCTTTCTTCTGTGTTTTGGCAAAAAGCCATTGCATTCTTCAGATTAAGCTGATCTCTTGCTGAGGCCAGCTTGGCTCCCAGCATTTGTTTCAGCAGCAAGACTTGTTTTATGCAATGGGAAATCCTCTGAGCGTAGAGGTGTTGGGTGAGCATGAAAATATTACGGCCTCCCTAACAACAGAGCTACCTACAGTTTATCACTTGGGAATGACCTGATAAAAAAATTACTATCCATCCCCAAATCCTCACTCCTTGATTGTATCTTTTTGGGAATGTTCTGCGAGATCATGGTGGGTGAACTCCGGTTAGTCCCTTAACTCTCATGGAAAATCATATAAGTAAATTGGTAAACATTCCCTGCTCCCCCTTCTCCAAATTTAAACACTTGTGGTATCTCAGTCATAGATCAGCTGGATGAAGATTCCTAGTTCCCATACCACCTGGATAAAAGGACTAGTAAAACCTTCATAATTTATATAATTTATGCTTGCTGAGCATCTCCAAAGGGATATATTTTCTAAGCTCAGCAAAATGTGTAAAGCAGCTATATTGTAAGGCATAAAGCAAATGCTAATTTGTCTGTAAAACTGCAGTCACGATCTAATGCAAACGCTTCTTTTACTATAGTGATGTGCTGCCTGCACAAGTTGTGGGACTAAATTGCATGCAGGCATAGATTTTGTCCCCACTAATGCAAAAGGTTTGAGCGATATAGAAGGGTGGGATTTGGTGCAATTACTTGATTTTAAAATGAAAAATCATGAAGAATTCTCATCTCCAGCACAGTTCTCTGTACTAAAAGGAATGTACAGAGTTCTGTTTTTTTGAACATACAGAGAATGAGAAAAATTGACAGTTTTGATCACCAAGCTCCTTCTCACCAAGCACCCCACAAATACCTCTTCTCAGGATAACACTGCTATGTTTGTTTAGACTGCTCTGAAGTCTGCTTACCTCTTTCACCATCTGGACTATCTCTCATCCTTCCAGATGCCACTGGATCAAAACAGTTCTTAGAAAGCCCATGGTAGTTCCTCAGAAACTTCTGAGCAGCTGTCATTTTTCTTTCTTTGAGGCAGGGATATTAACAGGTTTTGGGTAAGAAGGCTGTCTTAAATCTCTGCTGCCAGCTCAGATAAATTAACTTGTAGGTTTCTTGCAACTCTCTCAACTGAAGAATAAATGTTACTTCCAATTATTTCAACTTGGTTTAATCCATCTTGTAACCATATTAAACTACTGGTGATCTTATAAACATTTTTTTCCCCATAATTCAGCCTATTATATAGCAATTATGTCATTTGCTGTATGTTCATTAGAAATTTTCAGCGCAAGGACAAGCCCAAAATAATTTCTTATTCTTCATTTATTCTTAAATTTCACCCTTACAATGAGTCTTCCATTCTATGCCTGGACACGAGATTCAACCTCCCCCACCACCACTGCAGCCCCAGCTGTGGTTCCATTATTCAGCTGAATAAAATGAAATGACCTTAGCAACACTGATGTTGTCACAGCTCGGAATGGGAAACCTCTCCAGCCCAACAGACAAGGCATTGCTCATTCCAGCATAGCACCTGAAATGAGTTCATATTTGCTGATCACCATATTTGCTGATCCAGGAGCTAGTAACAGATTCACCCAAGCATAATGTCTGGAGAGAACTGAAAACGATATAGGCTTTTCCAGAGAGATATGAAGAGATGTTTTCCAAACAGCACCCCTTGGAAACTTCTGACGGCCATTCAAGTCGATGGGAGCCTGGTAGTATTGCACGGTTGCAGATGACTGCAGGAGGTAGAAGGCAGTATCGAATTGAGCCCAGGTGACTGAGGCATGTTTGGGTGCCAGGATCAATGCCGCTCACTTGTCTCAAATAGGACAGGGAGCCCTCACTAGTACTATAATATCAAATCCGAGCCCTCTTATCACTTGTCTTCACTTGTTTTAGATTCTTCTTAAATGCAGACAGGTCCAAGAGCAAACAGATGCTTTTCATTTCTGACTGGTTGGTCTATCACATGTGAGAAACAGTGGTCAAACACTTGATGTCAGCATGTCAGCTAACGTGAACGGTTAGGATCACAGAGCTATGCAATCTACAATAGTTGAGGATCTCTCTGGACTTCTTTTCTTCCCAGGTGAATGACTGGACATTTTCTACCATGATGCATGCCCTGGCACACTGTGCTGCAGTTCTAGCAGTGAAAGTAAAGCTTGTGGTGATATGGAAAAAGCCTAGTGAACGCAGAGTAGTGCTAGAAGATAGGAAGAGGTCCATGGCCAGTGGTGGACAGAGATTACAATAGGTACAGAATCACAGGATGGTTGAGGTCAGAAAGCACCTCTGGAGGTCATCTGGTCCAACCTCCCTGCTCAAGCAGGGCCACCTAGAGATGGATGCCCAGGACCATGTCTAAACAGCTTTTGAATACCTCTAGGGATGGAGACTCCACAACCTCCCTGGGCAGCCTGTGCCAGTGCTCGGTCACCATCACAGTAAAAAAGTGTTTCCTGATATTCGGAGGGAACCTCCTGTGTTTCCATTTGTGCCTGTTGCCTCTGGTCCTAGGCACCACTGAGCAGAACCTGTCTCCATCTTCTTTACTCCTCCCATCAGGTATTTACACACAGTGATAAGATCCCCCTGAGTATTCTCTTCTCCAGGCTAAACAGTCCCATCTCTTTCAGCCTTTCCTCATAGGAGAGATGTTCCAGTCCCTTAATTATCTTTGTGGCCCTTCATTGGGCTCCCTCCAGTAGGTCCACGTCTCTCATACCGGGGAGGCCAGCACTGGACCCAGCACTCCAGGTGTGGCCTCACTATTGCCGAGTAGAGGGGAATGATCACCTCCCTCAACCTGCTGGCAACACTCCTAATTCAGCCCAGGATACCCATTAATCTTCTTCATGGCAAGGGCACATTGGTGGCTCATGTTCAACTTCGTGCCCATCAGGACCCTCAGGTTCTTTTCTCCAAAGCTCCTTTCCAGCTGGCTTACCTCCAGCATGTACTGGTACCTAGGGTTGTTCCCCACTAGGTGCAGGACCCTACACTTTCTGAATTGCATGAGGTTCCTGTCAGCCCATTTCTCCAGCTTGTTGAGGTCCCTCTGGATGGCAGCATGACCCTCTGGCATATCAGCCACTACTCTCTGTTTTGTGGCATCAGCAAACCTGCTGAGGGTATACTTCCCTATCATCCACATCATTAATGAAGATGTTGAACAGGACTGGACCCAGTATTGATCCCTGGAGTACACCGCTACTTGCTGGCCTCCAACTAGACTTTCTGCCGCTGATCACCACCCTCTGGCCGCAGTCATTCAGCCAGTTTTTAACCCACCTCACTGTCTGCTCATCCACCCCATATGTCAAAAATTTTTCTATGGGGATCTTATGGGAGACAGTCTCAAAAGTCTTACTGAAGTCCCGGTAGATGATATCCACTGCTCTCCTCTCATCTACCAGGCCAGTACATGCCCTAAGAAACTTTTGATCAAGAGATTTTGAAAGTTAGATGTTCCACTATTTCATAGATTAAAGAGTTTTACAATGAAAGCTTACATGGCCAGGTCACTTTGTAAACAAGAGAAAATTGCATTTGAATCTGAGAAGATTGAGATGGTCTCCAGAGCCCAGATATAAGGTATTTTTTCTGCACGAAGGAAGAAAGCTGTTATCACATTCTGGTTTCTCTATAGATAAAGTGATTGCACATCACTGCAGCTGACAAAAATCAAGCAACCATACCACTACACAAGTTGTAACATTTTTGCACGTAGAACAGAATAACAAAACACTCCCAGAAGGATCTGTCATGGGCATAAACTTAAGCCAGTGCGTTTACAATGAAAAGAAAAATCAAGACAGTTCTAGAAGAGCAAAATATTTTGAGTTGGAAAGGGCACAATAAAAGAAGAAAGCATCTACATTTTTTAGCAAAAAGAAAAACAGCATATGGTAAAACTGTCTAAGAAAGTTTGAAGGCTTTAATGGGTGGGAAGAACGAAGAAAGCAAAACCAGGATGTAAATGGCTGTAACAGGCTCCACAAACTGAAACACTTGCTAGCATTCATGAAAGTCAAGCACAGTTCCCACAGAAGATTAAAAGAACAGTTCCTCAGCCTAATCCACAAACCGGTACGAAAACCTGGGGCTCAGTGCAACCCCACTGACCTTTTGGAATTATATTACTGAATGAAAATTCATTATATCCAAGTAAAAATTCAGAGTAAAACATCATTATTTCAGCAAAGCAGCTTTCCATGGATCCAGTTTCACTAACCTACAACCTGACTGTTGAAATGTAACTATTCAGTAACACTAGAGATATCTCAATATTCTAACAATTTGCTGTTGACAGTGAGATAGTGACCCAGGATACATCATTTCTATGTTCTGTGACTGAGTCTTCCATGAAACCAAACAGCACAAGGTATTACAGCACTACCACTACTTTCCTGATGGGATGGATCACGTAAACGTAAGCGTAACCTCACAGTCTGTTACCCTCTATCTATGTTATTTAATCTGTACCAAACTATGTAAATATCACACATCTCTTGCTTGTTCTTTGTTTGGTTTTTTTTTTTTTTTTTAAAAAAGGGTTTCTTTGAAGTCTCCTGTACAGCTCTTCTTGTTTTCATTTTTCTCTTCATGCTTCTGCATCCCTTAAGGTCTCCATTAATCCCAGTATCTGATTTCTATCTCTTTCCTTTACCCACCATGTCATATATGTTTGTAGGGTTTTTTGTTGATTTATAAAGAAAACTTTACAAGTCTGTAAGGTTTCAACAATATGCATACCTGAAGGGTGACTGCTGGCCCACCCTGTCCTCCAAAGTCTGTAATCAAAAATTACACATAGTCAGAATTTTATCTAATATTCTACTCTGTAGTCAAAATAATGCTTTAGGTACATCAGAACTGTACAATGATCTTCGCTGAAGCTGATGATAACGGTGTAATTAGAAGACTGGCAGTATACATTCTGTTTCAATAGACAACAGCTTTGAGAGGAAATTTAACTGCACATTAAATCCTGATTTCTAAGCAGAACTTTAATACAAGAACAAATTCCTCAAATTACCCCTACTGTCCTATTGTCTTCTTTTCAGTTTGTCAGCTTGGTACCCTTACAATTTCTTTATCTGTACTTCTCTATCCTCTTTTTCCTTTAGGACTACACCAAATCTTTATTGGTCTCGCACAAAAATCTGTTGGATCTGCAATTAATGATACTCCTAACTAAGGCCCTGAAATGTCTATTTAAACATACATCCAAAACAGGAAGCACAAACCTCTACAAATTGCAGACCTTACATCAATTTCATCAGTTTTTTAAATCTGTCCTACATTATATTCAGTTGTGAAACTCCACCAGATAAAGAATCAAGAGTAAGAAGTTACGGTGCACTTCAAAAAATATTGTAGCAGAATGTTATCAGATGAACTCCTTCCTGTTAAGGATGAAGAGCATCTACATCATCTTCCTGTCACTTTTCTGAGGTATTTTTATGTAACTTCTGGTGTAAATCATGAGTTTATAGCCTCCTCCAGTATTCAGTCACCTGGATTGATTTTTGCATGATGGTAAAGGCAGGTCTTACTCTTTACTGATAGCTCAGAACTCACATTAGTCTCACACATCCTGAAGATGGTGTTAAAGGGAAGTACAGCCACAGCATATTTATGATAAATAATGGTTTTCTGTAGCCCCCTCCAGCTATTTATTAAATAATTATTTCTATAGATACACTGAAAATGAAAAAAAACTTTAAATCCTAAGCACTTCTTTAAACACAGTATCGTAAATATACTGTCCATTAGTCCTGTGGAATTTATCCTATGCTCTGCTGGTAACAGAGGTGACTGATAAACGTGATGGGAGACCTGACAAGTCTCATGTATGAAGCGTGAACCTCACGTAGCTGGCTTGTCTAATGGTCCACTGCAGCATTCCACTCGTGTTCCTTCTCCTGCCTTCGAATCCTGCTTGACAAATTGGCTCATCAGTCGGGGTTGAGGAGCAGGGGAAAGATTGCCTGCTCAGAGAAGTTTCTCTAAATGACACATGATTCAGCAATGCATTGCAATTCCTCCTCCAATATGTGACTGGACACAGGTGTTTATATGATATTATAGAGAGGGACACAACTCCCAAACATGACCTAATCCTATGAGCAAGGGAGATCTTAGTTGAAACACATCTAATTCATAGCAGTGTGACCTAGAAGGACAGCTGGGTGGGAAGTGACGGTTACAACATGGAAATCAAGGAATATAAAGTAAACTATTAAGCGTCCTAGCATTAAATCTTATTTAAAAAAAAAGTAATGTAAGTCTACTTTTAGACAGGGCCTTCATGCCTTCTCCCTGCCCAGTGCTTCCTTCCCCAGCTGAAATCAAATACCAAGCCTTGCTACTGTAAATTGGCAAAAGGAAAATAGAAATGGGGCTTATGATGAGGGAAAGAAAAAAAAAAAAAAAGATTTGTAGCGTTAAAGCCTTTTATGACTGAGGCAGCACAGATGTTATGTATTTGTCCCAGCCCCTGTATCCTGTTTTGAAAACCAGCCACAGATTTCTGATTCAGCAGCCACGGAGGGTGTATTGTCATTGCCCGGGGGCTTCAGGGTATGGGATTCTTCCCTCACTTCTTGATGCCTCCAAGGGAATAGATCAGTGAATTGACCTGGGTTAAAACGCCTGGAAAAACAGAAACAAGACTATTTTTCACCTGGATGAATTCCCTGATACAGTTCACTGTGTTGCCCCACAAACAGCACTGCTGAGGGTGTGGTGTGAGGGGAAATGGACTTGTATGGGGCAGCCAGGAAGCAGGAAACCTTTCCGACAGCCCTGTCATTAAAGCCCATGTCTCATGGTACTCAGCTTGTCATGAGGCAGCTGCTAAGATCTGGAATCCTTCTTGCTGCAAAAATACCCCCTTTTTTTTTTTCTGGTGGGGTGCTGAAACGGGTGGCTGCCATGAAGGGCACAGGTGAAACACTGCATGCTCTTGCTGTGCTGCAAAGCCTGGAACTTCCCCTCTGAACAGCGACTGAAGCGATAGCACAGCTATGCTTAAATATACAGGAGTTAAGTGACAACCACAGTCACATTGTATAAAGAACACTTGAAACCTTAGTATCTAATAATTTTGTTTAAATGCCATTCACAGTATTCCAACTATTAATCACTACTGTACATACCACTGCAGTGTCTACTGACTGTGTGGACCCTTAGTTAACATCTAGGAAAACAAATTATGGTTCAAAACATTGTTTGGCTAACTCAACTAAAAAGATTGCTGCTAATCTTAAGTAGGAAACACATACAATGTCAGAGAAGATGTAGGAACACCAGTAGAGTTTTATAGACTTTTCCTTTGAATGTTTAGTAAGTTAAGGCTTTATAAGAAAGGCTCTGGAGCAGAGCACCTCTGAGCTCATGTTCACGTTGAGCATCCTGCCCACAGGTACACTGAGGCCATCATTTCCTTGCAGTTCTGCATTTGAACCCTAAGGTAAGATTTAGCCTACAGAGGTAAAAGCATACTAGTGTTTCTTAATACACTATAACTTATTAAAATTGCAATGTTATTATTGTTATTAAATTATAAGAACTACTATATTTTTGCATAATTCTTCACATTAGGTTGGTACATTATATATATTTTAAGTTTAAAAGGACATTTCTGAGGCTGTCTTTCTACCGCTCCTCCTAATCCTTTGGCTACGCCTTTCATTGTGCCAATATAAATGGTTTTATGGAGAAAAGGAATAATAACATTTTGTCCAGGTGGATTACAGTCCTATATCTGTTGACGAGATCAAGCAAGACAAAGCCTAACAACGAAGGATATGATAACCGCAGCAAAGCAGGGGCTGTTACAGGAATTGGTCAATAATAACATTTCCCACTGATTTGATTAGTTTCTTTCTAGAAGGAAGTTCATGACCAGGCTGTTGTCCTTGCTGCCCTATAAAGCCATATGGAGGCACAAAATCATTTTAAGCTGCTGAGTGTTGTAATGGCAAACATTTGACATGGAGCTAGGGCAAAACTGGTTTCTTCCTCCACTCCTGACATGCACGCTCGTGTCCTGCGTGCCAAATATGCACTCACGGCGGTTTGCCCAGCTGTGTAGAAGCAGAGGTTTGGCCAGGGAGGAACAGAACCAGCTCCCTCAGAAGACCTGGGTGGCAGCCGGGCCTGTTGGTGCAGGGTGGTCCCAGCAAGACACTGAAATGCAGGCTCTTAAATTATAGGTACCAAACCAGTATGACTGAAAAGAGTCACAGGGTGGCTGGCGTGACGTGGGTAGCAGAGCCCTTGGAAAAACCTCTGTGTGAGCTCCTGAATTTGTTTTAGGTCCCTTTGGAAACAGAAGCAGCTGCAGCACTGCTGACAAGGTGATGGCTCTTACTGTTGCCAGCAATTTTTACTGTTGCTTTTTAAATTTGACTTGTGGGGAAGCCCAAGTAGGGAACAGTATCCCCAGAGTTTGTTCTCTTAGTGGTGGAGACAAGAAAGGGGAGACAGACATCACCTATGTCCCTTACTAACAAACTAAAAGCAGCAGTCTGGGTTAACTGTGGGAAGACTGAAAAAATTAGCATGTAATGCACTTTGTTCAGGCAGGAGCATTGTAACTTGGCTTGAATTTTCCTTTTCTTGTGGATAGGTTTATAGGTAGACTTTGAGGACTAGGAGAGACTTCAGTGTTAGCTGTGCATCATGTTATGAGATGGTGGTATGTGAATTTGTAGGGCTGGTGGGAGAACAGAGCATGCTCAGTCCCTCTCTCCTTACAGATATGATTTAGATTTGGTTGAATAATGGGTAGTAGGATGCCATGTTCCACTCACAATAAATAATGTTCGAAACAAAGCTGAAATACATAGAAGTGAAATAAGAATAAAGCACCAATAGTTGACTGAACTGGTAGGATGAGATAAAATTCTATGTTATTCTAATACTGATAAAAAACTTAATGGTATATTCTTGCATATGCAATCAACCCAAAAGCTAATCCTTTTTATTGTGAAGAATGTCTTACCTATTAGAGGAGCCATATTTGGAAGCTGTTCCCTTGGTGGAGACAGTAGAGCCCTACATATTGCTACATTCAAACTGAATATCCAAAGGTATGTTAAAGGAAGACTGAAGTTGTCATCTGGGAAAGATTACAACACTGAATGTTCTCTCCTGGATTCGATCAGAGTACAGAAATGTGCTATGAGAAATATTCACCACCACTGTTACCTAAAGGCCTGTGAAATCACAGAATGGTAGGGGTTGGAAGGGACCTTCAGAGATCATTTAGTCCCACCCCCCTGTCAAAGCAGGTTCACCTAAAGCAGGTTGGACAAGAACACATCCAGGCAAGTTTTGAGTATCTCCAGAGAAGGAGACTCCACAACCGCTCTGGGCAGCCCGTTCCAGTGCTCTGTCACCCTCAAAATAAAGAAGTTTTTCCTCATGTTGAGATGGAACTTCCTGTGTTCCAGTTTGTGCCCGTTGCCCCTTGTCCTGTCACTGGGCACCACTGAGAAGAGCCTGGCCCCATCCTCTTGACACCCGCCCTTTAGATATTGATAAGCACTGATGAGCTCCCCTCTCAGTCTTCTCTTCTCCAGGCCACACAGACCCAGGTCTCTCAGCCTTTCCTCATAAGAGAGGTGCTCCAGCCCCTTGATCATCTTAGTAGCCCTCTGCTTGGACTCTCTCCACCAGTTCCCTGTCCTTCTTGAACTGGGGAGCCCGGAATTGGACACAGTACTCCAGATGCAGCCTCACCAGGGCAGAGCAGAGGGGGAAGATGACCTCCTTCGACCTCCTGTCCTCGCTCTTTTTAATGCACCCCAGGAGATCACTGGCCTTCCTGGCCATGAGGGCACATTGCTGGCTCGTGGTCAATAATAATGCAATTCTAACGAACGGCTTCTGATCCTCCTATCAGGGCAGCTATTGCATCTTGGTCTGTGGACACGAACTCTGCAAGGCAGAGCCAGCCCCACGCCCTTATCTGGATGGCTACCGGTAGCCAATCACTCATCCCGGGTGATCATGCCTTTATGGGGTTGTTTCCGAAGACAAGCAACATTTCCGTGACAGGAAGACGCTGCAGAAGTGGGGCTGAAGAGTCACTGTCCACCCCCCGACTCAGTGCTGCCGAGCCCCTCACCACTCCAACGGCCACCGCACCGTCAGGCGACGGCCCCTCTCCGCCCCGCGCATGCGCACGCGCACCCCCCGACGCCCTGGCGGGAGTCTGGCTCTCGCGAGAAGTCACGGAGAAGTCTCGCGAGAGGTGCGGCGGCGAGGGGAGGCTCTGTGGCGCCTCCCGGAGGTGTCGTCCCCCCAACCCCCCCTTTCTCTCCCCTCATCGGCCGCCGCCGCGGCCATGGCGGCGCCGTTGGCCTCGCCCGGCCACCGCAGCCGGTTCGAGCAGGAGCAGGAGCGAGCCGTCCGCGCCCTGGTGCGCAGCGTGACCGGCCTGTCCGAGGAGGAGTTGGGCGGCGGCCGCTTCCAGACGGCGCTGAATTTCGCTTGGTCCAACTTCAGGTCAGCGCCCGCCCCCGGGGAGAAGCTCGGCGGCTACGACAGCGCGCCTCAGCAGCGGGGCTGGGGGCGAGCGAGCGAGAGAAGGAGCGGGCCCCTCCCGGGGCCCACCGGCGTCGCTGAGGGAAGGAGCCCCCGGCGGGGCCGGCGCCAGGCCGGGCCCGGCCCCTCCTCTGGGCTGAGGGAGTGCGGTTTGACCCGCAGCCGCCCGCTCGCCTGGGAACAAGGCGAGGTAGGGGGGGCTTGTGGCTGCTGGGGTGTGGTAGAGGGCCGTGTCCTGCCGTCCCCTCCCTGCAGGGTGCCTGGGGTGGCACCGGGGGCCGTTTGCGAGTCCCTCTCAGAGGGCCGGTGGCTGTCCCTCCATCACTTTTAAATCTTGGCCTTTTAGGACTTTTCTCCTGGCCCGTAAAAAGGTACCTTTCAGCATCTTCATTTAGCCATCCAAAACTCTGTTTGTTGGAGGGAAGTAAAGAAATAATCAGTATGTGTAACGAACAAATAAAGAGAGCTCCACCAAATGAAGATTAAGTTTCTGGCCAAAAATATTGTGCTGCTTGTATGAAAGGTTGTAAATCTGCAGAAGATAGTGTGTTTGGTGTTATTTCAGCTTGTAATAAACATGGTCTTTATTAACATGTAATATGTATTATCTATATCCTGTTAATTCTATTACACTGCCACATAAAATGTCCTTACTAAAGTTTTACATGCACTTTTTCAGTTATGACAGTTGTCGTTTCAGTGTCTGCTGCCAGTTTTTACATGATCTATTTCTAGTTTCCCATACTGTCACCAACTGCTGCTGCTTTGGAGTCTTACCTACTTGCTTAAGTTAATGCAGCAAGTACCTAATCCATTTAAAATCAATGCTACTTAAGTTTTTAATGCTGTTTAAGTTAATTTTTTGGGGGTGAGAAATAGCATAACTGCATTGCACCATCAGGCTGTGAATCCTGACTATTAATAGGCTCAAATAAGACTATTTTAATAACCAAGTAGCCATTGGTCAACAGCAAAGGTGAGTCTGAGGTGTGGGAGAGCTGGGTATGACCTGTAGCTGGTGTTCTGAAAAGTTAACTCTGCTGAATTTTGAGGAGGCTAGTTGTATTCATTGGGAATGTAGGAACTATGTATTTGTAACTGCTGTCTCCCTATTCTTTATATTTGCTGGAAATATTTTGTGTAATGCATTATAGGATTGTGTTTATTGATTTTGTAGCTGCATCAAAATAGTTGCTTATAACAGCTGTTATTCTGCGTCTTCAGGTTGGTAATGGTAGCAGGGTTTCTTGAGCCAGGTAGACGCACCCTGTCTTCCATCTCCTCTTCTGGTGACCCAGTTGCTTGTGTATCTGTGTGCTCTTTTAGATTGGAGAATTGTTGGCTTGGATTTTTTTTTTAAAAACATAGCAGGAAAATAGAGACAGTGATGGATGGTTGACAACATGTTTTGACAGGGAGGGTTGGGAAGAGGAAGGTTTTTATGCCAGAATTGTTGTCTAAGAAATGTGCGTGGAACTTCACCCTGAGATTGACTAATATCATATTTCCAAACTGTTAGACCTTATGTTCTAGTAGAAACTCTCTTCAGTTTCAAGTTTGTGAAACTTGTGGTTTCTGTTGTTAGATTTGATGATGTTTCTGTGCTGTAGTTCTCAGATTCATCTTTCTTTCCATGTAGCACGTTAGTTCTAGTCATGATGTGCCCAACTTGCTAACAAAATGGGTACTTTTTTTGCTTGTGTGTTTTAAGGTCATTAATTAAAGTTTTAAGTTCTAAATCTTCCAGTTCTTGTACTTACCAGCATTTTCCATTTGAACTAATGATTTACTATGTAAGCGGTTGTGCTGTAATAGGTGAGAGAAGCTGTGTTTTCTTAGCCTAAATGCCAGCTATCTATCTAGTAAATTTTATTGTGTGTTTATTCCAAAGCCTTACGCGCAGCTGAAATCAGACTAATCAGTCTGTAATTAAAAAAGTCTTTTTTTCTTTTCTTTAATATGAACGTGTCTTCATTCTCCAGTAAAACTTAGTAAAAATCCCCTGCAGTCTCATTTTCTAGTTCATTACTTTGACATTGCTGTGATTTTAGGTTGTCTTTCCAACTTCAGTCTATTTAGCTTAACTCCTGATTCAGATCCAAGAGTTTTCATTTCTTTCTGTGCTCATGAGGGATTTACCCCTGTGTTCTGCACAGTTGTTGCTGGAAGCTGAGGCAATATTAGGTTGGCTTTGACGACCTACATATAGAGTATCTTGACCTTGTGCTCACTGCTGTCATATTCTAGTGCCTGTTTTTTCTCTCTATATAACTGAAGAACCTGACTCTAATTTCTTCTGCAAAATCCATCTTAACCTTTCACAAGTTCTTATTTTGTCCCTGTACATGCTACCTTTGGTGGTATATCTTTCTTTATTTTGATTAAGCTGTCTTTTCTTTTAGGCACTCTCCGTTACTATTTATAAAGGAGCTTCATTTGGGTTGAGAGGTCTTCCCATGTGGGTGTTTGTTTTGCCTGTGCTAGTGATGCAAGTCCCAGATAATTTTTGTGCATTCGACACAGATGCCTTTGATAATGCGGTTCTTGATTTCTTTGCTCCACTTGGCTTAACTGACAGCGTACTTTAATTGCTTAGTTTGCTGATATGTTAGTAATTTTCCATTCAGCTTAAAGTGCTAGTTAAATGTAACCCGCATTCCATTTTTCCATCTTTAAGGTAAATTGTAGTTAATCTTTCTTGAGCTGAGAGGCACTGAGATTAAATTTTGTTGATGTTCAATGCTGTTGCTGATTTAAGCGTGCATTATTAAACTAATAATGTTATCCTCATATATGTAAATCAGCTTTATTTTCTTCCTTGCTTAAGCTTCCTTTTAAAACATATTCTAATACAGATTTCTTACATAGATTTCACCGTTTTCTTGATGTGAACAGTCACAAAGTAGAGAGGACGATAGAAGGGTAAGTTTTATGATTATGGATTAATAATGGAGTAGTTAACTTTTTTGAAGCATTTTTGATACTGTTTTTGTTATTAGAATACATGAAAAGTTGATAGTTCATTCTGACCTTGGAAAAGCTGCAAGCTGGAAAAGACTAACAGAAAAATTTCTGAACTCACCACTCCCAAGTATTGAAGAAACAAAGGTATGTATGTTGCAATTTCCTTGTTCTTTTTCCCCAGCACCCTTATATTTGTACTAACGATGGGGACTTCAGTTCTAATGTTGGAAATTTCAGGTGACTTAGCAGTGGGCTTGCAGTTGCTGTTCAGGTCATGGATTTTCAGGGTTGTATTCTTCAGTTTCCCCATTTATTTTTAGAAATGTGTTTATTGTCCTGTCAGGGTTTCAGCATGTGGAGTTCTGTGACTTAAAGGACATCTTCTCATTGTAGAGCAGGTGTTTTATGGTCAACATTGTACAAATGTTGTAGCTAGAATCTAAATGTATCTATGTTCCCATCTGTTCTAAAACAACGGCTAACTGAGCTGTGCTTACTCTTTGCTCCATTTTTTCACATTGAGTAATGCATCTGGAAGTTTTGATTTTAGTATTTCCAACTCCAGTGCTCTTGCCCTGTAGCTTTCTTATTGAGACTGTGTTTCGCCTTGATACACTTTGTATCAAATCAGTTTAGGGTATGGACTGGATGGATATGGCAAAAGTAGCCTCACTTAAGACACTTTCCAGTGTGGTGGTTTAATAATGAATTTTATATTTGAAAACTGAAAGTTCCTGCTATTGGAATATTTAAGCTTGTGATTTAAGAGGGGTGCATTGTATAATGATATTTTTTAATAGGGCTATATGTTTTGGGTTGTAGTCCAATTTTACTTCTCTTTGAATGGACATTTACCTTTCTTTGCACTGATTTAGGTTTCCTTTAATTTGTGGGGAAAGATCTGCAACCCTAAATAGCTTACACATATCTTCAGTTATTATACTGTACTGTAGTTTTTGAAAAGTTGTGCTTGTTTTGAGACTCAAATAAAATTAAAACCAAACAAACCAAAACAAAAGCTCAAGTAAGTACTTAATACTTGCATGTTGTAAGTATCGTAAGAATCGAAAGAGCCTTTTTTTCTTTTTTTCCTTTTGAAAATGCAACTGGGGTGTAGCTGGAGACAGATAATATCTCGTATTTGGGAAGTTAAATTGCATTTAGTTTTTAGCAATGGCATGTAACTGATAAATACTCAGTCTTCCCGGTTTTATGACTGGTAAATGAAACACCAGCTCACATGTGTGATTTTCTGAACAACCTATGACAAACTCTTGTATAGTTAGTCATGTTCAGTAGGAACATGTTATATTCCATATATACTAGATGACTATGGTGCTGCTTTATCAGAAATTTGAGATTTAATTTTTTAAAAAATAGAAGTGGATCTTATTCCCAAAGCCCTTTGTTAAGAGTGTGTATGTATGTGTCAAAGTATGCAGGATGTAGATAGCAGAATCTCCATATGTCTAGATATGAAATGGTCTGCTGAAGAACTTTGGAAAGTTAGAATCAGGCCATAGAAAAATCTTTCTTTAGGAAGAAATGGTTGTGCTGTAAGCAGATATTAGGGAATAGACCATAACACCAATCTGTGCAGCATACCAGCATTGGCACAGAATTCTTACCTGACTGAAGGCCTCTGTTTCACAACTGCATTAGTGCAATATTGGAGTTAAAGATGCATCCTTAATGCTTTGTGTAGATTTTCAGATGAGGGAAGATAATGTGAACATAATCTTAAAATATAGAGATTTTGGCAAAGTGTTTTAGTTAACTTCATTTTGGCCTCTGTTTGAATTAATCAGCCATACGAATAAGAGAACTAAGACTTGGTTTCCTGCAGGCCCATTACCTGTGTCCTTCTGCCTCATCCATGTTAATGTAGCTGTCCATTATCCCTTGTCCTCTGGTGACTTCTTACTTTCATAGTAATTCAGAGTTCCTCTTATCTCTTTTTCATATTTTTAGAGTATCAGCTCAATAAGAGGCATCTTATGCTGTGGCTACTTTTGAAGTATTTGTATATTGATTGGCTAATTAGGAGGCAAAAGAGAAAGAATAACATTCAGTATCATGTTGCTGATATTCTTTTTGTAGTTCAGGACTGGGCAGTGGGAACTAATGTGGAGCATCCCTGGAGATAATAGACTGAGTTTGTTCCTAACCAAAATCTTTTAGACTACTCATTGACTTGCTTTTTTTAAAAATGTGTTTTAAAGACAGATACACACTATTCCATACTGTCTCTTCTGTTGTGTTTGTCTGATTCTCCATCCAACACCACCTATGTGGAAAAACCAAGAGACAAAGAAGTGGGTAAGTTTACAAGATGTTTATGTTGCTAATAAAAGATGCAATCCATTAATGCAATCTGATAAGAAGGACATTTTTTTCTTTCCATTTTATTATCTCCTTCACTTCAAGGCACTTTATTGATTTTCTTTTTATGACTTATGCATTTAAAATAGCCTGCAAATCTTTCCTACCCCCATTTATGTTACATCGCCTAATTAGGTTTTCCAGCCACCAAAGTACCTTGGGAACTCTTTTTGTCTTGTACTGCTGTCACTTACTAACAGTGTCCACCTGTTCAGCAGTGCTTACATGCTCAAAGACAGACAGCGGGTTTCTGTCCTCAGTCTCTGTCTTGTACCTCAGTAGGAGCTCTGCTGAAACAGCTTTGGTGACGTAAATTCCTGTGTTCCCTATGTAGTTAAGGAAAGGTTTCCAGAGGGAGATCCCAGCTGCCTGCTTTCTAAAGTAGGACTATTTCACTCAGTGCCTAAAAATGAGGCTTGTGCTTAAGTTTGAGTGGATACCATCCCCCATTTGTTTACAGTGTTGTATCATAGACTGAAAGAAGAATATTTCAGACTAACCTAAAGAAAATCTTGCATCTTAAGATTCCTTTTTGAATGATCTCTGCACATTCCCTCGGCGGTGTTTTGAATGCACTTTCAGCCCATTCCAGGAATGTGAATATGAAGAGGTTATCTCAAACAACACTAATTACAGTTGAGTAAGCTTCATGTTTAAGATATAATATATTGTAAGTGTGATTGTTATTTTTAAAGTATTACACGTCACATCATGGATATGTGGTGTCTTTTTCAGAGAGTAAGACAGTTCTTGCTTTATGTTGTTTACAGTCCAGGATCCCTGTGTATATGTAAATTATACATTTAGAATGTTTCCACCGAGATAAATGGGACTAGCCACAATAACTGATATGTTGCATTCTTGCATGTTTTTTTCAAGATTGAAGCATAGGGTAGTGTAACATAGTACAGATAAAGGTGCTTATGGCACACTATGTTGCATATTTTGAATGTATAAGCAACAAAATTGAGAATTAATAAATGAGGAATATACATGGCTGGTACGTCACAATTTACGTGTCTGAAAACGTATAACCTTGTTAAAGGAACAGTGGTGTAACCTTAGGTGTAAGGGAATGCCTTTTGTTTTAGATTGAGAGTAACAACGTAATTTTAGCTTTGAAAATGTTTTAGAGGAAAAGGAAGTCAGAGTTACATGATACTTACTATTTTTATGTTTATACTTCTCTTAGAAAAGGAAGAAGAGTTTGACTGGGGAAAGTATTTGATGGAAGGAGAAGAAATTTACTTTGGACCAGGAGTAGACACACCAGTAAGTAATTTCTTAAGGTAAAAAAAACCCCAACTGTATAAACTGGTTTGAAGTATGTTGGAGACCTGATTTGTGCGCTCTGTATGATTCTCATAGGATTACCTGATACGTTGCTTCTTACTTAATACCATGAAATACACACAGACCCAAGGAGAGTAATACAAATGCTTTTGTTCTTCACCACGTTTTGACTTAATCCTGCAATTAACCTGGATCTTTCTGCTGACCCCTGACTGCTCCTAATCATAACTTTTTGGTAGTGCTGTGATCTTGTCCAATTCTCTCATTTGTCTGGATATTAATGTTATGTATAACTTAAACCAGTCTCTGGCAAACAGTTAGGTTAGTCTTAGTGTCCTGAATTTACTCTACAGTGGCAGAAAGAATATAAGAGTTTATGTTCGGCTTCTCAGGTCAAGAGGAAGTGAATATAGATCTGTTTATGCCATACTGAAATGGACTGGGGTTTGTTGCACTTAATAGGATTGGTCTGGAGAAAGTGAAGAGGAGGAAGATACTCACCCTTTAAGCAGGGAGGACTCGGGTATTCAAGTGGACAGGACACCTTTAGAAGACCAAGATCCAAATAAGAAAACAGTACCTAATGTTTCCTGGAAAGGTTAGAATAAGCTATAATTCTTCTGGTATGGTCATACATACTCAAATTTAGCAAGTTAACGTGGCTTAATTTATTATTCTTTAGTGAGGTGTTATTTTTTAGACTTGCAGTTTTAAGGTGCACCTTATTGTTCACTACTGCTTGTTTTAACAGTAAAGAAGCAATATGAAAGATTTGATCTGATTTCTGTTGGTGCTAATGGAGAAGACTTCTGTTTATTTCTGTAGAAATAGACATGGATATTCCAATGTAGATATGAAAACTTATACAGTAAACGTAGAATGTAGTTGTATGGGTATAATGTAATTTTTTATTATTAAGTGTAAGAATGCTGAAACAAAATTTGATTGATGACAGAAACATTTGACAGTTCTGAGTATGAAGCATTTTTGAAAAAAAAAATAGTTTTGTGTAATTAAAACACTAGTGGCTTACTCTTGAATAGCTTCAGGGAGTATTAACTCTAGCTGTATATTTTTGCATAGAATATTGTAAGATACTGGGTACCTTACGTAGGAAGACTGGATAATATTCATAGGTTGTATAAGCAGTAGCTATCTAACTGGGGTTAGGTAAAGCTTTCACATTTAGGAAAAAAAACCCTTTTCAGGTTGTAATAAATGCATAGTAAAAAGGAACATAGTGATAAAGTTGGTGATTTTTGGCAATTTATTTTTTAAGTCAGCTTGGTTTTGTGTATATTATTTGAGAATTGCCTGAGACAGAAGCATGTTTTCCGAGGAAGAATTGGAAACTACACGAATCTCCAAGTTTACGGTTTAAGACTTTTTCAGCTTTTAGGAGATGAGGCATTTCTATGTAAATGGATTTGTGCATGATAGCATATGTGTTAGAGCAGTAAAGTGTAAATAGTTGCCAATTGTAACTTACTTGAAAAGATCTGTGATTCTGCAGCTGAGTGGATAGGCTTATTAATAACTTTTCCCCATGTTTTATAAGCATTTCCTGAATAAATAAAAATACCTCACCAGCTATCACGTGTTTTCACAGTTGGTGAACCTGATGCTCGCAGCTGGCTGGAGCAGCATGTAGTTCCTCAGTACTGGACAGGAAGAGCTCCTCGCTTTTCACATAGTTTGCACTTGCATTCTAACCTAGCTGCAGTCTGGTAAGAAAACAGTATTGCTTACATATTTCTTACTGACATGTAATGAAAAATGATGACTTTATTAAGCATCTCTACTGTGGAAGCATAAAGATAGTATAGTTATTAGTGATTTAGTTAGAATTAAAAAGGTAAAAATTAATAAGTTGAACAAACAAGCTGTTTTTTCAATTAGTAGATTATTTTCTTTTTATTTAGTTTTTATTACGTTTGTCATATTGGAGAGACCATTTTCCTTTTTCAAAGAAGCAAATTTTATTGTTGCATTTTGTTTGGGCTGACCCTTACAAATGTCTCTGAGGAACTAATACAGGTGGATTGTAAGTGGTGCTAGAAATGAGGAGTTCTCTAAAGCCTAACTTTTTGTTTGTTTTTGGTGTCTCCCTTACAAAGTTAGTCTTAAACACAGATTTTGTGTGGGGAAGGAACATAAAGCAGTATACCATTGTGATCCACTGAGGTTTTGGAAAGAAAATAAGAAAGAAGAGTTCAATTCAAAAAAAAAAAAAAAAAAAAAAGTCTGATTCTTTCCTGTGTCCCAAATTCTGATGTATTGGTACTGCAGTAATACAGACCAGATTTGTCTTTGGTTCCTTAATTTAATGAATTTCTTAATCAAGGAGTTAAATTTATTTTGGTGTCAGTTGGTTATCTAGCCAGTTATGAACTAAAATGTACAGTGAATGTTAGCTAATTGGTAACATAAATAAAGCAATGCTGTTTCTGTTGCAATGTTGTTAGCAGATGTGTGTTATATATTTATGCTATATAACTGGTATTTCTTTATTCGGATTTTTGAATTTTGAATATGATTACATAAATTTTGCCACTGATGATATTAATGAGTCAAAATACTAAATATGCAAATAATTGTTCTATACTTCACTCAAATATGAAAAATGCTGTGGAAGGTTTACAAAGAATTGCATAACACCAGATCATAAGGGAAAGTTCCTAGGTGGCTGTGAAAGTTTCCATTTCTTAAGTGAACTTTTAGGCTAAAGTGTGTATTTTCTTATGTGGGTTAGGGAAATTGATATTTTACTTTTTCGCTTAGTATTTTTAACAGAAATGAACTCTGTAAATTTTCACAGCATTGAATGTGAAATAATAAAATAATCAAGGATCAAAAAATTTAAAAAAAAAAACCCAAACAACCAAAACCAAACCCAAAGCAACCTAGATTCAGTCCTTCAGGTATTTGCTACTTAATTGCTTGTCTTGCAATGTATGACTAGATGGTACTTGATCTTCCAACTATGTATGCTTTCCATGATATTTTGCTTAACAATATGAAAACAAACTCTGCTTTTGTTTATATACTTAAAATGCATCCATGAACATCGAACCTACTAAGATATAATTAGAACAAAACAGAGGTTTAAGATAACTGCTGATTCTTACTTTCAGGTGATTCAGCTGTTATTTCAGCCATTAAATTGTTTTAATTTCCTTTTTTCTAAGGGATCATCACTTGTACACCAGCGATCCTTTGTATGTGCCAGAAGAGAGAACGCTAGTCACTGAAACTCAGGTTATACGGGAAACTCTTTGGTAAGAGCAACATCAAAAAGCTTGCATTTTATCTTTTAATATTTCTCTCAAGGAAAGGAGAGATTTATCTTTGAAGTTGTGTCTGACGTAAGAATTATTACTGAACTTTTAGCTGGCACCACTGCTGACAGTAAAGATGCTGCTTATGTGTGTTAACCATTCAGATTCTCAAAGAAGTAGCTTACTACTTATATGCATTGATTCTTCGAGTCTAACTGTTAAGAAGAACCAGCTTTTTCATATCCTGCCCCTGTGGATTTTTAATAGTGTCCAAATTTAGAAAGTATGTTTGAATTTCCAGCTATAGGATGATTATCTCAACTGGAAAGGAACTTTAGGAGATGTTTATGTGATGCCACTGTTTTATTGTTCTTGTTCTGGCAACAACTTACAGTACCATTAGCATCATAGTTGGTCTGTGGTGCCCTTTTATTTGAAGAAAAGAAAATTTTAGGCAAGGGAGACCTAATTGTCTTATTAATTATATAATCATGAGTTCATTAAGGGTGAAAAATTACTACTCTTTTTGTTTCTTTTCAAGGCTACTTTCAGGAGTGAAAAAGCTTTTTATATTTCAGCTGAATGATGGAAAAGTGGCTGTGAGGAATGATATTATTGTAACTCATTTAACCCATGTAAGTTGTTTCTGAATTTCCACATTTCCACAATTGTTCTTAATTTAATCAAAACACATTATATTTTAATTCATAGAAATATCTTGTAATTTAATTTTTAGGCTTTATTAAATACAAATTTTTATTAGATGATTCTAAAAAGTTTGTGGGTTTTTTTGTTTTCTAGAATTGCCTGAGATCTGTATTGGAGCAGATAGCGGCATATGGTCAAGTTGTGTTTAGACTACAGAAGTTTATTGATGAAGTGATGGGACACAGTCCAGAAAACATAATACATGGAACAGTTTCCACGCCGAAGAAAACTACCGAAGCCCCGTTCAGAACCTATCAAGCGTTTATGTGGGCCTTGTATAAATATTTCATTAGCTTTAAAGAAGAACTTACTGAAATTGAAAAATGCATAATCAACAAAGGTACAGTGCAAGGGAAATTTTACAAGAGGGGGCACACAAGGAAACTTGTAGAAGAGGGAAGCATGCAGAACATTCTGCAGATATGTTTTGAAACTGTGAAAGATGCCATGCTACATTTTAAAATCTCATTAATAACATTGATAAAATTTTATTTTCTGTTGGATATTACCTTTATATAACTTTGTGGGTTTTTTTTTCCAGATAAAACAGTCACACTCTCAATAGTAATAGATAAGTTGGCTCCCCGACTGGCACAGCTGAAGGTGCTTCACAAAGTTTTCAGCACAGGAGTAGCGGAAGTGCCACCTGACACTAGAAATGTTGTACGAGCATCTCATCTGCTTAATACTCTCTACAAAGCTATTCTTGAATATGACAGTGTTGGAGAAGCATCTGAGCAAACGGTAGGGGAAGTCATTCCTTCCTTAATAGAATGACACGCTAGAATATTTAGTAACTTAAGTATCTTTATGGTGATGGAGTACACTAGCCTTCAGCTACCAAGGATTGAGGACAAATTTAATAGCCATAATGCATTACTGTTTTCTGACATGAGTTCAGTCAACCTGGACAAAATCAGATGCATGAGGAGATCAGCAGCAGTGTGTTTTTTAGGACTGCGAGGAGGAATTGTGGGAAATCAGAGGCCAGAAGCTGTTATGAAAGAGGGAGATTTGAAATAGCTTTCCCTCCTTCTATTTCTACAGTTGCATAATTCAGTTAATGCTGAAATGTAAGAGTTTGGGTTTTTACAGTAACTTGTTGATTATACTAGTAAAAATACAGTAGATATCCTTTTGTTTTCCATTTTCTACATTAGAAAACCACGGAATGTTTTATGGCTATTGCTTACGGCTTAAGAGATACTAGACTGGAAGAAAAAAAAAAGAAAACTGCTGTTTGGGCCTAGCTGCAATGACAAAAAGTAACATGAGGAAGCATACACAATGAGTGCTTCCATTAAAACTACTGAAGCTGTAGTTTTTAGTTGAACATGTCATCTTTAAAAATCCCTAAGTGTAGTGTATTTTATGCATATATATATATCTTAAAAACTGTAGTTGCACAATTAAGAGGCTAGGCTTTGCCATATTGCTTCTAATGCTTATTGTAAAAACATTCAGACACCTTTTTTCTCTTTTTCATCTTTCTTTAAATTCAGGTATCCCTTCTGTTCTCTCTCTGGGTTGAAACTGTGAGGCCATACTTACAGACAGTGGATGAGTGGATAGTCCATGGTAATTTGTTTGATCCTGCAAAGGAATTTATCATTCAGAGGTAGGGATGCTGATAGTGGACATGCATAATGCTGTGCAAGTATGAATACAAAACCTGCTGTAGAATCTAGGAAGTAAAAGGTGGCAATGAAAGTAGGTTTTCACATTTGTTATTTTACTTAAGTAGTATTAATTTCTTAATCATGCTTTTATAACTTGTTTCAAACTTCCCATTAGGGGAATTGCATTAAAAATGGAGCCCTACCAGGTATTGTTCTGGAATAAATTCAGTTGTTATATTTTTTCCATCTATAATAATCAGCAGTCTGACTCTGAGTGTGTTGACTTTTTTAAAAGCAATTAACCATTTATAAAAACCAAGATGTTTGCAAAAAATCCAAAATTTACTTTTCAATTCTTCTCCTAATCTATAGTTGTTATAAATCAAATGCTATTTAGAATTAAAGTACTTATTGCTTCTGACTTGTAGTACAAGTTATTGTGGTGTCTTGAATTACATGCACATATCGTAAACGTTATTTGAGCTGTTAATTTCTCTTCTGTTTGTATGCTACATCTTGCTGATCCCTTTTTTGACAGCTTGAAGTGGAAAGTGAATACAGTAGTTAGAATTTTGGCTTGTAATTACAAATCCATTTCCCCCTATTTGCCAAACTTAATTGAACGTCTGTCTGTTAAGGCAGGTCAAGGTGAGCATGAAGTAAGAGAACAGTTCTAGTACTATTGCAATAAATCCTTAGTAGCTGAGATCTTTAACATCCTTATTATGTCCTAGTTGACTTTCCTTTCTGTGGTTCTGTAGTTGTGTTTTCAGTGCTACCAAAAGGGGTGATTTCAACTTTTATTTGTATTTGTACTTCATTTTAATTATGTAATTTAGGCTGTTTTCTATCTGACTTTGAAGACCAAACTGTGTATCTCATGTAAATAACACAAAGCAAAGTTAACCAAGAATTGAGTTTCACCTACTGAGGAATTTTTCAGCTTTCCCAGTGGTATTTTCTTCATTATAGGTTTTAAATAAATCGGCAAGTTAATCACGAATCATTTTGTTAAGTATGCATGCCACTGTGAATAGTTAACTTCTTGGATGAATTAATTATAATTACTCTATTATTCGCCTTGTTTTGGGGCTTTTGTTTGATTATACAATTGTTTTATGTCCTGCAAGCTGATTCTTTATCCTGCTAAAGCTGTCATCCTTTCTAGAGATAGTTTGTGATACGAATGAGCTTATTTCATATAGTTTTGAAAGTGCTTCTTAACTATTGTAAGAGAAAGGCAAAGCACAGACCAGGATGATACACATCTTCTAGTAATGAAGTTTCATCTTTTGAAATGGGAAATACTCAACAGCTTTTTATTTCTTCACAGAAACAAAAACGTTCCAGTTAATCACAGAGATTTTTGGTATGCTACCTACACATTATATAGTGTGTCAGAGAAGACGGAGAATGAAGAGAAGATGAGTGATAATGCCAGTGCCAGTTCTGGAAGTGATCAGGCCCCTTCAAGCAGGCAACACACTATGGTCTCTTTTCTGAAACCTGTGCTAAAGCAAATCATCATGGCTGGAAAATCCATGCAGCTGTTGAAGAATCTTCAATGCAAAGATGGCTCTCCGCAGCAGGCCGCATCAAGAGGTGAGATGTCAGTTTGTGGACTATCATGCCTTAAGGTGTCTAACAGCACGGGCATGTTTTGTGTAGTAGCGTTTCCATGGTTTTAGAATAATACAGTGCTCCCTGTTGAATGTCAGTATCATGACTTGATAACTTCAGGTCTGATTGAAAATACTCTTCCAATGCAAATAAGTGAAAAGAGCGAAGTGAATAAAGACTGAGTGTTCTCTTTACTTTTTATTGCTTTAAATTTTTCTTAAACTTGTTTTCATGTGCTTACAAAACATTTTTTTTTGTTATGAGACAAACGAAAACAGCTTTTATGTTCCAATAGTAAAGCTGTTTTGTTGTAATAAATAGTTGCTTTCCATTACTAAGTGGTTGAATAATTCCGAGATAGACTTTTTTTTTTTTTAAAAAAAGCTTGCTAATAATTAGATGAAAGATATTTAGGTTATCTTGAATGATTGTAAACCATAGCACAAGATTGCAACCAATGTTGATTTTTATTATTTTTTTTTTAGGAAACAAAATACATTTTTTTGGTTTTGCAGTTTCTTTATGTTTAGAAGTAGAGATAGTTAAATTATTTTGAAGAGTCTCTAGGTTTATTTCTCCCTTTGGTGTGAGAATATAATCTGTTCTAGTGAGTACTGCAGGGTTGTTGCAGGTGCTGCCTTTGCATCTGAAGGAGAAAGTTCTCTAACAGTCTCAGAAATATTTCATGTTTCAGACACCCATTCAGCAATCTATTTGAACTTATGCCTGATTTTAGGCATTGGACTAGTCCTACTGTTTTAGCAATACTTAGTTAAATATGTATTTGAGGTTTTTTTTTCTGAATAGGGGCCTAAATTTAGGATGTTGAAAGTTAGCAAGTAAATGTTGGACTATGGAGTTCTTCCTTAGTTCAGATTATGTTTTCTATTAGGACAGAATCTTACCATGGAATATGTTGCCCAATTTAGATGCTGAACGAAAGAGTTTGTATACGCTGTTCTTGGAATCGGTGCAGTCTCGCCTGCGGCATGGAGAAGAGTCTGTTCCTGAAATTATTACGGAACAGCAGGCCACAAAGCAGAGCCTGATAAAGATGCAGTCTATAGCAGAAAGACACTTGGAACTGGATGATGTCCATGACCCACTGCTTGCTATTAATTTTGCCAGGTAATGAATGATCTTCCTGCTGTGTTTTTGAGAGCAGTGTTCTGCCTGGTGACAATTGGTAGACCAAGTTTTTATTGCTGCTGAAAACAAGTAAGGGCAGAATAAAAAAGAGCACGAACAATCAGTGACAGAAGCTAAGTAAATGCCACCCTTATGCTTAGTTAAAGAAAAACAATTAAAATCAATGAAGAATCTGCTACTCACATCTGTTAGGGTAGAAAATGGAAACAGTCTTTACTACAACAGGCTTCTAGCAAATAAGCGTTTTAATAGTGAATGCTGTTGTAAAATCTAAACTTTTAAATGTATTTGCTTGAAATTTGTACACAATGTCTTTGATTTGCACCAAATGTGTTCTTGAAAGAATGTAGCTTCAGTTGTGCTGTGCTGAAGTAATTTAACTTTAAAAGTTTTTCAAAATTCATCTTAATTGCATAAAAATTCTTCGTTCTTCATAATGAGGGAAGTCATATAGAGGTTATTAGTGTCTTGGAAATTAGCAGGGAAGATGAACTCTGAAAATCTTACTTATTTTGTGATTTCAAATAAGAAATAGCTATTTATGTTTTTCCTAATAACTAGTTGGTGATTTTCATGTTTTCATTTCAACCCTAGGAGGGATTTGTTTTAAAAAAATCATAATTAATAGTAGATAAGACTATTACTTCCCTTGTTCATTGGGACTGTTCTGTTTGTCAAAATTGATAGATTAATTCAATGAGTCTGACTCATACAGTCTGTCACGGTGGTAGCTGCTACAAGCCAGGCTTCCTCTTACAATGGATTCAGCTAGTGAGCAGCTTTTTATGAATTATTATAACTTAATATTTTCTGTGACAAAATAATTAAACTTACCAAGTGTAGACTGTACATACTCTCCTCCCATGATATAATATGACAGATAATATATAGGCACCCTATATTTAAGGTGACTCAAACCAATTCTCTGTGTTTGTGGTGGTGGTTTGGTTTTTTTTTTGTGGGTTTTTTGTTGTTTTTAATTTTTTATTTTTTGGTTTGTTATTTTGTTGTTGTTGGGTTTTGCCTTTTTTATTGTTGTTCAGTTTTTTACTTTGTTTTTTATTTTATTTTTCTTTCCTGGGAAGTTCATCTGACTGCTATATATGAACACTATAGTTTTAAAAGTTCCTATGGTAATGGATTTGTTTATTAAGCTGTATCGTGTTAGAACTTGGTGTTGTTTTTTCAGAATTATTCCTTGAGCGATTTTGTGATTACCGTATGCCATCCTTTTGATATTCTTATGCCTGGTCATACAAAACCAGTATGAAGGATCACTTAATAGACTTAATATGTACTATAGTTACGAAACAGCTTTTATTACTTCCACACCATGTATTTTAGAGCAAAGGATCCAATTTTGATTGAAGTCTTTGAAGGTATGACATTTTGGTTTTATATATTGTATGGCTTATCAACCTTCTTCCCTAAGTAGTTTGTTTTATTTTTAAGATTATATTTGGAACAGAGTGACTTTCACGAGAAGTTTACTGGTGGGGATGTTTGCGTGGATAGATCCTCAGAATCAGTGACCTGCCAGACTTTTGAACTGACGTTGAGGTCTTGCCTTTATCCACACATAGACAAGCAATACTTGAAATGCTGTGGTAATCTAATGCAAACTTTAAAGAAGGATTATAGGTAAGAAAGTAGATTTGGTTTTCCTTAATTATTTTTTTTTTCATTACCAGTGGTATGCCATATACTAAAAGGTGGAATTTTATGTTGTATTTCTGCTCCAATTTGATAATAATGATAAAATCATTAAGGAGGAAAAGGGGGATCTAACATGATAGAATTCTGGGTGAAAACCTGGTCTAGCTTAAATCCACAGCAAAGCTATCATTTGTCTGCAGTGGATGTTCAACACGGAAACTGTTTCAAACAGTACTTTCAATAGTGTTGTCATTTGAAACTGGAAGACAAATTTTAGGAAGTCAGAATATGTTTGTTTAATGTGAGATTTAGTTATGATACTATAAAATGTGGAGTAGACAGAAGAATATTATGCAATATTTTTCTATTACTTAGACTAAAATGGCCTATTCCTTTTACCTTTCAGGTGTTCATAAGTTGTCATGCTTTTCATCTGTCTGAAATACTGTATTTATAGTCAGGGTTCTTGTGAGAGTTGTAGCGGTACTATTCTTCCTACTTTATCAGAAAAGGAAAATCTGTATCGTAATTTTCTGGGGCTCCATGTTAAAGTCTCTTCTTAGACAGAACTCTCCCTGAAATTTCATCTCCTTCCCTAAGTCCTATTTAGAGAGAGGGGTGGGATTTCCAAACTTCTAAGCTGTTTCTAAGAATTGCCTAGCCCATAAGATAGCTGAATACGATGAGCATTTCCATTGAAGTTAATGGGGCTGTTCAAGCTTACAGGAAAAAATGGCTTGGTTATTTTGTTTTATTTGAACGTACGTGAAGGCTATCTGAGGGTTAAGCGAAGGATTTACTGTGGATGTCATTAAGTTTGTGTTCAGTACTGAGTTTGTGTAGTGAAGAGTTTTTAAGATTTCTGTAAAGTTGTGTTTGATTTCACTTGTATGATTAAGACTGAGGAAATGTTATATGTTTGTTCCTGTTTAGGCTTGTAGAATATTTGCAGGCAATGAGAAACTTTTTCTTGCTTGAAGCTGGAGATACCATGTATGACTTCTATACATCTATTTTTGACAAAATTAGAGAAAAGGAAACTTGGCAGAATGTTGCTTTCTTAAATGTTCAACTTCAAGAAGCAGTTGGGCAACGCTATCCAGAGGACAGTACAAGGTAACATACAAAATCCTGCAAAATACAGTTTTAGTTATGTTTCTTTCACACTTGCCTATGCTAATGTACTAAACTTGCACAGCACAATACTAATTTTTGCGTAATCATTAAAAGAATCTGTTCTAATGAAGTTTTGAGCTGTTGTCATCTCTTCTACCCAAGTACCCCAGATTAAATCAGCCAGTTGGTACTTAGCAATAGGAAATTAAAAAAAAAATTAATGAAACTAACCACTAATTTAAAATAGGTTATTGCCAATTATATCACTTGTTTCCTTGCATAGGTTGTCTATATCATTTGAAAGTGTTGATACAGCAAAGAAGAAGCTCCCCGTCCACACCTTAGATGGTTTGACATTGAGTTACAAGGTAGTGATTTAATATTGCTCTAATTCTTATTCTAGAACAGATTTGAAATGTTGTATTAAAGTGACTTACATCTTCCATCTTGATTATCCTTTCCTCTTCTTAGGTTCCTTGGCCTGTGGATATAGTTATAAGCTTAGAGTGCCAAAAAATTTACAATCAAGTTTTTCTGCTCTTGCTGCAAATAAAGTGGGCCAAGTATAGTCTAGATGTTTTACGATTTGATGGTAAGAAACTTCTTCAATGAAAGATACTCTAAAAACTTGTTCGGTGGTCTAAAGGTATAGATTGTCTGCTGCTTTCTGCAGTAAGTAATATAAACCAGTTAAAATTTTGATTCATTCTATACAATAGTAATCTGTATTAGCTTAGCACATTAGATATATTAGGCAGGGCATGTTTTTAACTTCAGCCTCAGGGACAACGCTATTCATGCATTTCCTTTGTCTCTTTGATTTAGGTCTAGTCAGTTATATTGGAAACTTGTTACTTCATTCTTCAGACCTTTCCGTTGAAAGAAGGTCTGTCTACGACACCCTAATGTTTTGCTTTATGTATAGTCCAAGTTTTTATGAGTAATACCTTGCAAACAAGTTAAGAAAATGAGATGAAAAAGATACTCTATTTGAGATTGAAAGAGTAAGCTAGGTGGTTGGGAAATATATACTCTTAAGCTGCAATTTAAATATTTGGGGTTCGTAGAAAGAGGTTGCTTAGTGTCTCCTTCACCAGGTTAATGTTTATACTCTTCCTGTCCCATATAAAGTGGATACACACTTCATGTCGTAGAAAAATAAATTAGAAAGTTGATGGGTTCATCTA
Source organism: Alca torda (assembly GCA_008658365.1). Lineage (NCBI taxonomy): Eukaryota > Metazoa > Chordata > Aves > Charadriiformes > Alcidae > Alca > Alca torda. Next base: position 142,384,593 of record CM018076.1, read on the forward strand.
TGTTTTGTGCATCAGTTAAGTAATTCTCTTCCTAAAAATATGTGGGTTTTTTATTGCTTAAAGTTTATGAGTATGGCTTTGTGCTTAAGTCTTTTCCCCTTTGTGGAGATAGTATACACATTTATGTGTAATGTAGGGTTTTTTATTTTATCCCTTCACTTAATCTCTAGCTCTTAAATAGCATTTCCTGTTCTAGTATTTATCAAACTGTCAAACTATATTGTTATTTTTTAATAACACATCTTAATAGCAAGAAAAATCCTACATCAGTATTGTGTGCAGAATAATAAGAAAAAACAAATTTCAGTTTTAAGTAATAATTTAGCTACAGTTTGTCCTCATAAGCACTTCAATATAATACTCTTGCTTTTTTACTTTTCAGAACTAGTCTGTGCTGCAGAAACCCCGCAGGTTAAGGAAGGAACTTTATTAGAACAAGGAACGCTTCCTCTATTTGGACCACAAACAGAAAGTATAAAACAACAAATACATCGCATGTTCCTCTTAAGAGTGAAACTTATGCATTTTGTTAACAGCCTGCACAACTACATCATGACTAGGGTTTGTCTTACATCACAATTTCATTTATATTATGAACTTGTAACTGGGGACGAAGTATTCATTTTCATTTAAAATATAAAAATAATTTTGAGCTAAACATATTTCAGTTTTAACTTGGCAGTTTTAAATCGGTGATTCTAAAAATGCTTTAGAAGTTCTATGTGCATATGATTGATCTTTGGATATTATTAGTTCTTTTTGACTGTGCTAGATGACTGAAGGACAGTCATGTAAAAATGGGTTTCTGTAAGCTGTTACTCTCTTAAGAGCTATTATGCTTATAAAAGTGTTACTACAGACGCTTTAGTTAGATGGATCCTTCTCAAAAATCTCTAGTACACAGATCCAAAAGTGTATCCATGACTACTCAAATATAAAGGCAATGCCTGTAGATTCATATCTGCTCTACTATTGACTTTTTTGCCTTTAATTAATATTTAATATATTAAAATTAATATACTCCGAATCAGCTCCCCCAAAGATAGTCTGTTTGTCCTTGTGCAATGGCAGCATTTCTATTTATATGAGGAATGTCATTGTGTGGTTATGAGAAGAGCTCAAATTTTTTTGCTAGATTGATGGTAATTTGGAGGGTGAGCCTAAAATTTAAGAGGGAAGAGTGAATGAATCAGGCAGTTTTAGACTCTTAAAAAAAATATTGGAAGAGAGTCATAAGCACTTGTGTGCAACATGGAATTTAATAACTATGGTTGTTGTCTTAAGATTCTTCACAGTACAGGCTTGGAGTTTCAGCATCAGGTAGAAGAAGCCAAAGATTTAGATCAATTGATAAAGATTCACTACAGATATCTATCTACAATCCATGATCGCTGCCTATTGAGAGAAAAGGTGGGTAAAAAAGTTGGCATATGTGATATATTAAGTTTAGCAGGACAAGAAAGTAGTTTAATACTAATTGTGCTGTCTGTTCTGCAGTTCATACATACTAAGCGATAAATAGGTACTCTTGAGCAAATAGTAGTTTTTCCAGACTTAACATTGAGATTCAGTTCCCCTTGCAAGTCTCAGCTCAATTCTATCAAGAAGAGAAGATAAAATTAAATTCTTTATATTGTATTCTACATGACTCATTTTTTTTTTTTTTAAGAGATGGGAGAATTTGAACAAACTGAGGCTTGGTAATGTAATGAGGATTATACATACTCGTATGGCAGGAAGTGGAGGTACATGGATAGCATTGTAGCTTTTTATCCCACATACTGTCTGTGCATAGTCCTCATCGAAATAGTCAGCCATGAAATGAATTAGAGAGCAAATACAAAACACATCTTAAATTTGGAAGGATCTCGTTGTACTTAGGAGATTGTTTTTACAGATCAGATTAAATGGCATGAGATACCTTTGTATTGCAGCTCAATAATGAAAATGATTATGCTTAACAATGAATTTCTGACTGTTATTCCTTTTGTTTTAAATGTTATTTTAGGTTAGCTTTGTGAAAGAAGCTATAATGAAAGTGTTAAATTTAGTACTGATGTTTGCAGACCGTTGGCAGGCTGGTTTGGGGGCTTGGAAGTAAGTATATGTGTCTAAAATTCTCCATGGTCATAATTTCACAGCTCAGATATTTTTTTGTGTGAAATAACAGGACTTCTTAGTGTTCAACAGCAGATATCAGAGGCTAATTGCTATTTCTTAGCAAAAGTGAAATTTATTTTAGATAGAACATAAGTTTCATGCACTTGTGTCAGTGTATGTTCAGTATTTTTTAATTAAAAAGGTGGCCAATATATAACTTCTAAGTGTTTGAAAAGATTTTAGAGCATATCAACAAAGAGGATTTTCTTTTCCTTCATATTTGTTTGTAATGGTAAAATGAGAGGTTCACAGGTTTGGTTTATGATCATGTTTCCTGGCCATGATTTAAAATTGTAGGCAGCTAGATACAATTCATTAACTGGTTTATGAAAAGTGGAATTATTTAGTTTGGCCTTCATTCTAGAAGGCAATACATTTTAGTTTTTCTTTAAAAAAAAATAAATCTAATCTCTGAGCCTCCTTATTTTTCTGATATAAACTGTCCAAATTATAAAGCCTTTGTAAAAAAATCTGTGGTAAAAATGTGAAGCTGTTGAAGTCAATGAAAGTTCTGACATTGACTTTGGAGTCAAGTTTTTCATGCAGAATGTTTGAATCCATGAGTTCAAATGCTCAGATTTTGTATTATTGGTAAAATCTGAAATTGTTTTTGGTCTATCCTTTCCTATAGTCCTTTTCTATAGAAATAACCTGGAATGTGTGTGATAGTTGGGATTTTTAGAAAAGATGTGTGCTTCCTTATGTGCCATGATTAACGTTAGAAACCCACCTGTAATTACAAGATAAGATTAATATGTTGGCCTGTGAATCAGTTGCTCTTCTCTATGCCATCTCTTAGACAAGATTCAAAATAAGATTTTTTAGAATAGAATGGAATTGTTCAGTTGGAAAAGATCTACAATGATATCCAGTCCATCTGCCTGACTGCTTCAGGGCTGACCAAAAGTTAAAGCATATTGATAAGGGCATTGTCCAAATGCCTTTTAAACACTGACAGGCATGGGGCGTCGACCACCTCTCTAGGAAGCCTGTTCTGGGGTTTGTCTCCCTCTCAGTAAAGAAATGCTTCCTAATGTCCAGTCTCAACCTCCCCTGGTGCAGCTTTGAACTGTTCCTGTGCATCCTATCACTGGATCCCAGGGAGAAGAGCTCAGCACCTCCCTCTCCTCTTCCCCTCCTCAGGAAGCTGTAGAGAGCCATGAGGTTGTCCCTCAGTGTCCTTCTCTCCAAACTAGGCAAACCCAGAGTCCTTAGCTGTTCCCTGCAGGACATTCCTTCCAGCCCTTTCACCAGCTTTGTTGCCCTCCTCTGGATGCATTCAAGTACCTTCACATCCTTCTTAAGTTGTGTGGCCCAGAACTGCGCAGAGCACTCAAGGTGAGGCCACACCAGCACTGAATACAGTGGGATAATCACCTCTTTTGAGTGGCTGGTCACACTGTGTTTGATGCACCCCAGGATGTGGTTTTGCCCTCTTGGCTGCCAGGGCACACTGCTGACTCCTGTTGAGCCTGCTGTCAGCCAGCACTCCCAGATCCCTTTCTGCAGGGCTACTCTCCAGCCATTCCTCTCCCAATTTATACTTCATACTTTTGCTTGTGTAACCTACTGCTTGAAGGATGAATGATAGTGGGCAAGTCTCCAAGGCTGTGTCTAACACTGAAGGTTTGATCCATGGCCCTGAGGCCAGCTGGTACGGACTGGCTCACATCCATATTTTTCACGACTAATTCTCTTTGGCACAGATGCTACCTAGAACTTGGATCCTACTCTCCTGTAGCATTAGGAAGTTGCTATTTTTGGAGTGCTTTTCCAATTCGAAGTGTCAGAAATAATTTGTGAAGGCTGTTGATACTGAAACTCAGGGCATGTGGTTGCATGCTCTTGGCTGTGGCAGGAAAAGGTTATAGTTGATGTAGCGTCATCTATATCCTGTTGGGAGAGGGGGGAAAAAGGAAAGGAGTGACTATTGTGAACTACATCTTCTCCCTCCTCTGGTGAGCTCTAGCTGGCACACTCCAAAGTGGAATTCAAGAGTTAACTGATAGTAAAGCAGGGTGGGTGTCCCTGTTTTATTTGGTAGTGTAGATTTACCCCAGGGAGCTCTGAAGCAACAGGGGCCAGGAAAGGCTGTCTTGAAATACAAAGCCATGTGGGAATAATAGTTGTCAGTTAGAAGCACACAGTTCCTCCTAGTCACTGCAGAGATTTCTAAGATGAGAAAATTATTAATGCTATTGTGATAGTGCTCAGATGCTCCTGTCAAAATTGCCCTGGTTTTCTAGAAGTAGTATACACAGGCATAAGTGCAAGCCAGAATGCTATGCAAAGATTACTTTTGTCATTCCAACCTGTATCATTCTGTGATTTGGTGATTTACTGTGAAGTTTTGGTTGTATTTTGAAGATAACATAATGCTAGTCTGTTAAGCATTCCTCTGGTAAACTGTTTTGTAGGATGGAATCCATAGAGAAGATGGAATCTGATTTTAAAAACTGTCACATGTTTCTTGTAACTGTTCTCAACAAAGCTGTCTGTCGAGGCTCTTTTCCTCACCGTAAGTACATGAGGCTTTTCGCGTACCTGCACTTAATGGGACACGAGCTTTACTAGGATTGTATTTACGTTTTAATCTGTTTTCATGTTTGTCAGTACATCTTAAAGAACCTCATTTTGTGAGGTATTCACAGACGGACATGAAGCCTTACTTCGTATTAAGTTAACTTCATTATTTTTTTAGAGAATTTGTGCCATGTTTTTTTTATGTCAGCTATCTTCAGTTTACCTGTTTTCTTGATGAAGGGATGCTGATGTAGCTAAGCAAGTGACAAGCAGTTTTCTAAACAAGTGAACTAAACTAAGTTCTGGAGGGCATAGAAAAGCATTCTTTTTGTTGGTTTTGGATGACAGCTGTGTTATATGTTGAACAGATAAAATTTGAGTATTATGGTGCCTCAGCTGCAACTGCGCTGAGCTCTTGGCTCTGCCCGTCTGTTGGAAGTTACTTCCTCAGTAGCAGAAACAGCAGAAGACGACATGTCTGTGCTTCTACTTGCAGCCTGATACTAGCTTAAATTGCTAATCAGTGCCAATTTGAGTTAGGGGAGCACCTGCTGAATGGGGTTAGCTGGGGTGTAGATGCATGTTCTAATGGGTTTCTAAAAGAGGTAATATCTGACATCGCTGCTACTCAGTCTACAAGAGCTTGTCTGCAAGAACCATCTGTGAGAATGTCTTACTGCATATAACCCCCCACAACGTTTATTCTTTTTCTGTGTACAGCACTTAGTGTTTCAAACAAAGGAGCTAATTTCTTACCAGTTCTTACCACCTGACATAACTAATGATAAAAGTGGTGAAATATTGTCTGAACTGTCAGAGATTTATAAAATGTCTTACTCTTAAATCCTGAAGTGTTACAATTTAAAAAAATAAACTGGTATCTTCCCTTTAAACTACAGAATTGAATATTGCAACACATACTTGTGGAATGCTGCAAATGCAAATATTAACTACTTTTTTATGGTTTGGTTTACAGTGGAATCTTTAGCTTTGTCACTGATGGCTGGCATGGAACAAAGTTAACACCTGAATCCGTTGAATTACTAAAGAACCGAAAGCAGCATTTATGCTGAAATTCTCTTGTTAAAAAACTGTAAGCATTTTACTCTCCAGTTTGAAATGTGCGTAGCTAAATGGCGCTGACTCTTTGGAGCTGTGTAGAATATTTTAAAATGTAAATAATGTACAGGTATTTAAGTGTCTTTGTTGTGGCAGTGTTTTTCTCTGTATGTATATACTTCAACATCAAAAAACATGTACAGTGTAAAATTCATCCTGTGTGAACAATCTTACGTGGAAATACATAAAATGTAATTCATGCAGTAAAAAGGATTTTTTTTTTTAATTATGAATAATTGTTGGTCTACTTTTTCCATTGATTTTGCAGCTGTCAATAGGTCACCGGGCAATGTGGAGTGATGTGACTCAATTCTTATTATTCAAAAGGTTGGCTGTGTTCATATTTGGCCTTTTTTTCCTTTGAAAAAAAGACTGAGGCATTAATCTTACTTGCTTAATGGTTCTTAAGAACTCTTTGGGAACAGTTTTGACTGTTACAATAAGCTGATGTAAAAAATACAAGATTAACTTATGAAAAGGGATTACTGCACACCATAAAATACCAATATTTTTTTACGTTAAATGATTAGATGCTTACTAATTTTAGTGGTAACTCTTGTCCGTTTAAGTAGGATCAAGATCACAGTGTGTAATATATTAACTATTGGATTGTTGAGATGTTTCAGAGGTGGTCAGATATGACTTGACCATTCTACTCCTAAGGTTTGTTTGCAAAAGGCTTACATCTAATAGCTAATTTCTTGTAAAGTGGTAGATTGTAATATGGAAGGGTACATTTCTAGAGAAGTAAATGTGGAATGTGTTCTGCACAAGATGACTTGTGCTGTCGCCTCCCCATGGAATTTTCTCGGTAATTCTGTCATCAGTATACCTGCATTTAAAAAGGGAAAATCAATCATAGCCATTTACGTCTTTATTTGAATAAATAAAAGATTTAATAATTGGAATTTCACCATTGTGTGTGCTTCTGCTGAAATCAGTTGGTAACTTAAAGTTTGAGGGCTGTTTCTGCAAGGTAAATGAAGTATATTACTACCAACTGTGACACTGTGCGGCTCACATTAAAAAACAACTATTTTTTTTTTGCTGTGAACTAATAATTACTTTATACAAAAATGAATATTGGTTTTCTTGTTTGAACAGGGGATCTGAAAAGGTTCTTCCAAGTTATAGCCGCAAAATGTTTTCAGGAAAAAGAAATTTTTTCTTTGAAAGTATAATGCTGGGAAACTTTCTGGTGCCCTACAGCATGTTCTTTTTTGTTTGACTGAGCAGAGGTTTTGCCTTAGAGAACATTGCGTTTGCATTATCCTTTGCTACCACATGACACACTTTTACAAGTGGATGTTTTTTGTGGTACGTGGGCACCTATTAACACAGGTAATTTCTGCTTTTAGTTTACCATGGCTGGTTCTCATTGGAGATTCCGTGTTACTTATTGCATGTAGAGACAGTGTATGTTCTTCATTAAATGTTTCTTGCTCATGCAGAGTAAAACTGAATAGGATGCTAATAGCTTTAAAAGGCATACTTGTACTAGGAAGTTCAGTGGTTTGTTACTTTTTGAGTATACGTATGTTTTGTACTCTGTGCTTTTAAAAATCTAACAAGTGGTTGCTTTGTTTCTCCTTTCGATACGGTGGTTACCTTCAGTGAAATTACTGCTTTTCATACACTTACCCTGGATAATATTAGCTAGATATGGGAAAAAGTTCCTTTGTGTTGTTGAAATAATAATTCCTAGTAAATCCCCTTGCAGATTTTACTTACTTTATTTGAAAGACCCCATGCAAGTGAAAGAATTTGCAGTTTCACCCAGTTTCCTGATTAGGAATTAACCTTGCATTCTGCAGAGAGACTTCTGCGCACTTTGGAGATGGTGATGCCTGCATGCCATTTTTCACCCAGCTTCCAGTATTTGTTTGCTCTTCTGTCGTCACAAAAGCACAGTGGAAAATGTGCCAAGCTCTGGCAGCGTTGGCTGATTCTAGTCACAGACATCCCCCATGCTTAGTTTTTTGTGTGTGTAATAGTCAGCTGACAAATTCCCTTGAATGAGCCTGTCTTATGGCAGCCCTTTCTCTTTCATTAGAACCACAGAAAAAAATAAGTCCTTTCTATTAGCGTGCATTCCCTGTGATGCCACCTTTTCATCAGTCCCCTGGCAGTAGTTAAAATGGCTGTTTACCTGTTAGGAAAAAAAAACCCAAAGGCTTTTCGTGAGGCTTGGGGTATTTTAGCTATTTATTTGCTCAAATTTCCTTGTAACGTTTTCCGATTTCTTTACAGAGAAGTGTTGTTAGTTGGTTTCTGTCCTGGGTCTGTTTCTTCTGGACATTTTTTGACCCTGCTTCCAAATTCCTGTTTTTATCAGTTATCTCTGAATTGATTTGAATCTTAACTTTTGGACACTCTTCCTCTTTGATGGAGGAGACCTAGCATTTGAGTTTGCTTTACTTACACTTCTGGAATTTCAAGTAAGAAAAGCAGAGATGTTAGAAATACGAGGCCTGATTTATTCCATGTGTGTATAGATTTAAGGGGGTTCTGTCGTAGTCCATTGTTTGTAAATTGTCAAGTCTACCTAAAGGAAAGTATAAAGTACCCAGCAAAGCATGCAGAAACTGAACTTCTTAAGCTTCTAAGAATGTACCTTCTGATTTAAAACTGTATTTTTGAAAAAGCCCACTAGGTGGCAGATTTTAAAATGTCAAGGGAATTTTTTTTTTTGTTTAGTCTGTGTCTTTCTGAGCTCATGGCTGTTGCTTTCATAACGTTAAAAGGCTGGTCTGTATTTAAATGAGAAAAGGCATATGCTTTCCCCGAATATGTCTGATCTAAAAGGCATAAAATAAGAAATAATTATTTTATAGTTTTGAAAAGTCATTCTTCATTTTGGAGAAGATGTTTCAATGAATTATTGAAGGAGAAGAAACATAATCTGGTCTATAGTCATGGCCAGATTAGTCTCATCCTAGAAAACTTGAAACTGGAAACAAAAAAAACTGTTTAGATCCTGGTCTCAACCATATTCTTCTATTTTACGCTAAGGCAGAAAAAGGCTTGCTTGGTTTTTTGAAACATGAGAATAAGTACTTAAATGATGTACAAGGGAGAAGTGAATGGCTTTAAAAAGCAGCGCTGATGTGGGTGGAACAGGAAGCATGGATCTGGGGGCTTAAAAGTAAGGATTTGGTTAGGTGGTATTAGACAAGATTATAACATTCATGGTAAGATGTTATTTCTGATGTCTAAGATTCTTTGGAAAAGAACACACTTCATTATTGGTTGCTGTCACAGTTTCATCTACACTTCATTCCCACCTTTATTTTGTTCTCTTTTTAACTTCTGGATGCACTCTCATAAAAGCTGCAGCATAGAAGCTGTTATCTATCATCTGGCTCAGTACTTTCTTCCTTATCCTCTTCCTTCCTGTGGGCTTCTATAATCTCTAGGTCCCGTTTTACTACAGATTTAGTAAATTCTCCAATGCTTTCTTTGCTGTTTAGTTTTAATAACCCCTAATTAACCAGTAGGTCCTTCAGGACCTTTGCTTGTGTCAAGCTCTTAATACAAAAAAATTTAACAACCAGTTGTTGATTTCATGGGTTCCATGGTAGTATGGATGAAAGATAGCATCTCTAAATTGCAGGCTGATTAAAAAATATAAAAATAAAATCCCTCTGATGTGCTTTTTAGTCTTATTAACTGTAGAGATTTACACATCTTCCAGCTTTTCTCTTAGATTTTTTTTGCACACCTACAGAAAAAGCTTTCCTCACTGATACAATTCGTATTTATTGGACTGTGCAGTGGCTTGTTGCCTCACTGTGCGTTTGTTGCTGGGAAGGCTGTAGGGGCTCACAGGTCTTGGGGTCTAGGTAGCTAATAAAGTTACCAACGTTTTGGGGGCAGGGCCGGGGTGGATAGTGGGTGGAATGAATTGCCTAACATACGTGCTGTAGTTTCTGTTCTGATGTTCTCCATGAGCAGAATGAATGTAATTTATAGTAGAATCAAGAAGGTATTTAACGCGTGTTCACGTCTGTCAGGTAGTTGGTGGGTGGATTCTGGTGTGGTTGGCAGCACAGCATGCAGCATTCTTGGAAAGCAGGGTGGGTGACTCGGGCCCATTTTACAAATAAAGAGTTAAATCCTTCTGAGTTACCAACAGAGTGTTTGTCTAGCATCCTGGGGAGCTGAAAAGCAGAACTAGGAAAGCCTGCTTGCTCAGATCCATTTGAGACAGTGCCATTCAGTACTAGGAAGGAAATTGGAACCGGAGAGCTGCACGTCTCATCACGTGCTAATGGGTATTTATGAATGTGCAGCATGCTTGCTGTTGGCAGCTGTGCTCTTGGCGGCACACATGCTCTCAGGGGTAGGAATCTGGCTTTTCCTGGAGTTAGGGGTAGGTGTGGGTGACCAGATCACTTTGCGTTTGCTTGAGGCCTTGTGAAGTGGAGAGCTCCTGGCTGTAGCGATGGTAGGAGTTACGTCTTTATGTAGCTGGTCAGGCTTCTTGCCATGGGCAGGTTCTCACTTTCTGAGCTGGCTGCTCGTTGAGACCTCTAAGACAGCTGCTGTTTTCTGCTCGGTGTCTTCTGCTTAAACTCTCCCAAGTGCTGTGCCCTTTACATATGTGCCTGTCTCCTCCTGGGAGCTAAAACAAAGGGTTTGCTACATGTAGTGTGGAAGCATAGAACCTTTTCGTAGCCTTCCTATGCTTTAAACCATTTGCCAGGTCTGACACAAAATGAAGTCTGTGCTGACCTGTGTGAAAAATCTTGTCAAGTCCTTTAGAGTATGGACAGGTGGCTGATAAGTTGCCAGAGGTTGTATTTAATTTTTTAACTGATTTATAGGCAATTACCTATTTTCTTTCTTGATAGTTTTGCATGATGTCCTATTCTTGGTGTTAATTGCGGCCATTGCCTCTCATGGTTTCATAAATACCTTTCTGTGCCAGATGACGACAATTTCCTGTGTTGTCTTACCTCCGTTCTGAGGATGAAAAGGAAAATAAACAAATAGCTAGATATGCTATTAAGCTTAATGACTAAAATATCTGAGTGGAAAGGTGCAAAAGCAGAGAAGCAGAGAACATCAGCATCTTAGACATAGCAGACACTTTGTGGCAGGACCACGAGATTCCCATTAAAGCTCTCAGGCTGCTGTGGAATGGGACTCTTCCATGGATTCCTGTGGGCTCTTGCGGAAGTTTTTTTTCACTGACTTTGTATAAATACTATAAAGCCCAAAGAAAGAAATTAAAAATAAAATGAAAATAGCTGGAATTCAGGAAGTAGACTTGTGGGTATACGTGGCTAGCACGGCGTCTTGAACAAAGGCTTTAGCTAATCTTCAGATTAGCATTAAGCTTGTAATCTGATCTTCATTTGGTATAGGTGTAAGGTACATAAATTACCAGGAGCATGATACATTAGTGTTATAATCTCACTAAAGATCGTTGACAGACATGGGTTAAATACTAGGTTTAAACAAATACCACCCAAGAAAGGGCTGTTTGAGATTCTAAGTCTAGCCATTGGCCTCATAAAAACCACACCAGTCTTCCTGTGGATAGGAGATCAGCTAATGGCTTGATGAGGAATATGTACATACATACATCTTTACCTAGGCCCAGAAGGCCCATGTTCGGTGTGGCAAGGATAATTAGGAAAGGTGATATGGTAGAGGGAGAAGCAGGTCATGGAGGCCTGCTGAACCCCTTTAATCAAGTACTGTTATTGCGGTATGTAAATTGCACAAAAGGGGAAAGAGGAGGGAGTCATGGGGGCATTACAGAATTAAGTCAGGCAGCTGGAATGGTGTGATGTGGGCTCTTCCGAAATAGTTTTGATAAGCATGCCTCATGTTACATGAGAACATAGACATCCAGATGGTAAAATGCGATTGTACTCTAATTCCAATATCAAATAATAGGAAAGCAGCACAAATCATGACTAGCTGCACGTCATCATCAATTATCATCATTATGGGTTTTTTTATCTGACCTTATGGATAGCTATAAACTTGAGTATGGGAATGTCGATAAAGAGCAGATTGCTCCAGCAGTGGGGAAGTTGCTCCTTTGCCCACTCAATTCCTTTAGAAGGAGCACAGCAAGACCTGGGGCACCAGCCAAATCCTCAGGACGAGCTGTCGTCACTCGGACAGCACGGTGCCTGTTGTCAGCATCTTGCTTTCATGCAAAGCAGCTGCTCCTGGCACCAGGTGGCTTTTGGCAAGGACGGGAGCTGCAGTGGCAGTCTTACACCAGAGCACTGCGAAGCTTCAGCCATCTGGGGGTCAAGCTCGTGTTCACCAGATCTCACTGGGAGCTTTTGGCTTTGCTTGGAGCAAGTTCCTGATCCTTGCTGCTCTGCCATGGCTTGGTAATGGAGGTCTTGCTGCTGATGTTGGTCAAGTGGCCGCATTAAGACAAGGCTGTTCTGAACTTGCACCTACCCAGGACAAGGAAACAAACCTGATCCTGCGTTATGAAGGTGAGTTATTCTTTACGTAAGCGAGCTCGTTGCCCCAAGCAGGGTTTTTGGAAAAGGGCGCGGGATGGATTGCGCTGAACAGTACTGGCTGTCATTTTAGGAAATGAAGCATCCAGCTGTGGTTGTGTTTTACAGTTTTGTCTGAGCTGGGCTTGGAAGCTAGGCTGATAAGGAGCTGTGATGGAGGAAATACATTTACTTGGTATATGCACTCGAAATACTTATGAATATATACAAACAGTCAGAGAAGGATAAGCAGCCACATCCTAGAAAATAAATTGTTTCACAGAAAAGACTATATTGCAGCCCTGGGGAAAATATGACTGTGAATGATGAAATGGTAACAATAACATTTTGAAATGATGCGTAATTCTCCACAAGCTGTGGAAATTCTTGATGATATGGAATGGATGGAATAATTGGATTAGAGACTCCTTGAAATAATGAGAATTAGGGGGTTTAGCAATTCATGCCCACTTTCCAAAGGCCTTCCTGTAAATGCTAGTACAAAAAGGCTATTTAAGGAAATATAATACAGTGGAAATTTGTTTGGAAAAAAACAATAGATGAAGTAAAGGACTATTTATTCTGTTCTCAGCACAAAAATCATTAATAGCACAGTGTCCCACTAACAGCTGTTGAAAACAGAGACCTAAAATTGCTTGCTGCAGCCATACTGTGTAGTTTGCTGATGATTAGAGAGGATTTTCAAGAGTAAATAAATAAAATGCTGGGTGCATTAAAGCAGTCAAATACAAGCAAATAGGCTTTGAGGAAAAATTGTTTGGAAGTTCCCATGCACTCAGCTCACTGTAACCCCTACATATAGGAGGTTTGTGCATTCTGTCTGCCATAAAATATTGGGTGGAAAGAACAGTCTTGACAAACTTCAGTAAAAAAGAGCTGGCAGTTTCACTTTGTGGTGCAGCATCAAGTCCATTAGATGAATCTTGAAGCAATAAAAGAAAAACCAGAACTTTAAATGGGAGAACATTCCATGGACAAGGTAAGCGAAGTTTAAAATGAGCAAGTATATAGAATCATGGAATGGTTTGGGTTGGAAGGGACCTTAAAGAGTATCCCGTTCCAACTCCCCTGCCATGGGCAGGGACACCTCCCACTAGACCAGGCTGCTCAAAGCCCCATCCAGCCTGGCCTTGAACGCTTCCAGGGATGGGGCATCCACAGCTTCTCTGGGCAGCCTGTTCCAGTGTCTTCACTATGTTTTTCATAGTGAAAAATTTCTAATAATAATAATATTAATTAGTAATATCTAACCTAAATCTACCTTCTTCCAGTTCGAAGCCATTACCCCTCATCCTACCACTACTTGCCCTTGCAAACAGCCCCTCCCCAGCTTTCTTATAGGCTCCCTTCAGGTACTGGAAGGCTGCTATAAGGTCTCCTTGGAATATACTGTTTGGTGTGTTTTACAGGAAAATAAAAGCGGGAGGTTGTCAACAGCCGGTGGGAAACAGCCATTCCTTTCTTTTTTTTTTTTTTTCCTATTTTTATTTTCAGTGAACAGTGGCATTTCGGATACGAAAAGGAGATCCGTGCGCACCCTCTAGAGGACATTTTAAAGGCTGTTTCCTACGGGATACCCTTTGCTGCTTCCAGGTTACGTCCCGCGGGGCTCTTTCCCTCGCCATCCTGCTAAAATTGTGGAAATTAATAACGCCGGGACGCCGGTTTTCCATGGCGGAGATGGGCGGGGGGGTGGGGGGCGGCTCCCACGGTGGTGCCGGAGGGAACCGGGGTTCTCCGGGAGGAGGAGGAGCCGGAGCGTGCCGGGGAGGGAAGGGGGCGGCAGGTTTGGGATGAGGCGGGAGGAGGAGGAGCTGGGGTGGCAGGAAGGGTGTTTCCCTGCGCAGCTCCCGGTTGAAGTGACTCAGGCAGGAAACTCCCCGCCAGGCGCGGCCCAGGGAGCGGGAGCCGCCGGGCCGACCGCGACCCTCGGCGGTGGCGGCGGAGGGGCCGAGCGAAGCCCCCGGACGGACGGACAGACAGAGGGACAGACGGAACGGGACTCCACCCGAGCCGGAGGCGAGCGGGTGAGCAGCGCTTCCCCGGGCCCGGAGAGGCCTGCCCGCGGGGTGGGGGCCCGTCCCTGAGGCGGCGGCGGCGGCTTCACACCCCTCCCCCCTCCCCCCCAACCTCTCCGTTTATAGACGCTTTCTCTGAGGCGCCGGACGGTTCACCGGCCCCGCCGAGCCGGGCCGGCCCCGGGGAAGCCCCACAACCCCCGCCACGGGGGTTGTGGGGCCTCCCCGGGGCCGGCCCGGCTCGGCTCGGCGGGGCCGGTGCCGGGCGTCGCCTCAGAGCCGGCGGCGGGAAGGGTGGCTTGTGAGGCGTCTCGTCGGCGGGGCCCCCAGGCGGGCCCCGCCGGTGCGGGTGAAAAAGCCTGAGGGGTTAATTAACCTGCAAGTTAATTTTTTATTTTTTCAGTCCGTAACGCAGAGGGTGGTGGGAGGTCTAGGCTGCCTGGGAGCGGATTAGGTGGGGCGGGGGGAATAAAAATAAAAAGCCCCTGTGCAAGTTCGTCCCGCTCTTCAGGTGAAGGAGATGATCCAGCGTCTGTCAGCAGACATCGAGTAACTTCCTCCTGAGGAAGCTGACTTCTATCCTGTTGAAATAACTATGTTTTAGTGAGAGCAGCAGCGTAAGCAGGGAACTCCCCGGATAGATGGTCCGGTAGCCCTTCTGTCTCCGATGGGCGAAGAAATGAAGACAGACATGTGCTTATAGAATCATAGAATGGTTTAGGTTGGAAGGGACCGTAAAGATCACCTAGTTCCGACCCCTCTGCCGTGGGCAGGGACACCTCCTACTAGACCAGGTTGCTCAAAGCCCCATCCAGCCTGGCCTTGAACACTTCCAGGGATGGGGCATCCACAACTTCTCTGGGCAACCTGTTCCAGTGTCTCACCACCCTCGTAGTGAAAAATTTCTTCCTAATATCTAACCTAAATCTACCTTCTTCGAGTCTGAAGCCATTACCCCTCATCCTACTGCTGCATGCCCTAGTGAAAAGTGCCTCCCCAGCTTTCTTATAGGACCCCTTCAGGTACTAGAAAGCTGCTATAAGGTCTCCCTGGAGCCTTCTCCAGACTGAACAACCCCAACTCTCTCAGCGTGTCCTCATAGGAGAGGTGCTCTAACCCTCTGATCATCCGTTCCGAGTATTCCTGTAGTTCATCAACAACTCTGCTAACCGTCTTTGCCTTTCAGTTGGCGCTCGTTGCCTTGATTTTTTTATTCCTGCCCAGTTTGATGACAGGTTTGAGTAGCATTTAGACATGTAAATGGTTGTTTGTGCCAGGGAAGCTGTTAGGAGGAAGTTGTCTTTGTGGGATGTAGCCAGTCTGCCTGAAGTGATGGCTGGAGAGCTTGCGTTGGAGGGGGAGGAAAGCTGTCTGAGGGAATTTCTCCTTAATTAGAAGGTCATACCACGCTTTGCTGTAAACTGTGGGAAATTGAAAGCTTAGGCTAATGAGCAGCTCCGGTCCTTATTGCATTCCAGTTACTTATTTGCCATAACTTCACTATAATAAACTTACTGAACACGTACACATGCAGTGTTGCTGGTTAGCCTGTTTTTCAAAATGAAACTTCTAATAATACTGTAACGCAATTCTGTGATCTCTGGATTATGTTTATATTATTGCACTTACACAAACCGTTCCATGCTCAGACTGAGTATCTCTGAGCTATATATATTGAAAATGTGTTGTTAGTCCTTACTTCAGTGCTCTGGTTCTTGACTTTATCTAAGTCCTACTCTAGCTTTTTAAAAACTCTTTGGCTTTTTAAACACTGAGCTTCTCCTGATTTAATGTAAAAGGCTCTTTTAAGCGTTCCCAGACAACTGGTCTGTGAAGTCTAGCTGGTGTAGGCAGCCAGTGTCTCTGTAGCTTTGGGGAAGGAGGCGGAGGAGGAATTCGTAAGCAGCCTGTACAGCATCGGGGTACAGCAGGAAGGCTTAGTCCCAGTATCATCAAAGCTTGCTTGGCTTGCCCTCTAAGAAATGTACAGCAGTCTTTCTCTGCAGAAGCTTACTGTTTGTTTCGTGGGGGTTTTATGTTTCTTTTTCTGTTGTTGGTTTTTTTTTTTTTGTAAAGGATGATGTGATTGATGGAATATCTCAATTGTACTTTGGTTTTCAGATTGCTACACCTAACTTATTTATATATTTATTTTGAGAATAAACTTCTTGAAATATTAGAAAAATAAACAAGGCATTCTCCAAACTGAGCTGCTGAAGATGAGTAAGACTTTGTGTGTTTTGCTTACAAACCTTGGGTTTGGTCAATTCCTCTTGAGGGTTATGGTGAAGAGTGTGGAGTGGTGCTTGAAATGCGTTCAGCTACGTTAACTTAAAAATTCTCACTTAATAGATACCACAGTATTTAAACCTAAGAGGAGCTGAATTACGTAAGTTGTTTAAAAAAAAAAAAATCTACATGATAAGAAAGGGAATGTTCCAGAAACAGTCAAGACTTTTCAGTTCTTAACTCCTGAATGTGTGACTTAGAAAAGCTGGTAGCCCTTAAGTGATGTACCCGCAATATCCAAAGCAGTCGCTAACAAAATTCTTTTTTCTTAAGTTTGCCTTAGGTGAAAATCAGCCCCTGGGCTTGAACACACAAATTCTCTTGACCCATTACACAGACTTCAAAGCATAATTAAATAATTAACAGATATCTGTTCCAGCTGTGTGTTTTACGTTAAAAGTTTGCCTGATATACTGCTTAAGTTTTGGTTAGTGCTTTGTTTATTCATTCTGTGAGAGAGGTGCCGTGGAAGGTGGCTTGCTCCTTAGGATAGGTTTCACAATCTTCTTGTAACTCTCTTCTTGGAATCATCTGACTTTTATTTTTTGTTTTGTTTCTTGAAGATCTCCAAGATATTCAGGCTGAGGTGGAAGCTTCAGGGTGGTTGGATTTGAGCTGCGAAGTTGGAACAAAAAGATGGAACAAAAAATCCCTACAAAGCTCCTTTTATTGGATTCAGTTTTATTCATTCTTTGGCCTGAAAGCTGCTAGAATTGCTTGCAGTGCTACATAAGAGAAAATTAACATAACTTCCACAAATATTTTATTAGCGCATCAAGATAGTTTCATTTTGCAGTCTCAGGGCAAGTTCTTCATGTGGTTCCTTTGCTGTACCAACAAGTAAATTAATGTCAGGTGGTGTGTTATATTGCAGTCAATCAGAAGTCAGCTGTATGATTGACTTCGCTTCTCTTGAAACAGTGATGCTGCAAATTTCTGAATTTTTATTGTTTATATATTTTTAAATAGCTGTACTTACTATGGCAAGCCCCAACTTAGTAAGCAATTATTCTTGAACCAAATTAAGCGCTTGTTTACCTAGGGGTGCTGCAGGAGCTTGACACAAACCATGAGCGAATGGCCAGTGAAGTGGTTTGGGTGGATCCATACCTGCACTTGGGAATGTGATTCATTAAACAGTCCTGAGCTTCCATTTGGACGTGCTCTCAGTTAGATCATACAGAGAAGTAGTAAATATAACAGATTTGGAAACTATTGATATTTAGAATATGTAATTTGTTACAAGTAGCCTGTGGCAGACCTGACTCCTGTAGGGCGGGTTGTTAGTTATTTGCTACAGTGTTACTTGAATGCATAACAAATGAAAGCTACTTATATTTGTCCTTTTTTTGGTGCATGTGTGCAGATCTGACATAGTAACATGAAATAAGGACATTTCAACATGGTGAAACATGGTTGTATACCTGCAAAAACCTACTGAGAACTTAGTAGTGATACTTACATTTTAAGCTATGGACATCAGTTTAGGATTCTTCTTTACTATACATCTGCCCTTAGAAGCTGACATGTGTAGGGCTCGGGTACACTTTGCTCTGTAATACTGATAACTGAGAGTGTGTATTGATTTGCTTGTTTTAAGTATAATTCCATTAATCCACATCACCTGCCTTTCTAGTGGTAAAATTAACATACGTTGCCTCGATGAGCCTTGCTACGGGAAGGCAGAGGGTGCAAAATAGGAGAAAATCTTTCTGTCTCTTGGCACCAAAAATGTTGTAACTAATCTTTTGAGTAGCTGTTTCTTATCTCTCGTAAACACACCAGCAAAAAAACCCTGAAGCTTGTTCTCTTCATAGGACTTAAAAGATTTTCTCTGTGTCAGTATGTATTGTTTGCGCTCTGCCTCAGTTATGTCTGTAAATATATGTGTATTCATAAATGTGTGTGTTGTGGAGAAAATTCTGTCTTCAGACAGTTTAGTATTTTGGGGGAAAAGTGTCAGTCTGTGACTTCTAACTGGAAAAAGTAGGATGGTGGTAAACGTGAGTATGGCACAAATAATTGTCAGGCACTTACCACATCGGTAGCAACCCCCTCCCCCTCAGGCTGACTGTCAGCAGGACAGCAGATGGATTTACGGCTGTGTAGCCTTTCTAGAGAAAGACCGTTGTGGGAGAGGTGATGTAAGGTTGTGGGCAGCGGAGATGAGAGCAGATCTGGCTGGGGGTGCTGGGGAGGGAGCCCAGCTCTCCGAGCCTTCCTGGCTGGGAGGTGGTGGCCCTTGCTCCTGGGGATGGCTGGGAGCAGAGCTTGTGCCCTGATGCCACATCCCTTCCCAAAATTTTCTGTAGCTGTTTACATCTTGCCAGACCTCTGCTCCTGCTGGCAGAGACCCAAATGGGGCATCAGTGTCACAGCCCAGTGAGGCACTGAGCTGAGGGAGGGCTCTTGAGGTGGAAATCCCTTCGTAGCTAAATGAGTTGCTTGCTGAGTGCTCCCTGTGTGGGACTCACCCAACTGTGGTCTGCCAGGTGTGGATTTACAACCCTCCAAGTCAGGCAGCAAGGTCCTTCTTAAACTCTTCTCAATAACCAGAGAGAAGTGAAGGTGAAAGTGGTGGCCCTTCAGTTGGGTGGTTGCTCTGTGGTTGTGTGTGTGTGTGTGCTGCTGGGACAGGTGCCCTGGCATAGGCACAGCTTAAAGTGAATGTCCTCTGCAAGAGGGGAGGTTCTACCTGCTAACTTCAATAAATCTTTTCTTATTTCAAGTAATTGGGTAACACATGAGGAACTGATGCTTCTGTTCTTGCTTTCGTTACGAGGTAAACGCCAGGGCAGCAGACTCTGGTGTCCCCCTTTCCCTGGGTTGTGAGTGCTCCTGGTTTACAAAGCAGTTACTCATGGAGTGAAATTGCACGATTTCTCCATGCTTGGACCAGATGTTGGGAGATTTCCTCAGTTTGATGGTGTGTCTCTTAAAAAGCCTCTCGCAGGGCTGTTTTCTGCAGGTCTGCTTTTCAGGAATGTTGTTCAAGAGGTAGTAGAATGACCAAGCAACTTTTCTTTAAAGCCAAGGATTACTAATTTGGAGCAAAAAAATTGCCACTCCCCTTCTCCTCCCTCCACCAAAAGACATCTTAAGACTTCAGACAGCGTGTAGACTTATGCTTACTAGATGATACTCTCTACAAATGATTAGCAGGGTTGAGTCTCAGTAATGTTCTTATGAATGAATACAATAGTAAATATAAGAGAAAAAAAATTAAATGGTGCTTTTTATTTTAGAAACAAATACTCAGATTTCAAAACCAGTGCTGCGGCTTTATTGTTAGGAAATGAGTCCCAAGAGTTGACACGCTAAGTAGCGGGTCCAGTTGTGTAAGTGGTACAAAGAGCTTTCAGAGATGCTTACCTTTATGCACTACAGGTATGCCAGAGATTTGTTTCCAGGGCCTAGATAAAAATATGGTATTGCTGTATGTCGCTTCAAAATACTTTAATTCTGATAGGGACATGGACACTTTGTTGGCAGGAAATAAAAATGCTATAGACCTGAACTTGATTTATAGTCTTCTTTCAATATAGCTCTAATTATTTTTAAGTGGATTCACTGACCTATATTAAATCAACGAGGACAGTGCACTGAATTATACGTTTTGGAGGTAAAGTTCAGGTAAACTATCATGACACATTGCTCAAGATAGATGTGGATGCTTATCAGGTGATACCAGAAGTAAAGCTTTTGATGAATTTTCACTGAAACTGCATATTTTCATATACTGTATAACAAATGAAAGTATAAAGTGTTACAGATGATGAACTCATTTAGAGGAAAAAGAAAGCTTAAGAAACTAAAAGCTAGTTGCTTATTTCCTTTTTCTCCTTCATCCTGTCCTTTAGTATTTCCTTAATTTTTTTTTAAGAGAACTATTAAACTATAACTTGCTTCTTGTCTGATTCTCCCCTTCCTCCATGAAATGCATGTGGTGGTACATTTTTTTTTTTGTAACAGCTTCTGAAGACGCTTTTTTTTTTTAATACTGTAATTTTGCAAAAAATTGTACATTATTTTTGAACTGTGTTGGATATGAAATAAAAAGCTGCTTTTAAGCATGAATAGTACAAATTTGCCTAAAATATCTTCAAACCTATTTTTCAGATAAAGCAGCATACATTTTTTGCTTCAGTGAAAGTTGAGGGACTTCTATTGCTGATTTTAGTAAATACTTTCAGGTAGAGGAAAGGAGTGGGAATGACAGCGCACAGCCTCTGTTTTGAGGAGTCGTTATTATTGAAGCCCTTGTTCACGTTTTAAACTTAAAATAAGTCAGTGCCAAAGCCAGAGCTTCACCTGCAAGTTTGCATTGAAAAAACCTGCTGGATATAATTAATGCCTGCCATGGCACTGGGGGCGTATGCTGTAAGATGGAGATGGATGTGTAATGTGGAGGCACTGTGGAAGGGAGACTTGGGGGGCTGCCCCTACCTGGGCAGGGGCTGCTGCCGGGCTGGCCCAGAAGCGGCGAGACTGACCCTGGAGCAACCATGTCTGGAACTGGGCTCAGGAAGAGAGTGCTGTCCTCCCCTCCCCTGAGAAAACAATGTTTTCTTCTTTATTTCTCCCCAGTCTTGTGAGATGAAAGTACAGTTCGAGAACTCACATGCTTAAATAAACAGTTTGTCTAAGGCTGAGGGGTTGCATTATTGCTTAGATTGAAAGACCCTAGACTCTTGTCTTTCCGTCTTTGTGGCTCATCTTCTTCACCTGTAGTGTGACAGACTGGTGCTCAGCCCACCATCCACTGCTCCTTTCAGCATATGCATACAGGTGTGCCCTTTTTGATTAAAGTAACAGCATCTCCCCCCCCCCTCCCCAAACACAAAGGACAACCAACCAAACCCATGCTGAATAGGCATGAGCATGAGCAATCTGTGGTAGCAGTTTTTCTGCAGCCTGAATGGTGCTGTGTCTGAGCGATGCCAGGCTAACTCCATGTGCACGTGCTTTCTCCTCTTCCTTCTATGGTGGCTATTGCTCTTGCTCCTTCCTTCCTTGTTCTCTGCAGAATCCTTACACTGGGAATCTTACCTTTGCTAAGAAATGAGAGAGCTTTTCACAACTGCTGAACATGCCGTAAGCGCTGCGCTTCAGTGCTGAATTTAAGTCTTGCCCAAAGCAATGCCATGCAGCATTGCTTCAGAACACACCCATGCAGCAGCGGGAAGAATCAGAAACAGAAGTATGGAAGAAATGTGCGTTGAGGACAGCTGCAGGAGATGACAGCAGCAGCACAGCAAAATGGCCAAAGCAGCAAAACAAGAAGGTTAAACAACAGGGGAGGGGAGGAGTGGACTGGGTGAGAGGAGAAGAACGTGAAAAAGAGAAGGGGAGGGAGTTAGTCAAGAAGCAGTAAGAAGAAAGAACTGGAAGTTGAAGGACAAGCAAAATGTAAGTTGCAGTTGGTGCAACTCAGAGATGTAATATCAGGGAATATTAAAGGGGTGAGGCAAATAAGTGTAGCAAAGCAGATCTCAGCACACCTAATCTAGAATGAGACAACAGTTAAATCTTTAACTTCATTCCAGCCTGGAGAGAGGCCAAATGCTGCAGAAGGGTTTTTAATATGTATGTAAGTTCAGGATTAATACTTTTTTTCCATGTTCACTCAGAACTAACTCAGGTCTGTAAGAATTAATTAGTAAATCAGCACAAAACCCCTCAGCCATCTAGCCCCACCAATAGCAGATGATTTTATATTGGCGATTTATATCTTGGGGTTCAGGCTTAGATACACAGATAAAACAAACCAAGCAAAACCCCTCTGTGAATTTTTCTTGTAGCACAAGTGCCATTGCAGAGGGGGCTGCATGCTGCAGACCGAGCTGCAGTGACAGCCCGTGCCATCCTTGGGATGCCTTTGGGGCAAACTTTGCAGGGTTAGGCTTCTCCCATGTCACTGTAATGGATTCTCAAATAAAATGAGTGGGGATGAGCAGAATCAGCTTCCTATTTTTGAAGTGTGTGCATCGCACTGCGCTTGAGATTCCTGCATGGGGATAGCACTTAACCCTGCGTTTTATCATCAGGAAGTTGCATCTCTCCTCCAAAGCTTCAGGATGTGGAATGATACTGCACATGCATAGCACTAGCCAGGCTGCCTATCGGAGTATCTAGCGATTGCTTGCCGCATAGTCCATGCGCTTCTGCTGACTGCTAACATGTCAGGAAAAGATAAACCCACTCTTGTGCTGACTTGCTGGCAAGAATATAGTGACTCCAGCCTTCTGCTATGGTACAGGAGCGCTAGGCTTATGTGATGTTCTCTAATTGTGGGAGAGTTTTCCTACTGATGCTTTAAAAGGAAGTATGTAGTAGACCCGTAGCTGGTGGCAGGCATCAAGAGAGGCGATTCTGTCCTACCGTGGTTCACCAGTCTTGATGTAGGCTTTGTCCAAAGAGCCTGAGAGTTTCTGTTCATAACCTGTTGTGACGATAGGAGAGAGTCAGGCCTTCCTGTCATTGGAAATGTGCTTGAATTCATCCCGGACATTGGAAGGGAACGCCTATAGTTACTTGACAAGTGTGACCGCTTGTCATCTGAGTGCTGGTGGTCAGTGTGTCAGCGAGCCATTTCAGCTACATGACAGCATCATTAGCAGCGGTGTCCTTCTGACCTTGGTTATCTTGTGGGAAGGAGGAACAGTACTGACTCATGAAAGCATGGCTTTTAGGTTGCATAAATGGCGCTGCCATTGCTTACTGAAGTATCCAATACTGCAAAGAATTTGGTTTTTGAGGCGGGTGTATCACTGAGTGCTTGAACCTTGGTTGCACAGTTACAGTGTAGGTATTGCTTGCGTAAATAGACAGGGATTGCCCGTCGTGATGTTTCCCTGCAGGGGACAGAAGCTGGACAGGTAGCAGTGTAGGCTGCTTTAACGAAGAAGGTTGCGTGAAAAATTCACATACTACTGAATGCAAAGAGCTTTTAGTTCAGGAAGTTGAGTTTTTCTAAAAAGAAAAAAAAATTGAAAAAAAATTAAAAGAAAAAAGAAGAATTTTCTGCCTTTTAGCCTTACATTTACCCCCAAATCTGTGTCTGCTCTTGGAAGTCTGCTTCCCTCCCTGCACTCCTCCAGTGGCAAGGCAAAGCAGTTAATGTGAGCCACATGGCCCCATAGGAGTCTAATACTAAATTAATTGTTTCTATTATATGGCCATTCTTCTGAGACTTGCTGTGGTGCTGGGATGGGATAATTCAGTGCCGGAATTCTTGTTTTCTCTTTTTCTCTTCTTGAGCCTTTTTTAATTTCAGTCGCAGATGTATTTTTGAAAGCTTAGCAGTATGTCAAATCTGTTGCACAAAGAACTGTCAGCTGCTGTTTGCTTTCTGCTGTCTTTTACTTCAATCAGGCTGGCCAGTAGATGATGTGAAAAGCATTTTTCTTTGCTCCTTCAGTTTATGCAAATCTGTTGCTTAGGAACGGAGAGGAGCTCCAGCCCCAAAAGGAAGATCTTACGCTGATCCCCTTGGCAAAAAGGCAGATTGTGCAGTCCAGAGCATGGAAAAAGAGCATTCAAACGGAGAAGATCCAGCACATCACTGTTCTCTGAAGCACTTTAGTTATCAGTCTGTTAAAATGTTTTCTGCTCGCTTTGAATTGATAGGTATGCAGTTAAATGGCTGAGGCTTTTGAAGTTTAATTAAAATAGAACTAAAAGGGAATTTTTGAGAGAGATCTTGGAGGTTTGAAAGAAAAGTGAATATTATAGTAATTACTGTGCTGTTCTTGGAAGAGAAAATCTGTTCCTTTTGTTAACTCTTCCCTTCATAAGGGCCTTTTGTGATCAGAGTCTCACAGTTTAACTTGACTAGGAACATTACACAGAATATTGAATCGAGTTTTCTTCATAGAAAAATGATTTAATTGATTTTCTGCAAGCCAGTAACATAGAAGAATGGCACAATGGAACAGAAGAAACCTAAAAATGTTGTGTTGCTATAGGGATAAAACTTAACTTCTGCTGCTGTGCAGACCTAGCCTGTTCCTGTGGGAATGTTGTCATTAGTTCCCATGGAGTTCACTAAGATTGGACCTATAGACCCCAGTTCAGCAGGCCATTTAAGCATCTCTTTAAATTTATCTCTCTTTTAATTTCTCTCCTTCTGTGTATGGACTGTGGAATGCCTTTGTTCTGCCTTTTTGAAGGATATGCTTCTCTTCTCCCTCTTTAACTGTTGTATATAGAGATTTCCTGATTTTCATCATGGTGTTCTGCCCTGTAAAGTAGGGTAAGCTTTGCTTTATTTATTTATTTATGCCTGTTTTTAAAAGACAAAACAACTCATGTGGATGCATATTTCAATTTATGGATTGCACGGCAATTGTAATCTTCGGTACCCATGCCAGGCTTGAGATTTTGTTTTAATTTAAGATTCAAAGATGCTTTTGCAAACATAGGAAAGAAGAGAGGCAATGTCAAAGGAAGTGCTGTTTAAAGTACAGACAGACTTCCTCTTTGTCTTATTTTGAGCCTGGGAGTGTGTACTAGCACTTGGAGATCAAATGCATCTATTTAAAAGCAAAATGAAAAAAAATGTGTCCAGTGGACTGCAAAAAGGCACAGGACATCCCTTCCCAACACCTGTTTTCAGTCAAATGAAACAGTGTTCTCATCTGCAAAGTCATAAAATATTCTAAAATTTCTGTAATCCAGCAGATCTTTGTTAGTCGTTTAAACTCCACCTTAATTATCTCACTCCTTGGCATGATCCTTCTCCATTTTTTTGGATATGAAAGTATTTTTTCCACTTAGAAATTTCAGTGTTTGAGATCTTTTTGGGTTACGTAGAGCATGGTCTTAGCAAAACCAATTCCCTGAATGTCCCAAACCACCTCTGCTTTCTTGGGCTGTATTCTCCTGCTAATATTAGTGTGTGTTTTATTGGTGTTGGATTCAAGAGCTTACATTGTACTGGGTGCACCTGTGGCCCGTTCTGTGCAGCAGGAGGTGGGGACTGCCGCAGCATCTCTTCTTGTCCCACTTGTGCGGTTGCACTGCCACATTGCTGAACATACTGTGGGAACTTCTCCCGCAGTGGTGGAAGAGAGAGAAATGGGTCAGGCTTTGCTGATCCCAGCTGGGAGCCTGCCCTGCAGCCTCCGGCTGCCAGCTGCAGCCCGGAACTGCTGACCCAGCCTTTTGTGACCCGAGGGGCCCCAACCTCTCCTCTCGAATGGTGGGAACTTGCCCTGCAGTTATGGTGTCCATAGGATATGTTTTTCCTGAACTGTGTTCATGCTGTTTGAAGTGTAACTATCTGCATTTTGAATAGATTCACACTTTTAAACTTCAGGTTTTCATGGAGCTTGTGGTTAAATGACTGAAAAGTTAAGCTTTTGAGAATTTCTTAATTTTTTTTTTTTTCTGAGATGTGATACTTGTGTCCAAGAATGGTGAAGTAAATGAGTCCCTGTGGTATGACTTGTATGGTTTGTAAAAATGAAGAGTTTATGATAATTTCAGTATCACTTTTGTCTCTGAATGGTGACTTTGTTTTATGCTTTGTTCCAGGAAAAGCACTTGCACTGTCTGTGCAAGGCTCTTGCGCTTCTCTGTGCTCCCTATTGCTTTTCATTAATTACAGAGGGAGGTTAGCCAGTGCTGCTACTTCCCTGTCTCTTCTCACCCCGATATTCAGTGTGGCTCAACTCTTTGCCCATTTAGCTCTTCCCACCTGCCCAGGCAAGTGTGGCTGGAGGTGGTGGTGTGCGTGTTTGGGGCAGGGAGGGAGGGGTTCGGTCAAAAGAGAAGGCAGTGGTAGGTGGGCTGCTCTGAAGAGGACGGGGTTTGCTCCATCAGGAGCAAAACTCAGGAGAGGTTTGCTCTGCTGCGGCTGCTGTGGGGGCAGCTGATGGTTCGTTCAGGAGCAGATGGGATGTGCCTCATTTTTCAGCACCCATTTTCAGAGTCCATCCAAAAAGTGAGCTTGAACGAGTGGAGGGAAGTTTTTCATCCATCGCTTTTTCATCTACCACTACTAGCATGCTGCAGCACTTTATGCCAGGGCAGCTTGAGGACCCAACTCAACCCAGCTGAACAAAGACACTTGTTTTACTCTCAGACTATTGGGGACATTCTGGTAATTGAGCTGAAGTTAAGCTGAAGAAGGTGCAGATCTTCTACGTCATTGTCTCATTCATACTTTTTTTTTTATCAGAGGTTAATGATAAAAGGAAATCATCGTCCATGAACAGCTGAGCCATTGCTTAAATGAGGTGAGCCTTTGCTCACCTTATCAGCTCAAGCGCCCTGGGCGGCGAGGTTGGCTGCTGTGCCTCCGTATGCGATATCAGTGCTGGGGAGAGGTTCCCTCTCCGTGGCATTACCTGCTCACTCCTCAGGTCTTCCCCTTGCCGTGATATCAGCTAAACCTTTCTTTCGTTTTCCATGAAAGTTTACCTTCCAGGGCACGAGATGAGCATGTGGTAGACGTAGTTGTGTCCATCGCCTGATTTTTCTGGTGTGCAGCAGTATGGCAAAAGATGTGCTGT
This sequence comes from Alca torda, assembly GCA_008658365.1. NCBI lineage: Eukaryota > Metazoa > Chordata > Aves > Charadriiformes > Alcidae > Alca > Alca torda. Next base: position 142,411,716 of record CM018076.1, read on the forward strand.
AAGGCGCTGACAGCAAAAGCCACCTGGAAATTACCCCACCATGTTTCAAGTGGGAAGACTGCTGGCTTACAGCTCTACCAGTTGTGTGAGGATAAATCCTTAAAGATTTCAAGGTGTGGGTGCTTAGGTGTTCTCAGGTCGTCGAAGCTTTGAATGAGTGATGCAAAGGCTAAAATGCCTGTCAGCTATGGGATTTAGATTTTAATTATTTTTGTTTATTTGAGGGAAGTTTAATATTGTTACTCCTTTTTCCGAAGAGGAGAGCAAGGATTGCCATAAAGTGAATGCCTCTGCTTGCTATGTAATGGTCTAAATCAGTGTCTTTTGAAGAAAATTTGCTTTTGCTGTATCTTGACACTCTCTCTCTTTTTTTTTTTTCTTTTTTGACCAAAGGACTGAATTGTACTATTTATCTGTTTTCTGTGGGAATGGTCACTTGACAATCTTAGTGCAAGGAATAATGCCAGTTTGCAAGTAATATAAATGGCATATGTACTTGTACCTATCCAAGGAATTCCTTCTTATTCTTTACCTATATATTTTCAGGATACTCAATATAGCTTTCTATTATTTTAAAATGTTTTCTGATGATATGATACCATCCCTGTTATCTCCTGATCTTGTCTAACCCAGCCATTGAATTTCATCTGACAATATTTGTGGTGAAAGGCTTTATTTTTCATCTGTAAGTAGATATTATCAAACCCAGTTATTTGAGATTGAACTTTTATGTTGGGAATCAACATCTTTTTAAAGCTCAGCTGGGTAGATTCTTAAGACCATTGGAGGCTGTTTCTGGGGAAGTCTTGGCCAAATGATTGTGGCAGAAGCTAAAGAGGAACTGTGTGGTAATTCCTGCATTTATAACAAGGTCTCAAGAAACCTACAGTTACCTTAGTTCATTTGCTTTACCCGCATTTATTTTTTTTTAAAACTTGGTTGCTAGTTACAAGTTGGATTGTTTGTGCTGTTGCTGAACACATGTAAGAACTATCTCCTATCATCAAGCATCATTTTCCTGTTTCAGCTATTTATAGATTGAGTGCCTGATTTGTCTTCTGATCTTCTTTTTGATAAATAATTTGACCTGCTTAACTCTGTCACTGGAAGAAATCTTAAAAACTCAAATTTTTTTTTATATCTACTTAATTCCCTAGAATTTGGGGGAATTTTTTTTAACTTTGAGCTTGAGAGCTGAACGGTGTTACAGCAGTCCTTTCTCAGAGATTCTGAAGTTATGCTCTTTTCTCTACTTTTTGCTCTCTCGGTCAGTACCTTCTGTTTTTTTATTATTTCTTCTGATCATTTTTTAATTTTTTTGTCCAAAAAACTTTCTGCCATTATTAGCCCCGTTCATATTTTTTTTTACAAATAGTCTGAAACCTCAGGAGGCCTAAAAGAACAAGGCTGAGAGGTGCATGCTGGGTGTTTTCTGATATGCTTGGAGTTAAGAATATAGATTTTCTTGCAAAGACTTCAACATTATTCTGTAAGGATGGAGATGTGAAAACAGTGTTTTTATTAGGATTGACACTCCTCTTGTCTAAATACGAGAGCAATCTTGTGAGCAGAGAACTGCGTAACACGCAGTTGCACGGCTGTGAACAACAGTACAGAATTATGACATTTTAAAAAGACTGGCAAATCTTTTGTCTGAGTATATTTCAGTAATAAGCCAGCTCTGAAGCTAAATCAAAATGTAAACAATGCTAAAGAGACTGAGGTCTGGTGCCTTTTTTCTGTTTTGCTTTTCTTGTGGACAACATGATGGAGGCAGCGCAGTGAGCTTCTCTGCAGGCCAAGCTCTTCTGAGGAGTGTCAGGCTCACTCAATGCTCACCTCCTTTGGAACTGAAAAAAAAGGAAAATATCTTCATTTAAGCTAGTCAGTGGCCTTGCACTAACAGACTCAAAGTTTCCCTAAAAACCCTGTGACTGATACCTCTGATCCTTGGACACGGTGGGACTTGGCACTGTAAGGCTGAAGCTTGTCTGTTTAGGAGACAAGGATTTTCTTGATTTGAAGTCCAGAAAAAGGAGCTGAGAATCAGCACAGATGCTACTGTCTCCTGCTTAGGAAGTTGGGTGTGCTCATCAAACGCCAAAATTTAGGAAAACAGCATGCTGGCATATGCGATCTTCTCTGATGGAGAGAGGATGTCAGATAATGAATGGTATTTAATTAAGTTGTGTACATCCAGGAAAATGTATTCTTGGAGTGCATTTTGACTTTACTGCTGTAATGACGAGTCCTGATACAAAGATAACAAAAAGAAAAAGAGGATTATTTCAGAAATAATTCTTACACATCTTCTACCTGAGAAAATCCATCCTGGAAAATCTCAGGTAGGTACAAAGCTGAAAACACAACATTGTAGAATTTAGTAAGAAAGTCCTTCTCACAGCTTGGGTAAATTTACTAGTATAACTATAATTATCAGTATGGCTACAGTGTTTTAATCGGTTCTCATTTATCTAAACTCCTAATCAGAGTGCAGCTTCTGAATTTTTTTAAGTAGGTCTTTGAAGTTTCTTATGTTCTCTGCCAAAAAGGAGTCTGTTAAAGTATTAGCTCTCCAGCCCAGTAATTTCACCTGTAAGAACTCATAGTGAAATGACTCTTAAGGGGGCAAAACTATCCAATTTTGTGTCTTGGGAATTCTAGTTTTCTTAAATTAATTTTTCTGAGACTTAGGAGGAAAAAAAATATGGTTTTGCTAGCCCTCCATCATTGTACACTAGAAACAGACGTTGTCTTTTGGAGCTGGTTTTATTAACAACAACAGCAGAAAATAAAGGGGGAAAACCCCCCAGACTTCAAGGAAATCTTTTCTGTCCTGGTCCCAGGGCTTCCACATCAGGTGAGGATGTGGCAAGGACCTCATAGTGGTGTCATCTGGCTGTGGGACCTTGTCTCCCGGCTAACACGGTGTGAGCGTGGCCAAGCTCCGGCTGTTTCACCGCTGCTGCTGTTGTCAAACCTTGGCCGCTTACTTCTTGGGGGGCAGAGGGGAAGGGTGAATCATGCCCTCACAACATTTGCAAATGTCTTAAAGCTGGGCAGGAAGGAGCTGCTTCCTCTTTCACGTCTTGTGAGGTACAAGGGTGAAAAAGTTGGAGAACAGGAGCATTGAACTTGGCCAATGAAACACTGCGCGTGTGTATCCCTTTGGCAAAATTACAAAGTGGAACTGTCAGCGAGCAACCTTAAAACAAGAAAACTTTTGTAACAGTCTGTGCCCAGTTGCGTATGTTTTCCTGATTTGAAAAATGCTGATCTGTCTCTGGGAAATCATGCCGAAGGCGCTTGGAGAAATACACCTTCCCCTGTTTCTTTTCACAACCCAGAGGGCAGCAGGGAGCTTTTGTTTCTTAGCTTGTGCCTCTGGTCTGGCAATAGGGGTTTTCCAGACTTGTGCTATTAAGTAGATAGCAGTGTAAGTGAGATGGGATTTTGGTTTTGCTTTGGTTTCTATTTTTAAATTATTTTCCAAGTATTAAAAAAAATAAATCCACAGATATTCTAATGTCTGATAGTCTGAACTTTGAAAGCTGATGCTGGAGGATTGCACTCCTGTGCGATTGTAAATATTGAGGCCAAAAGCGTGCAGGTGTGCTTTCTGAAATAGCACGTAGCGGGATTAAGGGCTTGTAGTGCTGAGAAGGCACAAGTCAGGACCTGGCTTTTGTGAATGCCCGGCTCTCTCCTGCAGCAGGGATCTGAGTCATTGATGGACGTGTTTTGGGAATGTGTGGATTGGAGAGAGGGTGTTGACACTTTCATTGCACTCAATGACTGCTCCCCTTTATGCAAATAGGTGCAGTAATTTTTGGTGTAGAATGGGCAGCCATTTTTTGCTATGGTTTCTGGAGCACGGGTAGAGCAGTTTTTTGTAGCATGCCCCTGTTGCTCTTGCTTGGAGCTGCTTTGTGGCTGTTTGCCTGTCCTGGGGTGCAGCAGGGGAGAGGGCTATGGGCCCTTCGGTACCACCGTCGACGTGTCCCACAGCAGCCACACAGCCAGGTAATTCTGCTTTGTTGGAGAGTCTAGGAGGAAGAAAAGTTTCAAGTTGGAAGGAGCCTCTCAGTTAAACTAATTCAAGTAATGTGTTATTTCCTTTATTTGCTAAAGCTTGACCTATAGATACTCAGACCAAAAATTAAAATATTATTTATTTGAAATGACTTATTGGCAACTCTCTTCCATTTCCTCTAGGATAAAACTGTTGAGTGTCTGACCTCCTCACAGGTTTTTTGCTCACATGTAGAATTTTTTTGGCATTTGTTTATTTATTGAAGGGAGGACACTGAGCTTTGCTGCTCTCTAATTTGAGAATAACTGTGGTTCCTGTGAAGGAGTCTGAGATGGGTGTAAGCAGGTGTTGGGCAAGCATCCTGGAGCAGGTCTGCCAGCTAGCACTCCTGTCAGTCCAGTCCTTCCTCGTTTTTCAGCAGGGATCGCAAATTGCATAATATGGGTGTTTATTTATTTTAACAAAACCGGATATGCTCAGACTTGAAGAAGGGTTTGGGCTGGGGTTTCAAGAAGCAAAAGGCCCCTGCACCATTTATATGGTGGTTGTTTAAAGTTGTCGGCAAGCTCTCTCCGCACCTGGTATGTTAAGCTTTGTGGTGATGGCTTGGGATGCAGGGTTGCTCTCTGAAGGTAGATGGGTAATCACTTCTGGTTGCTTCCTTCCCTTTGCTTTGGGTTTTGGTTCTTTTTTGTCAGATGAGCCTCTTCTTGGTGGTAAAGCTGTTGTTTTGTGGGGCTTTCCCCAGGAAACCATAATTAGGTAAGAGAAAGTGAGGAGGTTTTTCTGCCAGGCCACTACAAGTGCAGCAAATGGTGGGATTGCCAGACTGTCCTGGGAATCTGATGGTGAGCTGTTGGCAAAGCTGCGGTGAGATCTGCTCATTTTCCCCTGCATGTGGGGATGGCATGGCTCCATGGGGGTGACACGTACCAGCCAGGGTCCTGCTCCTCCAGAGTGCGGCGCTTGGTGTTCCTGCCCTCCTGGTTAGAGCCAAGGGCAGTGCTTGGATCCTCCTTTCACAGCAGGTGCATGGTTTTGCTCTGGTAAATGGGGGAAAATAACTTGCAAAGCCCTATAGAAAAAGAGAGACAGCTTGACTAGAGGTGTTACCTTAAAAATGAGCACTTTTTTACTTCACCGAGGAAGATGAGTAGATCATTATACAAAAGGGGATGATGTAGTTGTACCATCCCATGCTTTCTTCCTAAAATTTCTTCTTGTTGCTGTTCTTGGTTCAAACCCTCCATGCAGTGGCAACAGTTAGAGGTGTATGGAGATCATAGAAGCATAGAATAGTTTGGGTTGGAAGGGACCTTTAAAGATCATCTAGTCCAAACTCCCCTGCAATGAGCAGGGACATCTCCAACTAGATCAGGTTGCTCAGAGTCCCATCTAGCCTGGCCTTGAATGTTTCCAGGGATGGGGCATCTACCACCTCTCTGCGCAACCTGTTCCAGTGTTTCACCGCCCGGTTTTTGTAAAAAATTTCTTCCTTCTCTCTAGTGTAAATCTACCCTCTTTTAGTTTAAAGCAATTACGCCTTGTCCTATGGCAACAGGCCCTGCTAAAAAGTTTGTCCCCGTCTTCCCAGGCTGGATGGGGCTTTGAGCAACCTAGTCTAGTTGGGTGGTGTCCCTACCCATGGAAAAGGGGTTGGAACAAGATGATCTTTAAGGTCCCTTCCAATCCAAACCATTCTATGATTCTAGGCCCCCTTTAAGGACTGAAAGGCCATTATAAGATCTCCCTGGAGCTTCTCTTCTCCAGGCTGAACAACTCCAACTCTCTCAGCCTGTCCTCACAGCAGAGGTGTTCTATCCCTCTGATCACTTTTGTGGCCCTCCTCTGGACCTGCTCCAACAGGTCCATGTCTTTCCTGTGCTGAGGAATCCAGAGCTGGACACAGTACTCCAGGTGGGGTCTCACCAGAGCAGAGTAGAGGGGCAGAATCACCTCCCTCGACCTGCTGGCCACACTTCTTTTGATGCAGCCCAGGATATGGCTGGCTTTCTGGGCTGTGAGCACATGTTGTCAGCTCATGTCCAGCTTTTCATCCACGAGTACCCCAAAGTCCTTCTACTCAGGGCTGCTCTCAATCCCTCCATCCGCCAGCCTGTATTCATACCGGAGGTTGCCCTGACCCAGGTGCAGGACCTTGCACTTGACCTTGTTGAATTTCATGAGGTTCAGAGAGGCCCACTCCTCAAGCCTGTCCAGGTCCCTCTGGATGGCATCCCATCCCTCAGATGTGTCAACCGCACCACTCAGCTTGGTGTCGTCTGCAAACTTGCTGAGGCTGCGCTCAATGCCACTGTCTATGTCATTGATGAAGATACTGTACAGTACTAGTCCCAGTACGGACCCATGAGGGACACCACTTGTCACTGAGCTCCATCAGGACATTGAGCTGTTGACCACTACCCTCTGGATGTGACCATCCACCAAACAGTCTGCCCATCAAATCCATATCTCTGCAATTTAGAGAGAAGTATCTTGTTGGGAACCATGTCAAAGGCCTTACAGAAGTCCAGACAGGTGACATCTGTAGCTCTTCCCTTGTCCACAGATGTAGTAACTCCATTGTAGAAAGCCACTAGATTGGTCAGGCAGGACTTGCCCCTGGTGAAGCCATGCTGGTTGTCTCAAATTGCCTCCCTGTCCTCTATGTGCCTTAGCACAGCTTCTAGGAGGATCCATTCCATGATCTTCCCAGGGGCAGAGGTGAGGCTGACAGATTGGTAGTTCCCGGGCTCCTCCTCTCTACCCTTTTTAAAAATGGTTGTGATGTTTCCCTTTTTCCAGTCAGTGGGGACTTCACCTGACTGCCATGACTTTTCAAATATCATGGAGAGTGGTTTGGCAACTAAATTAGCCAATTCCCTCAGGACTCTGGAATGTACCCCATAGGCTTATGTATGTTCGGGTTCCTCAGGTAGTCACAAACCTGGTCTTTTCTTACAGTGGGAAGGACTTTCCTCTCCCAGTGCCTGCCTTGTGGTCCATCCACTCGAGAGGTGTGGGGAGAGAGGTTACCTGTGAAGACTGAGGCAAAAAAGTTGAGTACCTCAGCCTTCTCCTTGTCCATTGTTACCAATTTGCCAGTCTTGCTTATCAAGGGGGGGTACCCTTTCTTTGACCTTCTTGGGGGAGGGTGGGGTGAGGTACACTTTCGTTGACCTTTGCCATGACCCTGAGGGGTTTTGTGGTTCTCATCATTTCTACTCAAAGAGGATCTGGATGTCCTAGAACATGAAACAGTGGAGACTGCCAGCACCTTGTGACAGCCAGGTCTCCTGAAGATGGGCTGGTAGTATCCTTATCTGTGGATAAGGGTTTGAAGACTCGTGGGCTCAAAACTGAATCCTTACAGGAAAGTTTTATACCTGTGCTTGTTACAGGATTTTTCTGTGTTTATTGTAACTGAAGCAGACCACAGAATAACTTTCCCTCTAGTTTAACCAGAGAAGGTTACATAGTAGTCTTCCTTTCTTTACTGTGTGTTAGATAGACGTCATCCTTTCCTCTATTTTTTGTGTATTTCTGCTGTGCATCCATGGGGGAAGAGGAACATTTCTCAACTCATAAAAGTAAGGAGGAAGATGTTAGTCCTAAAAGTCTTTTTTTAAAACTCGTATACTAAAACCAGCTGGGTTTCAGTTTGACTGTTTCCCTTCTGTTATGGTTGAAGGGAAACTGCACATTTCCCACAACATAAGTTGTTCCTTACTCTGCATATTACTCATTTGTTTTCTGTGGGTATAATAACATATAAAAAGTTATATGTATATGTGTATACATATCTATATGTATGCATGTATTTTTTTTAACCAGGTGCAAAATGACTGCTCAAGTAACACTGGAGGATGCCTTGTCCAATGTGGATCTCTTGGAAGAGTTACCACTGCCAGATCAGCAACCGTGTATTGAACCCCCGCCATCATCTTTGCTTTACCAGGTGTGTTGTCCTTGCAGAATTTTTCCATTTCTCATTGCTGTTAAGAAAAAAAGTACGTGCTTTTAAAAAACAAAGAAACAAACCACCAAACAAACCAAAGTGTGTTTAATTTGCAATATATATAATTTTTTTTTCCCCCTACCAAGCATTAAATTCTACATTTTGCTTTCTCTGCAGCCAAACTTCAACACTAATTTTGAAGACAGAAATGCATTTGTCACTGGCATTGCAAGATACATTGAGCAAGCTACAGTCCATTCTAGCATGGTAAGTAGATGTTCAGATATGTACTTTTGTGTTAACTTGGAGTAAAAGGAGAGGAACGTGTCTTCTTGCATTTCATTATAAGAATTGTGGTCACAGAAAACCAGAAACCAGGTTACCTACAACACTTCCAGGAGGCAGTGAGTTGAAAAAGTGTATGGCTTTTCTTTTTTTCATGCATGTACTTCTTGATAATTTTTAAATGGTCTTTCTTCTTGATCAGCCAATGTTGCTCAAAAGTCTCTTGCTTTCATTGTGCATTTTTCCATTACACTGAGGTGAATTTGTTGTATTGACAGCTAGCTGCTGTAACTTGAGTGAAAAATTACCTTCCATCCTCCCAAATTTCCACTCCTTCTCTGTCAGCTTAGTGGTGTTGAAGGGTTTTGTTGGCTTCCTCACTGGGGAGTGTGTATATTGGTCATTTATTGGCATGCTTTTGTGTAAGGTATTCTGTGGTTTTTAACAGTTCCACAGTATAAGTCTTCATACTAGTACCTCCATCCATCTCTGGTGGTGGTGCTGCAGGAACTTGCAGGCTGCAAGCGCTGGTCCGTACTGAACTTGTTGTCATTTCGTGCACTCTTGGAAAATAAGGAATGATATGTCTTGTAATTCTAGAAGCCAGTTCAGAAACAGTTGAATGAGCAGCTTAAGCAGCTGATTACATGCTATTGAAAATTATGTAAATTTACACCAATCTACTCTTAAAATTATCTGGTGACTCCTTAGCCTGTTTTGATTGTTTGGAGATGTAGGCCCTCTCCTTTGACATGTAAAAAAAGGATATTGCTCTGCATGTGCTGACTCTTTCATCCTTGACCATTCCACCTGGAGTTTAAAAAGAAAAACAAACATTCCCCCTCCCCCCCCATCTCAGATTAGCATTTTTATTTCTAGATTGCAGTGTCTTTAGTTTTGGGAAGAAAGAACAACACAAAACAAATATGATCTGAGGAGGTAATTTTTGCCATTAGGTAGGCATAATCGCTGCAGTTGTTGATTAGTGATCTGGTAGATGTTTGTTGGCTTACGGTATGAAGATGATGATGTGAATTCTCTCAGAATTAGGTTGGGTGCTAAAATGGATGACTGAGAATAAATGAAATCTTTTGTAGCTGTTGGGTTATAGCCAAGCTGGGCATCAGTAGCTGGTCAGGTCTAATATATATAATATGCCAGCTGAGCCTATGAATTATGGTAATATTATTTTACATACATACAGTATGATGTATCATTCAGCTTGCAATATATTTGTGTTTGTACATATACATTCTGATAAGAGAAACAGGTTTGTTTGGACAAGGTTTTGGAATGATGGACAACCAGTGGATTTAACCCTTTTGTATTACAATGCCTAATTATGTTGAGTGTCTTTCTTACAGAATGAAATGCTAGAAGAGGGTCAGGAATACGCAGTCATGTTATACACATGGAGAAGCTGCTCAAGAGCCATTCCTCAGGTAAAGGATGCAAATTAAACTGTCGTGCATCATGTGAACTTCTGTCGTGTCTTCTTCTTGACTCATGAATAGGCAAGCTGGGCATGCCATAGTGTCTTTTAGCACTTGGGATCTAGTTGATCTCTTTTTTTAAAGTTAAAACATTTAAGTTTCTAGACATCCTAGGTAGTAATTTTCTGAATGTCAGAGCTATGCAGTGTTTTATTGACCTGTATGCAAATTAAAACCCTGTGAAAAGGTGAGAAGTCCATAGGCAGCCTCAAGTGTCTGGGAATGGTTGTATAGGGGTGGGGTGGGAAGAATATTAAGATGCATCAGAAAACTGAAGAAAATTATAGCCACAATCTGACACCTGCCTGATTTATAAGGAGTTTGTAATGAAGTTATTTTTGTATTGAAATGCAAGGAAGGCTTATCCTGTGGTTTAAATATTTAGAGTGGAAATCAGGTAATCTCTTTTCATTTCTGGTTTTGGCCTTATTTTAGCATATGACTTTCAGCAAATGGCTTAATAAGGTGGAAAGAATATTGTCCTAACCATACAGAGGTGTTTGAACACTAAATCATTTGCTGTGAGATTTTCTCTCTATTTGTAACAGAGAGAAAAATCTTAGATTTTTTTTTTTAAACACATACAATCTTAGAAGACTAGCATAAAATTACCAAAACCGGCAATTTATGCCTTAAGTTTGTCTCTTTATGATGATAATATGTTTTCTCAAGTTGTCATTGGGGATCTTAGTTTCTGAGGCTTTATCAGGAAAAGTTCCAAGTGTAATGTTCTCTTTAATTGTCCTCAGGTCAAGTGCAATGAGCAGCCTAACAGAGTAGAAATTTATGAGAAAACTGTGGAAGTTCTGGAGCCAGAAGTCACAAAACTGATGAATTTTATGTATTTTCAGGTAAATGGAATGGAAACAAAATTTGTCAGTAGGCTTGTATTTTTATATTCCTGTTTTGTATGCTTGATATTGTGTGCTCAGATACCTAACCTAGTCATTATACTTAGAAAAAAACCCAGTAACCCGTATTGTCTCACAGAAGGGCAGAATTTCTAATGCCTATCTTAAAAACTTCAGGCGATCTCCATTAAGACTTTCAGCATAAAATCAAAGGTAATTGCATATGGTCCCTAGGTAGCACATGGGGACAGTTCTGGCACTTTAGGAAGAAAGGAAATAGAAAAATAATATGTTTCACATGTATACATAAAAGCGTCTCGGCGCAGAAACCATTTGTTGGGGAGTGAGGGATCCACAAGTCTGGACACCAGAGCAGCAGGTGCAATTTTGCTATGGAAATTCATAACTGAGGCAAGCTCACCCAGTTGTTGTGACCCTCCAGCCACCCAAGCTACACGGGGGCTGGAGAAAAGCAGTCTGTCTTGCTTTCTCCTCCCACGCTGGCAGCTTGCCATTTGAATATCAATGGACTGAGGATGTTTCCAGGCATTAATCCCTGGGAGCCAGAGCAGCTAGAGCCCCCGAGCACACAGGAAGAGGAGACTGAATGAAATGTAGTATTTCCTGTCCTCTTCCCCAACTGGCGGATCTTACTGACTACCAACAATCACCTTTTTTTTTAAGGAGATTAGTGCTCTAAGCTCAGAACAGGTTCCTCTTTACATTCGAAGTTGCTGTGGTTTTTTTGTACTTGTAATCTTCATCTTGGATGGCCCTGATGTGTGCTTGGACATAAGCCCTCAAATAAACATGTGGCAGGATGATTTTGCGAGTTGGCATGTACTGCTATTAATCAGTGTGCTGTGGGGTATTTTATTTTAAGAGAATATACCTATAATCTGCCTCTTAATGCATGTACGCTCTCTCACTGAAGAAGATGAAATCACTTGTTTCAAAGGGATGTTAAACTTCTATGACTTCAATCTGCAAAGAAGAACCTTGCCCCTTGTGCCAGGCGAGCTCTGTGGCAAAAATCACTGGTGACACTTGTAGCACACAGCAAGCACGCAGAGGTGGAGCTGGAAAGTCTGTGCTGACGCCTTGTTAGCCTTGCATGCTTTAAACATTTTTCTGCTTCAGTGGCGCTTTTCATTGGACCGGCTCCGGTTACACGATGAAACTTTTTTTCCTGGAAATGTCATGGCTTTTATTCCTTATTTCTTCTCTTTTTTACCACATTAGAGAAACGCGATTGAACGGTTTTGTGGGGAGGTGAGACGCTTGTGCCACGCGGAAAGGAGGAAGGACTTTGTGTCTGAAGCATATCTGATCACGCTGGGCAAATTCATCAACATGTTTGCGGTATTGGATGAGTTGAAAAATATGAAGTGCAGCGTGAAGAATGACCATTCAGCCTACAAGCGGTAAGTGGCAAGCAGCAACAGGAGCCGGGTTTCTGCTGCCGAGATACAGGCCTCCCACGAGATGGCAGCAGTTGCTCTTTTTCTGACAGATTTCTCTTCAAAAGTAGTCCCTTCACGTGTGGGACAGATTACCTTGAGACTAGGGATGCATCGACTGCAGATAGGCAGCTCACTAAACCTATTTTCTTTGTGCTGTTCTTCCAGCAGCAAAAGGTTCTTCTGCATTTTAATGCTAAGCGATCAAGTACTTATGTCTTGGTGTACGCTAAATGTAATGAATATTTTTAGCTCAATAAAGCTTTTCTTTTTCAGTTTGAAAGGAAACTGGCTTTCTGGTCACTTTTGGCACTTCTGTCTTATCCTGCCGTATCCTGTCCTAGGCATCCACTTTTGACATTTGTAGATGAGAGTTGTTACCCTTGTTCTTAAGACATTTCAGCTTTGCCATTCAAGGTTGCTGTGAACACAGGTGTAGCAGAGAGGAGAGGAGGGTGGGATATCAGTGGCCAAGTTTTGTGCTTGAGCTGCGAGTTGGTATTGGGTGTCTTTTGTCGAACGCGGTGGTCAGAGCAGCAGGGGAAGATAGTCTATGCCAGCTGTAGCATCTGTGGTCTTTCATAAAGAAAACCATTCAGGCAATGACTAGCCAGTTTTATCTGTGCTGCTTCCACTTACATGACATTTAATTTCTACCTCTACCAGTAGTTGCCTTTTATAGTTGTTGTTGTGCCTGGAGACCTATTAAACTTACTTGTTTTCATGTTTTTTTTTTTTTCTTTGGAGACATGCTTCTGGAGGACAAGCTCTGTTTTCTGGAAGGCTGACTTTTCCTGGGTTGTTGCATGGCTTGGGTGTACAGAGCCACTGCTGCCCCCATCAGTTGAGGGATATCCCAATGGTTTTTGGGTTGGGTTGGATTGAGTCTTTTAACTAGGGTACAGTGGGGAATTTGGGATTAATTAAGTCCCTATCTCTCTTATAGTGAACTCTCACCTATATTTTCAGCTATTTCCCTAAATCTTCCCTTTATGTTTTATGAAACAGGCTCTTGATACAGATTTTTCAAGTCTATAGCCTGTGTTTGGATAACTTGCAATAAAGCTGTGGCAAAAAAGTACTGGCTGTCTCTTGTGTTCTCTTTCTGCTTGATTCAGGAGTTTGGAGGTGGGAGATGCACTGAGGTTGACAAGCCTGTATGAGCAGTGAATAATATACCACTGTACTGGCAATTAGAGACGTGCTGACAACTTACAGTTTCTCTGGTAGATTTGAGGATGAGTGTCTTTCTGTTAAGAGGCGACAGATTTGGTTACAAGCAGTCCTGCTGAAGGGAAATACTGTTTTTTCTTCTGTTTTCAAAGAGCCGCTCAGTTCCTGCGGAAAATGGCAGATCCTCAGTCCATTCAAGAATCCCAGAACCTCTCCATGTTCCTTGCAAACCACAACAAGATAACACAAGTAAGCTTTAACTGACTTTTTTAAAAATACCCAATGCTTTACAAAACTATTAAAATAAAACTCTTCCAGTTTGGTAGTAACTGTTGTTCCCCAGGGAGTGTAACTAGTTGACTAATATCCTTTTCTTCTTTTTTTCCAGTCCTTACAGCAGCAGTTGGAGGTGATCGTTGGCTATGAAGAACTGCTTGCAGATATTGTAAATTTGTGTGTGGACTACTATGAGAACAAAATGTATCTAACGCCCAGTGAGAAGCATATGCTTTTGAAAGTAAGTTTCTTTCTGGTACAAAATTTGAAAAGAATTGTTCAGGCAGGACACAGATGTCTGAATTCCTGGGGTGTCTTTTGTAGTTTTTTGTTTTTGTTTGTTGGGGTTTTTTTAAGAAAAAACCCAAACGATATTAACTGAATAACTCAATTTTTTCATTTTTTCTTTTTTCTTCTCCATTGCCTTTTTATTGTATTGCACATTAAAACTATTTAGAAAGTTTCTAATCCATTTTTGGTTTTCATAAATTGAAGTTGTCCCAACCGAACTGTAGCCTTGCTAGGAAAATGGTTCTATGGAATTGTGTTTCTATGAAGTATGACAACAGAAAGGAACTACTATGTTTTATTTTTAGATATGTGGCAACTTCGTATAAAAAACTTTTGGAGGTGAGACCATGTATCAAAGATTTCAGGGCACAAGTAGTTTGAAATTAGGGTTAGTGGATAAGTGTAGTTAGCTGGAGCATATACATGTAATAAGAGAGTGTTGGGCAATATGAAGTTGAATATGGTTGATCTTATCAGCTGCATGTCTTGCAGTGGAAGAAAATGTATAGAGTAAGAATTGAAAATTTGCCTCATGACAAGTATTTTGAGTCACTTCAGCATTTAACTTCTGAAGAGCTCTGTTTATTAGGACCAAATGGAGGCATCCTGAAACAATACACGAACTCTAGAACATTTGCGTTCTGTCTCCAGGGATGTCCAACATGTCTTTCATATTTAGGCTTTTTGTTCAGTAAACATGTGCTTAGAACACATTTAAGTGGCTAATGGTCAGCTCCTGCTATTGTAAATACTGAATTATGACTTTATGTTAATGAATAATTTGGGCAAAATGTAATTAGATTTTTTTTCTTTTTGGATGCTTCTCAGCTCTTGTGGGTATAATTCAGAGATATGCTGAAAGCCGTAAAAAGCAATAGCTCAGAGATGATAGGCCTAAAATTCTGTTACAGATGAATTTGCACATACAGAATTTTAATAAAATGGAAGTGGGGAAAAAAAAACCTGTCTAAAAATAGCCAGACTCTAGTTTCAGTGAGATTTTTTTGTATGTTAAACCTTTATACAAACAAGTATAACTGGGATACAAACAAGGATAACTGATCAGGCTTATGCTAATGTAAAAACTTCTAATATACATATAATAAAAGAATACTCCAGAAAGCTGTGTATTTGAAAATATATTCTATTAGAAGGAGGGTGGGTGTTTCAGGACTTTTCAGGTCTTTTGAGGAATAATTTCAAATATTAATTTTTTTTTTTTTAATGATGTGAAGAATGGTCTTACCGCAGCAGGTTTTTCCCTCTGAGGTCCTTTTGTGGAGAGGTTTGTTTTTTTCTTTTTCAGGTTATGGGCTTTGGATTGTACTTGATGGATGGAAGCGTCAGTAACATCTACAAGCTGGATGCAAAGAAAAGGATAAATTTAGCCAAGATAGACAAGTTCTTTAAGGTTGGTTAAGATTTGATCTTAATATGCGATTTTAAAGGTAATTCCTCTTTCATTTTAAATATAATTAAATAGAATAAAGATCACTTTGGACTATGTTATGGGTAAGTAATGTTTCCCTTTCACTAAGATTTGTGTTTAATAATTTATCTAATTTGATTTATTCCCTGTGTACAGCAGTTGCAGGTTGTCCCACTGTTTGGTGACATGCAGATTGAACTTGCAAGATACATTAAGACCAGTGCTCATTACGAGGAAAATAAATCCAGGTAAGGACAAGAAGGAAACAAATAGGGGAGTGTCTGGACTGGGGAAAGTCAGATCCTTGGAGTATATTTTCTTAGTCATCCATTAGCGTGTGGGTCTGTGGTAATTACTTTAATAGTATTTTCACTTTGGTCTACTTTTTGGTGTGGGTATTTCCCTATTAATATACTTCGTGTAATAGATGCAACTAAAGAAACAAGTCATTTAAAGAACTTTCTTTGCTGCTGAGCTCATTCTTGCACCTGTGACATTTCTTATCACCTGGGTTGGAGGAAATGAATTTTAACTTACACTAATTTCATTTTTATTTTTTCCTTTAAATATGAAACTTTCTTTAAAAGAAATGAAGGATTTTACTAAGCAAGGTGAGCAGTAGTAGTGCATGGGTAAATAGGCATGTGTATATTGTATACGGAGCAGCAACTTAGCTTTTCCCCCCTCTTTTTTGTTTGGCAAGGCGTGCAGCACAGCAAAATGGCTGGAAAATGCAGCCAGGTTTTACATAAATGGTTCCATTGTTTATGGTTATTGCTTTGTTTTAGTGAACGTTTCCATGCTCCTCCAAGACCTTCCCTCCATGCAGTTACATGAATTTAGAATGTAGTGCTTTGCATCTTAATTCCTGCAGAAAAAAACAAACACATAACCTGCATGTAATTGCTAAGAGAAAATCAACAGCAGCGGGCCTACTGAGCTACTAAAAATATGAGGCTGCTTAACATGACATTCTTGGTAGCATGTCTTTTGTGTCCCTCTTGGTAACATGTTGATAGTATTTAATAATGCCTTTTTTTTTTAGATAGTTGGGAGCATACTGTAGGCTCTTCATAGTTAAATAAGAATAATGAAAAACGATCTGAAGGTAGCTAGATGTATCTTGCAGCCTATACCTACACTTCTGCCCTGCCTTTCAATACTTTTCGGTCCTGTCCCTAAGTGTGTGCTCCTGAACAGAGATGCCAGTTTGTATTTCATAGCAGCAGCCTTTAAAAAATACAGAAAAGAAAATAAAAAAATTTATTTTTGAGGCTTGGAAGAAGTACTCTTTGAAATCAGAAAGGCAATCCATAACTAATGGTTTGGGCAGGGTCAGAGGTAGAGATGTGAGGAGAGGAAAGGCCTCCAATAGAGAAGGAAGATATGTTTTTAAAAGTAATGCGTTGTGATTCTTTCTTTGCAGTATCAGTTGTACTGTTTATTGCCTAAACTGATTTAGATGGGGTGTTTCTTGTCATCTTAAACAGATGGACATGCACGTCTTCCAGCAGCAGTCCCCAATACAATATATGTGAGCAGATGATCCAAATCAGAGAAGACCATATGCGTTTCATATCAGAACTGGCTCGTTACAGCAACAGTGAGGTGTGTGGGATTAGAGCTATTCATGCAAATTTTACATCACTGATTAACAGTTTTTGTTAACTATCTGAAGAGCACGTAAACCTCAGGCTACATAAATAACACAGCTTGATCACCTGAATCAAGGAAAGCTGACTGCAGGGCTAGTACCCAGTCTCTGCATGATATTTACACTATTTAAATTTAAAATAATAATGATACATCATACAAACGGCAGTATTCTTCTGCTTATCTATCTATCTAGGATATGTATCCTAGAACTTTTGGCATGTCTCTTTTGGAATAGGTTGTCTAGCCCTTACTCCAAATGGGTGCTCATAGCAGTTTAAATGAAACTAAAAGTTAAGAGATTAGCTAAAAATAAAAAAATGCACATGTATATACACCCATGTATACATATATAGAACCTATAACATATATATAATATATATCATTAGTGTCTTGAATTCACCTGCATGGTGAATGGTAGGGTTGGAAGGGACCTCTGGAGATCACCTAGTCCAACCGCCCTGCCAGAGCAGAGTTACCTGCAGGAATGCGTCCAGGTGGGTTTTGAATGTCTCCAGAGATGGAGACTCCACCACTTCTCTGGGCAGCCTGTTCCAGTGCTCTGCCACCCTCACAGTAAAGAAGTTCCTCCTTGTGTTTAGATGGAACTTCCGATGCTCAAGTTTGTGCCATTACCTCTTGTCCTGTCACTGGGCACCAGTGAAAAGAGCCTGGCCCCATCCTCCTGACACCCACCCTTTAAGTATTTATAAGCATTGATAAGATCCCCCCTCAGCTGTCTTTTTTCCAGACTGAAGAGACCCAAATTCCTCAGCCTTTCTTCATAAGAGAGGTGTTCCAGTCCCCTAATCATCTTGGTAGCCCTTTGCTGCACCCTCTCCAGCAGTTCCCTGTCCTTCTTGAACCGGGGGGCCCAGAACTGGACACAGTACTCCAGGTGCGGCCTCACCAGGGCAGAGTAGAGGGGGAGGATGATCTCCCTCGACCTGCTGGCCACACTCTTCTTGATGCACCTCAGGATGCCATTGGCCTCCTTGGCCACAAGGGCACATTGCTGACTCATGGTCATCCTGTTGTCCACCAGGACTCCCAGGCCTCTTTCCACAGAGCTGCTCTCCAGCAGGTCAGCCCCCAACCTGTACTGGTGCATGGGGTTATTCCTCCCCAGGTGCAGCACCCTACGCTTGCCCTTATTGAATTTCATAAGGTTTCTCTCTGCCCAACTCTCCAGCCTGTCCAGGTCTCTCTGTATGGCAGCACAGCCTTCTGCTGTGTCAGCCACCCCTCCCAGCTTTGTGTCATCAGCAAACTTGCTGAGGGTGCACTCTATCCCCTCATCCAGGTCACTGATGAATATATTGAAGAGGACTGGACTCAGTACTGACCCCTGGGGAACACCACTTGTCACTGGCCTCCAACTAGACTGTGCCCCTAATCACAACCCTCTGAGCTCTGTCTTTCAACCAGTTTTCTATCCACCTTACTGTCCATTCATCTAACCCACACTTCCTAAGCTTCCCTGTGAGGATGCTGTGGGAGACCATGTCGAATGCCTTGCTGAAGTCAAATATTTCGGTGATTAGGGATACCAGTGTTTTCCATCACTTGATCAAAGTCTGTGAAGTTTAACTATGTAAGTCCCTGGAAGAAAAAGCTGATATTAATGCAGGTGTTGGTACCTGATGCTGTTTTAATACTTAAAAGAAATCTATGTAGAAATTTGTCTACGGATGCTGGATACAGCATGTTCTGATGCGGGTTTGTTTTTTTTTTTTGTTGTTTAATAATGTTCTAGGTGGTGACTGGGTCTGGTCGACAGGAAGCTCAAAAAACAGATGCAGAGTATCGGAAGCTCTTTGATCTCTCTCTCCAAGGCCTGCAGCTTCTCTCCCAGTGGAGTGCACACGTCATGGAAGTGGTATGTTATCTGGGGAATAAAACCAGATGAAAAAGGCAGCTTGGTGAGGTTGGACAGGCTTTGCTTCACTGGCATGAAAAATATGTGTTGTGTTTTGTTTCCTTAATTCCCCTCTTCCTTCTTCTTTCACTCCTTTTCTCCTCCTGCTGCAAACCACATTCTCAGAGGAAGGCACATGAAGTTCTAAGAGGCTATGAGTAATGTTGCTGCTTTGAAGCTCCAGTACCATGTACGATCTCATACAGTACATTCAACTTGTTATATTTAAAGGATAGGCGATCACCCGTAAGCCTTGACCAGGTGCTTTTATTTTGCTCTTGATACTTACATTTCATAGACTGACTTCATTATTTTCCTCTAAATGTTGTTTAAAATTATATTATGTTAGAAATATTCATACCAACATTCAGTCACACAAGAGGCGATAAAACAGCTTCACCTGGCTACGTTTAGACATCATTGCTTAGTAAAATGAAGCATGTAAGGTCTTAACCAAAGACGCAAGAATCAATGAAAAGGCTCCCATTGGCTTTAGATTAGGCTTTTAGTCAAAAGGAAAGTAAACGTGGGGAAAGGAAAACTTGAGAGGAGGTAAGGGAGGGTAAATAACGAACTGCAGAGTTGTTTCTCTGTATTTTAATAATTTATTTTTAAAACAGATGCCAGTCAGAAAAGTGACTTTTTTTTTTTCAATAAAAAACTGTTTCAGGCAGAAATTGAAGAGGAGGATGCAGGAGTCCTTTTTATGCTGCAGACACTTAGATAAAAGCTGCATCTTACCTGCACCAAAGTGTGTTCTAGCAAGGGTTGAAACAGATGACGTATTGTATGAGAGAAGCCAGACATGCTCCTCCTCTGCCTCTGATGTCTGAGGGAACATCAAGCCATTTGCACTGCGTGAATCCAGTGCGGTCACAGTGGGCATAGCTAGAGACCCAGTTTTCTTTCTCTTCTGTATTTTTAACTGCCTCTTTTAAAAGCCAATAGATGAGTCATGCTTTTTCCTGAATTATCCTATTCCTATTTAAATCAACAGTGTGTTTTATGGTGAAAATCTTATTCTCCTTTTCTCCTTCTTAAGAGAGGTTGCTGTCATCTATTTCTGGCCTCTGCCACTTCCAGACTTACTCCCTTTATTTCTGTCACTGCAAATTGCTGCATTCAGGCTCTCTCTTCACAGTGACAATCTTTCTATTTTATTATTTCTCTGTAGAAATGATGTAGAAAATCTCTCTTTCTCAGCTCTGTTTTAATCCTTCCAGTTCCAGAACATACTTTCTCTGAGGACCACAGCAGGTTTTTTTGCCTGTTATCACTGCTTTTCTTTGTCTTTCTGATTTATATGGATTCTCTTAAATACTTCTCACGTAAGTTCGTGCTCACCTTCTCCCTGTCCTCCTACTGAGGATTTATTCTGATCTGGAGTATCCTACTTATTTACTTGTCTTCTGCGTTCACTCAGAATCCATGAACCTTGTTACATGCATCATGTTCAGATAAAAAGTTTCAGGATACGTTTGATGTCCAACTTAACCCTGTGAAGTTGATGCCCCCAAAATAAATAAGTTTGTTTAATAATTTCTCCTGTGTCCTCTTTGTAGCACTTGGGTTGCAGGGTGTGATGCTCTTTGCTGTAGGCAAGTTGGTGCAAATACTAATCCATTATAGCAAGCAAATTTATATTGCTCTGTAATCTAACACTTATGCAAAGATAATATCAATCAGACCTTACTATTTGCTGAACTCAAACTGTGAGAAAATTGTATTTGAATGTGACTAGGATTTTTCACTAGATGTACCCTGATGGATATTAGATCCGGTGACACTGCTCAGGAACATTTTGAGCTGTGTTTGCAGTGACTGAAAAGGCAGTATTTAAGAGAAACGCATGCTGTGCCGATGATACTGTCATAGATAATACAGCTCTTTCCACGTCTTTAAGCCTAGTAAACATAAAAAAAACCCCAAACCCATGTAGTTTTCCAGTTGTCTTTTGAATTCTGTGTGTGAATGTTTGGCCAAGTTGGAAACTCCTCTATTTGTGTGTGGGTGTGATGGATTTTTTTGTTATGCTTTTGAGGTCTCTCTGTGTTTCTCGTGCTTGAAGCGGAGAAGAAACTTTTGCCTATGCTAGCATTTGCTCAGTAAAAAATACTCTGGAGTGCATTACCTGCTGAGTGTGTATTGCATTCTTTTGAGTTAGTACAGGATCGCTGGCTTTAAAGAAAATTCGTTAGGCAAATTATTGTTTGGCATTTCCACTAGATAATAGTTTCAGAATTTATGCAGGTTTTGAGAATAGTACAAAATATTATTTTTTCAGATATTCTTGAAAACACTGAAGTATTTCTTAAAGTATGTTATTTGTGTCCAGCTGTGTTTTGTGATTCTCAGTCCTTTTATTTTGCCCCCATCTTTTTTCTCCCTATTCTGCTGCGTGAACTGCAGTATTCGTGGAAGCTGGTACACCCAACTGACAAATATTCTAATAAAGATTGTCCTGACAATGCGGAAGAGTATGAAAGAGCAACAAGATACAACTATACTAGTGAGGAGAAATTTGCTTTGGTTGAGGTAAGATAAAACCTTTTTTTACGGGGATTTTCCAAAGATTAATTCTATACAAAGGAGAACATTCTCTACAAGTGTTTTCTATGCCCAGTGCAAAAAGACAGCATGCTCTGTGTTGACTCTGAAAGAGCATTTTTTCCTCCATTCAATATGTAGGAGGAGCACAGAAAAACTATCCTTTATCTTTTGGAACTTGTTAATTCCCCTCTTCTCATTTCCTGTATTTAAAAAGGGGGTTTTAAAACAATTATGCAAACAAAATAAGAAAAATACACAATTTTTTTTTTTTTGGCAGGTGATTGCCATGATCAAAGGTCTTCAAGTGCTGATGGGAAGGATGGAAAGTGTTTTCAATCATGCCATTCGCCATACCATTTATGCAGCTCTTCAGGACTTTGCCCAGGTCACACTTAGAGAGCCGTTAAGACAAGCCATTAAAAAGAAGAAAAATGTCATTCAGAGGTAAAATTCTTGTTTTCATTCTTACTGTGTTTGTTGCAGAATTGCACAGCTGTTAAATTTTGCCTCTTCAAGTCTGTACTCTCTTGCTAGTCTGTCTGGTACTCAAAGTTAGCGTAGTTGAATATGTATTGGAAGCTGAAGAAATATGAAGTCAAAAATGAATGGCTGCCAGCATGGCAACAGTAAGAGTCCAGGCTGTCTTTAGCCCCTTAGGACTACTGCAGGAAGCCTTGTGTTCCTTGCAGTTTATTTTTATTTTAAGGAAAGCTAAGTACTGTAATAGTGAAAGCAAGACTAGTATTTTTATTTTGAAGAAAGGTGTTACTGCCCACCTTCTTTATGATTCCAGTGTTTCCCACCCTATAGTCTTATCTCTGTGCTCTTAGCATCCTGCCTTCTTTCTCAGCTTCTGCTGCTTTTGGCTTCTTAGCCTTACACTTCTCTTTCAAGTGCTCCATCTGCCCACACTGATTGGTGGCGTTTCCTGACCTTATCTTTTTGTCCCTAATTGTTTGCTTGTAATCTTGACTTGTTTACTATTTGTTCACTCCCACATTTCATTGCAAAGTTCTTAGAGGTGGAAATCTTCGGCTAATTAAGCTATTGCTAAATCATAGAATCATAGAATTGCTGAGGTTGGAAGGGACCTTTAAGATCATCCAGTCCAACCATTAACCTACCCTGACAAAAAACACTTCTAAACCATGTCCCTAAGTACCACAGCTACCCTTTTTTTAAACACCTCCAGGGATGGTGAATCCACCACCTCTCTGGGCAGCCTATTCCAATGTTTAATAACCCTTTCAGTGAAAAAATGTTTCCTAATATTCAATCTAAACCTCCCCTGATATAATTTGAACCCGTTTCCTCTTGTCCTGTCACTTGTCACCAGGGAGGTCAGCCCACATCTCTCTACAACCTCCTTCCAGGTAGTTGCAGAGGGTGATAAGGTCTCCCTTCAGCCTCCTCTTCTCCAGGCTAAACAACCCCAGTTCCCTCAGTCGTTCCTCATAAGGTTTGTCCTCCAGACCCCTCACCAGCTTTGTAGCCCTTCTCTGGAGACGCTCCAACACCTCAATGTCCTTCTTGCAGTGAGGGGCCCAAAACTGAACGCAGTACTCGAGGTGGGGCCTCACCAGTGCCGAGTACAGGGGGATGATCACTTCCCTAGTCCAGCTCACCACGCTATTCCTGATACAGGCTAGGATGCTGTTGGCCTTCTTGGCCACCTGGGCACACTGCTGGCTCATATTCAGCTGGCTGTCCACCAACACCCCCAGGTCCTTTTCTGCCAGGCAGCTTTTGAGCCACTCCGCCCCAATCCTGTAGCGCTGCATGGGGTTGTTGTGACCCAAGTGCAGGACCTGGCACTTGGCCTTGTTGAACCTCATACCATTGGCCTCAGCCCATCGGTCCAGCCTGTGCAGATCCCTCTGCAGAGCCAACCTACCCTCAAGCAGATCAACACACCCGCCTAGTTTAGTGTCATCTGCGAACTTACTGAGGGTACATTCGATCCCCTCATGCAGATCATTGATAAAGATATTAAAGAGAACCGGCCCCAGCACCGAGCCCTGGGGAACACCACTTGTGACCGGACACCAACTGGATTTAACTCCATTTACCACCACTCTCTGGGCACGGCCGTCCAGCCAGTTTTTTACCCAGCGAAGAGTACACCTGTCCAGGCCATGAGCAGCCAGTTTCTCCAGGAGAATGCTGTGGGAAACGGTGTCAAAAGCTTTGCAAAAATCCAGGTAGATAACATCCACAGCTTTTCCCTCATCCACTAAGCGGGTCACCTTATCATAGAAGGAGATCAGGTTTGACAGGCATGACCTGCCTTTTACAAGCCCATGCGGACTGGGCCTGATCACCCTGTTCTCCTGCATGTGCTGTGTAATGGCACTGAGGATGATCTGTTCCATGGCCTTCCCAGGCACCGAGGTCAGACTGACTGGCCTGTAGTTCCCTGGATCCTCCTTCTGGCCCTTCTTGTGGATGGGTGTCACATTTGCTAACCTCCAGTCAGCTGGGACCTCCCCGGTTATCCAGGACTGCTCATAAATGATGCAAAGTAGCCTGGTGAATGCTCTGACTGCCACAAAAATCCAGTCATAAGCTAAAAATTACTCCAAACAAATTACTCCAAAATTATCAAGTCTGGGGGGAGAGTCTTTTTGTGCCAGGGGCTTTCATGAAATAGGGAAGTAACACTTTCTTACTTGCTCAGATCTGGGAGGAGGCGTTTTCTTGATCATTCAGCGCCCCACAGGATATGGTTGACTGTGTTTCTGACAAGTATGTGAAGCCTAGTTCAGTATTTGGAGTTAGCAGTATGAAGCTGTTTGTACAAATTCCAGCTGAATTCTGGAGTTCTGCTGGAAACAGGAATTCTGCTGCTTCTTTTCATTTCAAGCCAGAATTGTCTCTCAAGCCAGAATTAGTTTGGTTAATAATCTGCTTTGGTTTGATGGAATAATCTGCTTTTTGTGGTTTAGGAGAACAAACTGGCTTGATGTGCTTGGTAGGGATCCCAGAGGTGAATTCTTGACAAGTGACTTTTGTCTCTGGTGAACCAGTTTCAGAGGTCAGTTTTCTTCTGACAGAGAAGGACTCTGGACCATCCTTTTTGATAAATAGCGTGGAGCTATTCTTTGGTGGATGTGGCATTCTTGAAGTTGTTGGCAAGATCCTTTGTGGTTGCTCTGAGTTACCCCGAGCTCCTGAATGCTCTTGCAAAGTTTCTGTGCTTTTGGAAGAGTGCTTAAAAAAAAGTAAAATGTTCTCGTCAGTGCACTTGGATGCGTATTCGTCTGAAGTAGTGTGAATTGTGTTCAGTGTTTTGCAGGCCATCAGAAAGACAGTGTGTGACTGGGAAGCAGGTCACGAACCATTCAATGACCCAGCTCTAAGGGGAGAGAAGGATCCCAAAAGTGGTTTTGACATCAAAGTCCCAAGGCGTGCAGTGGGACCCTCCAGCACTCAGGTATTTTCCTGTCTGGTGGTTGTGATATCTGTCAACAATTATTGCATGAAATGTTTTCTCTCTGGCCTGAGCTATTTAAAAATCACAGTTTTGGGTTGGTTTTTTTTTTTTTAAAGCTAAAAGTCTACTCTGATTATATTTATATTTACAACATTATATATACTTAACCAAAATCCTTTGTTGCTGTCACTTTCTACTCTGATGCATAATTTTTCCACATGTTCAGTCTCTTTAATTTGACTTCCTGGGAAGAAATATTTTCTCATTGAGCCCCTAATGTTTTTAAATAATATTTTTTGAACTATTTGAATTATTTATTGACTGACTCCCATCTCTGGTATGGCTGGTGGATTTTTTTTTTTTGTTAAATCCCATTATTCAATAGATGTTTATGTAGTTTTAAAATGTGTTTAAAACATAAATGATTGCCTGTAAAATATGGGAGAGTATTTGACTTCTGACAAGATCCCTCTTACTGTTCAGTAATGAATGATAAAACTGCCCCCTAAAATCTATTTAATCTGCTGCTGCTGAAACAAGGTATTTCAAGTGTGTTTTCCATGGTAGTCATTGAAATCCCATACCTAGAGGCTCGTTCTTGTTACCTCCATGTAATTATCTTTTTTATTTTCTTTGTGTATTTGTTTGGAGAGTGTATGGTCTGGTACTCATAGCTCACCTGAGAAAATGAGGTACTGAGCACTTTGGGTGAAAAATTGAAGGGAACTGTGGTTTGTAAAGACAATCTCTTAATACCTAAAATCTGTGGGGAAGAGAGCATGTATGGATAATAATCTTGGGTAATTATGGTATGATGGGTTTAATGGAGATTTTGTTTTGGGAATTGGAAAAAAATGGTTTGATTTCTAATTTTCTGGGGGGAAAAATTAAATATCACCACCAGTGCTTCTCCTGTGCTTGGTACGTTTAAGGGCTTTGTTTCACTGGCTGCGACAGGCTGTTGGGAGTACATGGTTCTGTCTGCTTTTTCTGCTCTTGGGCTGGCACACTTGTTTGGCTTGGCTGACAGGAGGAAGGGAGGTCAAATATATGGATTTTAGATAGATTTTTTTTTCCCAATTTCATGCAGTTCTAAAATGGCTGGGAATGAATGAATTGGTAATAGTTGCCAATCTTTGCAAAATCATTTGAGAAGCTAATGGATCTCTGAGCACCCTCTAAAATGAACGGGAACTTTTCCCTTCGCTTGAGGGAGCACTGGATTGCAGTGATTATTCTGAACAAAGAAACCCTTCTGTATGTCCTCCTCTGCATGCTTACTGTGCTGCTTTTCATTTTTAACAAACTAACATGTTTTCTCTGCTTCTATTTCCCCTTCCTTATTCACCCATGTGTTTTTATTAACGGATTCTCTCTCCCCTGCCTGCCCCTGTCTGTTGGTTTTTAGCTCTACATGGTTCGCACTATGACAGAGTCCTTAAACTCTGCTGAGCTGTTGAAGCAGCTCAAGTCTCTGGGATTGGAAAAGCTATTGCATGTGACACACAAGTTTCTGAGGCAGTCCTACATCTATCCGCCTCTTTTAAACTTTGGTGGTAAGACATTACTTATTACTTTTACTTTTTGTGGTGATGTGAACTGTTCCACTGCAAATGGTCTGCTGCTAAGTGTCAGTGGAGGTCCCCTTGGCATGGGTAGGCGTTTGTGCTGGTGCGTAGGCTAGCGTTGCATCTGTTCCTCTTGCCTGAAAGGCTTTTACCCACACAGTGCCAGTTTTCAATTTGAAGTGGAGCAGTCGCTTACTGATAGTAATTCTCAGTGTTGCTCAACTAATGTACCATGTGTATTTTCCTTTTTTCCCCCCCTTTCCACCACAATTGTTTCCTTTAATGATACAGCTTTACATGGTGAGAACTATGTTAGAGTCCCTCATTGCTGACAAAAGTGGTTCCAAGAAAACCTTGAGAAGTAGCCTTGAGGGGCCCACCATATTGGACATAGAAAAATTCCATCGCGAGTCTTTCTTCTACACTCATTTGATAAATTTCAGTGGTAAGATATGTAGATGATCAGTGTCCAGCTTAGCATGTCCTAACACCTCTAACACGACCTGGAAAATGTTTCCGATTGCCTAAGTCAACTTACCATTGGTTTATTTATCAAAAGCCTTGGTCTGTCCAAACTTTTTCTGAGACGTGATATTCAATATTGTGGTGGGATTTTTATTTTGACTTGTTATACATTTGTTTATAATGCGTCAAATTTCATATCGTTACCTCCCTTTTCTATTTTTTTTAATGTACGTATTTATATAAACAAGGGACAGATAAGCCTGTACACATTGAAATTTTAAAAAGGAAGTAGTTTTTGTGTTTTGGGTTTTGGGGGATTTTTTTGTTTTTGTTTCAAGTGCAGAGGCAACAAATTCTCTGTTGTGGTAAATTTGATGTCATTTCACTACTCTTACTATTCAGTTAATTGTAATCGGAAACATGCTGTCCTAAAGAATTCATCTACTGACATTGAATGTATCTAGTCTTTGTCATCACCATGCTGTGTTGTCTTTCATTTTTGTTTTGCTGCCAGACTTCTTTACCCTCAGAGAAGGGGGAGCCTGTTAATGTCAGTCATAATGCTACTGGGGAACAGCACTTCAAAAGGTCGTCAGAGAATCTTATTGTAACAAGTTAACTCCAAAAAAGTTTTGGTTTTTCAAGTCTTCTGCAAAAGAAGGCTTGTGCTGAGTGTTTTCTGGAGAGGTGGGAAGCACACCTCCGTGCCCTTGACAGCAGCCTTAGGAACTTTTTGTTTTAATCCTTCCTTTGTGTGTCTGTCTGCCATTTCCTGCCCATCTAATCAACAGGAAGATGTGGAGCGATTCAGTCCTCCAGAGAGATGGTACTGATGGATCTGGTACAATTTTGTCTCCTTTGCCTGCTGCTTCCCAAGTTCAGTGCATGACTTTCTCAGCTCCCAGCTGAGAAATTAAACTAGAAATCCCCCTTTACTGGTGTACATAGTTTTTCTGTTTAACTGGTAGTCTGGCCCACTTCCACATTTTGTTCTGTAATAAGGCACCACTTTGGGGGCCAACATGGAATTTAAAACTCTTTGAAAATGTCATGGGCTTTACGTTTTGAATTTGGTTTACATAGTTGGTCTATGTATAGCTCTAGTGACTCACGCCTGCTTTTTTTTGTTTCACATCGCATCATCAGAATCACAGTTGTATTGTTGATGATGTATTTCTATAAGAAGTGTAATTCTCCCTTATTTATTCTAAAAGAGACCCTGCAGCAATGCTGTGATCTGTCCCAGCTGTGGTTCAGGGAATTCTTCTTAGAGCTGACCATGGGCAGAAGAATCCAATTTCCCATTGAGATGTCCATGCCTTGGATTCTGACGGACCATATTTTGGAGACCAAAGAGGCATCAATGATGGAGTAAGACATATGCTCTTCCACTCAATGATTATTCTTAATGATTGCCATTCCTTATTACAATGTGACTGCTTTAATTGGTTTTAAAAAGCAGTCACTGAGAAGGTATTTTAAACTTTTATAAAATTCTCCTCTTACATTTTCCAGTTTCCAGATTCTCAAAGTTTTCTTTTTGAAGTGAATAATTGAAATATGAAACCTTTCATATAAATATCATTGCACCAGTCAAATATATTTTTCCCTGAGTGAGTTCTTACTTAGTCCTCAAAGATCACAGAATTGTAGGGATCAGAAGGGGACCTTCAGAGATCATCTAGTCCAACCCCCCTGCCAAATCAGATTCAGCTGGAGCAGGTTGGACAGGACTGCATCCAGGCGGGTGTTGGATACCAGAGAAGGAGACTCCACAACCTCTCTGGGCAGCCAGTTCCAGTGCTCTGCCACCCTCAAAGTAAAGGAGGTTTTCTTCATGTCAAGGTGTCAAATATAATGCATAGTGATAAAAGCATAGTTCCATTTTGATTGAAAGCTACATTTAGAAAACAGGTTTCAGGCTGTAAACTTATCTCTACAATTTCTTGAACTAACAAAAGACTTCCTTAAAGGAGAAATTGTGATACTTTTTATATAAACTCAAAGAAAAAAAAATGATCCTGTTTGCATGATTTACAATATTGACTGGCTTACGTCATCTTGACTGCACCATCCTGAAGAATCGTAATTTCTATAGACATGTAACTTTTCTTTATTCTTTTTCATTCAGATATGTTCTGTATTCTTTGGACCTTTATAACGACAGTGCTCATTATGCACTTACTAAATTTAAGAAGCAGTTCCTCTATGATGAGATTGAGGCAGAGGTAAAGTAACCTTAGCTACTGGAGAAAAATAGTCTGTACCTGAATGTGAAAATGATGCTAAAGGCCGAGACCTATTATAAGAGATTCAGAATGGTTGGAGATAGTAAACAAACTGAGAAGAAAGACCAGAAGATGGGTAACTGGGTGGGTGATACATTTTGAGGAAACCTGTAGACCTGTGCAAAATGCCTCACGTTAATGCTGAAAACTGAACATCGTCTTTTTTTGTACTGGGAAATCTGGATGCATTAACTATCTTAATTACATTTGATAAACACTGGGGGGCCTTGGATAAGGTCCCCTCTTAATTTCAAGTATCTCTAAATGCACAATTTTCCCCCCCCAAGGTAAACCTATGTTTTGACCAATTTGTCTACAAGCTGGCAGACCAAATATTTGCGTACTACAAGGCAATGGCTGGCAGGTACCTATTCCAGTAGAGAACTTTTATTCATGCATTTCTGCTCTGCTTTCCTGTCTAATATACTTGAAGTGTTTTCTTTCTTTCTTAATAGCCTGCTTCTGGATAAACGATTACGTTCAGAATGCAAGAATCAGGGAGCAACCATTCAGTTGCTACAGTCCAACCGCTACGAGACACTGCTGAAACAGAGACATGTCCAAGTGAGTTAACTCATACTCTGTTGTAATCCAGTTGCTTGGTAATTTTCCAATAGTGTTGATTTATGTACGTATATAAAAGTCTTTCTGTTCTATATGTTCTGTCATCTGTGTGGCATAACTGACATTTGGGATCAGCTTTTTTGTCATATGAAGGATAAATTAAAAAAACCTTAAAAGATCCTGTTTTAGTGCAAATGTCTGTTGCAGTTACGCAAACACAAGCCAAATAAAAATGTCACATTTGGTAGCGTTGCCTTCCTAGTACTGTCTTTCACCAGTTTTCAATATGTTGTTGGCACAATGTCATGGAAGCATAAAATGCTATATAAATACTTAGATGTAAATGCAACATGTGATTTTACTTCTTTTTGTGAGAATTGGTATGTAAATAGTGGTACCTCATTTGTTCATGAATTTATAACTTTTGTCCGTCTACTTTGTTTCTGTGTGTTTGGAATCCAAGTTCATGTGAGAGTCTGTTAATCTGTGGTGTCTCATATCCTTGTACAGCTTGTCTTGTAATTTGACTTCCAGTCGAAACTTCATAGCATTTTTTTCTTTAGCTTCTTGGTAGGTCAATAGACCTGAACCGACTGATCACTCAGCGAATTTCAGCAGCCATGTACAGGTCAATGGAACTGGCAATTGGTCGATTTGAAAGTGAGGATTTGACTTCCATTGTGGTGAGTGTTGTGTTGCAGTTCTGCCAGAGTGCTGACACTGCACTTGGGGCCTAGGTGCTATTTTTGGTTTGTTTTGTTTTAATTAAATTAAATTTTTGTTTCTTTAATTTGCATTGAGAATGATAGGCATATAGCCTTTTTTCCCCCCCACTTTAAATCTGTATTTATTTTTTAATGGCAGAAGCAAAAGAGGTTTTCTCCAGCTTTGCTAGAAGTCCTCTAAGTATTCTCTCAGCAAATAGTTGTACAGTCACTCCTGAAAGGAGAAGAGTCTGAATGACTAAGAGGCAGCCTTGTTTTATCCTACACCTTAGTTAAATTTATATAAATAGGAAATAATTTAAGCAGTGTTATTAGACAAATAACAAAACTTTTCCCTCTCATGTTTTGTTTTAATTTTTCTGTAAGTGTGAAATCATACAATGTTACGGTAGACATTTGTCTGGTTTACAAAATCTAGATTGACAAAACCTCTTACCAGAGAAGCAGCTTAGTCTTGCAAAAGGCATTCTTTTAGCCACCTTCTTGTCAAGAGGAGAAACATTATGAAAGGCATGGTTGTGTAGTCTGCAGCTGGTGACTTTGTGGATACCTTCACAACATTTGTAAAAGTCTGGTCTGATCTTTCATTGCATCATAGTGCATTCTTCACTGGAGTAAACAATGAGAAGGATTTATGGTAAATATGATGTTATCCCTACTAGTACAACTACATAAGTTAATTCACCAGTTGTCCTACTGAGCAGAAATTACTTTGTGGTAGCTTGTAAAGTAGGAAATGCAGAAGATGCTTCTTGGCCTATGTCTGACCCCATTTAAATGTTGGATTTTTAACTTTTTCTCAGTGGAAGAAGAGTTGACATAGATCTGTGTTTGAGACCCATCTGCAGTGTGGACCAATTTTAATGAATACCCTTAAAGTCTCAGGAGGTTTTGGTTGGAGATAGTTACAAAACAATCCCAAAAGCACCGATTCTTTCCAGCTCTTATCGTTAAAGTAAGAGGCTGGGGGAGAGTCAGTTGTTCATTTTGACTTCTTTCTAGTCTTCTATTTGGTCAAGGTTATCGATGTACTTTGTTGAGTTTCTCCACTTTATTAAATGCACTGCTCACTTTCTCTCCTCTTGTTTTTTGTAGGAGCTGGATGGCTTGATAGAGATAAACAAAATGACTCACAAGCTTCTGAGTAGATATATGACCTTGGACAGCTTTGATGCCATGTTCAGAGAAGCCAATCACAATGTGTCAGCCCCTTATGGAAGAATCACTCTTCATGTCTTTTGGGAACTCAATTATGATTTCCTTCCAAACTACTGCTACAATGGATCCACTAACAGGTTAGCATGGCGGCCTTTTGTTTGCAGCAGTTCTTCTACCACCCTCCTGCAACTTCTTTCCTAGCAAATGTCAACAAGTCCGTCTCCACTCATTTAGTGTTTTCCATTTCTAGTGCTTTACTTGAAATGAAGGAGCATGAGTCATTTTACTAAGTACTGTCAAATGTATGAAAGCCTGTTATTTGTCCACAGAAGAAGTCAAATGTAACCGCAGCATCCAAATTCTGACATTTTAATGACTTAGCTATGGTATGCTGAAAGATAAAGTGTGCGCAAAAATGCTGTAAAGTGCGTGTCAGGAAAATATTTTGGTAAACAGGATCCTCAACTATGAGGTGATGGAAATAAAATTATATTCCTGATTCTGTGTTAATGTGACGAAAAAGATTGTTGACTGGACAAGGGAAGAGTTCAGCGTTCACTGCAACTATAGTTGCAGCCTTTAAGGACAGTGAGTAATAGAAACAGAAAGGTAGGATCTAAAGTTCGAATGAGCGGAAGGTGCAATCCTTGAGACTTTGCATTTCTGGGCTTCCTGTTTGTGTGCTGTTTTTAAGATTGATGTTGCTTTTAGCCTTTACTTGGGTTTTGGTTAAAGCACTGTGAAGTGACAGTAAAGTGATATTGAATAATTGAGGTGTAGGAAGAGGAGGAAGCCTGTTCTCATCTTTCACTGTCTCCTTGGAGAGTTTTCCCTGTCTGACATCTTCTGTGATGGGTATGTTGCATTTTAGATCCAACATTCTGTCTCTGGCGGCGGGGGAGGGGAGAAGAGTGGTTTTTTGTGGTTAAGTTTGAACCAAGAAACTTCCGTTACATGAATCTGTCTACATAGGAGAGTTGAATGGATTTCCAAGGAAGCTACTGTGAAGTTGATGTATCTGGAGATCGATATTGGAATATTCAGTGTGATGTATTAAGAATCATACAAGCATAATATAAAAAGAAAATCCTGATGAAATGCTGATCCTTCACCTGTTAGCTTTAATGAAAGGCACTCAACAGCTCCTGTAACAGTCCAGTCTCTGTTCATCTTAGCTATAAGGAGTGCCCTACTGCAGACCACAGTGCCTGGGAAGTGAGTGTGGAGCACTGAAGGAAACTTAGCGGGATCCTGTAGGACTGTTGCTTGTCTATTTAAAAACTGTATGCACAAATTGAGTTAGGCTGATACCCAAGCATATTGTGTAATTAATTCAGGATAATTTATTTAAGAGATGATAAAGGGCACCAGATCTTAGGCAGTGTGTGTACCATGTGTCCAATTTCATCACAGAATTGCTTTGACTTCAGTCAAAACCAGCAGTGCAGAGAGAATGAATGTGTGTGTTGTACATGCTATGTGGTGCCCTTTGATATTTTTGCTAGAAAAGGGAACAGGGAGTTTCTAGCCCTTTCATAGTTCTTAAATACATTCATTATATCTATTGCTGCCTTGCTGTTAGCAAGAACTTTAAATTGATGAGCTCTCTCTGCATTCAACTGTACAGGTTATTGTGTGCAAATACAGGAATACGCAGTGAGGAGCTCTGAGAGCTGCTAGTTTAATTTGTGACTCTTGATAGGTAATGTCTTGCATGAAAGCTATGTGTAAACAAGGGAAGAAAAGTAACAATGAAAGGCTGGAAGAGAAATAAGTATGATGAAAAGCACAGAGGTTCCTTGGTTGGTGAGGGGTTGGAGGTAGAGTTCCCGGGAAATGTGTAATACCCGTGGCTTGCTTCTCATTAGTTTGACCAACAGCCTAGGTGTAAGTGTCCTTCTTTTAACGTTAGTGTATTGGTCAGATTAACTTGTATCCAGTACCTTTTGAAGCTCTTTTCCCAAGAATGCTCGAACGTGATGATTTCAAACATTTGTAAAAGAGTGCTTAGAAACCCTGTAGGTTTGATCCAAAGGCCAAGGCTATTCACACAGAAGTATTGAAACATGCTGCATGTTTAATTATTTGGGACTTAGGAATTTTTTTATATCCTATAATGTATTGAGATTAAACAGTGAGTCTGCTATTAAAAGATTTAGCAATTTAATAATTGCAGTTGCCAGTTTTCTGAAATTTAGTCTCGTTAGTGCTGGCCAGCTGCGCAGATGTGTCCAGACTACGCAACAGTTGTGGAGAAGGAATGGGGACATGAGCGAAGGGACCTCTGCAGATGGGCATTAGCAGTGAAATCTAAGGGTGTTTTTAAGCCACCTGTTGTCAGTCAGGAAAGAAAGAGAACAAACTTTTGGATAATGGCATGAGAATATGAACTGCAGGTGAGGTCAAAGCCCTCTCTAGCCCAGTATCCTGATGCTGGCAGCAGCCATGCAGAGGCCGAGTATGAAAACAAGGGAGGCTTGTGGTGATTTTTCTCCTAGGAAACGGGCCGGCCTCTAGCAAAGATCAGACGTTTAGTAAAACAAAAATGGTGGGATGTTAGTGCATTTCTGGCCCTTTACAGGTAGGGTTTTTTTCCCCCATTGCTTTGTCCAGACCTTTTTTAAAGCTATGTGACGCTTTTGGCATTCATGACGTGCCGTAGCGAGGAGCCTGCAGTGAAGCTGTGTGCTGCACGAATTAGTTTGGTCTCAAGCTGTTGACGGCCAGTTCTTAAACCGAAAGTGACTGCGAGCAGCCATTTCCCACTTGTTGCCTTTCCTGTGCTGCTTGGGATTTTTTTTTAAGAGCCCTCTCTCATGTTGGCCCCTCAGTTGTGTGTTTTCCCAAGCCAAAGGTCTTTTCTGCATGAGGAATCTTTTTCATGCTTATGTCCACATCTGTACTTTTTTCATTCCTCTGTATCTTTATGGAGTTAGGAGGACTAGGGCTATCCAGAGGGTTCAAATGACAGGACAACTTCCAGATTTTTGTTCTTTGCTCCTTTTCCACTCTCTGCAGTGTTCCCTTTTCTGCCTTTTTTTCTTTACTAATTCTAAGCTGGTCTTTTCCTTCCATTATAGCATGTTTTGTTTTCAGGGCTAACAGAGGAGCAAGTTGTGAGACAACCTAGATGTTTCTTTGAGGATTTTCTGTGCTTTCTTGACATAAATGATACAAGCTTCCGGAGACAGTAGTCAGACTTGTAGCACCATTTCCTCTCAACACATTATCCAAATCTGTTTTCTGTGCTAAAAATTCATGTGTATAGCACTCTTCCAAGTGCAGTATGACGTATTTCGTCTGAGGATACAGATTTGTCGCAGAATGAACAAAAAGACCAGCTTTTTATTTTTCTGTCTTTCTGCCTGCCTGCCTCCCCCTTCCTTTCGCGAGCTCTCTGTCTCTCTCGTACTGCTTTTGAGACTAGTTTTCACAAGAGAACAGCTGTGTCTTCTTGTCTTGCATATACTCTGTGATAGTCACTCTTCAGAAAAATTTTCAGCCCTTTGAGACACTGCTGGAGCAAACCTGAAAAGCACCCTGGCAGTGAAAACTACCTAATTTCTGCTACAAAAAGCCAAATGGTGCAGTTTTATAGCCTGATGCAAAGTAGGGGTGACTGTAGTCAAATGCTCCATCAAATTTGACAACAAGCACTTTATCTTTCCCCACCTAAAAAAAGAAAAAAGAAAAAAAAAGAAAAAAGTTTCTGCCAAAAGGAAAGGTGATAGCAATGGAGTGGCAGATATCTGTTACTCTTTCATGCTCTGTTTCATCTACTGTTTCTTCACACTTGAATTTGTAGCCTCCTGTTCTCTCTATCTTGACATTCATGTTCAAGAAGGGTGAATTAGATCCTTGCATTCACTAAGGAAGGAGGTGTGGGGGCTGCTCTTAGGCCTGTTAGACAGGACAAGCTAATTTGAGAAGGCTGGAAGTTAAAAGTATTCATACCAATTAGGCAGGGAAGTGGAGAGGGACGCTTTCTGTAGGAGGAGGAAGAAGTTTATCAGTTCTGAGTTGAAGCTCAGGAAGAATGAGATTGTTCGTCTCATCTGGTGCCTGCAGTAGCAACGCAGCGGACTCATTGACTGAAGTGATCTGTTTCAGATTTTTTCTTATTTTCTTAAATAGATTATGGTAATTAGAATCACAGAATCATTTCAGTTAGTTTGTAAAGTGCTCACTATGAACAGCTTCCTGGTAGATATCACAGAAATACGGATATAAAATTATTTGATCCCTAAAATACTTGCTTTGGGGCTCATGTTGTCCTTTAGCAATCACTGTTGTAAAGCTTTGGTAAGCCATCAGGCTTTTCATCTGCTTAATCTACTTTGCTTACAACTTGCATTGATTAAAATGGGTAAATTGCTGTGACATCATCAACACTGATTAAAAATGAAAAG
Source organism: Alca torda (assembly GCA_008658365.1). NCBI lineage: Eukaryota > Metazoa > Chordata > Aves > Charadriiformes > Alcidae > Alca > Alca torda. Next base: position 142,447,696 of record CM018076.1, read on the forward strand.
AACTGATTATCTTGGAGCATGCCAAAAACCTGCATCCATCAGTATCTGAGGGAAAGTAAAAATTTGCCTAGCTTTAGCATTGATATTCAAAGAGCTTCAGTCCTTCAAAGAGAGGTTTCTGTTTCTCAGAGGAGGAGCAGGAGGAAGCCAGCAAGCAGGATGTCAAAAAGAAAACACACACACATTGAAAAACTTTGAAGAATAGCAGATAATGCTGAACTGTAAAGGTTTCTATATAGCCCTTAGTTTTGATCTCTAATATTTATCTGAATGATATATTTGGATTAGTCACATACCTCCTAGAATGATGTACTTTGTTTTGCCTGTTGTATGTAGCCATAGCCCTGCCAGAAGATACCAAGTGACTGTAGCTCTTGCTCCTACTTCCTTAACCTCTTTCTTCCTCTCTCGGAATCTTTTGCCTACATCCCTCAAGAAAGTATAAAATGGGTGATTGCTTCAAGTCTTTAAAGTTATTTTGCTACTATTCTAAAACATTAAAGATCGAGAAACCCCCAAGAATGTAGAGGAGCCCTGAGGAACACACAAGAGTTAGTTGTGTTTGTACAGAGCTAATGAAACTTAGGAGACTGTGTCTTGGAAGTATTTCTCTGGTATTTGATTTCTAAGGCTGTGATTTCTTCTCAATCCAAATGCAGTCTGACTGGTTAGCTCCCAGACGCTAATGACACTGTAGTTCAAATATCTTCATAATACCTTTTTGAAAAGAGAACGAATAATAGTTACAGCATCCCAAGTCATGGGATGCACCCACATTTATATTCTGAAACGCTTTTTTCGTTGTGAGGCTTTTAACTTAGTGGTAACACATCAGCTCTTGCCCAATACATCTGCACGCTGAAACCCAGTCTTATCTCAAATGACACAGTATCTCTTTTGGTCTCTTTCATTTTAGAGATTTTTCTTAGGGCTTGAAAATTGGTGTCAGTTTAAAAAGGAATAGGATTTGGAGAGAAAGAAGGGGGAATAGAGTAATCTCTGGGACTGTTATATGTTGCAGATTACTCTGAATTCCATCAAATGTTTACATCATCTCTGGCAAACTCATTAATGAAGTATCTGTGCAAGAACAGATTCAAGTAACCTCAAGAGGAAATTTTCAGTTGCTGTGTAAGTGAGAGAGAAGGAGGGAAACTTGTCAGCTGAGGAAATGTAAATGTAAGGAGACAAATTATATACATAGTATCAAAAATAATACATATAAATGATCTTTTTTTTCCTCAAAAGCTCTAAATCAAAGCACTGTCTGGATTTCAGCAAGTACAAGTACTTTTGGACAGACAGGGCTAAAATACATATAAATAAGTAGATGAAACTGTGGGTATACCTATTTTTGAGCAGGTTAAAAAAAATACAGAAAATCTTCTCCTGGAGTTAGAGATTCTTCCAAGAATGATTTAGATTACTCAGAAATAAAACACAGTGGAAATAATGGTGCAGTTTATACATGTCTGGGTGAAATATTTTTTTATTAGTGTGGCTGCTTTTGTTTCCAGCTAGGAAATGGATGTATTAAAAATAGAATTTCTATGTTCTTTCTAGGAAAAATTATTAATAAATCATTTATTTTGTGTGTTGATTAAACTCAAACATATTTTGAACAAAACTAAATCAAGATATAATTGTATCTTATGATATTATAATGTACTGCAAACTTTGTTCCCTGAAACCTTTTCCTAGATGCATTTATTTTACTCAGCTACTGCTCAGAACAGCCTGATCTGATACAAAATTTGATGTACGCTTCTTAAATAGCTGTTTTTCATCTTCTCTGTGTATATACAGCTTTGCACCATTTACCAAGAAATCCTTTTTATCAAGTTAAAAAATAAAGTGGCCATCCAACCTTGTAAACACACACACCGATAATTTTGCTCGGTTTCCTAAAGTTAAGCAGAATCAGAATTGTAGTAGGTGTTGATTGACTTCTTTCTGCACTAAAACTGTAGTGCCACAAAATGTGCATTACGCAGTTAACAAGCAACATCAGGGGAGTAGGTCTGTGCTGCTTGTTCACGAGAGGACTCGTGCCTGCAGGGTTTGGCCCAAGCACCGTTCTTCAGGCGCCGGTGCCCTCATTTGTTAGTGGGCTGTTTGGTCCTATCTTTTGCAGTACTCCATATCTTTGTGGTTCTCTGGTCATCCTCTTAACAGTGTACAAAAGGTAAAGCTAAACATGATTTGTACTGGTACATATTCACACTAAAGTATGATCAAACTTTTGAAACATTAGTTTTGCTACAGGGATTATACCCTTCCTCCTGACTTTTTAAAAAAAGTATTAACCTAAAGTATTTCTGTGAGTTTCTTTTGGGGGAAAAAGCTTCAAAACATTAAATAGAAATGTCATGTTCTTCTCTGAAGGTGTAGTTCATTCTCAAGGACTTAATTTTGGAACACGAGGAACTTCCTTACTCTCTGAGAGGCTATTTCTAGTTTGTTAGTTGCTTCTCTTTTTGCTGGGCTGGGCTAGAGGAGAGGTGAGAAATATTTTGGTACCCTGCACACCCCTGGAAGACCAGGGTCCCAGTAAGTGATGGAGAAGTGCATTATGATTTGTGTCCAGGCTTGTGGGCAATGCAGGCTATGTGCTTCCCCAATTTCAACTTGGGCTGAAAGGCTACTGGTCTGGCTTTGATTTTATATGTAGACAAAAGCAGTATTATACAGGGTAAGGTGCATTAGGTGCACACCTACTAACCTGAGTATAATTAATGTATTCTTTATTTTGTTTTTATAGATTTGTTCGCACCGTGCTACCGTTTTCTCAGGAGTTTCAGAGAGATAAGCAGCCTAATGCACAGCCGCAGTATCTCTATGGATCAAAGGTTGGATCTAATTCCCTTTATATTTATGGTTTGCTAACGTTTAAAGGTATCTTTTTTAATTGTAGAAATCACGGAATATGAAAGTTATTAAAATGGACTCAAATACATTTTGTGGTTATTTTGAATTCAACAGATGGGTTTTTTCCTGACTTGGCTGTGAAGCTTACCATATTTTTCAGCCAAAGAGCAAGTGATTATTCTGATGGTTAGTCTTATCTGACATAGCTAAAAATAAGTCCTTCTCTCAAGGATTGCATTGCACAGTTGCTTATAGTGGCAGAGCAGACTCAAAGAAAAGATTAATTAGTCATCTGGTGAAGTGAGAACAAGAGCCCATCTTGAGTGCAGCTGCTCACTTGTTATAGGGATGAAGACTGTGATGGCAGGAGGAAAGGGAACAGCAAGAAAAAACTGCTTCAGATGTTATGTGACTTAAAACAAATATAGATTCTGACCATCCTAAACTATCAGATACCAAACTGCTCAAATTATTTATTAAAAAAAAAAAAAGAAGAAAAGTAGCATTTCTTTGGCATCTTCAACCCAAGGACCTCAAAGTTCTTGTGACGAACTTGTCCTTCTGGCCATCTTATCTCCCATATTAGCATGATCTTTCTTCCTTTGTGGATTAGGAGTGCCTAGAAGGTTTATGCAAGTTTTCAGTAGAAGTGTACATGATATGCAGGCATGTACTCTGTGCCTTATGGCAATGCCCAGTACTGAGGTTGGAAAGGAGCTTACGTAGGTGACAAGTTGAAAGAGTACTTGGCACAAGAGGATAGTCGTGGGCTTTCATGGAGCTATACAAGTGAGGAAAGTTAGCCTGTATTCACAGGACCAATGCTATGCTCATGTGTGTAGTATTGTATGTTGGAGGGATAGATTTATTCTCCCTCATCACTGCAGATGTATTTTCTTATGCTTCAGTATTATTACCTGAGTCTTAACAACAATTAAAGGCATAGCATGTTATATATATCTGCATTTTTAATATCCAGTCAGAAATATTAAGCTACTTCCAAGAGCAGTAAAATTCATTTAAGAATATTTAAAAAGATGTCACTCTTAATTTTCCATTGTTTTCTTGAGTATCCGGTAGGCAAAATGAAAGTATGGAAAAGATCAATAAAAATATAAGGATGAAATGAGAGGATTGTTGACTAAAAAAAAAAGTTTTAAAATTATGTACTCTGTTATCGTCATAATTTACACAAGCACACTGTAAATGTCACTTTCATGTCTAGCTACTTTCATTATCTAGCTCCTACTTAAACATGAGCATAATTAGTGCTTATCTTACTGTTATTTTCTGCACATCATACCGTAGTTATACGGTGCGATCTCTGTGATTTGCCCAGCAACCTAGTTTTTGAGAGGTGAAAAGATACCTCAGAAGTTACAAATTTCAGTCCTAATATATCTGCTGCGTTTGTAAAACTTTCATGCTTTTTAAATGTAAAGGGGATGGAAAAGGATTCACATGTCTTTAATGTGGAATGTAACAGCTGATTGTCTGGTACTGTGAACAGTGTTTTATATAATTGTTCTCCAACAGGGAACAGTAAATTATAGGAAAGTGGGATTTTCTTACATTAGAGTTATTGTGTTCCTTACTATTTTAGGACTTCACCAGATGCAGTGTAAAGAGCAAAAACCCCACTGAATTTAGTAGAGATTGCTAACTTAATTTATCTAAGTGATGATACAGTGGGGATTAACTGAGTAACCCTTTTTTTATCAGTCAGGTTACATTATTAAAATGAATTTAGTAATCTTTACTCTGAGCGCTGTACATTTTCAGAAATGTGTTTATTTTTCTATATAAGCAGGAGCAATCGAGGGGGTTCTTAGATGCATTTCTGGAATAATTTAATGACTAGATATGCCTATATTAGCAGATATTGCTGACTCTGCAGTTTTCAATTTTTACAAGAGTATGTTTTTATTCTTGAATCTAATGTATTTTGGAATTGAGGGTATCTGAATGAAATTTTAGGAGGACGTTTCTACTGTATCTATCAAGTAACAGGTAGTAATTCTTACATGATAGAGCCTACACATTCTAGTGTGTGATATAATTGCATGATATTATTCTGTGTATTATATAGCCAGACTTATCACAGAGCACATCCTTCTTCGGGTCCTTTAACAGTTATATTGTTGAATCGCCTCCTGGCTGGATAATAGTGGGCTATGGAGTAGATACATATTTTTTTATTTTATTGTCTTTTTTGAGTTCTTGAACTATTCAAGATATTCAGGTGGGCACTTCATACTGATCATATAGCCAAGGAATATGACTTTTTATTTTCCTTATTGGACTTTGTTGTTGTTGGTTAGTTTGGGGTTTTTTGGGGCGTGGGGGTGCGTGTTTGGATTTGTTTTTTGTTTGGGTTTTTGTTTGGTTTTGTTGGTTTTTTTTTTTTTTTTTTTCAATCCATGGTGTTTATTTAGGTCAGGACAAGAGCATTGTGGTGTCTTGTGCATATGTACACTCTTATATGCATGTATTGGACTGTAACGGCTAAACACTTTCTGTGCAGAAGCTTTGCCCAAGCAGTGTGCTTGCTTAAGAGTAATTAAAGAAATTTTTTGTTTTGATCTCAAAGTGTTCACACATTCTCAGATATTTCTAAATGGATCAAAGCATTTGCTCTATATTAATGTGCGTGGATGCTTGGCATAGACAGGTGTGTCCAGATTCTCTGTTGCATCTAAAGTTTTCTAAGCAGTATCTTCATCCAAGTAGCAAAACAGAAACCCACAGATAGCAGTTACGTCTCCTGGCTGACATGGGAGCAGAGCTGTTAGGTGGGAAGGAGCTGACCTGAAAAAACCCATAAGTCTTTTAAGTGAGCTGGAGTACTTTAAAAGCTCATTGAGCATGGTCGTTGAAATCTCTTTACTCAGGTGAAGTGGGTGTAGGATTAATGAAATGAATGTTAGCAGATTGAAATTTGGCAACATGGGATGGGTGCATAAAATGCTTAATAATGCACATACAAGAAAGAGTCTCTTCTGGGGATTTGAAACTAACTTTGCACTTTAATGAAGTACTTGGTTTTATAGGCGTTGTGTAGACCAGAATTTAAGAGCTTCCTTTCTGGCTTATACAACATTTTCCAAAGATTTTCATGTTTGTATGTCTTCTGCATTTTGTAGATGCTAACTCATTTGTTTTGTGAAAACAGACCCCTTTGGAAAATACTTCTCAATGTGAATATAATGGTTTTTACCTCCTGCTGGTGCACAAATTAACATCAGTTTGCATTATATTGCATCTTGTTATCGGTTTAGTAATCGCTTAGAATGCTTGCCCCTTACTAGAGCACACTTAAAACTGGACAGTGAACTACCAAGACATAGAATTGCCGGGGTAAACCCTGAATGAATCTGTAATAAAACTTTCTGAGCAAGAGACAAAGAATCGCGCAGCTCTGTACTCACATGTGTGATGACATGAGTCCTTCACAACTAGTGACAACTAGCGACAACTTCAGGTGACACTCCTTATGCATTGCTCATTTGCAGTGGGTGCAAGATGGTCCGTTCCTCGTGAGGTGATATGTTCATCTAAGTAGTGCACAGTGAAGTTCTTGGGTGGAATGGTTTTGTTTTAGATGAGGTAGGTCCCACTCTTGGGAGCACTTCCATGGTAGCTCCTTGCCTTCCTAATCTGACATATTGATGTGTCTTTTTGTATACATGTGTTTGTGTATAAATAACAAAATGCGGTAGGTGAATTGTCTCAAAACTGTTTTAAGACTGAACTGCTCCCTGTTCTCAGTATGGTATATACATGTGTGTATAACATATAAATGCCTGTAAATATATGCATTGGACTGCCTTAAAACCCACATAAAGAAACAGAGATGCAGAGAAGTAAACAGATTTTCAAGAGTCCAAGATGCCGGCAGAGATGAGAATATGTCTCTTGGCTCCATCCCCTTAACATTAAAATAATCTTTTCTCTTTTTGATTAAATCCTAATCAGAGAATTGTTATCGTTAATTTGATTACAAGATCATTTTAAAGCATTTTTTTGTGTCCCTGCTACCCAGCCACCCCTTTTTGGCAGTAAACCTGTAGTGTTGGCTTCATGCTCTGAAGCGAGTTTTTCAGTGTCCGTTTCATGAAACACCTTCATTTGAAACAGCAGTAAACTGTTGTCATCTTCACAGTTTGTTTAGGACTGGTGTGTAAGACAAAGAAAACATGTCATCTGGAGGAAATGCTATCTTTGTAGGGGGTGGAGGACACGCTATTGCTAACTTAACACTGTAAAGATGCCTTTTGAAGTGTCTTCTGAAAGTAATACTCGCCCCCATTCAGCACGTGTTTCTGTGGGTCTTATCTATCCTAGTAGAAAAAAGTAAAGACGACGCATCAAACTTATGCCAGTTCCTGTCTTCCTAGCAATATGAGAGTTGACGCCTTTCACAAGTTGTGGGAAATGTTGTCAAAATACAGTAGCTGAAAAGACCCACTGCCTGCTGGGAAATATTTGGCGGGTGCTCTTTTGCCAAAACTGTACACCCCCTCGGCTTCCCGGGTGCAGTGGGAAGGAATGGCAGCTGCCCAGCCAGCAGTTCTCCAGCCTTTACTGATAAAACCGAGCTGTGTCAGCCAGGGCTGACTTTACGCATACATTCCTATTGATAGCAGTTTAAAATGCCTGCAGTCACAGTGTATCTTTGTTTTTCAGACATACCATACTATACAGCAATACTAACATTTATTATGTTTTTATGGAACAGAAATGCACTTAAGAGATTTAAAACAGGGTGACTTATACATGGAAGCCAGGCGAGACACATTGTATTGTGAGGGTGAACAAATTTCTGTCCCAAGGGCCTTTCTTGGCACTTTGCCATGAAGCTCAAGGCAGAGTGAGATGATCAGCAGGTTTGATTGTTACAAAAATAAAATGTGTTTTGGCATGTTTTTAGTTCCTTGCCCCCTTCATTACACAAAACATACTCTGGTTGGATGGAAATTTGCAGCTGGTGAATGAGTTTTATCATTAAAACTGAAAGGGAAAGGGAGAACGAAGGGCCAGGAGTTGCTTCTCTGAACTCCCGTTTCCTCTACAGGGAGTCACTCGCCCGTGGAGCAGAAGGTGGCTTGTGGTGGGTACAGAAGAGTGAAAAATACGATAACTCAGGATGTTTCATTATAAGCGTCTTTACAGAGTTGCTATCTTGCATATGTTTTTAGATGAAGGGGAAATTTCAAAGATGGGTGAAAAGATACCATTAAAATCCTGGTGAGTTTAGCTTACATGCTGAGACTTATTCAGATGGGAGCTTTGGAGACCACCATGGTCGGCGAAGTGTGTATTCTGAGTGTAGTGGCTTGTAGTGTGTAGTTTGAGAAGCAGTCGGGATTGTGGGGGTAAAACTCACACTGGCAAACCACTGCACTTGGGGTGTACGTTCCAGTTGCCTGTAGTGTAGCACTGTGGGTTGCCATCTGAAAACTTCTGCTCACTTTCAATTTATGCTAGTAAAAAAAAAAAAGTCCCTTGGTCACTTTTGATGCATTTTTATACTTGTTTGCTGTTTTAAGCTAAAGAAAAGTAACCAATGCTTCATTTTTAAATAATAGTGGTCAAAGTTCTCACTTCTTGGGAATCTGAACCTTTGCCTCTGAGTACCTCTGGCTGCGTGTGGGCTGTTGGAGAGGGACGTGACACTGGAGGTACAGCTGGGAGTGTTGCGGTGAGCAGTCAGAGCTCCCCGTTGTGAGTGCCGACAGTGCACGCAACGCGGTTGAAGCATTTGGGATGTCATATGTAGTAAATATCTCCTCTCTAATTTATGGCAGAGCACTGTCCTGTCATTGGCACTCCTTTGTGGCTTTTGGAAGTCAGCATGACGGGCTCCTTGCATGCTAAGGGATTCTCTATGATTGTGGCCAGCTGGATGCCACCTGGATGCTTTTCCTCAGTGTCCTGCATCGGTTGGCTCTGCCGGCTGAGCTCCTCTGAGTCCTGCGCTGTGCTTTTGGTCCACACCTTCCCGTGGTCTTGTTCGGAGGTCCCGTTTCGCCCTTGCAAACGCTCGCGTCTCCGGCGGCACAGGATGTGCAGGCAGCCGTAGAGGAGGATTGCTGCGATGATGAGGAGCAGGACGCTGCTGGTGAGCCAGATGCCCAGCGCGAGCTCTTTCTTGGTGTTGCTCGCAGATGCCGGGTCTCGTTCCAGTGTGTTGAAAACTCTGCACTGGTCACTGGAGGGGTTGGCGGACTGGCAGGTCACGCACACGATGTACGTCGTCAGTGGAGTCAGGTTTTCAACAACAAAGGAGGAGCGAGTGGTGGGCACCCTCTCTTCCTTCTGAAAGCTCTTTCTTGAGTAACTGGAACTGCTGTTCCAGTTAGGGTGATACATGACGCTATAAAAGGTGTCGGCACAACTGGCCATTTTTGGCCAAATTACCATTGCCGTGCTTCCGGTGATGTTTTGGACGGTTATTCCCATCGGGATGTTGCTTAGGTAGTTGTATTTCCTCTCTTGATGCTGATCTCGCTGTGGAAAGGGGAGGTGTTCGTTTCCCAGGGAGGTACCTGAGAAGCTGCAGCACTGGAGATGTTCTGTGGATCTTAATCGTAGTGCTCTGTAATTTAGGAAAGGACTTTATTAGGAAACTACGCTCTTATTGTTGGTACTGCTGTGTCAAAGTGAGAGCTGGTAGTTCATAAAGTTTGGAGTATTTTAAACTGTACTTTTTTCCCAAGTGAAAGACTAAATCTATGCCTACAGAAATTCAACTGGAGCTGCTGCCTGTCCAGGTGATCAGTTATATGTTGTCTACATGAGGCAGTGGATTTTGCAGAATTTGCAATTGGGGAACCACTTCCATTCATGGGGTTTTTTCAGGCGACTGTGTGCTTGCAACAGGTAACAAGGGGATGCTGGCCCTCAGCATCCCGTTCAAAATTTGACTCTGTCAACTTTGGTATACACGCTGCCTGCACATTTGGGACAGTCCCTGGAATAAGATCACTGGATATTTTTGCCTTAAGGAATTTGTGGTTAGGTAACATTAAGGGAAAAAAAGCCTCTTCAAGAGTCGAAAGAGGAGAGATCAATATGCTTTGTACTTCTGAAATATATACCCCTCCCGCAGGGAAAAATGAACGATCAGAAGTTTAAACAGATGCATTAATAAATGCCTCGCTCCTTTGGAGCAATGCTGGAGTATTCTTTTCAATAGAACAAACATTTCTAATAGGAAAAAAAACTTCATATTTAACATAACTTTATGTTATGAGTCAAACTCTCATGGAAAAATACCATTGAAATCTAAAACTGAACTGAACTGCTGTCTGCTTTGGCATTAAACTAAAGACTGACAGATTGACCATCCAACTAATTAACTCTTTACCTGTCACACAAAATACTTGCCTACTGAGTGTGTTGATAAGTGGGGTTTGGATTTGTTTGGGTTTTGTTTTGTAAAGGAAAGAAACGCAGCATTTACTTTTCTCTCTAGTCTGAGTATCTTGCATTTTATGTTACTTATTTGGTGTTTTCTGTAATCTCAAAGCTTGCTTTTGTGAGCAGTGAGTTTTCTTATGTTAAATGGCAAGTGAGCAGTAGCAGGAGTGGATCTTGGGATAAATTCCTCTGACCATCCACAAGTCTTGATTTTTTGCCTGTGACAGTCAATTGAAAAACAAAACAGCATGTAGAAACATCACTAGATATTCTTTTGTCTCTAATATAATTTTACATTAGTTTCTCACTTGCCGATACGCTCTGTTTTTTGCTGATGAGTTGGCACACCCGTAGCCACTGCTAGAGCAGAGGCTGTGATGGTTGTACATTGGTGGCCTCAGTATCACAACATATATAGTCTTGATGCTAGTCAGCCTCTTGGAGATGCTTTCTCAAGCTAGGCTTAATTGGTGAAGTACAGTTTTCACTATTGCATACCCTTCAGATAGATAGAGGGGTTTTTCAAAAATAACTAATACTCTTTTCTGTGCTAACTGATTGTATGTGATTCCATAGCCTGTCTGCCGTGAACTAATAGTCCTCCTCATAATAAAATTAACATTAGAAAACCTACCAATATTTTGAGATTCTAAGTTTATGTTACCACATCTATTTTCTGCAATTTTCTAAACGCTTCAATTAAAGCATATCTTCCTTTCACGATGAAAAGTTGGCTTCCGTCTTGGTAAACTTTTCATTAAAATTGTTATTTTATAACAAAACAAACCTTAATAACAGACAGTGTATATTTTTGTTCATTTGGCAGGGGTTTTTGCTTTTACTGTTATGAGGGTAACTTTTTCAAAAGAACCTACCTCAGCAATTTAATCTGATTCTCTTTTAGTTTAGTAGTCAGTTTCTAGTGGCACTCATGTGAAAGTTTTTTCCACTGTGAAAGTTTCTTACTTTTTTAATGAACATAAATGCCCAGGACAGTAACACTGTGTTTCATTGTTTATGACTTTGTTATAAAAATTAATTAAATTTTTTTATGATCAAGTTTCAGATGTTAAGTCTTCTGGCTAAATAACAATTGACTATTGAAAATTCTTTTGATGAAGAAAGCTTAAAAGATTTGCACATAACATATTCTTAAATTATTGTGTCATACTTTTATTGTATTTTATACTAGATAGGAACCCAGCAAAACAGATATTATTTTTAGTGCGATTTTGGTAGTTACGTTACATTAATAGTAAGAATTCTGTGACTGTTTATGCATGAAAATTGTTGGTGGAGGCTTTTGGGTTATACTTATTGGGAAGTGGGAAGAAAAAGATCTATGTTTATTTTCATTACAATGTAAAACCTTAGATAGGACTGATCTGCCATTCTAATGGTGTGTTAAGTGCACCCTTTTTGATACAGCAGCAGTATAATGGAAGTGAGCTTGCTATCAAATAAACTTATTAGACAGACACATTTTGGCATTTACCCAACTTCTGCAGATACTAAATTGGGCACGTTAGTAAAATCAGAGCTTTTGCTTCCTCAGTTGTCTGCTCTTTAGCTGGTAGATCCCAATTGCTTTAAAATGATAATTTATTTTTTATGGAGCACTTCCTAACACAGTCTAGAAACAATAGTTTCATCCTTATAGCATTTTGTAAGTAGAATGTTTAGATTTTAATTAAATAACAGTAATACCTTTCTATTGTTACAAAACATCAGTTATTAGAAGACACATAATTACTGACACATAAATGTTTGGAAAACCCTTTTGATGTTTTATAGATTATAAAGTCAGTACTTACTGCCACTTCCTGATGGAAATTTCAGAACAGAATTTTCATATGGTGATGCTGCTGCGAAAATGACATAAACACTAAATTTTCTGCGTCCTTTTTCACATGAGTTATTTGCTACCTGTTCTCTCCTTGCCAGTTTGCTTTTTCCTTCCCTCAGATTCCCTGGACTTGAATTCTCATTGCTTGGTGCTTTCAATTTTTTTTCTCCGACGCTGCTGGTGGCATGGTTTCTGTGTCTCTTCCACGTAAATTCGTGCAAGAGCACATCTCGTCTAAAGGTGCTGTTGCCTTGCTCTTCAAAGAACATACAGGAGAAAAAATAATGTCTTCTCTCCCCCTCTCTTGCTTGCCTCCCCTTGGACACTGTACTGCCTGAACATCCCTGTTATATGCTCTTGTGCCTCTACCAGTGATGCTGTGAGTGATTAATGTTAGCACTTTGATGACATCAGCAACTAGCAACTCTGTCTCTCTCTTTTTTTTATTTAAGTAGGGGAGGGAGCAAACATAATGTAAAAAAAAAAAAAAAGAGCTCCCTCTCTCTTTCCTTTTTTTCCTCCCCCCCCCAACTTTGTTAGTGGCTTCTTCCCGAAGGATTTTTATGATTTTGTACATCATGGAGGGAAGCAGTGGCGTGTGATGGTGTTTTTTAAATCCCTTGTCACCGTTTATAAAGCTCTGCTAATCCAGCATTTACAGGTGGACCATTTTAGGTACTTCCCCATGAGGATAACATTAAAGGAGGGTGTATTTTTAGATTGGCTGGCTTTTTATTGTTATGTACTGGTGAGGTTTTTAATACTGAAATCATGTTTTTAGGACTTGCTTTTCCATGACAAATTTCTGCTTTGTGAAGAGGACTTCCCTCCCCTTAACCTCACGGCAGTAAGATGTTTTAACCTACTGAAGTAAGATTCTCCTTGTGCTGTAGCTGAAATAGATAGTTTGGATGCATTTATTGTTGAGACTTACTTGATTGAAAACACCAAAAGCGAAAGATGAAATCTCGCCTTTTAGGGACAACTATATGTATGCTTCGTGTATCGGGACACTTGTCTGCACATGTTTTTGTAAGGTTTTACCGGTTCTTTCCCCTGTTGATGCCCCAGACCCCTTTTCTGTAAGGGCAGAGCTACTCACACATTGTCCTAGAGGGGTGCAGCTTCAAGCTGTCTGTCCAGTGGAGTGTGTTTGGAGTTTAGCCTTTTAGCCAGTTCTGACCTAATAGCAGGATTGTGTCACATATTAGGAGTCTAATAATTAGCCAAACGTCTATGTTAGCTATCTTTTCTGTGAACACAAACTGAGAATTTGAAAACATCACTCCTCCAAAAATCAACATGAGCCCACGGTCCTTAAAACAGAGATTCCCAGACCGACGGATGGCTGAGGTCGGGGGATGCTCCAGAGCAGGGTGACCTGCAGCAGGTTGCTCAGGGTCATGTCTGGTCAGGTCTCAAAAGTCTCCAAGGACAGAGATTCCACAGCCTCTCTGTTTGACCACCCTCACAGTAGTGAATTTTTTTCTGATGTTTAAATGGGATTTCCTGTTTGTGCCCATTGCCCCTGGTCCTGTCACTGGGCGCTGCTGAGCCAAATTGGCTCTGTCATCGTTACTCCCTCTATCAGTTATTTACACACGTGGGTGTGATCCCCCTGAGCCTTCTCTTCTCCAGGCTGAACAGTCACAGCTCTCTCAGCCTTTCCTCGTAGGAAAGATGCTCCAGTCCCTTAATCGTCTTTGAGGCCCACTGCTGGACTCTCTCCCATACGTCTCTCCATGTCTCTCCTGTACTGGAGAGCCCGTCACTGGACCCCAGTACTCCAGGTGTGTCTCACCAGTGCTGAGTAGAGGGGACAGATCACCTCCCTCAACCTGCTGGCTGTGCTCTGCCTGATGCAGCCCTGCTGGCTGTTGGCCACCTTTGCCACGAGGACAGGCTAGTGGCTCGTGGTCAGCTTCTTGTTCACCAGGACCTTCAAGATAAGAAAAACACCCCCTCCTGAAAAACCCACCTTCTGCAGGTCAGGCTGTCCTGCTGTATAGTTTCTTCACGCAGTTCAGGCACGTAAGAAATATAACTAAACCTTCAAGTAAATTTCAGTACTGGCAATTTCTTGAATGTTCACATTGCAGAAATAAATTGCCAGTTATAACTTTGTGTGGTTGTTGTAGCATAATAAAATTATGTAATTTTCTATGTGTATGTGCTTCAGTAACATATGCAAAGTTTCTCACTTAGGTAAGGAGTTGCCTGATTCAGAAAATTGGGTTTGGATCTCTATTTCTCTCTTGTTATGACCTAGATGGTCTCTTTTGAGCCTGTGCTTTCATGTGCTTCTTTCATAGTGCAACAATTTTTGACTCATGAGGGTTTGTGAACTACACCTAAGGCATCCACAAAAGGTGACCAGGAAGTGTTAACCTGTTGCCAAATTTGCATTCGCTATATATCAGTCTAGAATCCATTTTTTAAATTTCGAAGACCATAGTTCAAATCATGTTGGAAAGTGGATGTGTATCTTCTATCCTGATCTCTTCTAAAGATGATCTATAAGTTCTTTTCTTTTATGAGACTAAAATCCTCCAAGAGCTTGATAGAGTTCCTGAACCATTCTGTGATTCTGTGTGTGACTTGAATTCCTAGTAGTTTCTTTGTGCAGTGCCATGTATCACAGTATTTGGTATTGACTTCCATGGATAATCGGGGCAGGGCCTGCACTGGAGGGAAGGTAAATGTTCTTCCTGGATACTGGTGAAGGGAAATTTTCTGTTACAGCTGATTTGTGTGGAGCTGAAAGTCTAACAGTATTTCATGCGTATGTATTTCAACAGTATGTCTTCCATGCATGAATTAGAGAGAATGAAAACTATTGAAAAGAAAAGGAAACAGAACAGAACCTTCTGCAAGGAAGGTTGACAAGATTCCCCTTTAAAATTAAATTTCAGGAAATTAGGAGAACATACAGAAATGGAGGATGTTAAGTTAGTTAACTCTTCTTTGATCTGTGGCTTCAGCAAACAGTTCCTAAATCCCTACACAGCATCTGTCTTGCGGTTGTGTTCAGAAGAAATAGTCATTAATATGGCAAAGCACCTGATCCTATTTATACAACTCTGGAATAATTTTCGTGAGGTTACATCCCAGGCTTATATTTGCTTTGATCTTGTGTACAGCTAAGGGATTTGGAAAAGAGAGATCATTATTAATCAGTTGCAGAGAGCAGTAACTACAGAAGACTGGCTTTTTGTAGTTGAGTCCTCAGAGTCTTAAAACACTTATTATGAACTGAAAATTGAAGTAACTTCTTTCAAGATGTTTTGTACATAAAATGGACGATATAGGAATAGAAGCTGTGATTTAAATTCAGGGATATGAGCATTGGCTTTGACTGTTCCTGTCCTTTTTTTACCTGAGTAAATAGTACTAAGTATGAAAGAGGAAATATTCATGGCTTTATAAATGGTAAGTGGAAGATGCCTGGTGAAAAATAAGTGTTTACAAGTTTTTCTTGCTAATACAGAGTTTTTGGTTCTGCCTTAGAGAGGGGAAGCTTTGTATTTTAACTTCCTGGAGAGAGACAGATACAAAGTTATTCTTTTATTTTTAATATGCTTTAAAATGCTGTTTAAATGAGATTATTATAAAGGTGCAGTCAGCTGAAATTGTCGTTAATCATATCTGTTATCTTGTTTTAGGCATTGAATCTGGCGTATTCCAGCATCTACAGCAACTACAGGAATTTTGTTGGTCCCCCTCACTTTAAAGTCATCTGTAGACTTCTTGGGTATCAGGGTATTGCTGTCGTGATGGAGGAGCTGCTGAAAGTTGTCAAGAGCCTGGTATGCCAATTGTCTTTCATTTTCTGCTGTTCTTCTGATAGGAAATGTCTCAAGAAGAATAAAGTGAAAGTAAGATTTCAGATAAATCTGATTAAAATGTTACTTCAATTGAAGTTCACTATAAGCTGTGTTTGAGAGTACCTGATGTCCCGTGAAAGCAATAGATGATGTGCCTTGGTAGCCTGAGCAGTGTTTTGAAAACCTTGGATTCTGCATGAATTTAATTTGCGTAGACCTATGCTGTTAGGTCCTGGGCAAACTCTGGAAAGTATGAATGTTTCAGATTAGTAGATTTCAACTTAAAGATTGTACTGTAAATTCACTTTCTCAGTGTTTTTTGAGAACAGCTGGAGTGTGCTTTCTGCCTTGCCTAACTTCGGGGCTTTCATTAATAACATCGACAGATGATGCCTTAATAACAAGGAAGGCTTAATCTCTGTGCTTGATCTAGCAACAGATAGCATCAAGCCTATTTAGAAGAGTGCTCAGACCAGATGTTGAAGAAGTTATCCATACGGCCCAGGTATCTCATATTGGAAAGGACCTTTTCTGTAACTAGGAGGAGGCTGAGAGGCTGCCTGTTCGTATATTGTTAGTATCTATGTGTACAGGCATAATGCATTGCAGTTAAGTTTAAGCCAAAGAAATGGTCTTTTCCTCCTGGTCCCTGTTGCCTGTAAGGAGCATGCTGACAAAACAATCCAACTGTACCAGGGGACAGCTGTAGTATTCATAATCTCACTTCAGACACTTGACACATTTAGCAGCTTGTTTACAGTAATTTTCACAATGTTCTAAGTACATTTTTGATGTTCTAAAAAGGCTGGAGCCCTCTTGAAGGTGTGCTGTGGTCTAATCTTCAGGGAAAGAGGAAAACACAGATATTTTTCATGCTTTGGAGTCAAGTGTTGGTTTGTTGTTTTTGGGGGGGATTTTTTAAATATTATTTAAGTGGTAAATTGTCTTGCTTCATTAAAGATTGCATTGAACACTTGGGCATTTATTAAGGGGATTATTAAGGTTAAAATGCCTTTATTAAGGTATTTTTTAAGGGCCTTTGGGGAGGTATCCTGCCGATGCCTGATGCAGGTGCTCCAGATGTAGGAAGACAGGTATGAGTTACGTCTCTAGTGTGAGGAAGGCAGACTGTAGGCTGGTATGGACTGTGTCTTAACTGGTGTGGACTGTAGACTGCGAATGTGTCTTAACTGGTATGTCTGGAGTAGCCAGTTTGAGCTGTTACAGAAATGCCTAATGCTAAGGATTTTTCTGTTGTTGCTTTTGAAAGCGTTCAAATGCAACTTTTTTTACCAAAAATCTATAAGTTGGTTAGACAAAAGAGACAGTCTGCAAGGGAGGAGCATGATTTCCTCTTTTTTACCTTCCTGGCCTTAGCTGTTGTGCCACTCTTCCTGTAGTAAAAGGTGGCTAATGCCATATGAACGAAAGTGAAACTGTACTCTTCTGAAAAAGTTGCCTTTTTGAAGAAGATGGCTGACAGAATTTAATACAAGATTTTTAGAGCTTGTTCAATGCATGTGTAGTTTGAATGCAATTTGTTGTAAACTTTCTTAGTTCAATAAGACTGACATGTTCACACACATCTGTTTTCTCTTAGTTACAAGGGACGATCCTTCAGTATGTCAAGACCCTAATGGAAGTGATGCCTAAGATCTGTAGGTTACCAAGACATGAGTATGGTTCTCCAGGTTAGTTCATGTTTGGTGTTACCATAGTAGCCCTAATAAGATGATACTAATCACTGTCTTCTGGATTATGGGTATCTTTCTCTAACCCTCCTTCTCTTCTCTCTCCCAGTAATCAGCACTTCCCCCCCCCCAGTAACAAGAATCATTGAATGCTGGGCTTTCTGAAAGTACTTAATAAAGTTTTAAGACTTCTATGCTTAGGGTAAATAAAAGGATGACAGTCTGTATATGACATATATATGACAGCCTTATGACAGAATTAATCTTGAGCTGGGATGTTCACAATAGTTTCTATTTCTAGTCTTTCTCATAAACATGTTGAGCTTTTCCCTCTGCAAGTTAGCCTCTCACACTTGTTCTGTTTAAATGTCTAATTTAGATAACCCTGATTCTCTGGAAAACCTTCTATTCCCTCTTCCTTTGCCCTTATCAAATATAAGATAAAAGCATTGCTACTGCTGAGAGGCAAACTGGTCCTGCCAGAATAGTTATGTTTGAGGCTTGTGTGGGGCGCATCATAGCCACTTAACAGGAGGTGTGACAGTTGCAGAAGAAGAAATGACTTTGAAAGCTGCTTGCCACTGTGGAGAAATAATTGGCTAATTAGTGTTTATCATATTGTTCACTGAAATTCTGAAACTGCTTTCCTCCCCCCCCTTCAAAATATTCCTCCTCCGCAACTTCTAATTAACACAAATTAATCCTTCCATGTGCCACCCACCTCCTGACTATATCTTTATTTTTCCAGAGTCGCTTAGGTTTATTAAATGCCACTCCAACTGGAATGAGGTTGGTTTTTTTCTGCTTCCCACAGCTTGCTTGACGCTCATTACCAATGTTAAACAAAATCAAGGACTTACTAAGTGTTTCCTTCCTGTTTTTCTCTCCGGAGCGTAGAAATGGATGAATCATGGTAGTTAGCAGTATAAAAATAATCTGTCTGAGGTTTTTAGCCACTCATTAAGGTCTGGCCGCACAAGCAGTAGGTATTCTCAAATACCGATTATGCATCACCAGGGTCTGCAATGCTGCAGGTGACATTAGGAAGCTCATAGTCTCTTGCCAGAAGCCCTCACCCATAAGGAGTAAGTATTTGGCAGGAGGTGCCCAGGGACTTAAGGAGAAACTTTCTCTTGAGGTTAAAAGGCAATCTGTCCTATAGGAAAGGCAAAACTTTACTTGTGCAATGGTAGCCTTCACAGGATTGATTAAAACACTTTAAAATTCTTCATCACTTTCCTGTTGTGTAGAGATCACAAACTGCTTTGACCTCATATTTACTCTTGCAAAAGAAATCCTGTATGTTTAGATGCCTACTGTACCAAGAGATCAGGGTAACTCTTGGCGTTACAATGGAAGATCGTAGCAACTAGATTTGGACTGGATCTCAAAATCCAGCCTGATTCTGTGCTCCTTCACTGCCCCTGTTCCTAACAGGTTTTGTCTTGACACGTGTATTTTTCCTGTTCTGAACTATTTCTAGCAGTGGACATTTAATAACTTCCCAGAGAGTCTCTTCCAAGAAATGGCAGAGACAGCCTTCGTAGCACTTGTCCCGCTCTGCTCCCTTCCCTTTCGAAGACACTAGACAGAAAATGTGTGTGGAAGCTCAGGGCACCTCCATCCCCCTCTCACATCACTAAAGAATCACATTGCGCTCTCTGATGCCTCTCCATCATGGAGCTGTCTGTCCTTGGAGGAGCTCTGACTGAAGAAGGAAAAAGTTTTCTGTGATGGGGACGTGCTGTAGATTGTAGCCCTCATCTGGCATCTTGAGAGGAACTGCCAGATTGTAGAAGGGCAGGCTCACATGGTGTTTGATTTGAATCCCTGTCCTCTCCTTTCTGTGCTAAATTCTCCTCTGTAGCAGTCTTTGTCACACCTTGTTTACTTGCTTC
Source organism: Alca torda (assembly GCA_008658365.1). Classification (NCBI taxonomy): domain Eukaryota; kingdom Metazoa; phylum Chordata; class Aves; order Charadriiformes; family Alcidae; genus Alca; species Alca torda. The sequence continues at coordinate 142,467,245 of CM018076.1, forward strand.
CCCGCAGAAAATGCAAGCTAATACTCGCCAACTGTTGTCTGTTCCCTCCTCTGCCTCCAAAGGCTTTCTGCAGAAGTTAGTAGTTGTAGTAGTAAGCCTGAGTGTTACAGAGCATGTCTGCATGCTGCTCCTATTCTTTCATAACAAATCATTTAATCATTTATTCATAATTGGCACTACCTACACATAGAGAGCAAAACTGTGATTCTGATCTATAAATTAAATATGTAGATGCTCATCTGTCTTGATATAACATGCATTTATCAATTCAGAATTAATTTCCTGAGTCCATTCTCCATGTGCAAAGCAATTTAAGTATGCTCAGTAAGTAAGCCTCTAGCTATTTCATGCACTTCAGACTTTTCATTTGGAGAGCTTTCTTTGCACTTTGTGGATTGCAGTTACTTGAGCCCTACCTAATCAGCCCTCTAGACTTGTGGATTTCTAAGTGGTGATTTATTCCTGCTAAGAGGAGCAGGGTACAGACAATGTCATCAGAGTTGTTCGGGAGTCCTGTTTGCCAATGGGTTTGTTTCCATAGGAACAGTCTAAAGCAGTGGGGAACTTGCTCATCTTGTAGTCGTAAAAATATTTGTCTAAAAATACATTAAGCATAAGGATTTTTAAAGGGACCTTTTAAAGTCCCTAAAGCTCTTAAGGAATATTGGCCTATAAGAGTTTAAACTTGAAATTTGATTTTGGAGGTAACATTTTCTTCTGCCATTTTTCTAGTATTTGAATACAGCATTCCTGCCTTTGAAAAATGAGTATTTCACGTTCTGTCACTCTGAAGTGTCATTGGACACGATGAGGGAAGTAATTTGTCAGCTCTGCTGTGAGATAAGGCTTAGATTTTTGTCACTGGTATATCACCCCTCCGAAAGAAGGGTTTTTTTAAAAAGGCGATGAGCTTAGCAAGGTATAAAATCGGTGAGAATGTAACTTAATTGAGTATTTTTTTTCCTAAGTATAACATTTCCATGTTTCTTCTTAAAAAAAAAAAAAAAAAAAAAAATCAAGGAAACAAATCGCTCAAAGCTGGTGCAGGGGAAAACATTCATTACACCAGGCCGTGATCTCGTGAAATCCCATGTGTTCCTATGTCAGTCTGGGGGAGCCTCCCAGTGTCCCATGCTGCCGGCTGCTGTGTTCTTGTCTCTCCCTGGGATGATTGTGGAAGCACCTTCTGAGCAGCTTCAGCACAGCAACTTGACAAAAAACAGTCTTCTACCCCTCCTTTTTCTGGAATATTTCAGGTCAGGATCTAATAGGAGCCTGGAGGTAGCCTGGGCTGGGAAGCGTGGTGGAGGCCAGGAGTGGCTAGAGGCTGCTGGGGAAGCATCGCTTGGGGCACACCAGCAGGGCTAGTAATGCTTCCCGTTATCCCAGGTTTTTGATCAAACTTGGATGAATAGGATAATAAGTTAATTTCTTGGTGGGAGTGCGATGGCTTGAGTCCTCGTGGGGAAGAATATGAAGGGAATTTATTCATAGGTTTTTCTCAACCTGTCCATTGGAGAAAGATTTGGGAGGGAATCACAAACTATTTGCAAGAATTTGGGAGCAACCCAAATCACCTAGATGATTGTGAAAGGACACTAAAGACTGATTAGATATGCAGAACAGTAGAATATTTATTTCTAGCAATATAAATAAAGTGCGCTGGCTCTTTGATCATAATTCCCAGATACATGTATATGCTTAACCCTTACGAACATTTCTGTTAAAAGAAATGACGTGATGCTGATATGCAGAGTTAATGATGTCTCTTGTGAGCCAAAAAAGTATTTGTAGCTAGCATTTGAAGGTCTGTATGAAAGTGAACATAAACTAAAGGTCATTATAGCACCCAGTTTCTTGCGAACAGTTGTGCTGTTGCAGATCAGCAGATTTTACTTGACAATAGTCAAGTGAGTACTCTGCAGAAAATAACCCATAGCACAAATAGACCAAGAATTATATTCAAGACTTAGTCTGTTGTTAGTCAGCAGTTCAGTTCTAGAATTAATAGCCAATTTTTGTCCTAATATTTTAGGTGCCAGAATTGTTACAAGCTCTGGAACATGTTTGATTTGAGTCTGTAGGTGCGAACTGAGATTGTTTTATAGAAAACGAAAGGTAACCGAAGTGAAGAAATCCAACCAGCTTTGCGTTGCATGTGTTGATTTGTTCTGACTTCCTAAATTAATTAGTGTACAAACTGCACAGCTGAAACTTGGCATCTGCTGTTTGAGTCTGTTGAGATAGAATTTTGGAAGCAGAGATGGAACCTAATCCTTTACTAAGTAATCTTCTATACTTTACTGGATCTATTTTATATCAACAGCCTTTACTTCTGTTGAGATCTGTGTAAATCAGAAATGAGGATTATAAGATCAATTATTATAACACCTAATGCCATCCCATCTGCAGTAATAGAGGGGTTTAATTAAACTTGGTTTCTTGGAGGGAAGGAGCAAAAAGCCTTGACTCATTTGCCTTGCAAAATGCTATGTATATATAACTAATTAGGTAATTTACGAATTGCACCAACAAATAAAATCAGGGGAAAGAGGAAGGTTGCATGCAGTTAAGTGAAATTAACTTTCCTAAGACACTTGTTCTTTTTCCAGGGCTTCAGTATGCATGTGTAGTCTTTCATAAAAATACAGTTCTGTGTACTGTACAGTATAAGGAGGTGTAATTGGGAATGCCTTTGCTCAAACATTAATGAAAACATGGTGAGGTATTTCTGCCACAGGACTCCACTGGGGAACAGATCGTGCTTTCAGTGTCAGTTCTGTTCCATCAAAAATAGCCTATGTGGCTTTGACAACTTTGTCTGTTTTGCCAGTAAATCAGGCCCTTCATCGAAGAGGAAGCAGTGCACCGTTGATAGCAGCATTTGGAACAACTGCATGCTAAATATCAGGTGTCAGATTTTCAAAGTAATGACACAGTTTGTTTGTGAATGTATGTGTGTGGGTGTGTGTATTTATATATCTGTATATGGAGACTGGGGCTTTCAGTGAAGAAAGAAGGATCATTATTAAGGACTTTGATAGGAACTTTGTCACCTGGAGTGATTATAAAAGACAATATGTAGTTTTTATGGTATGAACCTCAAGCGTCTTTGACTTCTATCCTGCTGCTTTTGGGTGTACTTACTGTTTTGCTTTGGTTTCAGTCGCACCTTCTGTATGGGTTTAGGTAATAGCATTCCTTGTTGCCAGTCACAGTCCCCTCTGCTGCTCCTGGTTTCTCTTCTGTGCCATCCTGCTCCTTTATATTTGCTGTAAGCAACTTGGGTTATTCTCAGGATTTCACTGCAGAGCTGCCCATATAACACTGATAAAATTTTCTCCTTGTTTTTCCAGACATCAGTCTCTTTTCTGAAACTCCACAAAATCCATGGTCTGGGTGGGAGACTGAGAGATTGAGAGAGTGTGACATGCCCCCACCCTTCCATCTCCATCATGACCAATAGTTGTTTCCATGTTGTGACAGCAGAATCGTCCTTGCTGCTCTGCTCAGCTTCTGTTTCTCACCAAATTGCTCCTGACTCGCCACACAAGATAAAGGGAAAAACATCCCCGTGTCTGTCCTTGTAGCCAGTATCCTACTTGCTCAGATAGTGCTTTCTCGCCATGGTAACTACGTGAAGTCTACGGTTACTCACTGTGTTTCAGGGTGTCTTCCAGCCCTTTTGGCAGTTCACCATCGATCTCTGTACATGCCATGGATACTAAGACCAAAAGCATTAGTAGATATTCTAGTTTGATTTCCTCTATGGCACAGACCTAAGTCCAGGATAACACCGTGGACTTTTGCTTCTAGAAAGGCGTCCGGTCTTGGTATGAGAAAAATATTTGTCTTGGCTTCTAGCAGTTGATCCTTAGAAGACCTTTCTTGCTAAGCGTGGAAGCCCTTCCATCGACAGAGGAAAACAAAGGAAATACTAGGGCATGTAATGAAAACACACTGTGGGCTTGTGGTAAAGCTTGCTTCACTTCCCTCACTCTGCATCTAGCATCAGAAATTCTTTGTGAAAAATTTTCTGCCGTACCAATGTACCTTTTCAACCTCACCTTTAAAACAGGAATCCCAGTGTTCAGCGCTGCAGCATCTCATTGCCATGGTGGGCAGGCGTGTTTAAACAGCAAACACAAGCGCTCGCTGCTGCTTGACCACCTGTGAGCTGCAGCTGGCCTTTATACCACAGCATTGAATGGACACAGACAGTCTTCTGCACAGCTTTTTCATTGTGTTGTCCCTGTGTTATGGGAAGGGGGGAGCTGGTGGTGCTCTGGCATGACTTCTTTGCTTTTTAGTTAGATTTAAATGCTTTTTCCTTTGAATAAATCAAGCTCAGCAAGCACTCATTACATCTGACCTATCTCCATTAGATTTTCAGTTCTGCTTTTCTATTGAGTCACTGAACTACTCAAGTTAGGTCTGAAATTTATCTCCACTGAACGTGTGTGGGAACACTACTCATTTACTGCAAATTTTCTATTGACAAACAGTTCTTTGAGATGTAACAGAGCCAGCCCTGCATCCCCTCACCATGCACTTTATTGACGGTTCGTGTTACTAATTTTAATGATGTGAGGGTTTCTGTAGAAGTGTGTGGGTTAGCTGTACAGCCCTTCCTTCGCTGGTATGTTTTCAAGTTACTCTGCTGAACTTGAGGGATTTCCTTGGCATAGATATGCTCCAGGCTCTATTTTATGTTTCCGTGTTCCCCTCTCAGCCATTGCCTTGCTGGGTAAATAGCAAAGTGTAATCTCCTGCATGGGAAGTGCTGGTCAGCTGCGCCCAAGGAGCACATGACAAGGTGGTGGGGGGGCATCTGTGCTCTCTTTCCTTGTCTCCTCTTAATTGCTTTAGGTGTGATTGGGTGGTGATTTAACTGTCTGACTTAATTCATTGTAATGGAAATTAACTGCTATACCTAGCATGCAATTTGAAAGCTTTTCACGATGTATTTTCTTCTGTCATCAGTTGAGGGTTTTGGGGCTTTTTAAAAGGGCCAGGCTTGTGCAGACAGATGAAAAAAATGCTTATAAAAATTATCTTGTAAAAAAGCCAGAGAGCTGTCTGACCTACTGCATTTCTCTACCCTTCCTCGCTTGTCCTTCATGTCGCTTTAACCTCTGCAGCGTTGACCAGCTTGGGTCCCTGCAGAAACTGCTGAGCCTGGGGTTTCCTGGGCTTGTCTCTAACCAAGGGACTGCACAACCTTTTTGGGGCTAGGGGGGGAAGGAGCTGGAAACCCACCAGTATGTTACACATCACTGTTGTTTGGGAGAGGTTTGGTGGAAAAGACATATGTTTATGTAAACTATGTGGTTTGAAAAATCATCATTTAACTTTTTTTTAACAGATTTTGGCAAAACTTTGACGGAAACAGTCTTCTGACTGCTTGTCAGCAGGATCTGATATACCGTTGCCAGCAGAGTATGACTTGTGATTTCTGTATTTAATTGTTATGAGGTTGCAGATCACCTCTGGCTGTCTGCGGCACTGTCAGAGTCATGGTCTGACACCACCCCTGTTACCTGTATCTTCAGCACTCTGCTCCTTGCTGGCTGTCATCCTGGAAAAAAACAGCTGCAAATTGAATGTGTCGGGTGGTGCAGCAGGTTGAGGGACAGCGGCTGGAACAGGACTAACAGCAGACGAGAGCCCAAGTCTGTCTTCCTGCTCCTGGAAATTATTTTCTTACCTCTCAACACTGGCTCCCTTTTCCAGGAGGGAAAAGCTAGGCACTCCATTGTGTGTGATTTATCCAGTTAAGGAGGTCAGCACACAACTGGCTTAACACTTCATAACCTCTGATTTTTTAATGTATGCTCCTTTCAGTTTCCTCTAGACTGCATGGCTGGAGATAAAAATTCTTGTGTGCTGATACATGGAGAAAGAATTATAAACCTGCACCCTTGGTTAGTTGTGCTCTGATACAGTGCACATTCAGTGCAACCTTTGAATAGGTAAATTGGTTAGAAAATTGGTGTGCCTTTGAGGCAGAAAGAAAAATTAGTCCTCATCTGTATGACTTATCCACATGACCGTAATCTTTTGTCTGCTTTCCCAAGGTAGTAAGTGTGCCTGTGTGACCATCACTAAATTTCGTTCTGGCTCCCGAGATTTAATTTTTTTGTTTCTCATTTGATTTCAGGGATCTTGGAGTTTTTTCACCATCAGTTGAAGGACATTGTTGAATATGCAGAACTGAAGACTGTCTGCTTCCAGAATTTGCGGGAAGTGGGAAATGCTGTCCTGTTTTGCCTCCTCATTGAACAGAGTCTGGTAGGTGCCTGCTGTGCTAGTTTAAAATCCATCTGTCTCTCAAAATGTACTCTCCAATTTTTGTTATTGACGTCACAAATAACGAGGCTGAAATCTGCTAGTTTGCTATTGCTGATGGGCAGATGGATAGAAACAGTTCCCTGCTCTGATCTCTTACAGTCTTGCAGGGGCTTTCGTGTCTGTGAGATAGCAGGGGTGCCTGACTTTGCCTTGTGTGCAGTACCTGGGGATCAAATAATATGACCTTGATCATAAATTATGATCAAAGATGATATTCCTGCAGTCTGTCACAGAGTGGCTACTCTCTTTATGTCAATGAGTTGTGCGTCTGGTACTGTTATTTTCCTTTCCTGCTTGTCGTTCCTGGTGTCATCTGAGACACTGCAAAGTTAACGTGGACTTCTTGGACATCCTTCTTGCTGTTTGGATGGCTGACAGTGGCGTTCACTCTGCCAGACATTCATCTGTCTTAGCTTGAATGGAGCTGTGAAACACGTCCCGTCTTTCAGCTGCTTCCTATATGCCTAGCCTCTACCTTACGGCATGCAAAGCTGCCTGCTGCTGACAGCATGGGCTTTTCCCACTCTTCTTCCATGTTATTACTATCTGCTGCTCAAACAGAATGGCCACACGTATAATTTCTTTGTCTTCATGCTTTCGGGTGCCTACAGAGGGAAAGGTGGGCATTGCTTATGGACCAGAAAAGCAACAAGTGTGCAGTCTTTCCTTTCTTTACCTGCATTGTGCCTTCAGGAGCTGGGTGGGGAGTCTCTCCCCTGCCTGTGTGTACAGGTCGCTCTGCCCACACTGTGCAAGCCCACGCTGAGGCTGGGCTGCCCATCACGTAGAGATCTTTGCTGACTGCAAACCAGCCACGTCATTTCCTCAGCAAGCTGGCCGGGGGCCTGCTGCTGCACAAAAATAAATCCTCACGTAAGAATCCTCCTCCAGGGTGTATTAAAGGTGTTGATGTTAGATAAGGTGATGGAGACATGCTGGTCCTCAGAATCCTGTTCATGGTGTTAGAGGTTTCCCCCCCTCGTGGTGGAGAGTAACTGGAGGGATGGGTGACAAACAGTGAACCCGTCATCCAGTAATGGGATAGCTGAAACAAAATGAGAAACTGGATTGCCTTGGATTAGAATCATAGAATCATAGAAAGGTTTGGGTTCAAAGGGACCTTAAAGATCACCTAGTTCCAACCCCCCTGCCCTGGGCAGGGACACCTCCCACTAGACCAGGTTGCTCAAAGCCCCATCCAGCCTGGCCTTGAACATTTCCAGGGATGGGGCATCTACAGCTTCTCTGGGCAACCTGTTCCAGTGTCTCACCACCCTCACAGTAAAGAATTTCTTCCTAATATCGAACCTAAATCTCCCCTCTTTCAGTTTAAAACCGTTACCCCTCATCCTGTTGCTACACTCCCTGATAAAGAGTCCCTCCCCATCTTTCCTGTAGGCCCGCTTTAGGTAGTGGAGAGCTGCTATAAGGTCTCCCCAGAGGCTAACAGGGGATGTGGTGGAAGGCCAGGCAGGTGAAGGGTCCTCACTGCTTCCGGAGGATTGCTTGGGAGTGTACCAAAGTGACACCAGCGCTAGAGGGTCTTTGGGATGCCACTTGGGTGACACTTTCTAGTAATGCACCCCTTCTTGCTGCCCCTCCTCTTGTTTTCGTCCTCGGTGGTGCCCCGGTGTCCTGTCATGTGTTTCAGTATTTTTCTATTGTGGTCATCATCATTAACTTAACTGGACTTTACCCCAGTGCAAAATGTAGGTCTGTAGTGTGTCTCTGCTAGTGGGAGGGTCTTGTTAGTCTTGACTGCCTACCACATGCGTTTTCATGGTGTTGCCATCAAGGAATTAGACCTAGGAGAGGCACGTGAGCACTGGTGCCCTGGCCTTGCCGAGGGTATGGCTGTGCACATCTCTTCTATTACTAGTGGTGAGTACAAATGAGCCGGGCCTCTGCTCCAGAAATGAGGAGACGGGCATAGCAAAGTCATGCATCTGCTTCTGGTCATCTCTGCATTTTCTCTGCACGTATGGCGGCCAAGAAAGAGGAGATATCTGTCTCCTCCCGTTGTCCCTAAAGATGTAAAATACTTCCCGAGAGGTGGTTCGCTGTTGCTGTCGTATGTCTCAGCCTGCCTGGCGGGGAGATGCTCCCACCACGGTAATGGGTTGTGGGAATAGCGTTGGTAAAACTAACCAAGCAGTGAATCATCTTCTTCACCCCTCTTGTTTGTCTGCGCAGGAGCCGTCTGCCACTTTCACACCGAAATTACTCATTCTGCATTAGTCTTTTTAATAAATACCCTGTCCTTTACAAACTGCCAGCTGAGGGTGGGAGGAGAGCTGCTGGGGTTTATTTGGGAAGCTAAGGTAACCTGGTGAAATCAAATCGTCTTTGGGGGCGATCCCATGAGGAGAGCGAGAGCTCGGAGCTGCTCCGGCGGCAGAGGCTGGCTGCCCTCTGGTGTTTCTGCGACGGCGTGCTTTTGAAAGCCCGTTTTGGGGATCTGGTGTGGTTTGGGGATTCTTCGGTCCTAAATGCTTCTCGTTTCCTTTTCGTTCCAGTCCCTAGAGGAGGTGTGTGACCTGTTGCATGCGGCACCGTTCCAAAATATCCTGCCCAGAGTTCACGTCAAAGGTATCGGCTAAGTGAAAACCCCTTCCTTGGGTAATGCTTTCCGCTTGTCTTGCCTGCTGCTGCCATTTCGGTGACTGTCCCCCGTCATCCTTTACAACACTGCTGTTAATTATGGGACAGAGGTAACAGATTCAGGCCTGTTTGCCTGGCTGAAAAATAATGCGCTTCTTGGTGAGGCTCAGTGCAAATCTCAAGAGGAAGAGGAGGAATAGCGTGACAGGGAGAAGTGGGATGGATACCCAGGGCAGGATTATCCCTCTAATGTATGTGGTGAGAGGCTTTTCCGAAGGTGATGTTTAGCTTATATGATTGTCAATTAAATGGGGTAGGCTTGATCATGCAGGGTATAGGAAGTCTGTCAGCAGAGTAAGTAAATACAAGTGGTCCCTGGTCCCAGTAGACTTTTCACATGCCTTTTTACTAAACTGGGCATGCAGTGGTGGATGTTTGCAGGATTGCTTCCTCTCGTAGCTGCTTTCTTCATCCTTCGTTGTCAGAAAGTGAGCTTTTTTTTTTTTCCGCTCATGCTTCTCTTCTTTCTGTATTGCTCCTCTGTCTCCTTTCCTTTCCATTTCTTGCTGCCAGAGCGGCTGATTTGTTCTGCTCGGAGAAATCCCATCGGCTAAAAATCTTTGAGAATATTTCCAGAGTTACTGGAGCTACTTGCATCTCTGTGTAAAACTAACCAGACCATTGTAAACAGTATTTTCCTGTTTGATGGAGAACATTTCCTACTTTCCTGTGACGAGGGGCCGCCAACTGCTTTCTAAAGCCTTGTTATACACAGAATTTCACCCTCATTTTACCCCACCTTCTAGAGTCAAGCATTTTATGTGTGATGAGGACAATTTCTTTGCCTTAGGTCAAGCGGGAGTCGAACGTTAGCAGCAGCAGCGTAGTAGAGCCTTATATTCGATATTCAATTTAGTTAATGAAATGTATTCTGCTACAAATCCTTCGTTTCTTTCTGTTTGCACATACAATGCAACATTTTAAAATACAAATATATATTTTTCTAAAAGCACATTGAAGATTAACCAGCTGTTTAGACCCGTGAAAATAACTTACCCGGTTTTCTACTGCACTGAATAAAGGTTGTGCAAAAATAAGAATTTTCTTTCTTAATTTAAATTTATAAAATTAAGTCAGCTACCATTTAAATGAATCAGTGCTCTCTTTTTTTTTTTTTTTTTTTTTTTTCTTTCAGAGGGTGAAAGACTCGATGCTAAAATGAAGAGACTAGAATCAAAATACGCTCCGCTACATTTGGTTCCTCTCATTGAAAGACTGGGAACGCCCCAGGTAACTAATCATTCTCATTTGTATCAGAAATTTCTGAGCACTGGAAAGCCTGTCCTTTCACACGTGCTGACAACTGCGTCACAACTTCAACCTGCACATTCAGCAATAGGATATTTTCCTATTTCCTTCACACAATAGGATATTTTTTTTTTCAGATCCATGGATTTGGTAAAGCTGTTAAAGCTCAGAAGTTTAAAACATTTGAGACTGGGGTGGAACGGACATGTTTTAGGGGAAATGCTAATTTGTATGTATGTTGCTATGTGATACCTTCTCGGTATAAAGGCCGGCCTAGAAGGTCCTAGTGCAAATTCAACCAAAAGCAATCAGTTTTCTTGTGCATGTGTATATCTATATCTATTTTAAAACAAACTATTCCTCTCTCAGCCAGATGATTAGAAGCTCTTGGAAAATGAGCTGAGTTGAACTTTCCTGGAAACACGATGATCAATGAGAACGTTCTTGAACTGCCTTTACAGCTTCAGCACTATTTTCCTTTTCTCTCAGTGTGAGGGGTACATCAATTCCCCGCTAACTGTAGCAATTTACAAGTGATCGAGACGCGAATAGCAGAAACTAAGATCGCGGTGCTCTGGAGCAGACCTCAGGCTGCTTTCACCATCGTATGCGCTGCAGCTCGGTAGCTGCTGTTGCGCTGTAGGAGAGCGCTCTCCTTCTGATAGCACAAGCTGGGACGAGCCCTGACGGGCATTGCCATCTCTGGGTTTTGCCTGAGCCTGTTCGTGCTGTCCATGGAGCTTTCCCATCTCTAAGGGCCGTGGCTGAGGGCCATGCGCAGGAGAGCGCAGGCAGGAGCTACAGCCTGTACTGGCAGCGGAGCGCCGAACTCTTTGGTTTTGCCTTCTGCCCCTGTTCAGGCAACAAATTCTTTAAACTTTCCCGGGACTAGTCCAGGATTAGCATTACCGCAGTTAGTGTTACTGCTTGAAAAGGCTTTCAGAACTTTCTCTGAATGTTTTTCCCACTGAACTGAAGCCCAGGTTAGTGGCCTCTGACCTCACTTAAAGTCAGGAGATATTTCTCCTAGAATAATCCGAGTGAAACCGAAAAGCGTGTTATTGTATTTCTTCTTTTAAATAAAAGTCTTGTAGTCGAGTAGCTTTTACCAGGATTTTGCACTTTCTTTCTCCCCACCTTAGCAAATAGCAATTGCAAGGGAAGGGGACTTGCTGACCAAAGAACGCCTCTGCTGCGGCCTCTCCATGTTTGAGGTCATCCTGACGAGGATCCGCTCCTTCCTGGACGATCCCATCTGGCGCGGGCCCCTGCCCAGCAACGGGGTGATGCACGTGGATGAGTGCGTGGAATTCCACCGCCTCTGGAGCGCCATGCAGTTCGTCTACTGCATCCCCGTGGGAACGCACGAGTTCACAGTGGAGTACGTACTGCCAGCTGCCCGGCGTACACCTGCCGGCAACAGGACGTTGCTTGTCCTCCCTGTCACTGGGGTGGGGGGCCCTAGAATGGAGGCGTTTGTTTGCCCGCCTGCAAGAGCTTAGAGCCGAAAACAAGGGAAAGTGCTGCAATTGCTGGGAGAGGCTCATCATCCACGAACACAGATATTATTGTATCTTTAACAAAAATAACCCTCTATTTTAAGTATTGCTAGCATATAATGGATGACTTGCAGGCCCTAGCACGCCTCCTTCAATAGCCGTCAGACCCCTGCGGGCACTGAACTTAAACAAAATAGCTGAACATCGGTGGATGCATTTCTAACAAGTATTTCCTTCTCTGAATTAAGAGCAAAAATGAGCACTTGGAAGTTAACATGATTAACATGAGTTAACCAGAAACCGTAGTTCTTGGTTGTGTTAATATTGATAATATCCTTATTTTGAAAAACCGTTGAGCTGTAACGTGCTTTTCATTGAGCAGTGGTGGAGGCAACAGCATAGGATGTAGGATGTTTGCGTCCTTGCGTGCCTGCAACCCAAAGGAGCAGAGTGATGTTGAATTCCCACTTTATTGTTTCCTTTGAAAATGACATGTAATGCCACTGGAGTCTAATGGGAAGTAAATGTTTCTGGAGGTATTCTGCCTTGTGTAAAATTCAGAGGGGGCTTCTGTTTTTTTGTTAAGCATCCACTTGCATCTCTGGAAAGAGAACTTAGTTTACTAGAGATTTTGCAGTATTTTCTAGCTTAATGTCTTACATACTCTAGAGTGCTGTATGCGTAGTTTAGTATAATGGCTGATTCCTGAGCATTTATTGTGGATATATTTCTGAAGGTTTAGACGAAACATGCTTTATGCGGTGTGTTCCCTGTTTCAGGCAGTGCTTTGGAGACGGCTTGCACTGGGCTGGCTGTATGATCATCGTGCTTTTGGGACAGCAGCGTCGCTTTGATGTCTTGGATTTCTGCTACCACCTGTTGAAGGTCCAAAAGCACGATGGCAAAGACGAGGTCATAAAGAACGTGGTGAGTTGAAAACATCTGTTCTGCCTTCAGTGTAGTAATAAAGACGATAGTAAATCAGAGCTGCTTGTACTCGGGTGCAGTGTAGATGTAGAAATTGCTTTTTAGGCTGAAAAGCTGAAAGTGAGGGCACCAGAGTTCTTGGGAACAAAAGATTAAGGCATTAATACTGGAGTTTGAAGACTGGTCAGTGAGAATTCAGATTTCCTGAACATGTGGGATTTTCCTAAAGCTTTCCATCTCTCATACGTGCATTCAGATTATGACAAGGCTGCTGTATTTTTTGTACAAATTGCCCTTTTTTGTACAAAAAGCAGCAGTGTCAAAAACCAAAATGCACCTTGGATTTTCAGCTGTGTAAGGGAAACATTGATAACGTTGCTGGGAGAGGTGAGGTAACAGCATTTGCTGCTTCTGTGTCTAAGGGTTTTTATCGCCAAAGCTAATTCCCGTGTGTCTGTTGGTTTTTTTTGATAATTGCAGCCTTTGAAGAAAATGGTTGAGAGAATTCGCAAGTTCCAGATTCTGAATGATGAAATAATTGCTATTTTGGACAAGTATTTGAAGTCCGGCGATGGCGAGAGCACGCCTGTGGAACACGTGCGCTGCTTCCAGCCGCCTATTCATCAGTCCCTTGCCAGCAACTAGGCTTCCCACCTAACGATACTTTTTGCACCTATTTAGGCTAAAAGTATGAGAAAGGAAAAAAGAAAAAACAAAACAAAACAAAAAACCAACCAGAAACCACACGGACAGTTTTAAGGAGTACTCTCGTCTGCATTTTTCAGTATGCCTGTGCCATGCCAGTGGTGCACTGTCCTCTTCAGTCTCCCAAGCACAGTAACTGTATACAATCTATACTTATTTTTCTAGACTAAAATTTTATACACTTTGATTAAAAACCTGCGACTGTAAAAGATTTTGGAAATCTCTTTGCATTCCTGTACGGAGGTGGCCATTTCAGAGTGGACTGGCATGATTTCTGCCCCGAAGCTATCACAGTAATAGCTGTGGAGGGTAGGAAACAGTTCTGTAGAAAAAAATTTTTAGAAATCAATTCCTAATTGTTTGTATTAGAGCATTAATTGCTTAATTAGCCTTTATTAAAAAAAAAAACCCAACAAAAAACAACCAACAAACTCTGCTGGTGCTTTGTGAATAATTTTTCTAGTCAGTTGATTGTTTTTCCTCTTTGCAAAACTATTCTCTGAGATCAGTCATTATGGAAATGAAGGCTAATTAAGGTGATTGTTTCGAAGTTATTTAACAAGGAGGTGTCTGACAGTATTCTGATCTTTTTAAAAGGCAGTAGTTTGATTGATTAGAATGGGGACTGTTTACTTTTTCCTAATGAGGGCTTCTAACACAATTTATATTTCGGTTGGCGATACGTACCTGTGTACCAAAATACATGTTTACAAGCGATAAGGAATTCTTGTTTACAAGAATCTTGACTACAGTGATCAGGTGTAATCTGTCCCAGTACACAAGCTCTAATGATGTTAATCATGATTTACTTATGGAAAGTATTTGTTTAATTACACTAACTGTATTATGCAAACACAGCATCAGTAAAATTGTTTGTAAAACTTTGCAGCTGTAAAACTTGAATTTTAAAACAGTCTGTTCAGCCAGAAGTAGTAACTCCTGCACGCTTACTGCAGGATCCTAACGGAGATTTTCAGTTGGCAATTAGGATCAACCCAAAACAAATGTGAGTTAAAACGTCTGGAAGAGACCCAGATGGATAATTACATGTTTTACCCAGGATATGCATTTCTGGAGTTGTTATTTGGTTAATGTTTCTAACACCCAGTGTGACACCAAGAACGCATCCCTTTGAGAACCTGTTTTACCCCCTTCCCTCTGGCTGGTTCGAGGTTACAGCCCATCTTTTCTCCTGCTCGGCTCTTTTCAGATGTTTCACAGTAACAGAATCGAGTCCAGTAATGGGTAGAAACAAGCGTCTGACAGAGATATGCAGGAGACAAGGAATGTGTAGGTGCTGGGGTGGCTGGGAACTGGATTTTGAGGAAAGAAAAGAAATTAACTGTGAAATTCCTTGGCAAAACAGAGGATAGAGATTTGCCAGCCAATCTATAAGCAGATTTCCACCACCGCAGCTTTTCCCAGGATGTCTGTGCTCGAGAGCTGCCAGTCTGGAGTGCTCCCTGTTGTGGCGAGAGTGCACAGGAGGCCGCCCGCTGTGTGGGAGAGAGCAGCAGGAAACACTTGTGCTTTGTTAACACCAGCTTGTTCCAGGATTTCTTTTACAAGATGCTTAACAGACAGTTTTCTTCAAGAAATGTTTCTTTTCTGTCTTTCGCAGCACTGTGCAAAGAAGATTTCTAGTCAACCAAATGTTATTCCCTGTGCTTCAGGCTTCAATTAAGGAAATTAACAACCTTCATAATTTGAGATAATCATTGGTTTAGGGGTAAGTCTCACACCTGAGGCTTTGCCTTGGCACTATGGTGGAGAAATGGCTAATTAATAAAGCGATTTTTTTGGTTTGTTTGTTTAAGAACCATTTAAAAATAACTGATCATGGTGTGAGTAAAGTAAGTTCTAATTCTTACTAGTTAGCTGACATCAGCAAGCAGATTCATCTCTAACATCTTAAAACTACTAGCATTAATATGCGTTTTGTGATCACTTTTTTCCCTTTAGCATGAGTTTAAGAGAATTCAGACATTAGGCCTATGACATGTTTGCTTCACATTTTTCAAAGGTAGATTAGTGTTTTTTCAACAGGATTATTAGACTTGATGGGAGCTAAAACCTCTTCACCTGATATTACTGCTTCTCCTACCTCTAAGGAAAAAAGCAGCAAGGTGCACAGAAGGCCTAACTTTTTCATTTTTAATTATTTATCATCAAAACCCGGTGTGCCCGGACGCCAAAGTGCCTATCACAACATCAAGTAACAGACTCCACCACGTGAAATTGTAACCTGCTCTTTGGATAGGCTGCTGCTTTGGTACCACAAGTGACAACCCGGCGTTCAGTGACTCCTTGGCAGTTTGACGACTTCCCCACTGCTCCCTGTGACTGTCCTCTTTGTTGCGCAGGCGTTAGAGGGACGCGTTTCCGTGACAGCGCTGCTGACGTGATGTCCCTTAAAATCAGGTAGAAGTTCAAATCCCATTCTTCAACTAGAACGTAAAGAACTTTTTTCTTGCTTGACGCCGTGGCCCCTCCTGTCCATATGACGTGTACTAATGGAAGGCAGCAGAGTTAGTTACACTGGTGGGAACTGTTTTGCCCTAGTATTAATCTTACACTCTTAAACAGTAAGCACTAAACCTGACAACTTACAGCAGTAACTATCTGTATCTGTCCCAAATAATTTCTAACTTTCACAGCTAAGGTAGCAATGTTCTTATAAAAATTGTATCACTATTATTTTCTGCTTTTGCAAACTTAAGTTACCACTCACCTCCTTCACACCTTTTTTAAGCAACAACATTGCGTTCCAATTTTTTGGCCATTTTTTTAAAACCTTAGTGTCACAGCCAGTAACCATGTTCCTGCAAACAAAACTGCAATTGTGTGTGTTCAGGCTGTAACATGAAAAGCAGGGAGCAGCTACAGAGCCAGGGCAGGGCCATGCACTAAACAGACAGAACCCGGCCTCTTTTACAGAAGAGGGAGCAGCTCTTTTGGGCTGCTATTAACAACTCCAACTCTTCCTCCTGCATAAACCGGTACTGCAGGAACTCCCCTCTCACCTACCCAAGCAGAGAAGCTCCTGCCTTGTTGCTGCCAGACAGTTACGCTGATTTGGTACAGTTGGGGTTGTGTTTTTTTTTTTTTTTTATGTAAAACATACAGCTGTAGTTAAGCAGCATCTTAGTCTTCCCTGGTTGTAGCTTTCCCTTTTCTCTTTTCCAAACTGGGACAAGAGCACTTACTGCAGCTCCTGACGTTTACAGTCGCTCAGTTCAGCCAGGGCACAAGTACAAAGGATCCAGGTTCACTGCAATCTTTTTACCACCAATGCAGAAATAAAGCAATTTATTTTTGATAAAATTGTCATTAGTGCAATACATCTTAAAACAGAAGAATGAAATGAAAGTATTTACACATAACTTAAGCAACAAAACTGACTGTGGTCTGAGGTCATTTTAGTATTTTTTAAAGTAAAAATAAGGCAAATAAAAACCCCTTCAGTGTTCTTTATCCAAACTAATTGAACATAAAAATTAACGATTGTCTACACATACTGTTAAAAAGTACATGAGTTTCCAGACAAGCTCAGACAATTTCACAGCAGAAAAAAAAACATCCAGAGTTACAGAATCGTCTTTTCTTAAGTAACATATAGATATTTTCAGAAGGCTGACAGACTTCCGTTTCTCCTGGCTGAGAGGCTCTCAGTGGATTGTATTTCACCCAGACAGGCAGAACTTTCTTCGTCATGATTAAAGCAGTCGTACGTGCTCAGCAAAGTGCCATTTGCTGCTCTCTCATCTTTCCGTAAAGAGAGAGGCAGATTCGCTAGGGTGAAATTAACATCTTTGAAGGCATGCAATAAAAAGATCCCCACAATAATCGTCAGGAAGCCACTGAAGGTGCCAATAACGTCATCGGCCGCCATGTGTTGCCATTCCTTGAAAAGGATGGCAGAACAAGTTAAAACAGATGTTGTAAAGATTACATAGTATATTGGAGTCACTATCGAAGTGTTGAATATATCCAGAGCCCTGTTTAAATAGTTGATCTGCGTGCTCACACAGACAATAAGGCTTAGCAGCAGAATCCAAGACAAGGGATGTTTCAGCACTGGTTTTCCTGCAAAAAGTTCCTTTATAGCGATGCCCAAACCTTTTACACAGGAGACCGATAATGCTCCAATTACAGAGCAAATTGTTATGTACACGAGAATGTTGGTCTGTCCATGGCGAGGTCCCACCACAAATATTAGAATTAAAGACACAATGACAACAAGAGTTGCGAAGACCACAAAACCTGTGGTTGGGGGGAAAAAAATAAATCTTGTTATTTATGTATGCTAGCAAAAGCATCTTAGAGGTACCAAGAAAACACACATTAACAATGCTAAGCTTGAACAGAAGAGTTCAGGATGTTTCTCATTACTCCTCCAACAAACGATTTTAGAGTGAGCTAGCTAAAACGAAGCATGAGACTCAGGCATGTTGTATTATCTTTACCATTCTACAGGATTAGATTGCCTCGCGCAGACTCACTGAGGTGTAGATGCCACTGGACACAGGCTTGTGTCTGAATGCTTTTTAGGAAGGTACGTTTTTGGCAGGCTGCTGCATTCATCCGCAGATTTCCAATCATCAGGTAATTCCTTAAGATCAGTTTTTCATCTCAGCACTGGTTATTTCCTCATGTTTAAAATTGAAATTGTCTTTGCATATACAGTATTTTGCAGATGTGTACTTGTGCGTGCCTTATCTTCTACGTACGCATAGGAGCTAGTCTCCAAGATTGCACTTCTCAGCAGACACCTACCACAGCACCTACTTTTTCATTTTAAGGATAGCTCAAATTTGGGCTTAGAGACTGACGCATGTCCATTAAAATTTATAGAAATTGTGTTTATCCAACTGTGCTGCTGCATTTAGTTTAAACTGTCATCTTAGTGGTTCACATCAAGACACTTTGTTCAAGGCCAGACAAGTTCACTGGCATCATGGAATTATGTCACAGAATTCAAATCTCTACTTCATTTTGACAACATGAAGCAGACACGGGTTATCTTCCTGGAACCTGAAAGCAGCGGTAATGAAACTATAATAAAGAAATGGTGGGCTGCGTACATGTCAAGCCAGCATTTTTCTTACCTGGATCACCTAGTTTGCGGGACATTTCATTCAAAGTTTCTACTTCCTCCTCTTGTGGAGCGTGAATTACCATCACAGTTGATCCCAGTATACTTAGCAAACACCCTATTTTTCCATGTAGATTAAGTTTTTCATTTAAAAAGAAGGATGACAGAATGGCACTAAGAATAAAAAAAAAAATGCACCAGGAAACAGAATTAGTAATATCTCATTGATTTGCTCATCAACTTACAGGTTGCTTTGACTTTAGAGGTCACTAGCATACACAGTGTGCAGCTTTTGGTGAACGGGAACACTATGAATGTCCATACATCAGTCATGGTAAATCTCCTAATTGAGCAGTTACTTAAAATAGCTACGTAGCTGATTTTCTATCTCAAGATACTTGTTATGCACAGAACTACTGTTAATATTTGTCATCTTTCCCCAGAATGCCTTTTTTGTGCTGCCTCCCCAAAAAATGTGTATCTAAGCACTTGTAAAAAATATCTTTTTATATCTTTATATATACAAAGGACAAAAATCTTAGCTCTAGTTAAGAATTAAAATACTACTGTGTTGTATACAACATGTTTTTGAAGTGCTGAAGATGACAGCTTTTCACAGATCAAGGTGTAGATGCATTGCTAGGACCCTTTTAGAGCACAGTCACTTTGCATTTGGAGAAACTTAAAGTTACTCCTGATGTTTATGAGCACACTTTATGTATAGTTAAGGACAAACCACATTTATCACAGCATAATTCAGTGACACATTTCTCAATAAATATTTTACTTCTCTCTCCGAAGCCACACTGGTGGTAGCGTTTCTTACCTTACAAGAACACTGAGAGCTCCTAAAGGAGTCACTAACGTAGCTGGTGCAAAAGCATAGGCAGCAAAGTTAGCTACTTCGCCAGCTCCCACTGCAGAGTAATGATAATAATTAATAAAAAAGGAGTTAGGCCGTCTTACGCAACCAACTTGTGAATCAGTGCAAGTGTTCTAGCAGACAAACATGCAGGAAGGGAACAATGGAAAATTCTAATTATAGCATTCAGCGAACAGTACTAGCAGAACAACCCCCACCCCCGCCCTTATATTTTAGAAACAGGCCAGGGGACTACAACAGGTATTAAAATTAATTTAGCCAACTTAGAAAGTGTTTTATTTTGGTCTCTGTGTTGTAGCTCCCCAGCCTGCAAACCTGAGTCATGAACTTCTGCATGGAGAAATCTGCAATAGCAGGATACAGGGCAATGCATACATTAAGCCATAGTTACCTGAACACAGCCAGAGAGTTGGGAGTTTAGGGAATTAAAAAAAAAAAAAGTTCAGGAAACGGACATCATCCCAAAATATGCTTCCCTCTAAAGAAACCTGTCTATCTAAGCACTTCTCTGCTAAGACAAAAACCAGAATGCTAGCAAAGAGATACAGGAAGACAAACATCTACCTAGTTCCACTGCCCAAAAAGGCCAATTAAATTAATGAAAGGACTTCTGGTGTCAGAGAAGTTACATTAGAATCGTTAAGCTGCACCCATCAAATCACCAGACAGCATCACCATACATTGTAGAATCCCCACCTCACTCCTTTTTTGTAACCATTGCTGCCATCAGTGGCATAGTTATTTACCGAAGTTATATAATGCAGATATTGTATTTTATACTAACTTAAATACATTTTTGATACTTACTTGAAAGAAGTCCAGCCCACCACAACCACTCCTTAAGGTATGCATGACCCCCTTGACCTAAAATTGAAAGAGTGTTTGCTATATACAAAGATATTAACATTAAAAACATGTATCAACAAACAGCAAGCCCTGTCATTGATAGCATCGCCATAACATAAAATCATTTTTGCAGTCCATGTCCTTAAAAATATGGACAGCCTTTTCATACTTAGGCTTTACAGTTAAAGGGGTTGAAATAAAATCTTCAAATTTCTGATGTGCCTATGCCTCCTACAGCCTACTTGGAGAACAAGTTACTTTTTATTTCTTTTGTATTAGAAATGGCACTGATAACCGTATCTGCATTACCCAGAAAAACAGTTCTTTCAATTCATTGTAATGACATGAAAAGCCAAGTTAAGTGCCTCTTACGAGAGTGCCACTTTTTGGAAATCGTGTGTGGCTTATGTGGTTGATTACATGTACTAACATGTGAAATGTAGTCACAATTTCCCATTCCAAACCAGGGAGCATGAATTAAGTATCTCAAGATCAACCATCTTTCAGAAGCAGAGATGACAGGTACTGAATGAAAAATACTTAGATTCAGCTTTCTGAATAATCTGAGAATGCTGCAACCATCTAATCTAAATCTACCCTCTTTCAGTTTCAAACTATTGCCCCTTGTCCTGTCGCTACAGACCCTGGTAAGAAGTCTCTCTCTGTCTTTCCTATAAGCTGCCTTTACATATTGAAAGGCCACAACAAGGCCTGCCCAGAGCTGTCTCTTCTCCAGGCTGACCAATCCCAACTCTCTCAGCCTGTCCTCATAGCAGAGGTGCTCCAGCCCTCTGACCACTTTCATGCCCCTCCTCTGGACCCGCTCCAACAGGTCCATGTCCTTCTTATGCTGGGGACCCCAGAGCTGAAAGCAGTGCTCCAGGTGGGGTCTCACCAGAGCAGAGCAGAGGGGCAGAATCACCTCCCTTGACCTGCTGGTCACGCTGCTTGTGATGCAGCCCAGGATATGGCTGGCTTTCTGGGCTGTGAGCACACATTGCCGGCTCATGTCCAATTCTTCATCCACCACTACCCGCAAATCCTTCTCAGGGCTGCTCTCAATCCCTCCATCCGCCAGCCTGTATTCATACCGGGGGTTGCCCTGACCCAGGTGCAGGACCTTGCACTTGACCTTGTTGAATTTCATGAGGTTCAGAGAGGCCCACTCCTCAAGCCTGTCCAGGTCCCTCTGGATGGCACCTCATCCCTCAGGTGTGTCAATCACACCACCCAGCTTGGTGTCATCTGCAAACTTGCTGAGGGTACACTCGATGTCACTGTCTATGTCACTGATGAAGACATTAAATAGTATTGGTTCCAGCATGAATCCTTGAGGAACAGTACTCGTTACATGCGGTTACTGCATGTGATTTTTAGTTTTCCAAAAGTCTCCTGACACTCAAACGCAGTTAACATTCTCCTAAAGTCGCTCCTGCAGGGGCACAGATTCAGTTAAGAATGCTGGTTCCAACTTCAATTTGTAAGTACAATTCAGACTTAACTGACGTGCAAAGGAATCCTTCGCATAAGCGTCCCTAGAGGACATTACATGAAAATTAAATAGTGTGTATCCCACACAGAGTTAGGTGTATCTGACACCAGAGGAAAAAACCCCATCATCTCTATGTTTTAGGTTACGTATGCCTGTAACAAACAAAAAAGTCAAACAAGTTTAGTAATATTCTGTTAAAAGGCAAAACTTAAGTGTCGGCAAATTTCTTAAACATGTATTTACCTGCTCTCATGGAGCCTTTCCTAGCTAACCGGAGAAGGCCTTTCTTTTTCAGGATGAAACTTCCTCCAATGAAAATGCTGGAACTCATAGCCAACACCAGACCAATACAGAAGTCATATTTCCCACGAGTTTGGCTCATCTCGTAAACTACTAAAGACTGTCACATTGATCAATGAACAGCAGAACTTCTGTTACTCAACACAAGATGACAGAACACTGAAACCTGAGCAAAATAAACACATCAGAATTAAACCGGTAGAAAAAAGTACTATGTAGGAAAATCTCAACAGCTTATGTGACTGGTTCTGCTATGAGTGTTTAAACAAACAACAAAAAAAAAGCCAATATTTGAAGCATGTGTAAGCTTGAACCACAGATGAGTGACTAATAAGTCTGAACACACAGAAAAAAGGGCTTCAGACCCAGCATATAAAAAAGTGAAACCGGAACAAATCAAAGTTCTTTGAAAAAAGTTAAGGAAAGTTTAAAGACTTGTGATTTATTTTTCTTTTCAGTAAGTACACAGACCTATGTCTGCACACCATGTAACTGACGATACTGATCAAACAATTACTTACATTGAAATCAGTTTGTAAGAGAGTTTGAGAACAGCCACAGCATTTCTTCCATATAAACTCACTAGAAAAATGAAACAGAAGATTAGAATGGGTGTTTAATCATAGAGTAATTTCCGTAACACAAACAAGCTTAAGATGTATGCACATGCACTTATCCTGTAACAAACACGGAAATCTGGAACAAGAAATAAGGCATCTGTTTGTTGATGTATTTTTCAAAGAATTCCCCATACCTATATGAAGCATCTTTTCAGCTCAGCTACAGTAACTGAGAGTTTAGAGTTCACACTCTTTCACCTAGCCTGCTAAGACTCCAAGTTTCACTAGGTAAGACTTTCAACAACAGCTTAGCAGAAGACAGCAAGCTTTAGGCTAGAAGTCAGGATTTTACATATTCAACCTCCAGCTGAACAAGAAAATTTATTTCAGTGCATCTTTTCTCCTGTTACACACTGCAATGAGGATATCCTGAATTCCATCTAACACACAAGATTTTGAATTTAACGTATCTCTATAAATAACTTCTAAACTGAAGGCAAAAAAGCTCAAAGCACTTTCAAGGTGATTAACCTCTCTATAGGATGAAGGGAAATGAAAACTATTTTTAGGCTTTGATTTCAAGACAACTGATAATTATGACAGCATAGAGAACTGTTCTAAAGGAAGAAAACATCTATAGATAAAACAATTTAGTTCCCTAAGCAATTATTTTCCACATACTCAGAAGCATGGCATATGACGTAAGTTGCATTAACAACCTTCTGATCTAAAAGGAAAAGGGGGTGGAAACATTTCTACTTCAGTGCTTATTAGAAGCTGAATACTGAGATATAGCAGCAGGTTCGTCAAGCAGGAGTACAACGCCGGTGTGAAGACACTGCAATACCAAGCACCCTCTTGCATGCCCAGGCTCCAGCAGAGATGGACGCACCCACTGGGAGTCCAGGACTAGATAAAATCATATTCCGGTCAGCCACGCCAATTCACAGTTCCGATTCCTGCACTTGTTTCTTCAAAATCTGTTTTCTTCCAATACTACCTTTTCCTTCCAACTATGATTAATTCGCTACACCCCTAGCAAAAACCCAGCAGAGCGCTACAGGTAGGTTAATGTTAACACTGAACGCAGATCCTCTTACTTGCTGTGAAAAAGTGTAGGAAAACAGTCCCATCTAATAAGCACACAACATGGCACTGTTAAAAGTGCTGCAAGATCCACAGCTCAAAATTCTCAAATCCTCTTCCCTTAATCCTTGCATAGTAATTTTTAATATCTTATTTTCTAGGAAAAAATGTAAGTAAATGAACTGCAAGGGTCTGTTTACATTTTCTAGCAACTTTTAAAAATAGATTCTTGCATGATACAAAATCATGTATCAAAACCAAAACAGACGAATCATTAGTGCAGAAGACAGACCAGAACAAGCCACCTCACTAACTGCATCAAGTATTTCTCTGGTTTTGAATTCAAAGCAAGACTTTCAGTCCCCTGAAGGATAAATGCATTTTTTAATGCAAGGAAAAGACATCAAGAGACTTCTGTGACTGTTCTCTCTACCATCTTTTCTAGTGGTCGTAAGTCACACTGTTCAGGTAATCAAGCTAAGGGTATTCTTCTAGCTCCAGCTAGTGTAAAATCTGATGCTGGTATAGCATCACCAGGCTGGGAGGGGGGTGGGATTCTTTTGCTGAGCTTTTCTGCTGTTCTGGCATTGTCAACAGTTGCTACTCTAGTTACATTACTAATAGGAGCATTTTTACTAGTGTAGCTTTTTACTAAAATGGAACTCACCATACTGGCAAAACCACTTTGTTTTCCCCCTCTTTCTCTCCCTGGCTTGCATAATTTCATCTACATGAAAACATTTCTGACAGAGGTAAAGAGCATCAGGTAGTCCCATCCTGGCATCTTCCACGCACTGCATTTTAGAGACAAGGGAGAACCACAGGCTGCTTTTCTTTCAAATAGAGGAAGAATCCGATTGCAGAAGGAAAACTTGCAAGCTAACAGGTAATTTTCTGAATTTGGACTTGTGTCCTAAGGATGCTACACTTCAAAACTAGTAGTTCTACTCTCCCTCAAGTCTCAAATACATTAAAGAGTTTTTGATTCCCTGTCAACCACTTTGTTGAGTTTGTAAACAACTCAAATCTTAACCACTTCTTCACATGCTAGCTCTTCTTTCTAAGTTTATTTGTCCACACAGACATGGGCAGTCCCCTTTCTGCTTGGGCTGGACTGCCATACTTCCGTGTAAGGTTTACATAGCCATCTACATCTGCTGACCATTTCTGCAGCACAGTCATGGTGAACCCAACTTCTCTCTGGAGAGATTTGTCTCACTTTACATACAGCGCAGATGTAATTTGCATGTGTAGAACTAACAGGTATAGCTGCAAAGCCAAAGCCATACAAGGTACGAGAAGTTTTACACTTCAGGAAATCAATAGTTTAATTCTAACCCTAAGACTTTGTCAAAGAAGAGGAACTAGTGTGTCCTCATAAAAATCATCAAGAAAAAATTATCTTTAGAAATAAGAAAAGAAAATGCCATGAAACGAGCAGTTTCTGGAACAAATAGTCCTCTCACGTTTTGGCTTTGAGACATGCCAAAGCTGTCCCATTCCAGCAGCCAGGGCCGCTAAGTTATAAACAGGAGAGAAGCCAGAAAAATGTAGGAGTTAAACAAAGCTGGCAGTGGTTTAGTTATGTTTGGTATAGTTCTGCAAAGGCTCTTTAATCAAGTTCACAGCTGACTGTAACACAGAGAATATTTCATCCATCCAAGACTAGCAGGTTCCTGGAGGAATACTACTTTGCTGCTCTGATTTCAGAGATGTAATGAGGGGATAAAACTTTCTGATCCACCCAAGCTACAACATTTACAATGCCTCAAGGAACCACCCATTTATGAACTGCCTGTGGATCATCTGGTATGATGAGTCATAACTCTCAGCACGCAACAGTACAATGACAGACAATACACGGAACGTCTACCGAGTTTGAAGGTTATCAGACAGGGAGAGAGAGAGAAAAAGCTTTCTAAAAAAACTGTGGGACATAAGTCCAGATTAGCCACGAAGTTTGTTTGCTTATTTTTAAGATGTAACTGAGAAGCATCACAAATGCTGACAAGATACAGGCTCTCTGGTCTAAAACACAAGGAAACACTTCTTTGTCTCTTTGCTCAAAAGTCCTTTTCTCCCCATAACAGCACATAGAGAGCGCTCAGAACGTTATATATTTATTGTAACAAATAAGCTATCTAAATATTCAGAAACACTAAAAGTGGTGTAATGAGATGAAATATTTTACATTTAAAAGCAGATAAGCATAATTATGAGGGAGTTATCAGCCAAAGAAAATTAGTGTCACTTCCACAAGTTGGACACTGTGTGGAAGCAATAATTATAGTCGGTAAAAGTACACATGGTGGATTGTTCCAACTTTGCCTACTTGGCCACCAGCCCTCAAGAGTTCAGTAGCCAAGTCTTTTCTCCTAGAAATGATCTAAATATATGCTAAAATATTTAAATGTTAGAATTCACAATTTTGTCTAAAGCAGGATCTTCTTAACTGTGAATAGAACCATGTCACTAAGCTAAAAAGGACTTTAACAGGCCATTTACTTCAATCCTTTATCACATAGAGCACCATTCACTGCTGCTCCTCATTACAGGTAATTCAGCCAAACTTCTCCCAGGAAATACTTAGGAAGGAAACTTCACAAACACCACAGCCATGCTTTGATGCTGTTAGGAACTCTCATTATCTAATCATCTTCACCTAGATCTTCACTTTGACTACCAAAGCCAGTTATGTTTGCCCACTCTGGACTTGGAAAAGGTACAACTCCCTTTATCTTTGCACCCACTTCTTAACATTATTCTGCAAGTTAGGTGCTTGGCACCTCCTGTTGTGCCGCCCTCTGGGTCCTTTCCCAATAGCCCACAGTTGTTTTTTTTATGAAGTGCAACTCCCAAAGTGCAACTAAGTATTTTAGCTGAGATACTATTACTTCCACAACACAGTGGAAGACTATACTTCTTTTCATACAACACAAAATGGGTGGTTTTCTTAGCCCTCCCTGAACAGCCATCTAGTGTTGACTCAACTTCAACTCCTCTATTAGTATAACCTCTAAAGCATTTTCAACAGAACTATTGTTCTCTAGTGTATTTGTATAGCAAATTATTCCTGACTAGGTGTAATAACTTTCATTTACTCCTACAAAAAGCACCTCTTTTTTTTCAGAAATGTTTCCTGAAAATATTCATCTGAATTTACACACTTGCAACCCTTCCCCGATCAATGTCATTAATGACTTATTTGCCCTTTCAGTCTGATCACTTGTATTAAGCAGCATAAGATTCAGACATGACTCTCACAGAAGGATTTTTAAACTAAGCTCTGTTTTGACAAGACATTAGTAACAGTTACTCCAGGTACAGCCATTCCGCATCTTTTGAACTCTTCTGTGGTATTTTATTTTCAATTCTGCTTATTTACAGCAGCTCCACAAGAAGTTTTGTTTCTAACATTGAAATAGAGCATCTATTTAACGCCCTGCTAGCCATAAAACTTTTAATGGAAGAAACAGGGGTTGAATCAACAAGTTGCTTTTAACAAATACATATTGACTATTATGTGTTCCCTTCTTCCTTTCCACAGGCATAAAACCAGAGGAAACAGAAACACTCCCTAACAACAAAAATGCAACTGTTCAGAGATGAGCATTTTGAAGGCTCTTTATACATACCAATTTTGTTCCAAAATCCAGAGGCATTCACTTCTTAAGTATTTCAATGTTAGGTTTCTAAAATATAAGTTAAAAATAACATTAATTGGCATTTTAAGAATTCAGCTAAAAACTTATGCCCATCATTTCCAGTTAATTTCATTTTCATGCATGACACACAAGACCATACATTGTCTCATCTGTGCTTTAAAAAGTGACAGGATTTTTGTTTTTAGAACACTTGAATAACAAAGTAGTGTAATTTTAAATTTCATCTTCCTTAGGTATGTTATAGTTTTTTCATCCCTTTGGTTTTCACTTTACTAATCAAAGAAACTAGCCTGCAATCTAAGCTATTCTTTAGAAGGTAAGATGCTGAAGTTTAACGGAAATACTACCTAGTCCTTTCAGTTTTGTTCTGCAATTTAAGTGCTAAGGCACTTTTATTACAAAAACTAACATAAAGTTTTAATTATAGGCTTTGGTATGGTGAGTTTTCAGAGGATGTTTATATACAGAACTCTGGGGTGGCGGGGAGTATCAACACAGAAATACTCTCAGTAAGCTTATTAAAATCCCCCAAATATAACTAACTCTTTGATCCAAGTCTTACTCAGTTATGTTCTGAACATATCTTCTAAACACAGGTATAGGGAGAACACTGAAGGGACAGATGTAACGTAGCATTAAGATGAAAGAGCTGCTGGTTCAAAACTTAGTCACATCCATCTTTAAAACACCAAGAGGCACACATAGAGTACCCAAAAATTCTGTATACATTATTTAGGAAGAGAACCTTCAATTTTACACTGTATGTCTGCCCCAATACAGATATAGTTTTCCAGCTTTGTCAAAGTTAAATGAGCGTGCAAACTTATACACCAAATTATTTACATATTACATATGCAAGTTAAAAAAATTTATAATCTTGTATATACGCATATATATAATATAATGTTAGAGGCACTTAGCACAAGTAATCAGAAAGCAAAACATACATTAACAGTTCTATTTTAAAAGTTTTAGTTAAACTTATCCTTTATAGCAGATTTCTATTGATAAAGTAAAACTAACAAGCATTCCATCTTAAGAAACTGGCCACACTAAAATGCCACACTAAGCTTTTTTTTACATCTTACTCTTTCTGTTTGCTATTCGTAGTTAATCTCTCTTCTATAAAAAGAATGCTCTTCAATTAAAACATTTTCACATAAAACTAAAAAGTAACTTCACTAAAACAGTGTTATTTATTAACTAAACGCAAACTACAGCTTTACAGGTAATGCTGTATTGACTGAGTTTGCTGGAAGTGTATCAAAATAGACTCAAGATAAGAGCCGATGACATGACTTGCTTCATCCTTGCTGCACCTAGTATCCTAGCTCCACGGTCAGTAGGATGAGTCACCAGCACAGGTTCACTAAAGTTCTACCTTTAGGATTTAAGATAGCCAGTTTCAAATTTAAGATAACCCAGTAAGCTGAAGTCGAATCTAGACATTAGTCACTGTTTTTGCTTTGACATGACTGATAATCTGTTATAGCCTGCATTCTATTTGCCAGGATTTTATCCTGAGAATTAGTAACTTTAACAAAAACAGAACTGGTGTGACACTAAAATCCAAATATAATGACACTGATGAAGAGTTATGCAATAATTTCCTATCAACTAATTTTTTAAGTTGGAGGAGAAAAAAAAAAGCTAACTGTATACAATGAGGCACATCAAAAGCATTCATAAAGAACCATGACGATTTCTGTTTATTATGCTTTCATTAAAAATAACATTTGCATTACATTTTTCATATTTATAATGATGTTTTCATTAAAAATAATGTTGCAGGAAAATAGAGAAAGTTGACTGGTTGAAAAAGAAAAGATCAGAAAAAAACTAAATCAGGGACTCAAGAGTCAGACCCAGCCTATATCTTCACAGTATAAGAATGAACACAAACCAGCATTCTGAACTACAATGCAAAGCTAACATTATTATTATTTTTTTTTCCTCCTCAAACTAAAGCACTCCCAGGGCCCTGAAGTTCTGCCGAAGCTGATGTGGAACCAAGCTGCACAGCCCTCAACCTCAGCTGAACTCACTCCGAGCCAAACGGAAGACAAACTGGTTTAGCTCCCCGATTAACAACACACACGCTCCATGAAGAAGCACAACAGCTCCGGAGCTCTGGCAGAACTCACGTACTGTAACTCGCCAGTTCTGCCCAGCCAGAGAGCCTAACAAACACCCAGATTTTTATGTTTTCACCTTGGCCTTCTGAGCCCAAGCCACAGCAAGTTTCCCCACTACGCAGAAACCACCCCGGCCAAGGTCTCCGTGGCCTTCTGCAACCAGCTTCAAACGCCGCAGCCCTGACAGCCACGCAACCCCCGCCGCCCGCCCGGAGGCGGCACGGCTCGCCCCGGCCTGCCCGCTCCTCTCCCGCGGCGCCCAACGCCCCGCACCTTGCGCGGCTCAGGGAGAGGGAGCGAGGCGGGGAAGGAAGGGGGGAAGGAAGGGGGGAAGGAAGGGGGGAAGGAAGGAGGGAAGGAAGGAGGGAAGGGGGGAAGGAAGGGGGGAAGGAAGGGGGGAAGGAAGGGGGGAAGGAAGGGGGGAAGGAAGGGGGGAAGGAAGGGGGGAAGGAAGGGGGGAAGGAAGGGGGGAAGGAAGGGGGGAAGGAAGGGGGGGAAGGAAGGGGGGAAGGAAGGGGGGAAGGAAGGGGGGAAGGAAGGGGGGAAGGAAGGGGGGAAGGAAGGGGGGAAGGAGGGGGGAAGGAAGGGGGGAAGGAAGGAGGGAAGGAAGGAGGGAAGGAAGGAGGGAAGGAAGGAGGGAAGGAAGGAGGGAAGGAAGGAGGGCAGGGGGGAAGGAAGGGGGAAGGAAGGGGGGAAGGAAGGGGGGAAGGAAGGGGGGAAGGAAGGGGGGAAGGAAGGGGGGAAGGAAGGGGGAAGGAAGGGGGGAAGGAAGGGGGGGAAGGAAGGGGGAAGGAAGGGGGGAAGGAAGGGGGAAGGAAGGGGGGAAGGAAGGGGGGAAGGGGGGACGGAAGGGGGGAAGGAAGGGGGGAAGGAAGGGGGGAAGGAAGGGGGGAAGGAAGGAGGGAAGGAAGGAGGGAAGGAAGGAGGGAAGGAAGGAGGGAAGGAAGGAGGGAAGGAGGGAGGGAAGGAAGGAGGGAAGGAAGGAGGGAAGGAAGGAGGGAAGGAGGGAGGAAGGAGGGAGGGAAGGGGGGAAGGAAGGGGGGAAGGAAGGGGGGAAGGAAGGGGGGAAGGAAGGGGGGAAGGAAGGGGGGAAGGAAGGGGGGAAGGAAGGGGGGAAGGAGGGAGGGAAGGAGGGAGGGAAGGGGGGAGGGAAGGGGGGAGGGAAGGGGGGAAGGAAGGGGGGAAGGAAGGGGGAAGGAAGGGGGGAAGGAAGGGGGGAAGGAAGGGGGGAAGGAAGGGGGGAAGGAAGGGGGGAAGGAAGGGGGGAAGGAAGGGGGGAAGGAAGGGGGGAAGGAAGGGGGGAAGGAAGGAAGGAAGGAAGGAAGGAAGGAAGGAAGGAAGGAAGGAAGGGAGGGAGGGAGGGAGGGAGGGAGGGAGGAAGGGAGGAAGGGAGGAAGGGAGGGAGGGAGGGAGGGAGGGAGGGAGGGAGGGAGGGAGGGAGGGAGGGAGGAAGGAGGGAGGGAGGGAGGGAGGGAGGGAGGGAGGGAGGGAGGGAGGGAGGAAGGGAGGAAGGAGGGAGGGAGGGAGGAAGGGAGGAAGGGAGGAAGGAGGAAGGGAGGAAGGAGGAAGGGAGGAAGGAAGGAAGGAAGGAAGGAAGGAAGGAAGGAAGGAAGGAAGGAAGGAAGGGAGACACCTGGCACCGGTGGCATCAGGAGGCAGGCAGCGGCCGGGAACAGCCGGGAGTCCCTGGGCGGCGAGGCCGGCCCGGAGGCATGGGCAGGGCGCTCCCGGCGGCGGGGCCCTCTCTCCGGCCGGGCGGCCGCACGCACCGCTTCCCCCCCGCCACCAACGGCCCGATCGCCCCCAATCGCCGCCTCCCCTCCTCACCCCGCCCTCCGAGGGGCCGGCCGGGCCCGCCGCCGCCCCCGCCCCTCAGCCAGCCACCCGCCACCGTCCGGGCCCCGTCCCCGGTTACCTGCGCTCACCGCCCCTCACATCCCCGCCGGGAGCGGCCCCGCCGCCGCCGCGCGCGGACAAAGAGGAGGAGAGGGGGGAGGGGGAGGCCGGAGCGGGCGCTCCACCGCCATGAGGGGAGGGGACGGGGGACCGGCAGCGGGTAGCGGCGGGCAGCGGCAGGCGAGAGGGCAGTCGGCGTTCCGGACCCGGCCGCCGCCTCCCCGCTGGTTCCGGCAGCGCCCGCCGGAAGGGGCGCGGCCCGGCCCAGAGCGAGGCGGCGGAGGGCGCCCCGCCCGCCGCGGGTCACGTGCCCCTCCCTCTCCGCCGCCGTTAACGTCCGGTAACCGCCTCGCCGTGGCGGCCCCCAGCGGCCAGCCTGGGCACCGCCGGGCCCCGGGGCGGGGGTAAACGCTCGTTATGGAAACGGCTCCGCCTTACTCAGCGTTGGCTTCGGCCCTCACCGTGCCCTGGCCCGGATGGCGGGCGGCGCCTCAGGGCGACCCGCTTCCCGGCAGCCGGCCTCCCTCGTACCCCCGGGACGCCTGTTAAACACCCCCCTACCCAGTTTTTATCGGGTAAGTACCTATGGCCATGACAGTTTAAAGGAGCTAAAGGAATTAATAAGCTTGTGATTATGCCAAATTTTGGAAACACATACGTGTATATATTCCCGAGTTAAAATAATACTGAAGAGAACAAACACCTGAAAATATTGACTCATTTAAGCATTACAGACTTTTTGTGGGACTGAACTCATTATCTGTTAGTCCTTCTCTTCATGTTTCTTCAACTGCTTCCAACCCACTTAACATACCATCATATGTTTTAAACAAAATATAAATTTTTTTAAAGTGCTCTCAATTCGGCACAATAAATTAAGAGATTTCTCCTTAATGAGAAGGCAAAGAGATGTGTCTTCTCCTATGAAGACAGGCTGAGAGAGTTGGGGTTGTTCAGCCTGGAGAAGAGAAGGCTCTGGGGAGACCTTATAACGGTCTTCCAGTACCTAAAGGGGAGCTACAGGAAAGATGGGGAGGGACTCTTTATCAGGGAGTGGAGCGATAGGACAAGGGGTAACAGTTTTAAACTGAAAGAGGGGAGATCTAGGTTAGACATTGAGAAAAAATTCTTAACTCTGAGGGTGGTGAGGCACTGAACAGGTTGACCAGAGAGGTTGTTGAGGCCTCATCCCTGGAGGTGTTCAAGGCCAGGCTGGATGGGGCTTTGAGCAGCCTGGTCTAGTGGGAGGTGTCGCTGCCCATGGCAGGGGGGTTGGAACTAGATAACCTTTAAGGTCCCTTCCAACCCAAACCATTCTGTGATTCTATGATTACATCTTTAGTTTAAAGCCAGAGGTTATGATCAGTAATACTCAAAGCTTATCTCTCAGTAATTTGCAAGAGCGTGGTATTTCAGGCATGTTTGCAGAATATTTGGAAAGAACTCCAAATATCAAAACGGTGGTAACCTGCCTAACCCATTCTTGTAGGGTAACTTAGCAGCACAAGCCATCTTTGTGATCAAAGAATTTCACAAGAGAGGTCAGGTAGTGTACGTACTTTTGCAAGTCTATGGACAGGATTTTTTAGGGCACAGTATCTACTATGTGTATAAACATCTCATAAGGTTTAAAAAGGACAAAGCAAAAATGCCACCCACACAGCCTCGGGAAACATTACGGGGTTAGCAGGTAGTCTAGCTCGTGTTGCACACCAACGGACCCTTGTGCAGTGATTTCCAACGGCATACAGGTAGTGAAGGGGTTGTGATGAAAGCCACCACGTGCCGGCTACCCAGAGCTGCTCTCTGGTACGTGGTCGCTGGGTGGAATGGTGCCAGCTGGCAGTTTTAAAGCAACCCACCAGGGTGGTGAATCCAGCGAGCTCTGTACCTGGCAGAAAAATCGATCAAGGAATCGGGCAGGTGTAACAAAGTCTCTGGTGGCCACGTCCCTGTTGCATTTGTTTGAGTGGTGGTTTTGGCAGTGTTAGGTTGATGGTTGGACTCGATGATCTTAAAGGTCCCTTCCAACCTAGACAATTCTATGATTCAACGCAGACAGCTGAACAGAACAAAGAAGCCATGTCTGCAAGTATACAACAGTTGCACTGTCCCTTATAAGCGATTTAAGGGACTCTGCTTAAGTCTTAAGATCTTTAAACTAAACATCAGAAAAAAAAAATCAATGGGACTTCCCCCCCCAGATTTTAGTCTTTAACACTCTTCCATATGAACTGTGTGGGTGAGATACATATGCTCAGGATTGTTTATATCCCAGACTTTCAATAATGGTGGCATAAATGGCATACTTGATTTTACCACAATGCTGCCATAGAGGCCTAACTCCAGATATGCACAAGAAGATAATAGAGAGTTGAATTTTCCTGCTAAAAATGTGTTCTCAAAATACATACTCCTTATCCTATTTACTTAAAGATCAGAGATGCTGCATGTAGAAAGAAAAGCCTCTCTGGTTTTCTGGTCTATC
This sequence comes from Alca torda, assembly GCA_008658365.1. Classification (NCBI taxonomy): domain Eukaryota; kingdom Metazoa; phylum Chordata; class Aves; order Charadriiformes; family Alcidae; genus Alca; species Alca torda. The sequence continues at coordinate 142,501,082 of CM018076.1, forward strand.
TTGTATGTGGCATTAATATCATCAACACCTTTAAAAATAAAATTGCAGTCACATACCCTGTAAAGAATCCATGCCAATCTTTCCACTGCGTACAACATTTTATATTGGAGAGAAGCTGATTTCCTTGTTTAAAAGTTAACTTTTAATTTTGACCAGTAGTAATACTGATGCATCCTCCGAAAGACAAGCACAAAGACTGAAACAGTTCTTAATCATAAATCCCACAATTAAAAAAACAAAACCAAAATCCAAATAAAAAAAAAAAAACCCAAACATGCCTGAAAGTCATGTATTTGCCAGTACCTGATGTGAGGAGCTAGGAATTTCAGATGAAGCATTAGATGGGCAGCCACTGTGATTTTCCAAGTGATTCTTTCTGCAGGAAGCTCTTATGACAGTAAATTAGACTGGTGACACAGACTTCCTTACAGCTGTTGCCACTTGACGCACACCCAACTGTGGAGTAGCGTATCTTGAAATAAAAGCTGTAGCAAGCAGCCAACGTGCAGCCAACGTACAGCAACGCACGAACAGAGCACATGGTGACCCTTAAGACACAGTTTAAAGCAGCTCAGCCCCCAACAGACATTTCTACCAGAGAAGCGGTCATTTTACCTGTGAGACAACTTCAAAACAATGAAGAAATTAAGTCTACAGCTTGCTGGTAGACACCTCTATACGACAGCTGAGCCCTTCGTGTGGCAACTATCTGTAAACACGAAAGAATCCACTCCTCTCAGTAAAAGCAAGGCTGCTGTTTTGTTAAAGGGTAAGGGAAATAGTTTGGGCTTAGGAATTGAGATCAGGCTGTACACCAGCTAGATGTGTGGGAAACTGATTTTTATTTTTTTTCCGCTGTGTGTGAAAGAGGAGGAGTCACTAAACAAGCATTGAGCTAGAAATAAATCATTTATTTTAAAACAATACAGGTTAATAAATAGATTAGTTATCAGAAAACTTAATAAATAGCCTTTTATAATTTACACAAGGCAAATACAACATGCCTATAACTATTTCTTAAAAAGCAAAGAGAGTAAGCTTGACTTGTAAGCCATTAACAAATCTATATATACATTATTTGGAAGCTAATAAAATAAACCATTTTTATGTAATCTGTAGTAACTATATTGCAATAGCATTGAAGCAACCAAACCTGACACTGTATGTTCGTTGCCATCCACCTTTTCCCCATATCCCATTAGAACTATTTTTTACATTCCAGGAAAAAAAAAAAAGTAGTCATTAAAAAAAAAAAAAAAGAAAGTTCCACAGTTGAAAAAGGATTTAACTTAAAAATATCCCTTTTGTGTAATATTTTCCACTCTGTAGAGCAACTGTCAGGGGAAGGGAGGGAGGGAGGGGGGGTGGAACACAACAAAAAACCATAAAAAATTATTTGCAGCTTTTAAAAAAAAGATTTCTTAATCCATAACATTTCAACAGTGCTGTCTGAAACACTTGGGCAGTAGTAATAATAACTGTTGACATCGTTGGTGCCTAACATGGTGCACGCTAAAATTCTGCATCACTTAAGCCCATATTCAATAGCACCAAAGAATTATTACAAAGACTAATCTCCATAAAGAAAAGATAACAGGTAATACATAAACGTTTGAGAACATTTGATTTAACAGCAAAACTTCAGCAGTTACACCATCTCAAGACAACTGACGAAGATCTGTAGAATCCTTGATGTTTTATATTTATGAAACAAGAAGGTGAGAAGGGTAGAACATGCAACAACGGCCCATTTTAAGCACCCCATATTTAATAACCCCAAATCTTTCTTCAAATACAAATCCTCTATTTTTAAATAAAAAGGAAAGCTAAACCTCAGATTCTAATATTTCAACAAATAAAATCCAGTGTTTTCATTTTTCAGTGCTAGTTACTTCAGAAAAATACATAAGTTCAATATAAACTGAGATTATTAATAGGAAGCCTCAGCTGTCAAACTGTGATATAACAGGTTCTTATTAATGTTAGTTGCAGCTCACTAATAAATAGGCTCTATTTACACATACAGAGTCCTGGAAAGTCAATACAGCAGATAACTCGTTTAGATATTTTTCTTTTTTTACAGAATTATTGACGGTGTATCAAACTATTTTTTTTTTTGTTGTATCAAAAAGGTTTCTATTCTCCTACTGAATATTTGAGGGATTTTTGTGTTTGACACCTAATAAAGATCGTGACTGACACATGTAAATCCTCCATACGCTGAAGGGATAATGATCAAAGAGCTATCTTCAAGTGAGTACCAAGGAAATGTGTTTGACAAGTATAACAGAAGCCAGACATACAGTGTGAAACACCTTTCAGATGGATTTGAATTTCATTCAAATGCATCCCACCACTGTAACGAGTCCACTTTTGCGTAGCCTCTCCTGCTTCTACTTTGGAATCAGAACCGAAGTCATCTGGCTCGTAGCTATCGATAGATGTTATGCAAAGAGAAGGTGAAAAGGGCAGACCCATGAGGGACACCAAAGCTCAGGAGACAACTATGCACATTTGCTCCCTGAGATGATGGAATTCAAATATCTGTCTTATTCAAAGTGCTTACTTGTCAAAGGGGTGGGAAAAAAAAGAAAAAAGAGGGAATGGCTAAAATGCAACTTCAACAGTGCCTCCTTTTAAATCAGAAAAGCAATGGGTCTAAAAAAGGCAGGACACCTAGAACGACGAGGGCGTGTGATGGAGGGGGGAAGAACCATACCAACAGTGACAACATAAAATGTTAATACGTTTCTAAAGTTAGAACTGAACTAGATCCAGGTACAGCAGAACTGCTGCATACTGAACAAAGTAGCAAAAATAAAGGTTTCCATTATTTAGCATTCATGATGTAAAAGGCTGCAGATAAAAATGATGTGCAAGGCCACGAGAATTTCTTTCATTTTATGTGCTGGCTTTTTGACATCTCTGTTTTAAACTACAAGGTTAACGAGGCATCTCTAGAAAGCTCATCACAGATGAGGAGCAGCTGGGGAAGAAGAGAAGAAACCTATGCAGACATGTACTAGCTGTGAAGATGGTTGGAGGACCACCGAACGCAGCTGCTACTTTATTCTTACTCTGCATAGCGAGTGCTTATCAAGTCAACTTGTGTGTGTGGTGCAGGAAATGGCAAGGTTTAGACTGGGCAGTCAAATTTTTCTAGATCTAATGTTTACTAATAATTTCCATATGCACCTAACATACTAGGATAGGCACTTTCTAAATAAATAGGAATTAATTTTAGAACAAAACAAGACAAAAAAATATGGCCAGGAGAGGACTAAGATGAGACCCCAATCATTTCCATTTTAACCTAAAGATTTTCACAGAAGTCTTCAGAGATTAAAGACTAGTACAAAATCAACGTGCAACTCATGAACTCTGAATCTGAATTTTGAAAATACAACTTGACTGCTTCAGAAAACAGCTAACCGTTTTAAAAAAGTAGGTCACTACAGGTCTCATAACCCACGTACAGCTCCAGTTTTAATCAGAAAAAGGGAATTAATATGACAAAACATAACTATTTGCTGACAACCAAGATACCATCTTCCAATCAATAATCGACAGAGGTTAGTTTTAACCAGCTTTTGTAGTCCAATTCCCCTCATCTACAGTTCTCAAACTTTCTAGAAACCATACGCAATATTTGAAAATCCATGAAGATGGCCTTTTATCTTATTTCACCAAGATACGCAATTTCTGTGCTGGTCTACAACAACCTGCATTTCTGTCAACTCAGAGTCATTTCCCCCCCAGTTTGGAGTTATAAAAGAAGCTTCCAAATAACATAGTGGGTCCCTTCAGAATACTAAATCTTTAGGATTCACTGTTCACGATTATTGCTGCTATCAGAAGGGCTTGTAACATTCCTTTTAAGTGAAGGTGGACGCTGAGTTTTACGGTAATTCAGGTTAACAAAAAACATCACGAGAGTGGACAGTATTACTCCCCAACAATCAACATCCGCATTCCTGCCAGCCAGCCCCAAAACTACATTCGTGATTTCTTGATAAAGTGTCAGGGACATTTTTCAAATGCTGTCTCATAATCACATTGGGTATTTTTGTTTATTTCAAGAGATGTTCTGAACTAGAGATGTTGAGTTCCACCGTACCCTTCCTTTTTTGTACTTAAATGGAAACCAACATTCATTAATTTTCAAGCTTTCCTTAGAAGTTTTTGACTCACGATGTTTTAACTACCAAATATAAGTACAACATGAAAATTAACTGTTTATTTCTTTGACACAGCAGTATTCTCTAAATGGTTTAAACTGAACAGTTCAGAATCATTCCAATCTTAAAAGCTTAAGGTTTTTGTAGTACTTGTCAAAATATTATTGCTGAACTGTTCACATAGGTCTGTAAGTTACTGGATCTGAATGTATATCCCTGTTGGTTATCTGAAACTCAGCTCTCTGAATGCCTCTGCTTTTTCAGTCTTAAACCTCATTTTCCCACTTTACAAGAGGATTAGACCATCTTTGTTTGAGCTATGACAAATCTCATTGCTCTTCTGTCTCTTAAATTTCTTTTTTTTTGTGGTTGCTGCTTATTGGCCACTTCACAAAATGGTTTCCTGTATGTAATCACTTAACTAGAATACAAGTATGCTCGACTGCTTTAAACAGTCCTCTCGTAGATTACCTCTTCCTATTAGGACTATGGGTTTTTCAGAAGCTGTCAAGGCATCTGAGGGTTTCAGTTCAGGTTTGCAAATTCTTCCAAAAACATACAGCTCCTTCTGGATGCTTTACCTGTTCAGAATTTGAATACAGTCCAATATTATAGACAGTGAAACTGAATTATTAAGCCAGTATAGGCCATCTGAAACAGATACATTCACATGTATGCAGTATTTTTGGATTACAAAGGCACTGAAATAGTTCTGAGCTGCTTACAAGTAAGCCACCATATAGCCAATGAGTCTGTGCATCATTTCCACATCCTTCACAGTCTTTCTGTCTGCTCACAAATAAAAACTCTCAGATGAAGGTGGTATGTCGTAATGCACATAAGTTACAAAGAAAAATGCATACCTGGACACTACCATCAGCTGATAAGTAATTAGTGAAAGATTTTTAAGGGTCTACTGCTCTGTATAAAGAATTAAATTTAAAACTCCCCAGTGTCTTCACCGCATGGCAGACCAAGTTGCCAAGACAGTCTCAAAAGGACAAATCTGCAGTCTGTGGGTCAACCAACATTTGTCTCAGAATTCACAGCCTTGACGGTGAACACATTGCTATATTAAGATTAACAAATTGTTCCACTCACTTTTTCCCCCCCATATTTTAAGGTACACGTCACTCATGAAAGGTGTCAGATTGAGTGCATTAGAAACTGATGTTCTCTGCCCACAGAAACAGTACCTCAAAAGCCACAAAACAAGCTGTCACACACAGGTCTGTCAGAACATCCCCTGATCTTTTCTGATGGATTACCTTTTACAATGAGGAAATACATCGGTCTCTATGCTCACTCAATCAGTGGTTCCAATTAAGGTCATTTATTGTGTTGACTGGGGTACATGGACAACTGTTCCTTTGAAACTGGATGGAGGCCTCCAATTCATTTCATGTAGGCCACCAAATCGTCAGAGGGTGACTACCAACCTGAATCATATTTGAATCAGTGACCTAGAAATGAAAGGCTCTGCATCCTTCCCTGAGCCATCCAGTTTCCCCTCAAAAATATTTTAATCTGTCTTCATGTTAGGTTTATTTAAATCCCCGATATTGAAGTTGAATTCCTTGAAGACTTGTATAAGAACAATTCCAATAGATACTGTGGTGAATCCACAAGCCATTCCCAAGAAATCTACCACTCCTACATTACTCCATTCCCTGAAAAGGATGGCTGAAGCCAGCAGGACGAGGGTGGTAAACACAACGTAGTAGATGGCACCAAACACAGAGGAGTCGAAACATTCCAGTGCCTTATTGATGTATCTGAACTGAATGATAATGCTACATCCTAATACTGCCAGCAGGACCAGACAGAGGTACAGAGCCCTTTGACTCGAGGGGTTATTGTGAAAGATATCTTGAGCAGCCAGCCCAATGCCTTTTGTGCTGGGAACAGTGAAACTGCCCAGCAGAGAGCAAATACTGATGTAAACCATGATATTAGTAGGTCCGTGAGCTGGAGCTATCCAGAAGATAAGCAGGAGAAGCATTAGCAGCACTACGCAGAGATAGCCCACGAAAACTGGAAAACAAAAAGAAAACAAGAGAATAGCAAGGTGAGAACTCTTGGTCTTCAAAGGATTTTAGCAGGCAAATCATGTCATACCAGTGAACTTCACGTTTACATCATGATTAAGATTTGCTGTTGAATATAGACCCAAATCACTGAACTTTTAGAGATGATGGGGGCATATGCAACTGGTGATGTAGTCATGTTCTTGGTGTAAAACAAATCATCATGTAGTAAGATACACACTGTTGCACATTTGAACTGGATTTAAGATGGCTTTTTTTTTTTCTTTTCATTCTCTCTTCCATCAGGATTATACTCCTTAAAGCCCCCTGTGACAGACAGCAGTGGTAACACCTCATTCATAACCAGTTCTATAAAGCATGGTGTGTGGATCCAGCAGAGAGCTTAAACATAAAGTTAGATCCCATTAAGGTGAGCAGGGAGAGCCGGAAGATCTGGGAGGCTGTATCATTTACATTACAGCATCAGTACACAGGTTAGACTGGTGAAAAGCATTTCATGCTTTACAATTTTAAATAAATATATTTCCAATTCATTCTGGTCAGATCGAAATGGTAAATTTAAACCAGGGTATTTGTTTCCTGTTCTTGGTTTGCAAATTTTTTCGATAGCTGATGTTATTAGGTTTGAGTTTCTCTCACTTAAAGCAATTAAAGGAAATAACAATAGTTAGCAGTTTAGCTCTTATGCAAGAAAAATAGAAGTGGGTCTGGCACTTATTACCACTAGTATGTGTCCTCCAGGACATTCTCTGTGAGAAAGAACAAGCATTTCAGCACACGTCTCAACAGTGTATTTCTATACACCTTTATTGTGCAAAGCAATCTGCTTGGAACATAACTGGTATCTAGTATAAACTTTTAATTAAAATAAATAAATAAATAAATAAAATTTTAATAGAACAAAAGACAATCAGCATTTTTTTGTTTTGTATAAAACAAATCGAGATCCTAGAACCATACCTTTCATCTCTAGATAGCAAGATATACTTTTTCATCATTTTAGAAAATTACAAGTTCAAACTGCCATTGTTCTGGGTTTACTGTGCAGGATGATGTTTTCAAAAGCATTCGCATTTTCCTTTCTGTGCACATGTATCAACAAATCTGTCAAGCTCCAAGTAGAGCAAGTCACAGTTTTACCACACACAAGCTGTACTGGTTTGCCTCTGTCACGTCATGGTTTCTTCAGAAGTCAATTTTCCTACCTGATGGAAGCGGTGAGCCTCTTCCTCCTGCGTGCTCTTGATCAATCCCACAAAAGCATTATGAGTTAATAAAAGAACAAAGTACCTGGATTTGTAAGCTTCTCTTCAAGCTCAGCCTGAGTCGTTACACTCTCAGACTTTGGGGAATGGATGATGAGAACAACAGACCCAGCGCAGCTCAGCAAACACCCCAGCTTGCCAAGAATGTTCAGTTTTTCTTTCAGTAAGTAAGAAGCTAAAATGGACCTTTCACAGAGAGGAAGAAAATTAAAAGTTTGACTACATCCTGTTAATAATGCTCCAGCAGTGATGTGCCACACGAATTTCCCTCTTAAAGGAATAGTACCAAATGTTGGTCGATCCTCAAAATGCATTTCTGACTTATTTTAGGAAAGATTCATCCAGTCTCAGTCTTACTCAATCCTTGATGTTTCATCTCAGGAAAAAAACCCCAAAACAAACAACAAAAAACCCACCCACAACACCCCAAAAACTCCGCCATATCACCACCTCCAAAAAAACCCAACCCCCCCAAAACAGGCATCTGACACCCGAGGCAGGTATCTACCCATTAACAATCTGGTGAGCTGTCATGAAGCCCCATTTCATAGGTGCCACGCAGTCATGGGATAAAAGTGGCCTTTGGTTACAAAGATCACAGGGCTCAGCTCAGACACGTAGCTGACCGAAATACACAAAATTACGTGGCCTAGGATAACACAATAGCTGTGCTTCATAGAGTATAAAACTAAAGACAGACAAGAAACCCATACAAAGCAATTTACACTCTGAAGCAGATGACGAGTGCAGTCAGAGACACAACTCAGTGCACAGCAGTAGGCAACAGAAAAATCTTGAGGCAATGCTTAGCTTTGTTTTTAAATAATTGTACTTTTTCACTGCAGCAGTTACACAATTGTAGTTTAACTATTCACAAAACATTCAGTCACATATTAAACTCCTTTTAGGAACACTCACTGCCTTTTTTGTCCCCCCCCCCCCCCCCCCAACATGAACATTCATAGAAACTGTGGGCATGCATATGCCGGGGACTCCCTCGCTTCAGGAAACGGGGCCAAATGAAATTAAATGCAAATCAGCATCAAAACCCGCATGTGGGCTGTGGATAGCAGGGGAGAGAAAGAATGTGAGACAAAAGGAAAGATCTACATAGTAAGGGAACTGTGACTAAGAGAATAGGCAGAAGAGTCCGGAATAATCACAGTGAAGGGAAAAAAAAGAAAAAACAGAAAAAAAGAGATGTCTGTCTGTTCCAGATCGTAGGGAAAGCAGAAGATATTCAGGAACCCTTTCTTCACCACTGCCTCCCCTCCCTCGCCCCCAGACTTTGCTGGTGAAAACAGGAATAGGTGATGTTGTAACACATCATTAACACCCATAAGCCTTCAGTGATCACTGAGTCTATCTGACATTTTATTAAGTAGTAACAACATTCAGATAAGAACAAGAAAAGCAAACTCTTACCCAAATGGAACGCCAAGAGCTCCCAAGGGCGTCACTAGCACAGTTGGGACTGCAGTGTAGGCCAAGAAATTCCCTATTTGACCCAGAGCCACTGTCAGGAGAACCAGAAATAAGCCTTTAAATCCCTTTGTAAAAAGAAGTAATGAAAACTTACCCAATACTGTTTGGGAAAGACTGGAAAACAGATGTTACAGATTTGCTTAGCTCTGTTGATTTTGCACTTAAACAAAATGGCTGGAATTTTTCTGTATTTTTAAATTATTTTTTAATACAGAATTTATATCTGCCACACAAGAAGATCCAAGAGTGCATAGTCAATCTGATTTGTGTCTTCTCTTAGTTGCATATAAATAAGACTACGAATTAGAAACACTCATGGATTACACTCAAATATTCATATGAAAAGGGCTAAAAGTATATATAACCCATGATTTCTGCTTTGTGTTACGTGCATACACGTAACACTAATGCTCTTGATTATAGTTCCTAACGGCAGTGTTGCTTTTTGTGGGGAAAATAAGGACAGTGCTGAGGAAAGGAATCTAACAATGAAATACTAAGCACATGCATAAAGGCTCTTCAGTATATAGCAGATCGCAACAAATTGTCACAACGCTATATAATATTAAAAGTAATTCCTGACTGCTATAAAAAGAAGTCACAATAACAGCCTCACAATCTTGTTTTTTTCTTTCCCCCAATAAAAGCAAATTCCAAGATGTGCCACCCTATTGCACATCACAGCTGCGATAAACAGTTCATGCAGTCAAGTGTTCAGTTAAAAAAGAAAAGCTGTATGGTTTCGCAAGTGCTGGCAAGTTTTTAATAGGTCAGCATGATGCTTGCAGAGTTACAGGGTCTGTGGCAACTGGCAAGAACCTTGAGATTGAACACAAATTACACACAGCTCAAATTTCCAGTTGATTTTAAGAACCATTATCAGCATTTAAAAACATTTCAAGAATCCAGGCTGTCTTTATGCTCAGGCTGGCATTGCCTTTGACTATCAAATATCATCACCATCATCCAGTTCTTTACATCTGCAAAACACTGTGGAAACATTAATTAATTTACCAAATTAGCTCACATTATCACTAGAGCCGAAGACCTGTGTAACCTATAGGAAACAACGAAGGAGACAAAAAAACCTTACACAACTGCGGAGTGTGGCAAAATTATACTAATTCCATTCACTGAGGCTTTCTCTAGGTGTGGGAGTGAGCCAGAAAAGTTAATGAGCAGCACTTCTAGAGCCCAAGAGTCAGTGATGGTCTCCCTGCCCCTGGGAACTGAGTAACTCAGCTGCCTGCCTCGGGCTTGATTTCCAGCAGATGTACGTAGCAACTTTGGCATTATCTTCAAGGCATCCGAAAGCACTGGGACAGATCTTGCACGGAGGACAGGGCACAGCTGGCACGCTGTGTTTCTGCAGATTACATACATTTCCAAGTGACTCTGACAAAAGGTTGCTTTTTTTGGAGGTCAGGTGCCTTAACTTTCTGTTGGAAGAACCCTAACAGATGGCACCAACACCATAAATTAGGTCTCTGAAGCTTCAGTCAAACTGCACATACCGTAAGGCAACTGAACTTACCAGAGTTTTTCAGTATCACCATGGAGTAATACTAACAGTCTCTTACTCCACCACCAACAGACCAGGACTAATTAAGACCAATTTAAAAAAAATATTTCAGTAACTGTTACCATCTATCTGATGTTGAGGACCTTTGCTGCCAACCTATCCAATCCTCTCTGCAGAGAAATTCCTCTCCAGATACATCAGTGCTGTAAATCAAGACATGGCTTCAGCAAATTCAGACATGGCTTCAGTTCTTGAAGGCACACCAAGCTCTAAACTTGCTAAAGGAGTACGGATATCCCCAAAGTTATGGCAACACAAAACTTGATGCACACTGACATGTCTGCATTAGCAGGAGGACCAGGAGTAGATCCATACAGCAGAAGATGTCTGCTCTATGCATGTCAGGGGTTTTATTTCCAACTAACTTCAGCCTGCTCCCACAGACTAAAAGTCTATTTGCAGCTTGTGTGCATTAGGCATGTTCCTAGAGTGCATCTTCCAACCTAGCTTCATCTTAAAGTCCAGTTCAGGAGCTCCAACACTGCTCCACAATGTGAAATAAAGCCCACTCCACGGAGACAAACAAGAGATTCGCTTCACAAGTGCGTTCCCCATCTGCAATAACATAGATGTATCCACTATAAAAAACAGCCACATCCACGCTGCTATCAAAACCTCCACTGAAATGAATTAATTAGCCAATTAATTAGTTTAATGCTCATTGGAATACATGTAACACATCCTGCAATTACTCTGTTGACTAGAGTATAAAAAAAAGTCCCTTAGCAGAACCTGTGGCCCTTCCTTCGAAGACTGCAGTCCTGCAGCGGATCCCAAGGCCCCACACGGGTAAGGCAGTGTTGTGCTGAGTCAGCACGCCAACACCAAAATGCTTGTTCACCATCTGAACAAGTATTGTGGAAACAAGTTGACAGAGTTTATGTGGGGTTTGTTAGTCATCCGAACTCCAAAATCCCTACTTGAGAAAATGATGTCAGCTGTTATCATTTCTCCCAGATAGCTGGGGATATTGCTAACTCCCCAAACGTCACCTTTCCCTGCATCCCATAGGTGCCTGCCTGGCCCTCGCTATTGCTGTTTGTGACTCCATTGCAAATCTGAATCTCTAATATCCTTAAGCAATTCTTCCCGTGGTTCCTTTGTAAACTTACTGAGGCTTTGTTTTGAAATACCTGCACCGAGCTACTGGACAAAAGCCAACTGATACCATTCCTTTCAGCTATTTTGCCTTCATTCAATTCAGTCAGCTCTTTTAAGCATGAAATCACTTTCTCTGATTCACCAAGATAAACTCCTGTAATAAAACCTCTCTTATTTTAACTCCTTCTGCTTGGAGATTCAAGACAGGAGCCTCACAAGCGATAACAGTGATTAATGCACAGATTTATTGCTACTTAGGCAGTAGCGATCCTGGCAGAGGAAGCTGACAAAGAACTACTTAAACTCAGGTTAAATTAGCTGAGGACTTTCCTCTGAAGCCCTGCTGGCTTCTACACTTACTGTGAACTTTGTCCTTCAATGGATCCATCAGTTTCCATTTCTTTTGCACAGCTTGAAGACAACAGAAACGGCGACTTACCTCGCTGCTGTGAAACAAGGGGCACAACTGGACTCCTACAGTTCTCAGAAACAGCATCACAACATTTCCAAATAATTCACAAAAGGCTGGATGGGAGTCTTAAAGTGGGGTATGATTTTAAACTCATGGTTAGAACTAGGGCTGAACTGCAAGAGGAGGAAGCTAACCGCTCCCCGTGCTCTGGATTCACATCAGAGAGTGAACTTGGCCTAAGCAGAGTTTACGAAGATATCAAGAGCAAAATTACACTGATCTCCTATCAGCACCACACAAGGCTTCCCATTAATCTTGTAGATTAAAAGCAAAACTGAAACTGTATCTGTCAAACTAGAAATCAAAAAGGATATTTTTTTTTTTTAATTGAGGCTGGCTAAGGGCTTTCTGATCTAAAAAATAACATGTGCTCAATGAGCCCTTTTGTGCAGAGTGACAATTTATTCAGCTTTGACTTTTATTAAAAACTGAGCGGAGCGGCGCAATCCAGAGACGCAAACCGTGCAGGAACCCAGGGTCAGAGCAGCACGTGGCTGCCAAGGGCTGCAAGTACCAAGTGGTTTGGAAATCTGGAAAGATGTCTGACTTGGGATTGTCGCAGCTCTTCACCTTCTCAAACACCAAGAGTTTACTAAAGGTGGGATATTTCTGAGGGATGCGAGCTTCCTGGTAAATGAGCGTGAGATTCAAGACGAGAACCCAGATTTCGTGATGTCTCATTTCACCATCTAACCGCAACTTCTCCCTTCAAAAAAAATCAAACCTTTTAAGATACTTACTTGCAATAGTGCCAGACCACCATACTATATCTGTTAAGTACGAAGTACCTGAAAGAGGAAGTATAGGAAGATGTATTAGAAAAATATGAAATTGCAATATTGGAATTACGAAATAAATAGAATTATTTCAACAGTCTCAACTATTAAGGACCTTCATTTTAACCCTGTTCTTCAAGGCAACTGAGTGGGAGGAAAACAAGAGAGAAGGTGCTTGGGTTTGGCCTAAGTGTCCAAGCTGGACCTTAAAACAACATATTCATCTGAAGTTCTTGTTTCCAGTGAAGTACCTATGGGACGCTAACACTGTATTACTTAGAAGAGCATCCAAAATGTCACCAAATGTGTCTGAGGGTGACAATGAAACATACACGTTAGAACCACCACGAGGAGAATGGGAAACCTATGGAAACAAAACATAATTTGGATGAATTAGTTTGCTAATACAGCCTCAATGAAATTGTATCGGAGAGATTCTAGCAGAGAAATTGTTTTGGCACGCAGTTTTGGCAGCACTGTAGCATGGACTGACCCTCCTGCATTTGAGCATTGGAAAGTGCTACAACCGAAGCCTCTGAATTCCTGACATACCGCCACGTTTCAAAGAGAGGAGTAAAAACTCGGGGTTGTCCCTTAGTGTCTCCTAAACTCAAGGGTGATTATTTTCATTGTCAGATTATAGGCTCTTGGCCTTGGGATGCGCCGGCGGATCCTGGGCACCACTTTTTATCAGTTCTGCTTCTGTACAACATCAAGGCTAACGACTGCTTACTAAACTAAAGCCTGGCCTCCGCCGAGCACGACCTTGGCATCACGTTTTGCTCTCACGTTCTGCTCCTCTTTCTAGCAATTCAGCTCTGCATTTATTTGGGAAGATGCTCTCTCAAGACCTGCTGGAGCAATAGGGAATATTGTACCCACTCTGAAATCCCAAGTCAAAGAAAAACACAGTAATCTATAACTCTGGAGGCATATAAAATATTAAGCGCCTGGAAATCACACTATATAGTTGAAATGAGATGGAAAATGACTAATGAAAACGGCCAGCTTTAGAGTGGGTGTAATCGTTTTTTTAGGCTTTTGTTATTGCATATAAAATAAAAACACCGTTGGGGGCACAAATTATAGAAAATATTGACTCAAGTAAGATAACTTTGCAAAATATTTGTCACCCGCTGCTGTTTCTAACTAAGCAAAGATTACTAATTGCATCAATACTGTATTATTGATTCAATAGAGAAGACAGAAGAGACTTGAAGTGCCTCCTTGTTAATTATACAACACCTACTGAAGCCAATGGAAAAAAGGCATCATCCGACACTGACTACCTCTGGCTTGCAGCTCCAGCTGCTAGATTCAAGGCAGAACCGCACTGCTCTACAAAGTCAGGTAGAGAGAAACCCCGGGTATTTACCTGGGTGTCTCCAAACTGAGCATGGCAATAGGAAATACTACGGATCACTCCACAAGACACATAAATAAACATCCGTAATATCTTCGAAACAGGATATTTTTGAGCTGCCAGTGCTGAGAAGGCAGGCACACACCCAGCACCCCCTTAACCCAGTGCTCCACTGAAAGCTCTTCAGGAGTAATTAGACCCAGCTATACTGCAAAATGGAAACTTCTCCAGCTGCCTTGGGATGGAAAGTCATTCCTTGTGTTTTCTCATTGTTTCCCTTACCAAAAAAAAAAAAAAAAAAAAAAAAAAAAAATTGTATTGTATTTATGATGCAAACATGATCTCTCTGTGGACAATAAAAATGGATTACAGCCATCTTGGAAGGAAAGGGAGACTATGCTTGCAAAAGAGTAGTTTGTCTGAGGCTCTTAACCGTAAGGTCATTGCAGAAAAGGCAAAATAAACTCGTTGGATCAGGCTGCCAGCTGGTAGTAACATGGTTGCAAGCTCGCCCTGCTCCACTGCATCCCCCCTGAACATGCTAGATGCAGCAGGCAGCGGAAAGGCACTGCTGCTCTAACAGTAATAATCTCAAATACACGTATGTGTACACCTATATTGACATACACACACGGATACAGAGAAGATACCTAGCACGTCCTGGTCATTAAAAAGGGTCTTGCATAAGAAAGAGTTCCCAGAAGTTATGGACACACGCTCACACACACAGACACCATCATCTGCAAAACAAATGGCTATTGACCACAGAAGTACAATTAAGAGGTCTCATGCAACCCACGTTTACAACTTTCCCCTCACACAAACACATGATTAAGAACAAATAAATGTATCGTATTTTCCTATATTCAAAGCATCAAGATGCAACTACCAAATGCTGTCCAGAGGCTGCATGCTTTGGGGAGCTCCAATTTCAGAATAAAATACAGAAAATCTTCATACTCTGTGAATTTACAGCTTTGTTTCGGTTAAACTGTCTGGACAGCACAGTCAGTTCCTGAATACGCTTATCTCAGAGAACAATAACGAGGTATGGGATTTCATTAGGAAAAATAAAAGAAAGAAATGATTTCATGTTCCTGGTGTGCTTTTCTTCCCTACAAAAGGAATCCGCCACGTGACTGATGTAACTTGTCGTGTCTGTCCATGGAAGAGCGAGAATTAAAACAAGTGACAAGACGTGCCGGTGCTGTTCATGGCAAGAAACTCCATGGGCCGGAGAAATGAATAGAAAAATCCCACAAGTACGTGAAAATACCGCAAGAGAAACCTTATGTGCGGACGCGCACAGGAGTTGCCAGCGCCGTGTTACAGCACGACAGCAGCCCAGCGCACAGGCCATACGCGGGGAAGCTGTTGCTGATGACAATGCTCAATGTACCCCCACTGCTCCCCACCTGCCGTGTCCCCTCGCTGATTTATCACCTCCCGCACGCCCCACTCCCGTCGTCGACCTCCCATGTCAAACACGCTTCAGGTGACAAACTAAGGCCTCCTCCCCCCGTCCAGCCGCCTGGAAGGTGTCCCCCGCTCCAGGCGACACCGTCACCTCCCCAGGCAGAGGGTCTACCAAGGCCCGGGGGTGCCCGTCCTCCCCACGGCACCCCAAACCCTCCCACCCACACGCACCCCGCCCGGGCCGGCCGCCGCCGCAGCGCGGGGTCCGCGGGGGCGAGGGGAGGGAGCGGCGCCGGGGGAGGCCGGGCTGCCCCCGGAGCGGGGGGACCCGTCCCGCACGGTGCCGGGAGCGATGCTCCGGAGACCGGGGAGGTGTTACGGGAGGGGAGAGGGAGGATGGGAAGGCCCGGGGCGGGGTGGGGGAGAAGCGCTCCCGCCCGCCGCCGCCACCGCAGCGGCGGGGGCCCCTACCTCGCCCGCGGGCCCGCACGATCCCCTTCTTCTGCAGGACGAAGGTGGAGCCGTTCACCAGGCTGGAGACCACGGCCACGCTCAAGCCCAGCGACACGGCGGCGGGGCCGGGGCTCTGCGCTGCCCCATCGCCCGCTGCCGCACCCACCGCCATCCGCATCGCCCCCGCCGACAGCTGCTGGCACGGCGGCGGCGGCGGCTGACCGGGCCCAGCGCACCCGGCAGCGGCTCCTGGCCCCGGGACCCGCCCCGCCCTGCGCTGCGCCGCGCCGCGCTGCGCGGCCCGCCCCGTCGGGGGGCGGCTCCGGGGCGGGCGGCGGCGGCAGCCGCGGCTCCTTGGCGCCCGTCCCGCGCGGGGACGGCAGCAGGATGACGTCATGACAGTGGCATTGCTCTCCCTTCACCCCACCCCAACCGCCGCTCTGACGTCACGGCTTTTGTGCCGCCGCGGATGGAGTGGGTGGGTCGAGGCGGCAGCGGGCGGAGAGGTGCCGTGCCGGCCCCGCTCCACGACCGCGGCTGGTGGCGTTCGGGGGCGCGGGCGGGGGGTCCCCGGCGTGGGGAAACACGGAGGGGAAGCTGCGGGCCCCGCCGGAGGGAGCTGCGAGCGTCCGTGGGCAGGGGGGCGCGGGAGGACGGGCGGGGGGATGCGGGAAGATGTTCAGAGGGATGCGGGAGGACAGAGGGATGCGGGAGGACAGAGGGATGCGGGAAGATGTTCAGAGGGATGCGGGAGGACGGGGGATGCAGGAGGAGGATGTTCAGAGGGATGCTGGAAGACAGAGGGATGCAGGAGGACAGGGGGATGTGGGAAGACGTGCAGAGGGATGCGGGAGGACAGGGGGATGCGAGAAGACGTGCAGAAGGACGTGGTTTGCGGGAGGACAGAGGGAGCCCGGCCAGGGTTTCTGGTGTGGGAGCAGCCCTGCTTTTCAGCGCTCTCACTTTCCCTTGGGGGTTTTTAAAATTTGTGTCGGCTCCCTAGTCCGGCCGGGAGCACGGTGTGTTGCAGTGGCAGGGCAGAAACAAGCCGAAGGCCAGGCGGGGGCTTGAGGCCACCGTCGAAGTCCCCACCCATGACCTGGAGCTGCAGCTCCATCCACCTGCCACCGGCTGGGTCACTCTGCCAGGCAGAGCTTGGTCCCGCAGCGCATGAAGTGCTGAGCTGAAAGCAATCTTCCTGGCTAGGCAGAAATATTTTGTGGCACGTATTTCATTGCAGTTCTTAGCATTCCCAGATACGTGTTGAAATAAATCTGTCCATAAATGGATTACTGTAGCAATATCCGTCGAAGGAGACGGGATATGGTTATCTTGGCTCGGTGTAAAAGAAAGTGGACATTTTTGTCATTCGTAACTATTGGGCATACTACTTAACGTAAATTTTAGCATTCCCAGGAACTACGAGTTTAGAGAAGAAGCAGACTCCTGAAAATGTTTCTCTTGTTAGCATATTTCTCGGTTTGCCTACACTGCTTGAGGCAGCTGTCCTGGGAAGGCACGGGAAGGCTGCAATATTCTTTTGTTTAGGTTTAACAGCAAGAAGAGGCAATACTTACTGCAGTATCGCCCCTATTTTCACCTAGGCTGCTTCACCAGGTCATTGTATAAATACTTAATGCTATGGAAGAGAGGATTCATCCTTGTGAGACTCACAAGACCTGCAAAATGAGAACACAGGAGGTGGAAGAACAGTTATCCATAGCAACCCTTGGAAACAAAGATAGAGGTGAAGACAAATACAGGCTAATTATAAATACCCGCTTCTGATCTATATACAGCCTAGTAACATGTACAGTGACATTTATTACAGGAAATAATTTATGCTTGCACAGTGGAATGGGGATATATATTTAACAGCTTTTGCATCTAATTATCAGGCAAGTTTCTAAACAAAGCTCAAACCTGACCAATTTTTATACTCAAAATCTCTCTCCGGTGCGGTTGAACCAAGACAAAACCAAGTACCAGAGATCTCAAGAAAACAGTTAATTGCTCTCCAGCCATGTCATTTTCATCTCCTAATTGTAAAACTTACATATGGCCTTCTAAAGTATGTATTCGGATAGGTAATTCTAAATACCCTTAATCTGCCTCATTCCGTTGGTTACTATTACACTTGCCATGTCATAGTTGTAGTGTTCTTAAGGATTAGTCATAGACTAAAATAATAAGCACAGTGCTGATAAATATTAAATTTGCAAATACATTAAAAACCAGAGCCTTACTTCACTAATGTCTTACAAAGTCACTTGATGCAAAAAAAATCTGCATTATCTAGTTTACAAGCACTTCGGACCAAAACATAAAGGTACCTTCAAGATAACAGCTGTTACCACTACTTGAGTGGAAATCAGATGACCTTCATTAAACCATTACATATATCCAGTATATAAACTCCTAAGGTCCATCTAGTCTTCTGAGACTGCTTCGTTGTGATAGCATCATTCCTCCTGCCGAGGTTGTGTCATGATGTTTGTAATACTGCAAAACAATGTGCTTTGGGTTATTTTGGCTTGTACGTTGCAATACTGCAATATTACTGATGCCGCGGCAGCTTGATGTCTCATGAACATACAAGTTGCATAGGAGGAACGTCAGATTGATATGGTGTTTCCTCCAACAAACTCAGCTGTTCTCCGTCTGTCTTTTCCAACTCCAGTCTAAGCACTCCTAGTACTTCTAGTGCCTCACTTGTTGGCCACTTGTTGCTTAATTCAAGCAATACGTGAGAGCTGGTATAAAAAGTGTACAGATTGCTGTATAGAAGTCGCTAACTCTACTCTGGTAGAGTATGGGTGCTCCTGATCAGTCAAGAGGTATGAGCAGTATTTAATAGACTTATGTAGGGCTCCTACCCAGGGGAAGGGATGAGTGATTGAGGTAGCTGTCTTGGAAGTGAGTAAGCAAATTTGGTAGAGGGTTCACCTTTTTTTTTTCTTTTGCGGGGGTGATGGACCTTTTCTGGTTAGGATGGGTTTTTCTTTCCTGTGAGGGTGGTGAGGGACTGGAACAGGTTGCCCAGGGAAGCTGTGGATGCCCCATCCCTGCAAGTGTTGAAGGCCAGGCTGGATGGGGCTTTGAGCAGCCTGGTCTAGTGGGAGGTGTCGCTGCCCAGGGCAGGGGGTTGGACCTAGATGATCTTTAAGGTCCCTTCCAACCCAAACCATTCTATAGTTCTGTGATTCCCTTACCTGAAGGGGAAGAAAAATGCCTGTGGCTGATCTAAAGGAGTTTATTGTTTCCGCTGTAATGGCTTGGATTCCTCTATTATATTTGGTTTATGTATGTAAAATAAAAATTATATATATATATATTTTTTTTTTTTTAAATTAAAGCAGTTGTCGGAGTGTTTTACTTAGGCTAGAGAAAAATCAGATCAGTTTGTATCTATCTGACACGGAATAAGAACACAGTAGCTGGGCCCAGAAGATAATCTGAAGTTCCTTATAAAATAGCTGGGAGAGCAGGGTGGAAGTTTACCAACAGCTGTCTCAGGCCCTGAGGCAATAGCAGTAATTCTGCTTGGCAGAAGCACTACAGAGATCCACTCTGCCGGCGACTGAAGCAGTAAGAACTGAGACTGCAACGAAAGCAGCAAGAAGACAGTGGCAATCCTTGCTACTTTTCCCAGCTTTTGAGAACCAATGACCACAGTAAGGACAGTTATATGAAGATTTGTGTAATGGCCCCCTGAACCTGGCCCTGAAGATGACCTAAAAATCCTTTCTAAGGAGACTTGAGCAGTTGCCTGGACTATAAAAGTGGATTTGGTATAAGTGGGCCATCACTGGTATGAACGGGTCCTGCTTTGGGAAGGAAGTGACTTGAATCTTGCTTGTAATCCAGCTCTTGATTTGCTATGGGCATCCATACCTGCGGATGGGAGAATGAATGGAAACCTGCTGAAAGGTTCTGCACTGCACCAGTGGCTCCTGTCAGTATTTTTGCTCTCTACTCCATTAATAAGGATTTTTTTGAACTGGGCAGAGAACACAGTGTATAGTCTGTGGGCCCAGGTTTGGGCTTTTAAAGTCCATAGTGGTCTTTGTGAAATGAAATTGTAGCACTGAGCTCTTCTGCACTGTAGACAGTGGCCACAAGACTTGGGAAAACATCCTCTGGAGTTAGAACTAAAAAAAAAATAATCAGGCTAAGCCTTGATGTCTGAAACTGAATGACTGAAACTGCAACAAAATGCTGCCTTTTATCCTATCTGCAATACAGGAGGCCACACAAGCGTCCGTGGTCTCTCTGTCCTATGGGCTACAAGAAGAAAGGCAGCCCTGGGGCTAGAGCGGCTCTTTTCCAGGGCAGGACAACAGGCTGCAAATGAGCACCTTCCAGCGCAGTCTTGAGGGGAAAAGCGAGGGCAGGTTCAGTTTCCTTTGTTAAAGGGTCCAAGGTTCATGCAATGGAGCTTGTTATCGATGTGCAATTCTTAAAGTTTGGTCTGAACGAGTAGTAGAGGCTTGCTGCCACTTTTGCCCGCGGAGAACAAATTCTCTGCTAAATGACACATATAATTCGGGAGTTTTGGAGGACTTCTGCATCCTTCCCGAAGACATGGTGCAAGACTGATGTTAGGTTATCGACAAAAAAATTCATGGCAGGTCTAGTGCAAACAGATCATACCATTTCAGCTCTCCTGCGAGGAAAAGAGACCTCTTCAGAGAGAATCTGTCCTTTGCGCAGCAGGCAGAAGCCAGGCAGCTGGGTCTGATCTGTGTTCATGATGACGTTGTGGAGAACCCATGTTAATTAACATCGTGTCTACTCACATTTGCTGTGCAGAAATCACTTCTAGTGACTAGGCAACACAGGAGGAAGCACGGATTTTCCAGTTAGTCTTGTAGCAGATGATGGAGTCCGCCTACGTTAGTTGCAAACTCTCACCAGGGCATACTTTTCTATGCTCATTTCCAGAAGTTACGTACACCATCTTAATGTGATGAATATAGTATATGTATATCCAGCTCTTTGTCTTCGTACATTAGAAGGGTGGGGAAAGCCTAGCACACACTAGTACTTTAACATGAATCTTCACAACAAGTCTTCCAATGAAGGTATGGTCATCACAATCATCTTTTAAAAAAAAGCAGGCTCTATCACAATCTTGCATGTGAAGAATGCCTTTCCCATACCTTGGCTGCTAATTAGCCACATTAATCTTCTGCTTGAGCTAAAGGGAGTTCTGGGCCATGTTTCAGACTGAAAGATGTCAGTACGTTACTGTAAGATCAGATATGGTGATCTACATCACTTCATAAACTGTATCCCAAACCAGCACGTAGCAATCATTGGATCACCGATGGTGGTAGTCTCTTCCCATTAAGCTGGTGAGCTGCTGCACTGAGTGAGTGGAGACCAAGTTTTAGGTGATACCTTGGAGACCTGGACAATTCAAATTGCCTCAAGTGAAGAACACTGGAGGCACTCCTCCTACTAATCAAGTAAATGCTCTCATAAGATTTGCTGGGTAGTTCCAACAATATATATATGGATTTTCTGCTATATTGTTCCTCAGAAAATCATCCTTTCTAGCAGACACCTCAGGGAATATACAGTCAGATGCCTGCTCAGAGATCAGTCTTTGTAAGGTTGAGTGCATCCTGTACTCCAAAGCCTGAGTTTCATTGTAAGGTTTATTTTTATATGGGTGCTTTTAAATGGGGCTTCAAGGCAGTATTGTTGGAAGACTGTAAATGCATTGCAATGTACCTGAACTGGAAGTTTTTTGTCATCAAACTAAACAATAGGGTACCAATTTCATCATGAGAATGGCCCATATTTAACGACTTTCCTCCTGAAGCTTCACTGACCATGCATTTGCAAGCCATTGAGCTTCGGGGACCCAGTTATTCAATTCGAGGTGTTTACAATATGCCACCATCCTGGTAATATGTTTTATCTACTAAACATGTGCCTCGTCAGCAGCAAAGCTACATCTCCAACTTCACGCACCATTGCCCCTGAGGGCACAAAGCAGCAGCCTGCCTAACCAGGGCCCTAGCAAAAGGGAAATGGGGATGAGCCGATGCAAACCATCTCTAGGGAAAGGCTACCGGACAGCGTATGGAAAAGGAGGCTTTCCATGAAATTCCTCTGCTCCCAATCAGAGCAGCTGCAGAGCCAGCTACTTTAGTATTTAAAATATTTAAAACTGAGTTTAATATTTAAAACAGAGCTGGTTTGAGAGCTGTAATGAAAGGCAGCTGTGGTAGTTACTTATCAAAGCTGGAAGAAAACCAGCTGGCATGAGGTTAGTCTCGCTGTGTTCGGCAGATGTTTGCTGTTACCACACAGCCATCGCACATGCTGATCTGCACCTTTCAATGAGACAGGGCTATATTTATATTAAGAGTAACATTAAGATTTTAGGCAATGTCAGAAAGGCATTGTCACCTTCTAGGGAAATTCATTCATCTTCTCTAAATCCTGGCAACATCTATGCTGAAAAGTCATTTTTCGTAGCAGTTAAGGTGCTTATTATGTGATAGCTCAATATTAATGCCCTGTTGTATGTCATGGGACCTAACATAAAGTGGGTTTTGGCGATGACGAAAATGCTTGTGTTGAATTTGGTCTGAGTTCACGCAAAGCAGCCGACAGGAATGCTTACGAACTTAAGTGAAATTGGGAGTCATGTTTCTGGTCCTTAGCAGATGAGGTACCAGGGTTACGTGACAATTACTAGACTGAATTACTGAGTTTCTTCTTATTTCAGCTATTTCACTTATGCATTTGGCGTCTCCTTGACAGACATCAGACTGAAAGATTTCTTTGATAGTGTTTGTTCCTCAAGTACTTACTCCAAAGCGGTCCTTCTCTCTTACAGTTCTACTGCTCCACAGTGTTACGTTTTTCCTGGATACATGAAGACCGTGATTACTGGTACCCTGAAGACAACTGAGTTGCACACAAAAGGTATTAGGGGTTGCTAAACTGTCAGAAAGAGATCTGAGAAGAGGAACCCCTGTGCTTGGCTGTTGCTAACTTTGGAACGCCTAAAACCACTTACTGGCTATATGAGATGTCCAGCAAATACTGTAGGTAGTGTCAACCTTCAGGGCAAGTCTTTCTGTGTACAGACTGCAGAGACATAAAGTGGTCTTTAATGTACATCATACTATCTCCAGCTTTAACGGTAAAAAGTATTTTAATGCTGATCTTAATGATAACCACTGCTGAAATAGGATCTTGTGGTTCAGAGTGACTGTAACAAATAATAGCGCCTTGGGTCTAACGATCTAATCTTAAACTCAATGAAACTATGAGGTTCCTTTGTCAAATAAATGTGACTTAAAAAAAAAGAATCAGAACAACCCAAAACTTTTGAAAAGGAACCTGGGAACAAAAGAGTATTTTTAAATCTTTTGTCTCCGGACATCTTTCCTTCAAATGAGGCTGACTGCATAATAGCACCGTGAAAGGCAGAGAAGATAATTGCTACTTCAGCAACAGAACAGTGGGAACGTCTGAAGCTCCTTCCTCTCTGTGATTTAGCCAGTAGCTGGAACAGAATAATTCTCTACCTTAATGTTTCTTTTGGACTCTGTTTGGCTGACTTCAGTTCTGCCAACCCCCAAAATTAATATTTGGGAGACTTCCTTCTTTTGGCCCTTAAATAAATCGTTCTTTTGTCTGTTTGTTTGTTCTGTTTTGGTCTCTTCTAACAACTCCTGATGCAGTCTGAGCTGAGCTCAGACAATGGCAGGTGCAGCAACACCTGCCAGATTAGAGCAGGGAAGGCTTTCAACCACCGTTGTCAGAGGTCCCTCTCCTCAAAAAGCAGAAAGCCAGCCGGATTTTGAGATGGGCATTGGTCGGATGTGTAGGAAGAAGGAAATATGCCAGCTACAGTATCAAGTAGGAAAATAGCGACCACAGGTCAGGAACCAGAAGCATACTTCACTAGTACTGCACTACGCCCAGGACTACTGCCTGGCTTAGGAGGGAGACACATTTTGGGTAGCGGCTGGTTCTTTCTGTGGGTTCCTATACCCATACCAGTTCTCCCTGCTGCGGGAATGGGAGCACTGTGCATATAAAGTATCCTGCACAAGTCATGGGGGTCCACCAAGCGTTAGCCCAGTCTTCCTTCTGCCTTTGCGATGAGAGTGTGGCCAAGTTGCTGCTGACCATGTAGCGGGATGTAAAAGTCCTTTTCCCTGTAGAGCCTGGGCACCTGTATTGTAAAACACAAACTTTTGTCAAATGATCTATGTAATGAGAAGAACAGTAGTAACAGGATCAAAGCCATGGCTTGCTTTGCAGCTAGAAGATAGGCTGCAGCCATGCAGTAGCTTGAGGAAATGACCGCCATGCTCAGATGCTGAGACAAAGTGGATGGGAATTATTTTTTATCAAGTAAGAAAACGACCCGCTATTTGCAGCAGCAAATACATGCAAACACTTGCTCACCTGGACTGTGAAATGAACGCGTTATGGTTAGCTTCCAAAATTCAGTCCTGAGCTCTTCTCAATATTTAAGGTTAAGCATACGGACCTGCCAACACCAGCGTGCTGGGCAGGAAGCGGCACTCCTAAAGGCCACCTGAGTTTCCGGGCTATGATCCTTCTTTTCCACTGGTTCTCTAACGTTTGGGCATCTTCTTCCATGCACAGAGGATTGTAAGCAGCAGTGTACAGCTTTTTGAGTACACAGCGATTATTCACTGGTGAAAGCGCACAGAAGACAGGGAGGTCTAACACGCCTAGCGCGCAGGCCAGCACCCCAGTGCAGGGTGTCATGCTCTCGTTGGCCACGCAGTTTTAAGACATGTGGGAAAACACCCGTCTTTGTTGCTCCTTGGAGCAGGCTAATCCTCTGTACTGCCGAGTTGCTGTCTTCTAACTACTTTCTGTTTTTTTCTCGGTGTTATAACTTGCACATTAGCATTTTTCTCTTGAGGCCTTGAGTTAATAACTAATAGGAGTCAACAATTTTGCCTTTTTTTTCTTTTTTGTGCTTTTCTTATCTTGCCTGGCTGTTTTGCTGCCTGACAATTTTCTTCAGTAAAGCCACACATCTTCATTAATTAATTGGGTGCTGGGATATGGGCTACTGTTTATGATCTTTGGAGAGGACACGACATTTTAGCATGGCTGTTCTCAAACTGATAACGGTTAGTTCTCCTAGTGAGGGAAGGTGGCCCGTCCCCAGGGAGCTGCTGAGAGATGAGTAGGAGAGGGAGGAAAGCAAGAAGATGGCCTGGGAACAGAGCCAGGAGATGAAGAAGTGCTTAAAAGGTTCCTTCCGGGTGAGGAGACAAGCAGCACCAAGAAGCGTGGCTGAGGCAATCTCTGGATTTTGAGAGCTGTTGGGAAAATCCTGCTTCTATCGCCTCTGGTCCTGGTGTCCCCGCTGAGGGGCACTGGTTTGGCTCTGTGGCTTGCAGCAGTCACAGACTTCTCCTGCTGCCTTTCTCAGCCTGGCTGTCAGGAGCTCCTTCTTGGCCTCCTTCTCCCTCCACCCTCTCCCTGCCATGGCCCCAGCCAGCATTCCCCCTGCACCCACCCAAAAGCAACTCTTACGTGGGAAGAGCACCCAAAATCCACAGCACAATTCTGGTGAGGCGGATGTAGAAAAGCAATCTGAGGACTGCTGGCTCGGTGCATCTTCTCCCACACTGCTGAGGAGGAAGCAGCGCTTCTCTGCATTCCAAAATAGCATGGCAACATATGAATGCCCAAATGGCACTTTGTGCATAAAAAACCCAGGGGTTTTTCCCTTTGTCACAGGAAATATCTCTGTAGGGGCCGAGTCATGCTGGTACCCAGGGGAAGAGCTAGGGAACCTGTGGGGACAGATGCTCATCCTGAAGAAATTGCAGGTAGCATCCACTCATCTTCTCTGGCCCTTCTAGGCAGTGGTCCAGCCTGTCAGCCCTGCCGAGCAGTGACTTAGGTGTACATATTTCAGTGCGTTGCTGTTGTTGAGCTCCCAGCGTCCTTTGGGGTGGTGCTCAGAGGAGCTCCCTCCATCAGAGAGATCTGTCTGTCTCTTTAGGTCTGTCTCCTTAGGTCTATCTCCCTACGTCATTACCTAACAAGAACGACAATCATCTGCATCATTCATGCAAAACCTAATGGCTGGGAAAACTGTCATTTTGGCTGATGATTTTTACTGTTACTTGAGTGTAGACAGAGTCCCTCTCCTCTGGAGTTCCCTCTCTGCTGTTTTTTTAGTGGTTTTTTTTCCTTGGATTTTTTTTTTCCAAACTTCAAATTCTTCTCCTGTTCTACTCTGCTAAGTATTTTCTGGTGGCTTACCTATGTTCCACTGCATGATGGTTTTGAAGGGGTGAAACTTTGTGCTTTCCAACTCTTTTCTAGTCACACGTAAATATTACTGCAATAGGTCTCCTACACTGAAATGTAGAAGAAATAGGAAATCAAGATAGTTTCTTGAACTTTTATGCAACTTTGATGCCCTACCTATATGCTAGAATTAAATGAACAAATTTCTTGCTGTGAAGCTATTTTTCTTCAGTATAACAAACACTTGCCAACTGAATCAGTAACTTAACTGTAGCACATGTATTTTTATAGTTGGTTAGTTGGACAGTCTGGCCAGTTTAGATGGTCCATGGAGGTTAAATACAAAATCCGTTTACAGGGATGGTTCAGACAAGGAATGTCCAAATTCAGCCTTTCCATGCAATTTTAATATGGCCCTCTAGTGAAACTATGTGCCGATACAGCAATGTTTTATCATAAAGCTGTGAATCACTGCACCCGTGCGAGATGGGTAGAAGTCAGGAAGGAGGCTACTCTGAGGCAGACGTTCTCAGCTTCTCGGAGAAATTGAAAGATGACTTAGGGGTCCAGAGGTAGGGGACTGTCATTTTCTTCAACAACTGAGTATCATGTGGGACAGCTGGACTATACTGCTGTCAGGGCTGCGAGGAACCCTGCAGGTATGACTTGTCCTGACCAGCCCCAGCCAGGACCTCCACCCACACTCTCTGCCCACCGATGCAGAAGCTCTGCTGAAGCTCTGGCCCGGGAGTGAGCTATAATAGCACCGTGAAAGGCAGAGAAGATAATTGCTACTTCAGCAACAGAACAGTGGGAACGTCTGAAGCTCCTTCCTCTCTGTGATTTAGCCAGTAGCTGGAACAGAATAATTCTCTACCTTAATGTTTCTTTTGGACTCTGTTTGGCTGACTTCAGTTCTGCCAACCCCCAAAATTAATATTTGGGAGACTTCCTTCTTTTGGCCCTTAAATAAATCGTTCTTTTGTCTGTTTGTTTGTTCTGTTTTGGTCTCTTCTAACAACTCCTGATGCAGTCTGAGCTGAGCTCAGACAATGGCAGGTGCAGCAACACCTGCCAGATTAGAGCAGGGAAGGCTTTCAACCACCGTTGTCAGAGGTCCCTCTCCTCAAAAAGCAGAAAGCCAGCCGGATTTTGAGATGGGCATTGGTCGGATGTGTAGGAAGAAGGAAATATGCCAGCTACAGTATCAAGTAGGAAAATAGCGACCACAGGTCAGGAACCAGAAGCATACTTCACTAGTACTGCACTACGCCCAGGACTACTGCCTGGCTTAGGAGGGAGACACATTTTGGGTAGCGGCTGGTTCTTTCTGTGGGTTCCTATACCCATACCAGTTCTCCCTGCTGCGGGAATGGGAGCACTGTGCATATAAAGTATCCTGCACAAGTCATGGGGGTCCACCAAGCGTTAGCCCAGTCTTCCTTCTGCCTTTGCGATGAGAGTGTGGCCAAGTTGCTGCTGACCATGTAGCGGGATGTAAAAGTCCTTTTCCCTGTAGAGCCTGGGCACCTGTATTGTAAAACACAAACTTTTGTCAAATGATCTATGTAATGAGAAGAACAGTAGTAACAGGATCAAAGCCATGGCTTGCTTTGCGGCTAGAAGATAGGCTGCAGCCATGCAGTAGCTTGAGGAAATGACCGCCATGCTCAGATGCTGAGACAAAGTGGATGGGAATTATTTTTTATCAAGTAAGAAAACGACCCGCTATTTGCAGCAGCAAATACATGCAAACACTTGCTCACCTGGACTGTGAAATGAACGCGTTATGGTTAGCTTCCAAAATTCAGTCCTGAGCTCTTCTCAATATTTAAGGTTAAGCATACGGACCTGCCAACACCAGCGTGCTGGGCAGGAAGCGGCACTCCTAAAGGCCACCTGAGTTTCCGGGCTATGATCCTTCTTTTCCACTGGTTCTCTAACGTTTGGGCATCTTCTTCCATGCACAGAGGATTGTAAGCAGCAGTGTACAGCTTTTTGAGTACACAGCGATTATTCACTGGTGAAAGCGCACAGAAGACAGGGAGGTCTAACACGCCTAGCGCGCAGGCCAGCACCCCAGTGCAGGGTGTCATGCTCTCGTTGGCCACGCAGTTTTAAGACATGTGGGAAAACACCCGTCTTTGTTGCTCCTTGGAGCAGGCTAATCCTCTGTACTGCCGAGTTGCTGTCTTCTAACTACTTTCTGTTTTTTTCTCGGTGTTATAACTTGCACATTAGCATTTTTCTCTTGAGGCCTTGAGTTAATAACTAATAGGAGTCAACAATTTTGCCTTTTTTTTCTTTTTTGTGCTTTTCTTATCTTGCCTGGCTGTTTTGCTGCCTGACAATTTTCTTCAGTAAAGCCACACATCTTCATTAATTAATTGGGTGCTGGGATATGGGCTACTGTTTATGATCTTTGGAGAGGACACGACATTTTAGCATGGCTGTTCTCAAACTGATAACGGTTAGTTCTCCTAGTGAGGGAAGGTGGCCCGTCCCCAGGGAGCTGCTGAGAGATGAGTAGGAGAGGGAGGAAAGCAAGAAGATGGCCTGGGAACAGAGCCAGGAGATGAAGAAGTGCTTAAAAGGTTCCTTCCGGGTGAGGAGACAAGCAGCACCAAGAAGCGTGGCTGAGGCAATCTCTGGATTTTGAGAGCTGTTGGGAAAATCCTGCTTCTATCGCCTCTGGTCCTGGTGTCCCCGCTGAGGGGCACTGGTTTGGCTCTGTGGCTTGCAGCAGTCACAGACTTCTCCTGCTGCCTTTCTCAGCCTGGCTGTCAGGAGCTCCTTCTTGGCCTCCTTCTCCCTCCACCCTCTCCCTGCCATGGCCCCAGCCAGCATTCCCCCTGCACCCACCCAAAAGCAACTCTTACGTGGGAAGAGCACCCAAAATCCACAGCACAATTCTGGTGAGGCGGATGTAGAAAAGCAATCTGAGGACTGCTGGCTCGGTGCATCTTCTCCCACACTGCTGAGGAGGAAGCAGCGCTTCTCTGCATTCCAAAATAGCATGGCAACATATGAATGCCCAAATGGCACTTTGTGCATAAAAAACCCAGGGGTTTTTCCCTTTGTCACAGGAAATATCTCTGTAGGGGCCGAGTCATGCTGGTACCCAGGGGAAGAGCTAGGGAACCTGTGGGGACAGATGCTCATCCTGAAGAAATTGCAGGTAGCATCCACTCATCTTCTCTGGCCCTTCTAGGCAGTGGTCCAGCCTGTCAGCCCTGCCGAGCAGTGACTTAGGTGTACATATTTCAGTGCGTTGCTGTTGTTGAGCTCCCAGCGTCCTTTGGGGTGGTGCTCAGAGGAGCTCCCTCCATCAGAGAGATCTGTCTGTCTCTTTAGGTCTGTCTCCTTAGGTCTATCTCCCTACGTCATTACCTAACAAGAACGACAATCATCTGCATCATTCATGCAAAACCTAATGGCTGGGAAAACTGTCATTTTGGCTGATGATTTTTACTGTTACTTGAGTGTAGACAGAGTCCCTCTCCTCTGGAGTTCCCTCTCTGCTGTTTTTTTAGTGGTTTTTTTTCCTTGGATTTTTTTTTTCCAAACTTCAAATTCTTCTCCTGTTCTACTCTGCTAAGTATTTTCTGGTGGCTTACCTATGTTCCACTGCATGATGGTTTTGAAGGGGTGAAACTTTGTGCTTTCCAACTCTTTTCTAGTCACACGTAAATATTACTGCAATAGGTCTCCTACACTGAAATGTAGAAGAAATAGGAAATCAAGATAGTTTCTTGAACTTTTATGCAACTTTGATGCCCTACCTATATGCTAGAATTAAATGAACAAATTTCTTGCTGTGAAGCTATTTTTCTTCAGTATAACAAACACTTGCCAACTGAATCAGTAACTTAACTGTAGCACATGTATTTTTATAGTTGGTTAGTTGGACAGTCTGGCCAGTTTAGATGGTCCATGGAGGTTAAATACAAAATCCGTTTACAGGGATGGTTCAGACAAGGAATGTCCAAATTCAGCCTTTCCATGCAATTTTAATATGGCCCTCTAGTGAAACTATGTGCCGATACAGCAATGTTTTATCATAAAGCTGTGAATCACTGCACCCGTGCGAGATGGGTAGAAGTCAGGAAGGAGGCTACTCTGAGGCAGACGTTCTCAGCTTCTCGGAGAAATTGAAAGATGACTTAGGGGTCCAGAGGTAGGGGACTGTCATTTTCTTCAACAACTGAGTATCATGTGGGACAGCTGGACTATACTGCTGTCAGGGCTGCGAGGAACCCTGCAGGTATGACTTGTCCTGACCAGCCCCAGCCAGGACCTCCACCCACACTCTCTGCCCACCGATGCAGAAGCTCTGCTGAAGCTCTGGCCCGGGAGTGAGCTATGTCATGGCAGTGCGTGCTCCCGGCCAGGTCCCTGACATGCCTGAGCTGTTGTCTGCATCTCCAAGACTCACCTCAGACCTGACTTGTCCCCTTGCCTTTGCCTGTCACCGCCCTGCCCTGCTTGCCCATCTCAGGGACTGCCCTGTTGGTGAAGGCACTGCCTGCGCTGTGGTCACCCTCAGCTCCTGGCTTGCCTTCCCTTCTAGAGCAGCTTTGCTCCTGCTGTTCCCTGGCAGCTAGCTCAGGTCTTCCAGACCCTGGAGCTGAATACCATGGATCCTGTTCCCCAGGCTGTGCCAGGGCCTGTCCCCAAGAGCTCACCCAGGCTGCCCATAGGGGCTTGCCCCCATGGTTCCCCCTGCTGCTCCTGGCAGACCTCCAAAGATGGCAGGAAGCTGCGGTCGGCATGCAGAGGCAGACGGCAGCCCCTCAGGCTTCTTTCGCATCCCCTGCACCCACAGCAACCTCTGTCCCCGAGCTCCTTGAACCATTGCCCAGTGCAGCAAGAAGTTATCATGTGAACATCCTTTCTGTTTGACAGTAGAAATGATGAATAGCATTGTTTTCTTTTTTTCTTTCGGGAAAATCCCATAAGAGCTTGAATGATTGTCCTGGTTTCAGCTGGGACAGAGTTAGTTTTCTTTCTAGTGGTTGCTGTGTTTCAGATTTGGTATGAAAGGAATGTCAATAATGCATATTGTTTTAGTTGTTGCCAGCTGATGTTTATATTTTTTAAGGACTGTCTTCAGCTTCCCATAGAAGCTGAGAAGGAGCCTAGGCAGAACGACAGAATGGCCAGAGGAATATTCCGCACCAGAGAGACATGCTCAGTATATTAATGGTTGGCCAGGGGTCGGGTACTCATGATCACTGCTTGGGAAGGTACCAATTTACTGGGTGGTGAGAGTGACTCGTGTCATTACCATTATTATTGTTATTTTCCTTTTCTGTTACTGTTCTATTAAACTGTTTTTATCTCAACCCATGAGTTCTGCCACAGGGAGAACTGCACGAGCGGCTGCCTGGTCCTAGCTGCTGGCTGGGGTTAATCCACGGCAATGACTAAAATGGTGTAAGCTTTCCCACAGACAGGGTCTGCACCGTGTGCTGCGCATGGATCACAGGCCCATTTGATGCTGCATGACTTGGGGTTCCCAGCCTCTAAACGGACACACAATTATCTATACTATTCTCTCTTTCTTTATAGTGTTAGATTTAATAAAGAGGATTTTATATGACACTTTTACAGAGTTGGAATGACCTTCTTACTGGTATCATCCTGGTGCAAAACATAAAGGTATGGGAATTTATTAGTCAGATGCAGCTGATCTTCACTGCCTACTCGGGGACCCACTCAACAGATACCAGCTGCCCAGCAATGGCAATTGGTGCACCGGAGAGGAGTGTACCTGGACCCTTGGAGGAGCCCTGCCACGTCCTCCCTTACTACCCACAGAGGAGGAGTCCACAGAGGCAGGTGTCCTACAGCCTCACTCCTCATCCCAGGCAGAAGGAGGGGGTGAGAAGGACCACTGTGCTGGTAGAAACTCTACCACCCCATTGCCCATATGACTGCCCCATTGACACGATGACAGGAAAGGAGGTGTCCTTTAGGCACATCTGCGCCATGTCGCGCTCTGAATTAGCGGAGTAGCTCAAGGGCAACCTGGCACGTGGGCTCGTCCGTCCCACTGCCTCCCTTGCTGGGGCCCCTGTGCTTTTCTTGTCAAGAAGAGGGATGGGGTCTCCGTCCCCGTGCAGATTGCTAGTCTACGGTATTAGATTAAATTAAATAGCTGTGAAAGTAAACTGATTTGTGCATAGTTTTAAAGGTAACAGCCTTTAGGAGTTTGGGGAGAAAACAGTATTCTATTGAATTTCTGGTTTGAGCAGCCTAAGAGGTAAACCTTCCTCATATAAGCCTTTTCTTTCATTCATCTTATTTGTAAGATGCTGCCTTGGTATCTGTTTTTCAGCATCTAAGCACACTATGAAGTGACAAGGAGATGGGCCCAAGCTGCGGTGTCAGATTGGGAGGGTTTATCACTCGCTAAATTTTGATAGAGTATAAAAGTGGAAGATTAAAAAGGGCAGTGAAAAAGACGATAGCTCGCGTGTCAACACCGAGGGAAGGAAAGGATTGTGAGCAGGAAAAAGGTGATTAGATTGGGAACCGCAAAAGAAGTGAGACTCAAAACCAGAAAGAAAATGGGTAAGTCAGCATATGGTGATGAGAAGGGGCGATTCTCAGATTAAAAATTGTGTGCCACCCAGAGGTAGCAGAATTTGGCCTCAAGAGAAAAGGTGTCACAGGGAATAGGCTAGCCACTGTCACAGGGTGTAAGAAATCAGGTTTGTTTTTTTTAATTAAAGTTTTTTGCCAAGTACAACATTGGCACAACAAAACGTCATCCAATCACCACACGCAACCAAAATTTCATGGTACTGAGCAACTTAATTTTAAAGGTCATGTCATGGCATTCTGATTCTCATATCCTGCATTTCAGTTAACTAATAGCCAGTGCCTCCATTGTTACCTTTTCTTAAAAATAAGGGAGGTAAGCACGTGCCTTAGAGTATATCAGTTTAGATTTTAATGTCTAAAATGGATTGAGGAACTAAACAGGTATGGAATGACACCATAGAAAATTCTAGTACATGCACTTTCTAAATAAATCATTGCTTCAGCAAGATGAAAACATTTACTAGCTTCAGATTTAGCTGTTTCTGGATGCTGATCTCCGTCTATGATTCCAAGACATCTAAACTTATCTTCATTTTAGCTGGGTATGTATTTAAATAGCTGGTTGAACTGAGATCACTCTGCCTTTCCCTATTTCTGTGCTGTCTCTTTCTCTGTCAGTGTTGACAAGCTTGGGAAGAGTAGAGTAAAACAATGTTGTTCTCCTAAGTCCATCCCCTTTGAAAGAGAGAGAGAGATTAGAGCTTTCGTCCGACACTGCCCTCACGAAAAAGTGATTAGTGAAATAGCGGGGCAAAGTCTGTGCAATGCTTTCTCTTTTCGACAGCCCTTATTTGTGTTGCTCACCGTGCACGTTCCTCCCACCATGTGGAGCTCTCTCACCGGGGAAATGGGATGGGCTGGTAAATCCGGGACTTGCACTGAAGAGCAGCACTATGCTAAATTCTCGGGTGGTAGGCCATCATTTTGGAAGGAAGGATGGTTATTAAAGAGGGGAGCGCCAGTACTATATTTAACACCTTGTTCTAATGCCTTAAATGATTTTCTATTCACTTAGTGAAGGAAATCTAATGTTTAAGATAAGCAATTGGCCACAAACTGTCAGGCGAATACTTCCAGCTCTCAAGACAGTTGCAGCCCTTCATTCCCAGGGTCCCCTTCCCTTCTTTGCCTATTACTGAAGTGGATTTTTTCAAATTTTGGCTCACTCAAGCAGCTCAAAGACACCGGCAGCTCTTAGAAAATATGTAAAAAATAGGTTCTTTAAGTGCATGTCTAAAAGGAACGCTTTATGTTTCTTTCATAGAGAGAATCCATTTAAAATCCTTCGGAGCTAAGGCAAGAGCTGACCCTGAACCCTGATAAATCTCATTTGTAAGCCATTTCAGAATAGCTTATTTAGGCCAGCAGCCGTCTCTGTACTACATGGTTTACTATACCTGTATAGACTGATGACGCCAGCTTGTAGGTTTTCTCCCCTCCTTCATGGCAAAGGAGGGTAAAGGTGCCTGAAAGATTTTGGCCTTCGTACAAGTCTTGATATATTTTAATCTTGTGCTACATGGCTACGAAAATGGAGAATGCCAGTATGACTATGAAGTAGTATCCCCGTGACAGAATTATTTTTAACTCGCCTATGCTTCAACGTGGGAACATTGCGTGTTGTATACCTATGAAAAAGTCGTGTCAGTGGGCAGCAGGAAGAAAAAACTGCCTGTTTACCTCCTCCCCAGCTGCTCAGCTTCGGTCATGCCGGACCTTGTGGCAGGGAGGCAGGAGGGACCACGGCTCCCGTGGAAGGGCCAGCAGAAATGACTTGCTGGCAAAGTGGAGAGGAAGGGAGTCAGCGAGAGGGAAGCAAGTATGCAAAGGGGAGGGAAACTCTCCTCAAAACATGGAGCCTGCCTCTGCAGAAGGCAGGCCCACAGCCATCTTCAGAGGTCACGTGAAAAAGAGTTTTCATGTACACTTCTCTGTGTCCCTCTGCACTCGGTTAGCACAAAAACTGACTGTGAGGTGCTTTTAGACCTCAGAGAAATGGGAGGGGAGGGCACTGTTCAAAGGCCACATTTTCAAGTCTTTTTAATATGGCTTACCCAGCAGACCTGAGGCTTCCTTATTTACAGTTGACTTGTTCCACTATAACACGCAAGGTTCACACAAAAGCCCTGTGGCATGTTTACTTCAGGAGAAAGGGAGGAAGGAGGGAAATGCAGCCCTGACGTCGGCTGACTCACAGTCCTCTGAGCCATGGAGAAATGTTTGGCCTCCAGACGGACTGTGCATGGTCCTACAGCCATGGGATTCAATGTCCCTAACCCTGTGAATCTCCATACCAAAACACAACGCTACTTGTACCTACCTGTTTTACTTGTACCTACCTGTTTATTTTAAGGGGTGCCATTTATATGAAGATAGTGGAGCCTACAGCTTGTTATTTACATTCCATGCACACTAAGGCCATCATAAATTAGTTATTTTATGTTCAACTACCTCACTAATGCTTAAATCAAGAAGATTTATTCAAAGGATTTCTCATTCACTGGAAGTTGTAACTTCCAGTTACAGGTGAACTACACTATTGCAAACACCATTGAAGTGGGCCATAAACCCTTAGATGTACCTGAGAGGAGGGAAAAGGTCTGGAGGAGAACAAAGAACCTACTTGTTCCTCTACTAAAAGACCTCCAGGGCTTTACAGCACCCACTGCCTCCTGGGGCTTTTGCTCTGTTCCAAGGAGAGGCTGGGCAGGCTGCCGCTCTTAACTGGTACTTTTGTGTGTAATCTTCATGAAATGAGAAAGGAGTGTTCCTAATTCTACCGCTCACTTTGTGTAAGTGCTCACTAATGTGCAAGATGCTTATGGTCTCGTCTGCACTAAAAAGAAATAATCAGCTATGCAATCTTTCATGCAATTGTTAAGATGTGCGCTAGGTAAACACTTTTCGCTTTCTTGTAACTTTGAATGATGCACTTCAGCTCAAACTTCTCACTCTTGGCCTCAACCCGAGGGAGACCGAGTTAAAGTCAGGGGGTCATATTTTTTGATACAGATTCCTGTACTTTGAATTTAACCATATGCAGTAATACTGTGATGCCATTTTTGCCTCAAAGAAAACTTAACAGAAGACCTCTATTGTTACAGAGTTAAGGCTTAAAATATTAATACATCAGACGCTGAGACAGAAGCAAATACATATGCTTCCTTTTAGCATTAACCCATGTGCAAATATATGTGTAGCCTGCTATTCCTAAAGCCGAAGGGAAAAGATTTAAGGAAAGGAAGCATCAAATGGGAATTCCCACTTGTCCAGGTTCCCTTCGAGCCCCTCCCTGAAGTCCAGAGCACAGGCAGCACGAAGGAGACTGGATGCTAAAGGCAGGAGGGCTAGATGGTAATTAATCACCCCCTTGCTCCTCAAGGATTCTTTGCTGCCAGTAAATGTCGAAGCTGAATTGTCTTCTGGAGCACTCGCTTGCCTATTAAAGAGCAGGATTTGCAGGAGGTGTGCTTTTAGTAAAAAAGCGGATGCTGCTGAAGAAAATGGGCGAGCTTTTGAGTGGCAAGGTCTATCTATAACAGAAGCTAAAAACAGCAGAGGCAGGTGAGTCCCTGACAGCACTACGTGGGAGAATCACGCTGCCTGGAAGGGCAGCCACTTATGGCCCTTGCCGCTGCTTACTGCAAGGTAGAGTCAGTGCATGCCTCCAATAGCCCTTTCCTCCTTTGGAAAAATAAAGCTTGAGGATAATCCCACAGACAGGAGTTCTTTCCCTGTTCCTCACAAATAGTCTTTCCACCCCCAAATCCAGTTCCTGTGAAGTTCTGTATGCGTAGTTGACTTGGAAATGAGATCTAGGTGGCCCTGAGGCATGAAAAAAAAGGGAGCAATGCTTGTTCCACTTGTATAATTCCTTTTTTTCATTTTCCCCTCAAATTCCATTTTTTTCCCCCTAGAATAACTGTCCTCTTTCTTGGACTGGGAAAGGAGCTAGTAGTCTCTGAGAGCATGGAGGTAAAAATTAACTCATACAACAATTTTAGTAAGACTAATGCTGACAGAGGTACTGAATCATTTTTTTTTCTGCTCACAGTGGTATCCTACATATAAATCAATAATTGTATTTCTTGGCTCAATCTCTAGTGCGATGAAGTAGGAGCAGTACCTGATGCTGCTGAAAATGCGCTGCATTAGGGCAATAACTGTAAAGTCGAGGACCACGAACCGTGAACGAGAGGTGCCCAGAGCAGCAGCTGGGCTGGGACTAACGCAGGCCACGTGCTGCTCTCTGCTCTGCCCCTTCATGAGAGGCGAGGCTAAAGCCTGTTATCTTCCTCAAGTCAGAGAACAAGGTGCCTCCCCTTTCTGAGACCCACTCTGGGAAAAAAGGCTGGCCAGTCAGCTCCAGAGTGGTTTTGGGCCAAATATTTCCCAATATTAGAGAAATGTTATACTGCCAGCCAGCCAGAGGAGCAGCAGGCAAGATCTCAAACTGTTTTGGCTTTCAGAGCAAAAGTGGATCCCACCATCTCCCAGTTCAGAGGCTCAAGATAATTTTGACAGTAATTAAGAATACTTCATCTACTATTAAATATGATTTTAGGCTGAGGCTAACAAACATTAGGACAATGTTCAATGTGAATTTTGCAATTATAAATGTCTGTGCTTTTTTGATTAACGCTTAAAGGCTGTTGCAGTTACGAGACCAGGATAAGATGAACAATAGATAGATTTAAATTCAGAGAGCATTGAGCTCTAAAGAGTCCCAAACGAATACATATTTCTGAAAAGCATAATAGAGATATAAAAGCAGAAGAACAAGACAGGATATGACTTAAATTCATTTCCCTAGAGAGACACCTGATACTGGCATTGGTCCAGAAATGTAGTTTAAAGACGCTGCAAGAAATATTAAGAAATAAATCAGTCTGAAGCGTAAATGTGTGGGTGTTTTGATAAAGTGGAAGGGATTCTGCAAGGATAATGGGCGGGGGAAAATAGGCTGAGCTTCTGACATTATGAAGAGAAATTTAAACCTATTTTTCATTGTGATTAAGAGTGCAAATCTAAGTCATATTGGGCAACAGGTGTGGATAATTCTATTAGGCCTGTCTCTATCCAGTAGGTAAGGGACTTTCCTGCTATGCCGTGGATGAGGGGCTAATGCAGCAGCATCACTTCCATCTTCTCTGACATGAAGAAGAAAAAACTCTTATGAGTTACCCCCAAGCCTTTTATCCTTGTGTAATAAGTTCATAATGTATGTAGGAAAAGGGGGTACATTCTTTGGCAGTCTCCTACCTATAGCTTTTGAAGACTCTGCACCCAAGCCCTGCGGAGTCAGCCTGCCGGTGGTGCAGACATGAGGTGTGTAATGACTATCTGAAGTCATTGTCTTACAGGCTTCGTACGTTCAGCACTTTGGGCTGAAGACTTAAACTCCAGTCCTTCAACTATGCAGAGCCTATTTCAGCAGTTCCAGCCAAGAGCGGTGTGTGTCCCATCATGCTGTATGCCCTCTCCAGTGCTCCTCTGGCCTCATGGCATCATTAAAATCCCTGCTCTTATCTTTCAGGAGCCAAAGGACGTGGAATTAGGCTGTCTTTGCGATCACCCTTCCATGGGCACTTTGGAATCAGCAGGTCTAGGTGACTTCTCTCAGAGATATTTGAGATGATCTCTGCATTGCTTATGCTAACACATCTGGGAATACTGTAGAAATTAAAGAAAAATGGGGTGTTAATGTTGGTTCATCTTTAGGACATCTCATCTACCCTTTTTGGATAATTAGGTTTGTTGGATCGACATTGATTGTAGGCAAAATAACAGGAGAAAAACTGATATAGCATTACACTACAAAAGAGTAGGAAGGGATCGATGTAAGGAGGTTTGGAAACCTTCCTTCTTAAGCAAAACAGATCTTCATCTTTGCTGAGATGACAAATTTGATAAAAGTAATTGTATATGTTTAATAGACATAACTTTCTTAAGACTTTGTTGTGACCGGAAATTAGTTTTTAGGCAAGTACATATCGGATGAAATAACTGGGGTGTAACTGAGCAATACCAAGATCACGAATATACACTAATATAGCCGTCATTGTGGCATCTCTGAATAGACATGCTCCAGTGGGGCTCCGCACTATTCCCAATGCACAGATAATGAAACCTGCAGCTGACACAGGGACAGGAAGAGTGCCCCTCTCTCATCATTCAGAGAAACCTGCCCTGTCACATAATCTGGTGTCATGGTTTCAGCTGGGATTGAGTTAACTTTCTTGCTGGCAGCTGGTGCGGGGCTATGTTTTGGATTAGGGATGACAGCGGTGTTGATAGTGCACTGATGTTTTTGGTTGTTGCTGAGCAGCCAAGGCCTTTTCTGCTCCTCACACCGCCCCACCAGTGAGCAGGCTGGGGGTGCACAAGAAGTTGGTGGGAGACACAGCTGGGACAGCTGACCCCAACTGACCAAAGGGATATTCCATACCATGTGACGTCATGCTCAGTATATAAAGCTGAAGGAAGAAGAAGGAAGAGGGGGACGTTCAGCGTGATGATGTTTGCCTTCCCAAGTAACCATTATGTGATGGAGCCCTGCTTTCCTGGGGATGGCTGAACACCTGCCTGCAGATGGGAAGCAGGCAATGAACTCCTTGTTTTGCTTTGCTTGAGTGGGCAGCTTTTGCTCTACTCATTAAACTGTCTTTATTTCAACACATGAGTTTTTCCTCACTTCTACTCTTTCTATTCTCTCCCCCATACAAACTCGGGGGAGTGAGTGAGTCGCTGCATGGTTCTAGTTGCTGGCTGGGGTTAAACCACATCTGGGTTTCATCATATTCAGCCGAAGAACAGCAGGCAGATTACCACTAGCAGAAGGGGGGTGGGAGCTGGGGAAGAAGAGGAAGGGGATGTATCCTCATAAGCAGTTTGCTGTGAATAGGATTAGGCACATTATTGGACAAGCACCTGAATGAGCAACCTTGATATGCCAGAGCAAAGAGGACTTATGGAAGTAGGTAATGTGACACAGAATAGGATGATGTACTATATATAGCATACTGAAAGAGGACGTGTAGCTTTGCTCATAATGTTTTAAAAGCATGTTGAAAAGCTAGTGATGTAGAAAAAGCTTGTAAATTATTTGAGAGATAAAAGAAAATGTCTGAGAGTGAACAACTTCAAAAACTTGGTTGACGTCTCAATGGGCAATCAAAGGGTGATTTGATCAAAACATATAATCCTTTCCTTCACGGTGAGGGGGTATTGATGTTCTTCAGTTCAGTGGGAAAAGCCGCAAGAATGAGTAGTTACTAGTTAGTTAGAAAGGGGTGTATTTCTTTGATTTTGTTTAGCTGTGGTGAAGACCTGCTGGAGCAAACTCCCAAGGGAAGCAAGAGAAGATCTGGTCAGGGAGCACCAACCATGAGCTGCCCAGTAAAGGAAGGGGGGTGTGGCATGACAGCCGGGCAGGTAGGGGCAGTGACCCACTGACAAGGGATGCAGTCCCATAGTAGAGTGAGTGCAATCAAGTTCATCCAACAGTCTCCAGATCACTGGACAAGTCCATAGTGGTGAGCCAGGTCTGAGGTCAAGCCTGGAAGTCAAGACAGCAAGTCAGAGTCTGGATGATTGGGATATATGCCAGGCATGGTGGAGCCGCCACGTAGCTTAGGCAGAGACCGAGGGCAAGAGTCTCATCTCAAAATCACCTCTTGAGAGAAGAGGGGTGACCCACCACCAAGGCTTCCTACAGTTCTGATTCAAGGCTGGACAGCTGCGCTACAGATCAGCCTGGAGCACAAGCAGCCAAACGCCCAGGAGCTGGGGGAGGATACACTCGGTCCCCTGACAGACCTTTGCCTCTTGATTGCTTCACATCTGGGCTGGGTACATATTTTATGCCATTTTTATTTGATTCCAAAAGCATAAATTTTTACAGCTTGTGCTATAATGAAAAATGGACTGGGTGATGTAGTAATTCTGAAATTCAAGTCTACAATTGT
This sequence comes from Alca torda, assembly GCA_008658365.1. Lineage (NCBI taxonomy): Eukaryota > Metazoa > Chordata > Aves > Charadriiformes > Alcidae > Alca > Alca torda. The sequence continues at coordinate 142,542,078 of CM018076.1, forward strand.
ATGTGTGAGCAAGTTCTAGAAGTTATGTTAATTTAAGATGTGGAAGGTAATAATGCAACACTGTGGGAGTTGATCAGAAAACATTTAGTGAAGAAAAACCTTTGTATCTGGCTAGCTTTTCCTGTTCACCTATGCAAGCGGGTAGTACAGTAATTTACAGCCACAATTTCCTTTTCTTCATCCTTAATTGCACTGAAGTATTTTAATTCATATCCTGTTAGGCTTTTCTGGTTGTAAGGCCAGTAGTCCGCTGCCGTCTCTTTGTTTGTGTTATTCCTTCCTGCTGCACCATTTTCAGTAGCTTTGTTCTCACGGACTACAGCACCCGAGTTGCTCGATCCCATCTCCCAGTATTCTGGCCGCCTCACAGCTGACTTGAAATGCTGGCAAGCGCCTCCCTTCTGCCTCTGCTGCAGAGAAGCCCACTGCCCCCAGAGCCTCTCCCACTGTGCGAATAAGCGTTCAGCCCCCAAGAGCTGTGTGTCTTCCAGGCTGCCCTCAGGCGGCCTTTATTCATCCCGTTGGCCATACTCCAGGCCGGCAGGTCTTTACTCGTGACAGAATCAGCTGCATTGTGCGACACGGTCTCTGAGCCAGGGCCCAGGCTAGTCCGGCATCCTTTAAATTATATAAACAGGTCTTGGACAAAGGGGCAAAAGTGTCGGTACTTGAATTCCAGGAAACGTACGACTGTGACCCTTTCTAATAAAAATACACAAGGTGAGCATTTCAGCTGCTCTTTTTGCATGGGGAGGCGGAAGAGCTCTTTGTACAAGAAAGACATTGAATCAACCACTTAAATGGGGTCCTAGTCACCGTACCTCTTACCTGCTTGAAGCTAAGGAATGCCTTTGTGATTATAGTAGAAATATCCTGTTTTCATCATGATGGGAGGTCTCTCAGGTATTAACAGGCCTTTTGCAAGGTGTATTTATTTAGTGCATTTTTTTAACTGCTGCAGTGTAATGCCACCTCTAAATATACGGGTAGAATACTGGAAATAAGGATCTAATTATCTGTAAGGCACGCAGCCAGTGCTGCGGCTCCTAAAACCTTTCTTCTGTCCAATAATGGTAGGGCAGGTAAAAATCACCCTCCCCTGTCCTTGATCTCCACAATGTCCTGGGTATGGTGAAGTGGACGAGTTCCAAAAAACGCAAAGCTGATAACCCTAATTGTTGTACAGTTTCAGATGCAACGGTTGCATAAATCTCTGGCTCTTCTCCCAGGCATTGATCCTTTACTCCAATAAGCCTATTCTAGAACAGGAGAGGGTTTTTTCAAGTTCATTGAAATCATCTGGGATTTTTCTCGTAATATTTTTACACACTGACATAACAGGGTTGGCTTAAAACTTCTAGCAGTCCAGATGTGGTCTCAGCTTTGGCCATCTGGTTGCTGCAACTCAGAAATTTTTAATTGATTTTTGTCAAAGTACTCTGGAGGTCGTTCACCTGCTTATGCAGTATACTGTAAATCTTGGTGAATATTTTTAGCCATCTAAGTAATTTATGAGAGGTTCTGTTCAAAATATGCAACAATAAAACTGTTCCAGACTTAGCCGTGACACAGCAGTACAGTAGGACAGTTTGCAAAGGTTGAATGATGTGACTTGCGAAGGTAGAGGCTATAACATCTCATCCAAGTGGACAGTGGTCAAACGGATGTCTACCAACCTGCTTTTCCTTCAGAAGTTTTGGACTGTGCTGTTTAGTTCCAATATTCAGTTTTCCTTTAGTGCCATTCTGATGATGACTGTACTGGTACTGCTCTTCTCTACTTTAATTAGCCTTGTTGGTTAAGGTAACCTTGTTGGTTGTTACCTGCACTCATGTTATACGTTGGCTTTTGAATGTATTTAAAAATAAATGTTTACATGAATGTCCGTAAAACAAATAGGAGAAGTCGGGAATATATATTTAGTTCAGAATTGCACCAAATTAAAAAAAACAAAAAACAAACAGAAATTGGCTGATATAGTATTATTGAAGACCACAACAAATTACTACACATTATAGTGATGAATATAGTAAAGCTTATGGGGTCTATATGGTATGCTAATAGTCATGAGGCACGTTAATAAACTTGAGTGAAACACAGATAATCAGGACTGCTCAAGAGTTATACTCTTTACCTTAGAGGATGAATCCTGTTAAGTACTTAAGATGGCTCTGCGAGATGCTTCAATTATAAATGGCACTGACGAGCAAAAAAATGGATCGTTTGTTACTTTTTTTACCAGCTGAGTTGTTGATGGAGCCTAGCTGTATACCATTTGTCATTTCTTTTCACGTCCAGGATGGGTGTGTCAAGGAAATACATGGGGTGCTGCTGAGAGCTAAATTTGAATATAGTATTTGCATAACAGGCAAAAAAGTCTTACCGTGCAAAATCATATTCACTCTGTATCACCAGCACAGTTCTGAAACAAAACTCTAAAAAGCTAAACAGTAGAGCTGAACTAACACATGCAAAGTAATTTTCATTGGCCGAGTTACTTGTTTTGTACTTCTCCATTATTATTCCGTAATTTGTTGTAGTAATATTTTAGACACACTAAAATTAGTGATGTGTTAATTTTTATTGCAGTTACATGATGGACATTTAATGCTTTAAGGGTCAAACTCTTAACTTAATTTAGCTCAGTAGCAGCCCTTTCCAGCTAAACTAATCTAACAAGACCGTCATGTAGATTTAATATCAGGCACCATATGCCAGTGAAGTAAGGCAAAGCATCACTTACAGTCTATCAAAAATGTCTTTGTGATCACTGTAATCTAAAATACATCCAATTTACCAGAAGCAGCTGTAAAAGAACTGGGAATAAAATAATTTCCTTTTTGTATTAGAGCAGCAAAATATTAAAGCTGTATCGATGTCCTCATTGCTACCAAAATGCCACTTGACCAGAGTCAGCAGTCAGAGAGCTGTTGTTACATGCAGAGGAATCAATGATGTGCTGGCTGAGAGAGTTGGGGTTGTTCAGCCTGGAGAAGAGAAGGCTCCGAGAAGACCTTATAGCGGCCTTCCAGTACCTAAAGGGGGCCTCCAGGAAGGATGGGGAGGGATTCTTTATCAGGGACCATAATGATAGGACAAGGGGTAGTGGCCTCAAACTGAAAGAGGGTAGATTTAGATTAGATATTAGGAAGAAATTCTTTACTGTGCAGGTGGTGAGGTACTGGAACAGGTTGCCCAGAGAAGCTGTGGATGCCCCATCCCTGGAGGTGTTGAAGGCCAGGCTGGATGGGGCTTTGAGCAGCCTGGTGTAGTGGGAGGTGTCCCTGCCCATGGCAGGGGGGTTGGAACTAGATGATCTTTAAGGTCCCTTCTAACCGGAGCCATTCTATGATTCTGTGTGTTAGCTACTGAAATGATAGCTGTTTGTATGAATGCAAGTCTGCAGAACCTCTACTCATATGTCGTTTTGACCACTCAAAGTACCATCTGTGAAGCCACTTATGACACATTAGTTGGAGGTCTCTTTGTTGCTGATCTTATAAAGAACTAAGCAGTTGGCTAATTTTGGCTCCGCTGACTCCTGTCAGCGAAGCCAACTTACAGCTAAGACAGCGTGTGACTCCTCCAAAGAACAGTAAAGGATGCTAAAATGTAATATATGTTTACGCAAGATGTTGAAGATAATTAAAACTTACGCTAATTTCTGCGCATGTGAAAAATGTGCCAGAATACATCCAGCCATGTATATGCAGCATCTCTTACCTATACTTACAGGCAGGGGATTGACATAGTGGTGAGGATGTTACCACAGCATTATCTCTAATATTCCAGCCAATCTGTGAAAGGTGAAAAACTAGGGCATGAGTTGGTCGATGTGCGGCAACAACTCCATGGGCAGGCCTTTTTAGCTCTTTCCTTTTGTTTCTAATTCAATTTGCCTTCACTCTATGATAGTAAAGATTTATCTCATCTACTCTGCGCTGTGGAGTGTTTCTTCTTCTAGTGACGACACTGCATTAAACGCTGGAGGAATTCCCTGAATTTTGTAAAAGGACCTAAAGGGTTTTTTTGGACTGTGATCTGAATAACTCCTGTATCTGTTACCCAGAAGGAAAGATAGAAGCAAATTACTATTAATTAACCAGCTAATGAATAATGAATATAGACACCAGACACTTCTGTTTGCAGCCTCCTTTTGTATCCAAAGGCTGAATGAAGCAGGAAAGCAGGAAGACTCCAGAGAGCATTCTGCTGTAACGCCCCAATCCAACACGGTTTCACACCAGGGTTCAATGTCAGAATGTGCTAACGTAACTTGCAAAACGGAGGTTTCTGGAGCTTCTCCTCAGTGCTGAAGAATTTCACTGTAGAACAGCCTTCAGTAAAAGCTACCTCCTAGTGAAACTCATGTCAGCTTGAAGGTCTGAGAAAAATGATGACCTCTGACTATAGTGCTTTTTCCCTAGCAGGTTCCAAGTGGATTGAGTAACTCTTTTATTAAATATATTGTCATCTTATATTTTGGAATTATTTTTTTTTACTATCTTGTTTTTCATGTACATGTGAAATACTATATCCTAGCTTGTTATTTTACTATTAAACAATGAAAGCCTAATATGACAAGAAGCATTGCATTTGTATTGCTAGTTTTGGTGTGGTGGCTTTGGTTAAAATTTGTTTAAACTTGGGTAGCATAGTTCTCTGCTGCAAAACTATTCTGATACTTCAAGGAAGTTGTAGTGACAATTTTGAACTAGCATTTTCTGAACAGAGAGTTCTACTGTCAAAACAATGCAAAAAATGCAAACTGAATCCAGTTTGACATTTCCTGGGAGTAAGCCAGCACTAACATAATGTAACAGGACTAACATAACTGGAGTGAATGGAGTTAACTTATTATCAGAATTGATTTTAGAAATGAGATCAGAGTCCTGTGGCCTTCTGTCTTATATAAAAAAAAGGGGCTGCATATTTTTCTTAAAGATCATTGAAAGAGCCAAGACAAGATTTTACTCTCAGCATTCTTTCAGTCTTATTATCTTGCTGCAGAATTCATTTCACTGTCTTTACTGTGTAGGGAGTGAAGGGACACCTGTATTATGAGTGCAACTCCTTCATCCCACTTTAGGGTGCAATGAGTTGCATTTGAGGTGCCTATCCCTTGTCACTGGTACTAGAAGTAGTCCAAAGGATGAGCTTAGAATGGATGATACTAGCCAAAATGAATCCTGTCTGTATTTTACAACAGTGTAAGTGGGAGGAGAATTGAGGGTCACTGATTATAATAAAAATAGTATGTTTCTAGAGGTTTATTTGTGATATTTTTATATTTTAGATGTATAAACCCAGTGACACCCCTCCAATTACATCTAGTTTATGCCACTGTAAATCAGTTCTATCTATCTGATTTATTCTATATCAAACTTTGTGTCTGCAGTTGTATTACCCACACAAGACGTAAGTACAGCTGGAGATTTCAGATGGGATTGGAGCTGTCTGCCCTCAACACAGGAAGGAAGCTTTTATGATTTGCATAACTCATAAAGTAAAGGGATCTTTTTACTTATGAAATGTTCATTAATAACATATTAATAAACAACTTCATTAATGTCAACCCCAGAACTAGTTCATTATAAATGTAACAGGCTGTAAAACTAGATTTACCTCTTGGCTCTGGTTTCAAACGTGTCTTAGCTTCAAAGCCAGCTCAGACTTTCTCAGGTCCTCTTGAGCCTGTTAACAAATATGTTAATAATACATTAATAAATAACAATATCATAGAGAGGAGAGAATCAAGAGATTCTCTTGATTTGAGAAAAGAATTTAAAATGCCATCAGTAATTGAAAGGTTTGATGGTATGAGCGACAAAGGCTAAAAACTTTAAAAACCACTGCTGTCTCAAATGTATTATGTTGAAAGTCAGAGTCCATCTGGGAGAAAAGTAGGAGCAGGAATCCATGTGGTGGTGGAGGAAGACATGCCCTTAGTGTTTTGATATGTGTGTGTACACAGACAAAAGTGCACACAATTACTAGGGGCCATTGTGTGAGTGGCAGGGACCTTGTAAAAGGACCCTTACCTTCTTTGTGGTATAGCTGGAGTCTTCCCACCACAGCATAGACATACCAGCTTTCGATCACAGTGTACCAGTCAGTCAACCTTATAGCGAAGGTTTCATAAATATTTGTTAAAATCCTATATATTGTCTGTAAATGGAACAGTAATTTGAAATTGGTATGGAAGAGAAGATTCATAGCAGCTTATTTCCCAATGTTGCAGTTTCCCAGGCTCTTCTTCAAAGCATTATGAATGAGACGAGACGAAAAAGACATTCACAGTCTAATTTTTCAAAAATACCGATAACTGGTATGTTGAAATGACATGGCATAGAGACAAATCTGTCATCTGGTTGGGAGGTGACACAAAACTACAGCTCTGAAGAAAGCATTAAAAGATGGGTGCAACTGCTATATAGTATTTAGTGGTGTTAGTACTGCTGTACTGAAAGCAGACAAGATGACAGGTGGGAATGCTGTTGGTTGCAACAGTTTATTGTGCTTGCATGCCGCAAAATCAACAGAAGACTAGTGCCGGAACAAGGTGAAGCACACATTGTCTTGGTAGATTGTTTTCTTTCCTGTTTGAACTAATTACTTCATGTTAGATCACTGACATTATTGGCATCTCCTCCCAAAACTTTAAGGACGCAATATAGATTAGTACGTCTGAAATACCACACGATTCTCCCTTGAGAATAAAATAGTTTCTGATATTGTAGTAAGTGGGGTAGGGACTGGCAAAACATAGGTGCAAAAAACTCCCTTTGTAAGTGGGCGTGTTGGAGAAACACAGCAGAGATTCTCCACAACTGGTTTTACACATCTGTGGAAAGGCAGTTGTGGACAGTTGCCTCATTCATAAGCCAAGTAGACTGATGGTGTTTTGGGCTGGTATTCATTTTGCGTATTAAGGACAGACCTAACAATTTGTCTTGATTCCCCTCCCTCCTCCCCCCACCCTGGCCAATATCCCTGGACTTGTGCTTTGGCCAACCTGTCCTTGACCTTTCTATTCCGCTGCTAATGCCTCTCCCAACACCCTGCAGCAAGGACAAAACATGGCATAAGTCCAACATGTTCTAACTCTTTTTTTTTTTTAAAGTAAGCTTTTTTTTTTTTCCTTATGAAGCACTTTTGTATGAAAGGATACCATATGGCTCTAGGTTAACAAATCCTTTACAGAAATACTGCTTCCTTTCCTGCTTAAATGAGTAAAGATTCCTATCAGCATTCATAAAGTGTTTCCCTATATATTAAGCATTGTATAAAAGCTAAAGTGGTTTTGGCCACCTTCCAGGCATTAGGAGAAACTCAATACTGGGTAGCTTCTAAATGGAAAGAATTAAAATTAGTATCGTGGTTCCTTCTTATATATTAGGACACTTTTCTCATGCTTTGATTATTGGCTAAAGGATACTGTTCCCATCTCTGTCTAGTAAGGTTTCATCCCACCGCACCCACCTACCCAAACTAAAGGGCGGAAACTTTTTCATTTCAGAACTCTAACGGATTTAATGCTTTTTGCATTTTGCCAAATAATTTCCATTTTGTTTTTAAGTCTTCTGCAATGAGCTATGCTTTACATAATAATTTAGTAAAAAAAAGCAACATTCTTGTTTATTTGCTTAAATTCAAAATTCAAAAATGTTCTTGCTGCTCAAAGTGCCTACTGAACATCCCTCCAGCATGTTAAGTGATTGTTAAGCATGTTGCATTGCCCATTGATGGGTTAATTTGTAAATGCTAACTAAGCAACTAGCCTCCTGTCAGATAGAATATATTCAAATACTGATAATCTATTTGCATGGTATTATGATAATACAGAATCATTCTGCCCTCAATATATAGGTTAGTATAATAGTGAGGATATATTTCAATTTCCAGTGTAATACCATGTTGATTTTTATCACCCTTAGCATTGCCTTGGTGTTTGGGTGGATTTTAAAATTATATCTTGATCATTTCACAAATCTAATATTTGTAGGTGAACAGTTTTATGAATGTAGCTTAGCACTGTGATATATCTTTAGACGGTATTATTAGCAAATCTTATACAGAATAACCCTGTAATTGAAAAGGTCTTTTAAATGCAAACATTTTCTGCTTGGCTTTAAGTTAATAACGGTATTAAATTTGAAAACAATAGAGAGCTTATGGAGGCTGCTATTTTTTAGTATATGGAATATATATATTTTCCATCTGAATTTCTGATATATCCCCTATTGTATACCAAACACTTTTAATTTCAACAGGTCTGTAATGGATATCTGAATATTTATGTAGTGTTTATTTCCAAAGTCTCCCAAAGATCTGTCTAGGCAGCATACTCAAGCTGGCATTTCCAAAGCTACTTTGCAAGTCAGAGAATAACATCCCTCTCAAATATTTTATGAAGCGATCATTTTGAATTGATAATTTAAAGAAATAACAGGAACAGCCACAGAGACAATTCATTATTGTTGTTGAGTTCAGAGATGTAGGACGAAATCAGATCAGACTGGTTTGGGCTGTAAAGTGAGAGACTCCCTGGATAAAAACACTGGGGCTGGCCCGGGGAAAGCAAAACAACCTTCCTTCTCTGTCATGGAAGACGTAACCTGGAAAGCAAGCTTTTGGGATTCTGTTTTTCTGGGATACTAAAAACTAGCGTGGTTGGCACTGGACGAGTGAAATAAAGGATATATGAGGCTGAATTTCTGAGCTTCACGAAGTCAATGAAAACGTTACTGTTTGCTTTAACAAGGACAGGATTCACTCTAATTTTAAAAATAATTAACTATGCAAAATGTAATTAACAATGGATTCTAATTAGCTACCCGTGGAAATTGTGGCTTTAGTGTGACAGTTTTTTGTTGCTCCACCCTTCTTTTTTTTTTTCAGCTCTCTGTACTCTGAATTGCTTTTCCAACACCACCTCTGCAACGGAGCTGTGTCAGCTGTACGGTGTACTGTGATTCACACAAGACTTCACAAAGAAAAATTGCCACAGGAGAAGAACTTGTTGAAATTTTGGGTGTAAGCAGTATTTGTCATTTAAAAATTAGGTAAAAAAAAGGCAGGGAGGGGTTAACCTAATTCTGTTTAATGGAGGAACAATACGGTTTCCACACTAGAACAGGTACATATCACTGCCCAGTAAAGGCAGGAGTGAAATCATCTTGGAAGTGTGGATGGATGTGAAGGCTACGGGTTGGAGCAGAGATATATTAGAGAGAAAGATGAGAAGTAGCAGGAAAGATATTGATTGCGAGAGACTTGGGTTTTTGAACATGGAAGCTACTTCCTTTGTTTGTTTTTTTTTTTTCTGCTTACGTAATTAATATTTATTCAGTCATAAAAATGACTAGTAGAAAGTGCCATTGTGACTTTTTAGAAATACTAGTGTGTGGAGGAAAGAGAAGAATCCTCTTATATCCTTACTCAGTCCTGTTTTCCCCCTGTAGAAAGCACGGATGAGGCATAATCATATATATTGACCAATTTGAACTGATGGTATTCTTTGTGAATAATATAATAAAGAAATAACGGGCCTCATTATGAGCCTTTAATTGTATAAAACTGAAATTTTGGCCAACAGTTCAGTTCAGAGAGTACTAAAATAAAAAAGGCTAATTGTAGAAGTTTATCACTTTCCTGGGGAAAGCCTTCATCACTGAGAAGTAAGCCAGGAAATTCTTTGAGACTTGTTTTAAGCCCCGAGTGGACTGGATTTTGCATTTTATGGATAATAATACACAAAAGCTTCCAAACTCAGTGGGAGAGCACAACACAAATGGCTCTTGAAAAAAATTACAAACAATAAAGGCATTGTCTTGCAGTGAACAGTTAGGCACTGCTCTTACAGAGATGGTTTTGTGTCCCATTCGCATGCATAACAATTACTGATATTCACTAATGAGAAAAAAAAATGCCCCACATTCCACCGCTGTTATAACTAGAATGGATTCCCTAGAGCTCACACATTTAAAAGAATTATTAATTAGTAAAGATTTCATGCTTATACCTAGAAGGCCTGTAGGTAGGACTAGATACTGTCTTTATGTAAACATACACTTGCTTACTTTTCATCCTTTTTGATTAGAAAAAAAAGTTCATTCTCACCACTTGTTTGCTAGCTCTTAAGGTTTTGGATATAGTTACCTGAGAATGCCATTGCCTCAATTTTTGAGACAGATCTTGTCAATACTTACGATCCCATTGTCACAAGTGAAATAAAAAGAAATATGGTGTTACCCAGATTGTCCAAAGATCTTTTTCTTCCTTCTGCCTGTTCTGCTTTAGACTCCTGAGATAGTTTTATTTTATTCAATTAGTGTCTATTCTTCCCCATCTCCTTAGGCCTGCCTGACAGCGCCACAAATTGGCACCGCATGGAGGTGAGGGGAGGGCACCCTTCCTGCATTCTTCAGCCTTTCGTGGTTTACAGAGATTGCACGTGCACCACCATCCGTCTTTTCCTCTACATCCTGCACCTCTACAGTGCCTCTTCTCTTGTAGAAGCCAGTATGGCTTCCCTGCCACATTTACAACAAAAGACAGGTCTCCTACCCAGAGCCAGACATTTTTAGAGCACTCTGTGTTGTTTGTAGGAGCTCCAAGAGCTGGACCAGAAAATGTGACCCCTTGGTTTTAGTGTGCCTCTCATTCTGATATATTTACTTTTTGCTTTAATCTCTAATAATAGTGATTTGACCATATGCCTAGAAGCAGATACATGTAAAAGATTGACTCTGTCTGTCCACAAAAACTAGATTTTTCCATGTTCAGCCATTTCTCTGGAGAAAGCAAGAGAGATGTGCGAGGGTTGTGGCAGACGTGCAGTGACAGTAGAGAGCTGAAGCTACTTCCACCTCACTAGTGGCCTGCCTCACAGCTCCTGAGGATGTCGGTGTCTCTAAGGCAGGAACATCAGATCCGCTTAATGATTTTCCTGGGTGTTAAGTAGGTTACTTTACCAAGCTGGGGCACAAAGGATGATGGCTGGAAATCTCTTTTATAACCCATATAACCCTGCTTTAAGAGGGAAATATGCATCAGAAGTGGAGTGGAGCACAAGGCTAGGAGTGGTAACACTTAAACTGCTTGGCTTGAACTTGCCTTCCGAAGTCTGTCAGACCCATCCAACACCTTTGTCACCTTGGTCAGTCTGAAGTGAAACAACATGCCACTGTTATTTAAATAGCATCAAAATAACAGTTATTGATGGACTTAATACTGCAAGTACTGTGTATAGAGACAAACTTCAGGTTCCAGAGCCTTTGAATTTTCTGTTTATTTGTAAAAATAAAATTATTTTTAATAATGTTATCAAAGTGCTTTTTCATATCGTTGTACCAGACATACTTTTCTCTCTGGAAAATGTGTTGCGTACATCTTTTTATAAATGAGATGATTGCCATTTGAGATTGCACCATGCTATTACAGTACATTTCAAATGCAAACAAAAATTATTCATCAGAAGTGAAATCTAAATCTGGAAACACAAAATAATCCATAAATTCTTCAGAAGTATCTCTAGCTTTGAATTTCCATGGTTACTGCACCCAAATAGGTTTTGAGTTTTGTTGAAGCAAGTGCATACCTGCTAATTGGGACAGTGATCCAAGTCTAAAAAGTTAGCTAGTTATGCACTCTTCAAATTATTCACATCAAGAGTAGCAGCCAAAGGCTATTGCCATTTGTTATTTAATAAAAGTAAGAAAACTCTCTGAAATAAATGCAGATTGTCTGAAGTTATTCTTCTTAGAGAGCCAAACAAAACCCAGCAGTGAATATTGTACATGCAAAGTATCTCATTTAGATCTGACTTGCAAATCACTTAAGCAAGCAGTAGGCACAATCAGTGGGCACTGTGCTTTCAACCAAATTTTGCTAATTCCTTCTGGTTTGGGCTCCATACATTTCAAAGTGGTTTTTATTCTTACTTGGAATGACAATATGACTATTTTCATTGCATCATGAAATGGTTTGGATGGGAAGGTGATCTAGTTGATCTAGTTAAAGATGATCTAGTTCCAACCCCCCTGCCATGGGCAGGGACACCTCCCACTAGACCAGGTCACCCAAAGCCCCATCCAGCCTGGTCTTGAGCACTTCCAGGGATGGGACATCCACAACTTCTCTGGGCAAGCTGTACCAGTGTTATTTTCTTATACTTCCAGTCTACCAGGTAAGAAGAGAGTAAAATATTTCCCATTCTGGTGTGGTAGCTCTTGCTTAGCCATGGACCAGTCAGAATAGACACAACATGATATGCATGATAAAACTTCCAGTCCCTTTATGTTAAACTTAAAGCTTTTGACACGTAAGCAATTGGGCAGACTTTTCAAGGGAAACCACTTTTCTTTTTGAAGGTTACTATTTCAAAGTTTCAGGGAACAAGTTGAGAAAATTGGATATTTCTATCTTTTTATATAAATTTTCAGGCACTTCAGAAATTTTGTACAGTGTTTTACTTCAGGTGACTATTGCATCTTGATCCAAGAGAGGTCTGTGATAAGCGACAGGCGAAGTGGTTAGGTCATGGTTGCACCTGGTACTTTGAAAATGAGCCCAGGAAAACCAAATTCACTGTGTTTTACTATAGTGCTTCTTAACTAATAAAAACTAAATGTTGTGTACCTTTGCCTAAATGCCAGCAAATGGTCTCAGTTCTGTTAGAATTTCATTGACCTTCAGCCTCTGGCTTCATGTTGGCCAAAGCCAATCATGGTCCCATCTGCCAAGCCTTGCTCCTACTTTCCTAATCCCGTAGCTGCCAGGGAACTGTAGTCTAAGCACTGTGAGAAACTTTACTTTTGGTTAATTTTAATTTTCATGCTACTGATACAGTTCATCATCCTCAACAGACTTACAGTGAAGCTTGATTATTTGCCTCAGTGCAGTTTCTCTACAACTGCCTGAAGGGAGGTTGTTGGGAAGTGGGGGTTCGTCTCTTCTCCCAAGTAACAGGCGATAGGACAACAGGAAACAGCCTCAAGTTGTGCCAGGGGAGCTTTAGGATGGATATCAGGAAAAATTTCTTCACTGAAAGGGTTCTCAAGCATTGGAACAGGCCGCCCAGGGAAGCAGTTGAATCGCCATCCCTGAAGTACTTAAAAGACATGTAGACATGGTGCTGAGGGACATGGTTTAGTGGTGGTTTTGGCAGTGTTAGGTTGATGATGGAACTCAATGATCCTAAAGATCCCTTCCAACCTAGACAAGTCTATGATTCTCACTTGGGCCACTGGCAACTACAGCAGTTTGCCTCCAGGCTGCCCGCGCCGCCAGCTGCCAGCCAGCTCCTCATTTCACCCCCTGGATCCTTCTGCCCTTCTGCGTTGCAGCATCACTTTCCCGCTTCCAGCCTCGACACTTTCAGGCTGTTTCTGCCATTTTGTCTGCCTCTCAACTACTCAATATTGATCTTTCTGTTCTGAAATACTTAGAACTTTGCAGATGGTCCCTAAAGTGACTCAAAAAACCCCCAAACCCTCTTTTTTTTTTTTTTTTTAATCTCTGCATCCTACCTAAAAGGAGACTTTTTTTTTTGCTGTTACCGGCCCGATTTCAGACGCGCCCCTCAGGCCCCCCGAGGGCCCCACCGCCCCCTCAGCCCGACCCCTCCACCGCCGCGGCCCGCTCCGGGACAGGATGTCCCGCCCTCCTCCCCTGTCCTGATTGGCCCAGAGGTTTGCTGGCGTACCTGGGGACGGGGCCGCCAATTGGCGGCGTTTCCCCTGTCTCCGAGGGAGGGAGAGAGGGAGGGAGGAGCCGGCGAGCGGCTCTGCCGGCGGAGGCGGGGAAGGGGGGAGGGGGTGGGCAGGAGGACGAGGGAAGGAGGGGCGAGGATTACCGGGGGCCGGAGCGGGCGGCGGTAGACTGAGGCGAAGCGAGGGACGAGGAGCCGCCGCCGCCGCCGCCGTCGTCGCCGCCGTCGTCGTCGTCGCCGCGGCCGGCCGGTGAGTGCGAGGGAGGCTGGCGCGCGCCCCGACGCCTCCATCTGGCTCCAGGGGGTGGGGGGGAGCGCCCCCCCGCCCCAGTGGACCTGGCCGCAGTGGGGGAGGGCCCGCGCCGTGTGCAGCGCCCCCTGCCCGGGCGGGGCCTTCAGCCGCCCGGGCCCCCTCAGCCCCCTCAGCACTCCGCCGTCCCGGAGGCGCTCCCCTGCCCTCTCTGCCGGGTTAGAGCTGCGGCTGGTGGCCGTAACGGGCGGTGACAGCGGGCCGTGAGGGCGGGGATGCTCCTGGGAGGTGGTGGGGGGGGATCGTGCGGGGAGGGGGAGCCCCCGGGCCTCTACTGTCGCCTGGCGGGGGGGGGGGGGGGGGGCGGTGAGGTGGGTTGTGTGGGGGGGTGACCCTGATAATCGCTTTATGTTGGCTTGCGGCTTGCGTAATCTGCGATCAATTATTTATTTCATGCACCACTTATGGGGCGGAGGGGCAGCGTTAGGCCGCTGGTGTGGCTCCGTGCAGCAGAAGGGAGGCTTCCTTCAACCAGTGCTATAGGGAAGGGAAGCAGGGTGGTTTTTTTGTCAGGAGGGGTGGGGTGGGGTGTTCCAGTAGTGTTCCTCATGCGTGATCCTCTCCCCGTGCAATTTCGGGGGATGTGGACGAGGGAGGTCCTTCTTCACGATGAATTTCTAAAGATCGAGTGGAAGCCATCCTAGGCTGAACAAAAATAACCTTGTGTGGTTTGTTTCATGTGCTAGATTGTTATTTTTCTTATGTTTTGGCAGGTTGGGCTGCTTAGCCAGCCTGGAGAGAAGGCTGGAGAAGGAAAGATGTCTTCTGAATCTTTTTGTCTGGCAGCTCAAGCTAGGTTTGACTCCAAATGGTTGAAGACAGACTTACAGGTAAGGAGTTAGATAGTTGTGACCTTTCAGGGGCAGAGCAAGGATGCTTTCAGTCTAAATAGCTGACAAACAAGACTGCAGCATTGCTCTTGAGGTAGGTGTGTAGGATTTTTTGAATATGCTGATTTAAAATTGATTTTGAAGAAATACTGACTTATTTTGAGCTGCAAATATATCTGTATTGTCAGCACAGTCCCTTCTTCTTAGAAACAAGCTGGACCACGTATGTATGTTATCTTTGCAGAGTGTCAAAGCACATAGCTGAGTATGTAGCATTACTGCTAGAACTATAAATTCTTCGTTTACGCTGTTGCTAAACTTCTTGCCTCGATATGAGCTAGCAGCTTTAACGCACAAGAGAACTGAAGCACAAGGCAATGGAAGTCTAATTTATATTTTGAAAAATCCAGATTAGCTTTTACTGTAGTTGCTTGTATAACAGGTATCGGCTTCCTTTAAATTTTGTCCATCTTGAAGTGAGTTAATTTTTTGTCAAAGATACATGGTTGAAATGGAACTGGTCTTTGTTGAAATGTGCTGGTGCTCAGTGAAAGTTTTCTTGTGTCTTAGAAGATGATCTGTTCATTTATCAAAGTTGCGTGATACAGGGGTGAGGATACTATTGTGTTTTCCCAATTCAGGTTTGAAAATTAGGCAGAAAACACAGAGAAGTAGAGTGGTTTGGGTCAGTTATGTTTGTTTCAGATGAAATGGGTAACTAGAGTAAGTCCCTATCTTGTCTATTGTCTTCCTTCCCCCAGATGTTGCATAAAGATACCTTACTGTGAATAACCTTTACAAGTTCCTGCTCAAAACTCTGAAATTCTTGTTGGGATGGTCCAGCCAGTGTTATTTCTTGGTTACAGATTAATAATAATAATAATAATAATAATACTAAAAAATTTAAAAACTTGCATCCTGAGTGACTTTACCCAAAATTACATGCTGATAGTCTGAATGATTGAGTTCAGCTGTTCTTGTGGTTAGACAAGGGTTTTTCCCCATGCGGTTGTGATTCAAAAGCAGCCTTTCTCCAATATTTTATATCAAGCAAGCTGAAATGGAATCAGAAATGACAGATACAGCCTTAGAGGTTACATTATTTAGTAGGCCTTGTATGTAAATACTGTAAAATGACAGGGCTTGCTCTTGATTTGGCTAGATTTGTTCTATTTTCATCTTACCAAAGTAAAAGTTTTGATCCAAAGTTAGGTATTTTGGCTGATGTGGTAAATGAATAGTTTGAAGATAAGCGTATTAAGAAATACAGAAATATTTTTGTGTTCCCTGGAACCTGGCTTCTAGATTACAAATATGTTGCTTCAATGACTGCAGAATAGAGGAAAATTTTAGCTGAAAAAGTGGCAATCTTTGTAACAGCTGCTGCCTATGCATTGTCTCTTTTTCTTCTGTATTATATGGGGTGAAAAATGTGACTGTTCATGTGATTTGTCAGATTTTTCCTCTTATTTGTAGTGCCTTTTTTACTACATCCCTCTTTTCTGTTTATATAAACTTTTGACAAGAGGGATTCAGTTGCCATCCAAACTTTAGGGATTGTTTTCATCTGAGTGTGTATAAATACAATGAAATATTTGTGTTTTATGAGACTGTTGTGTAGTTAATGTGTTGGAATAATTCCTTTTAGTAATAAAAATCTTAATTTGTAACAAATTTCTGTGAATAAGCTCTCTTATTTATAAGAGTTCTTTATGAGGAATAACAAGTTAGACTCTAATTGCCAGGGTATTCCCTTTGTTTTCTTCCAATCATGCTGTAGTCAAAATAATGAGATTAATGAAAGAAGAGAACAGTAATCATTTGTGATCTGTTGGATGCAAACATCACTTCTCTGGAATCTGAAGGCTAGCCAGACCTCCTGGGTATAACGTAATTTTCTTATTAGGTTAACTGTTTTTGGTATTACACAGGCCCTCATCACAGAATGCTATCTGGATGTATGTGTTGAGTATCGTAAAAAGTGTGCGTGTGAGTCTTGAATTGCTCCTTTTTAAGGTATTAAATGGCAGCTGTCTTCTGTCAAGTAAAGGGGTTTTGGCTCTTGGGAATTTTTCTGTTGCATGATTGACTACTTTAGCTACTGGTTGACTAGCATGACCCAGCTGTGTGTGAAATTTTTTTTTTGGTATAAGTCCTATCTCATAATCTTTCAAGGTCTTATGTGTACTGAATATACTGATTTCCTACTGTGTATGCTTTTACCAGCTAGCTATAGAAGGGGCTTACTGGTGTTCAAGAGGCTGTCAACAGGAACTGAAAAGATGAGCATAGTACCTAGGAGAGGTTTGAAGAAAGACACACTAATTTATGTGAATTAATCAAGCTGACTACAAATTATTGTTTGGAATTAGACCCTGAAACTCTTCACTTTGCAGCTAGATTTTTAACTTTTCACTATACAGCAGTCCAAGAGTGGGTAGATGAAAGTCCTTGGAGAAACAGGATTATACTGGGGAATTCTTACTTTAGGAGATATACAGAGATTGACTAGTCTTTAAAACTATCTTTTTTTTGTTTTTAAATGAAGTTCTTTGCTGCTGCAAAATGTGGGGAGGATAGCTAGACTTGGAAGTGAAATGTTTAATTTGGTGGGCTAGCAGTCTGACTTGCTTTTTTTCGTCACTGTTACCAGAAGGTTTACTGTTTAGACTTGATGCCTGTGGCACTTACTGTGTATGAAGCCGGTTAAATCTCTCTGAAAACCATGGGATTCTTTTTTGCTTTAGCTCAAGACAATGTTGCGTTATTAATGTAATACATAATGTTATAGTACTATGTGCGTTAACAAGTCTACAATATAGTGGTATTAATATAATAAGAATGACATGTGGAGTTTAGGATGGATTGTGTTTAATCACCTGTGCGTGTCACTGTTCCAGCTGGCATCTAGGCCAAATTTAAGTGTTCTTACTTGGTTTTGGTATGTTACTTTTAAGAGAGAAAGCCAGTGTAATGTAGCGTATTATTACTGTTCTTAAGAGACTGTCAAAGACACAAGCCCTTTTGTAATAGCAGCGCATCTCTAGCCTGTAGGATTAACTGGTGTGAAATGTTAATGGAACTGTATCTTGACAATGTATTTTTTTGGTTATATTAATTTATCTCAAACTAATCAATATTATTATAGGAAGCCAAAATGCTCTACAAGGACCCAAGTGCACCCCGTAACTATTCCATGTCTTTTTACTGACTTGGTAATTAATTGGCCTATTATTGTATGATTTACAGCTGCTAGTGTAATTTTGAACTGATTAGAAACATTTTTTTTAATTAAAAATCTAAACTTCCTGGTGGAGCAAAATTGAGATATTCTGTGTTGTCTGAAAAAGCACAAGCTGTTATGGCAGCTTAAAAATTAGGATAGTTCAGCTCAACATGAGGTAACATCAGTAGTAAAATATGTAATATGAGAACATACTACATATATCAATAATATGTGGATAATATCACCATTAATAAAATAAACCTATGAAGTTATAAAACAGGTGGATTTTAGTATAGGTCACTTTCATGGGTCATGTTTAGCATACTTACTTGAAAGGTTAGTGTATCACTTAAATTTTCAATTTATTTTTCTAGATTTGAATTAATACATTTAAAACCACCTACCTATTTATGTCTATTACTAGTAGAAACCATCACGCTCACAGCAAAATCTGTGTGTAATGGGAGATTGTGTTTTAATGGCCGTTTCTAAGGAAGACATCCTTTTTTAGAAAAGGGAAGTATAAAAAATATACAAACGGAAGGGAAGATTAAAATTGTTTACTTAAACCTAGATATCCAGTCTGCTGAATCAAAGTATGCTTAAAATGATTCCAGTTAAATAGATGTACCATACTACTAATTTAGACCCTTATGCAGAGAACTTTAATTAGTGATGGATGAATAACGAAAAACTAGAATCGCTGTCAGCTAATGGGAGGCGTATGTGTTTGAATGGTATTTATTAGTCGCTTATTCTGGATCCTGCAGAGAACCATTGTGCTTAATAGCAGGGGTTAGAGGTGAAAAACTTCCATTTTCCTGAAGTGTTCAAAAAGACTTTAGCCAACAGTCAAGGTGCAAGAGCCAGAGGAATATGATGCATTTTCATCAGTTTTCTCTGAGTTCATGATTGGCAGGCTATTTCTGTCACTTTCTTTTCCACAGAGATGAGAGTGAGCTCTTTAAAATGAAAGAGCCACCTGTAAGAGTTGCATTGGTTTGAAACATTTTTACTTTCCCTTCAAAGTTAAATTTGGCGTTTTGATTTGTGTGAAAGTGACACTCTTATAGCGTTTAGATCAGTGTCTTTGCTTATAAGGAGATAATGTAAACAAACAATGTTTTTACTAGTAAAAGCAAGAAGTTAGTAAATGTTGCTTTCCCGATTTTGTTGATTTCCTGTTAATTTTCTTCTTAGCTTTGGTTTTATGATCAAAAATTGAAGGGCTTATGTGGAAGTTCATATAGAAAACTGCAAATGAGAACTCTTACACTTTTAAAGGAAGTGAAGTTTGCAATAGGGTTTTAGTTTTGTTTTGTTTTTTAAATTATTTAAAAAACCTAAGTAATGTTTTCCCTCCAAAATAAGTGGTTTCCAGAGGAAGGAATGAGGACTATATGTGGAGTGATAGGTTATAGAAATTAAATTTAATGTTTATGCAAATATATGGGCTCAAACAGAACTACTGTTCTGCAAATGGAGAAAGTCAGAGAATTTGTCTTCTAAGTTTGAGGGAATTGCATAGTTTTTCTTTGCATATGATCATTAACTGTTAATAAACTTTTTCAACAACTGGAAGACCAGTAGACTGTTACTATGGGATAAGTTCTAGTTTAGCTCTTAATCTGTTGAAGTAGTGTGGGGCTGCTGAACTTTTCTGTCTTTGCTACCAGAGCTTTAGAGCAGTATGTTTAGATCTAATGATGTTTCACTGTGCTTTGCATAGGTATGATAAGCAGCTGTACTTTCAGGGCATGCTTCATCAGGGAAGGAAGGAAGCTAGAGCAAAATACTGAAGACGACTACAATGAGAAAGGAAACAACAATTGAATGGATTCAAAAAACCAAAACCAACAGAGAGACTTGGGAAAGGACTTACTGTTCTGTGATTTTCTTCAGCAATGCTGAGCCGAAAAAAAAAATCTTGTTTTTTAATCTATTTGTAAATAAAAATGTTTTTTTTTTTTTTTTTTAAATGCAGTCTTTAAAATGCAGCCAATGGTTAATGCAGAAGTAACTGAATGAAAGAACATATTCCTTCTCCCTCCCCCTCACTGGCAGTTCTGAGGTGAAGATTATTTAAGTAGCTTATATTTTTAAATCCATATTGACATTTTGTGATTATGAAGTCACTGTTTTGAATTTCCAGTGCAGTTATATAATCAGAAATCTTACGTGAATCAATCCTTGTCCTTTTGTGTCATTTTCTTATCCTGACGTCATTTTTCTTGAGCTCGAGTTAACTTTTATGGAGGCTTCTATGCTTTCTGCAGGAAAGTTTATGAAACTACATCAAGAACATGATCTGCTGTACCACATGGAGTACCTTTGTCTGATTTAAACAGTTGACTTTAGAACAAAATCACAGCTGCTGAGTATATTTAAAATAACTTATTAAAAGCAGAATTCTAGCGGTGCTTTAAGAATTCTCAGAAGGTTATGGAGTTATGGTTGCAAGATTTAATTTTCTTGAAATGTAAGGAAATGTAATGCCAATGCTTTATTCTCTAGAGTTGATAGGGATGGACAGGAATTTCACTGCTGGCCTTGTTGGAGGATCGCAGCAGCATATGCCAGCAACCAAACTAGATATCCCTTTGACTTAAATGTTGTACCAGACAGAATAAATTACAGTTTAACTGCAGAGGTAAGATTAGCAAAATATTAGAGGGGGTGCTGCCTAGTTTACAATACAGTAGAAGTTCACTTTGTAGTCTGCTTAGGCCCTTGCTTTTTTGGTTTGGGATAGGTGAGCAGGGGTGAGACTTAGGTTTATATGGGAAATATGAGTTTGGTGAGATACACGCCTTACAAGTGCAGAGATCAAGACATGGTCTGGGGCTGAGAATATGTGACAAATGGTGGAAGTGGGTTGGGGTTTGTGAAGGTGAGGTGCATAGGAGATGAGGATATGTAGCTGTGGTCTTATCTGAGAGGAGGTCAGGAGATGCCATGGGAAGAACAAGGGAGATTTTAGGTGTGGGGAATGCCACTTCATTTGGTGGAATGAGTAGGGGGATTAAGAGCATGGGCTCAGGTTGTAGGGCAATGGATAGTGGTGATGGAACATGGAGCTGCTGTTGTCTCAGTCCTGGGAAGGCAGCATGTAGGTGGTGGGGCAAGCAGGGACTTTGGGTCCTTATGTGGTTTTTGCAGTGTACATCTCTGCAACTGTTGCCAGTTGCAAAAGTTCATGAAAACTTACTTAGTTTCTCAGCTTATTGAGTTTGTTAAGTTTATGCCTTTAAATATTCACAAATATGCTAAATGATTAGAGGGAAAGATGTCCAAATAAATCAAGCAATATAGTGAGTGTTAGACTTAA
Organism: Alca torda; assembly: GCA_008658365.1. Lineage (NCBI taxonomy): Eukaryota > Metazoa > Chordata > Aves > Charadriiformes > Alcidae > Alca > Alca torda. The sequence continues at coordinate 142,563,486 of CM018076.1, forward strand.
TAAAACACAGGTAGGTACTCTTGTACTCACAACCCCAGTATGTCAAAAACAATGAAGATGCCAAATGCGTTTTTCTTCTCTTGAACTGCACTATCAATTGCCTTGTGAACTTTCTTTAAATTGAGTGTAAGAAGAGCCATATTTTTAAAGAAGAGTCATATTTTTTCAAAAATAGAAATCAAAGAGAGATGTTCTCGAAATTCGTTCTGAACAGAGTTCTAGTTCTCCTGTCTCAGGACTTGGAGGTGTTGATAGCCTCCATGCAAGTGACTGAATGCAAGAAATATTGGTAGGAGCAAAAGAAGAAAGTAATATGTGCTTGTGCTGGCTAAGATAGTCTTAAAACACTGTAGAAAGAAAGAAAAGCAGGATTGTGTAGTCAGAGCAGATACTTGACTTTTCTACCATACAGTTGATTTACTGTTATCTTCAGCTGCTAGTTTCACAGAATCACAAATAGTTGAGATTGGAAGGGACCTCTGGTGGTCATCTGGTCCAACCCCCCTGCTCAGTTGGGGCCACTTAGAACCAGTTTCCCAGGACCGTGTCCGAATGGCTTTTGAATACCTCCAAGGATGGAGACTCCACAACATCTCTGTGCTCACCGTCACAGTGAAAAAATGTTCCCTGATGTTCAGAGGGAATCTTCCGTGTTTCAGTTTGTGCCCATTGCCTCTGGCCCTGCCACTGGAGGCCACTGAGCAGAGCCTCTTCTTTACACTTTCCCTTCAGGTATTTATATACATTGATGAGTTCCCCCCAAGCCTTTTCTTCTCCAGGCTAAACAGTCCCAGCTCTCTCAGCCTTTCCTCATAGGAGAGATGTTCCAGTCCCTTAATTATCTTTGTGGCCCTTTGTTGGACTCTCTCCAGTATGTCCATGTCTTGCTTGTGCTGGGGAACCCAGAACTGGACCCAGTATTCCAGCTGTGGCTTCACCAGTGCTGAGTAGAGGGGAAGCATAACCTCCCTCAGCCTGCTGGCAACACTCCTCCTAATGCAGCTCAGGACACCCATTAACCTTCTTCGTGGCAAGGGCACATTGGTGGCTCACGTTCAACTTGGTGTCCACCAGGACCCCCAGTTTCTTTTCTGCAAAGCTGCTTTCCAGCTGGGTTATCCCCAGCATGTACTGGTACCTGGGGTTGTTACTGCCCAGGTGCAGGACTTGCACTTCCCCTTGTTGAACTTCATGAGGTTCCTGTCAGCCCGTTTCTCCGGCCTGTTGAGATTGCTGTGGATGGCAGCACAACCCGCTGGCACGTCAGCCGCTTTCCCCCGTTTCTGTTGGTTAAGTGAAATATTCTCTTAGGGCTATAGAATTTTGTGATCATGAAAATAAAATTGCTTGAGTAATTTAGAACTTAAAACCTCAGACTTTTCTTTCTCTTTTTGGCTGTAATTGTGGCAATTCACTGTTTAATGTGTCTGCTGAACGTCAAGCAGATTAATAGTGAACTTGTTACAGTTGGAATTGAGTTGCCCTCGGTTATGATGGATGAATTGGTTTTAAATTCTGTTTCTTAATTGGTTGTTTTGATTATTGCTACAAAAAAAGTCCATTGTTCCTTTACTTCCAAACGTGTTTCCTTTTCTCTCTCCCCCAACACATATACCACTGGCAAAATGCTAACTACAACCTGGATAAAAGCAAAATTGTTTATCTGAAGGCTGCTTATGGTGTAAGCTTCCACATGAGATATTTGTAGGAGGAGGGGGAACTCTCTGACCTATAATCTTGGTGGTTGCTCTATCTTTATGCAACATACCAAGAAAGTGACTTCGATAAGAATTTTAACACCAAACCCAAGGCAGAAGAATTTTTTTTTCACTTTTTCAGTTTTAGTTGCTTGAAAGACTTCGTGAACTTTATGCCATGTGAAAGGATTAGAGGTTAAAACAGAGAAAACAATTCTTGATTCTCCTTTACAGCGATGCTTACAAAAGTAGTAAGTTTTCTGTAATAAAACACTGCTGCATTATGAAGAACCTTGAATTCAAAGCCTGTAGGCCTTTAGATTGTAAGCTTAAGGGCTGTGAGAATCATTTTTCATATTAAGGTGATATGAGAATTTAAAATAAAATTTATAAAAAATTTAACAGACAAAAATCTTAACTTTGTGAAAGCCATAATTTATTGTGCAACCCATCTGGGGGGTTGCCTCGCTCACTATTTTTCAAGCTTGTATTTTAGCATAGGTTAACATTCAACAAGTGAATGTTTAAAAAAAAAAAACAAAACTTCTGTGACATATGAGCCAAAAATAGTGACAGTTGTGTTTAGCTATTTTTTTAAGAAAAAATATGTAACAAATAAATTGAAGTGCCCCACTAAAATATATGACCACGTCTGGTGATGAGAATAAATATTTTTGAAATATTTATAGACTGTGAACAATGCAAGAAGTTCAGTCAATGGTGAATGGTTGATTTTATTTTCTTTTTGTTGTTGAAATGCAACTTCAGACTATTCCAATTTTTAAAAAATAAGCCAAATGTAAAACTTACAGCAAAACACAGTATCTTTGCAAAAGCCCTATGTGCTGTCTATCCCTGAAGAACAGGGACTGTACCTTTCAGTAAAGCATGGTCACAGTGTAATTCTGGTGCTGCACCACTGATACATTGCAGATAAGCTGAATAGTGTCTAGCTCATGCTGTGTGATTCTTTTCCCCTCTTATCCCCCTGGGATCAGGAAATAGTAAGTGAAAAATACATACATTGTGTCAGCTCATGTTTTATGCTGAAAGAAAAATGATTGAAATTGTTAATGTGTGTCGGAGTGATTTTCTGAAGTATGCCATTTAAAGTCAAGAAACTGCTATGGTAATTTAGTGTGTTACAGTGGTGTCAAAACATGCAACTTGTCTTTAATTCTTCTTGTTAACTGAGATTAGCTAGATCAGCAAACGACTTCCCTGCTGGTGGTTCTGACTCTGAAAACCTGCAATCTGTAATCATTAAAATATCATTAGGAAATAGATCACAATACAGTATAAGCGAACTTCTGTGTTTAAGGGTAAAGATTTTACAGGGATTGTGTAAGCAACATATTTGAATTACTACTCAGTTAAAACACTTTGGATTTGAATGCTGGTTACATAACACAAAGATGCTTCTGAATAAGCCTCCAGCAGTTTTTTTTTAAATGTCTCCACTTTGTTATGCTAAAGGTATTCTGTTTTTCAGTTTCATGTACTCCCCTCCTCCTTTATGCTATATGGTTGCAAATTATAGCCTAGTTATTACAGAATTCTCTTGGGATGTTGACACCTGTTTTGCAGCGTTTTATGAAGCAGAGAACAACATCAGTCGAAGACAAGTTATCCTGGTCATTAGGATTCTTCAAGGGAGATCCAAATTGATAAATCATTAGGAGACTCGTGTTACAGCAGGGGCTTTCATGAGTGCTTCCAGCTAGCACAGTCCTGCCACTTGTTCTATCGTGAGCATTTGTCCTGTTGCCTGTGGAGCGTATTGGGATCTGACCTGGGCTGAGGCGGCCTCTTGCTTTTCCCCCAGGCACAGCTGGTTTTAGTCTTGATCAGTTCCATAATCTAGTTCGGCAGATGATCACGCACGTGCACTAGTCTGGGTGAGAGAGGAGGCATTGTATCAGCTGGAAGGAAGAGAGAGGGCTGTGAGAGATGCTTTGTGCAGCAGGACCAGTTTGAACTAGTTAAATACGTTTATGAATCTGTGCCTTGACGTCACGTGTTCTGATTGAGTGCCCAGCTCTTCGGTTGCTGGTTTGGAGAGGGGACTGTAGTGACTTTCTTCATGCTTCCCTGTTTTGTGACTTTATGCTTTGTTTGGCTTTGTTTCGGTGGCTTTTCCTGAAGGCAAAACAAACACCCCACCCTATGTCCCCTGGATTATTGCACGGTGTCCTCTTGAATATGTGGATAGTTCTGAGGTGACCAAATCCATGCTTTTGATGTATTTAAATACAAAGTATTTAAATGTAATCCATGCTTGCTGTATTTGAACCTATTTAAAAGTTACTGTTTTGGGCTTTTAGTCTGAAAATACCATAGCTGGAGAATTCTGAAAGGATCCTGAAGATCATTTAAATCCCTGTCATAGATACACACAATGAATATACCAATGGAGTGATACATGTGTTTTCTTTCTTCTGGGACAAAATATAAAATCTGATATATTTTAAACGTTAGCTTGAGTTGGCTTGAGAGAAAATTGTGTGTAACTATATATATCATGTATTATTTTTAACAGCTTGCTTTTACACGAGATGGACTATGTGGCTTGTGGAATGAAATGGTAAAAGATGGAGAGATTGTATATCCCGGAACAGAGTTAACACAAAATGGTGAACTACCTCCAAGAAAAGGTATGGATTTTTAATTTTTTTTTTATTTGTTCACTTTTTTTTCATCTTGATGATGAAAATGGGAGTCAGATTTCATACTGTCACAAAACTTTGGTTTATCATCACCTGTCTATACAATTTGCAGGTGTTCGTGTTTTGAATTAAATACAAATGAAACTGATTTCTTAAAAGTGTATGGAAAGGTAATGTTTTAAGCCTTCATTTGAAGGCTTAAATCTGTTCCAGCCTTTTGACATTAAACTTCATAACTAGGCGTGTTATTACGAGAGAGGCTTGGCAGTGTCCTTTTGTTTGGTATGCTTGGTCTGTTTACAGCTGAAGCCTCTGTTTAAAGGAAGTGGACTGAGGAATGGGATAAAGCTGATTTTGCTATTTCTAATTTTGTTTACAATCCTCATAAAGTGACTAAAAGGTCAGCTAAATAACTGTCCACTGAGAATGTAGTGCTTTTTTATTTATTTGTTTTTTGCCTTCTAGTGTACTTGAGAGCAGTTCAAACACTGCTAATCCTACAAATGGCAGAGTAATGCATCTATTTAGAGAGATTATTTTGGTGGAAGTGGGTTTTGTGGATTTTGTTTCGTGATGGGTTTTGCCAAAGTGGAGTGACTCTGCTCTTGCCTTTTTTTACCTTCTGCTGATTGTGGTGCTCTTTTGACTCCTTATTGAACAGAAAACTAACCTGACCAAAAAAAGGAAAAGGTTTATGTTTCCTAATCTGTCTGAAATGGGCTCACCAAATGGTCAGATAAGTTTTGGCAGTAATTCATGTGATTCTCAAGTGAATGAGGCTCTCTCTAGGAGAATGGTGGAAATAGTGCCTTTGGTAGCAGAGAAGTATTATTTCATCTTCTGTTACTTCTTGTACTGTTATTGTTGGATAGATGTGATATTTCAAACCAGTGATGCTTAATTTCATATGGAGAGAAGTTTTTTTTGGTACCTATGCTTTGTCTCCTTTAAAAAAGAAGGGGGGTAAGAAAAAGTCTTTTTGACTAGAGGAAGTTATTTCTACAGGAAAGCTAAAATAATTCGTTTGAGAGGAGAGCGAATTATATGTTATTTTTATCAAGAGTATAAGCTTCCCAGGTTGTGGGTGGCTGCGTGTGTAGTAAGGACTAGAGTTATGCTCCTAACTGTTTCAGAGTTGGAAGATTTTTTGTCCTTTTTCTGATGCTGTTGAATATTATTGTTGACGTTGGATGAAAATACAACTGATCTTATCAGAAGGGCTACTACAGCAGCTAGTCATTAAATGGGTGGAGGTAGTGTAATATATTTTTTTTCTTAGGATTGTCTAGTTTAATGTATATTACTAAAAGACCTAAACTTGATGCAGTGGAGGGTTATCCCCTAAATGAACCGTGCAAAATGCTTTCCCATTCACTGACAGCTCATGATGGAAGTGTTGTGACAGTCGCGGTATGACATTTCAATATACTCTGCTGCCATGTAGCAAAAAGATAAGAAACATCTGTAATAATAAAGGCAATATATTAAAGTAAATACCTGCTTTACAAATGAAATTGTTGCAATTTCCTCTTTTTGTGCCACATACTTACACATTGTTTTTAGAATTGTACCTGTGCAGGTCTTTGATAGAGAACTGTTCTTCCAATATCTTTATAGCTAAGTAGCCACAGAGAATTGGGATTTTTGTTACGGTGCTGTAGTGCTTTCAATGATTCTGAGAAAGCTTATAGAAGGATGTTAAAATATAATTCCTGTTTGTTTTCAGGGGAAACATTGAAATGTCAAATAGTAAAATGCAAGCTGTCAGTTTTGATCCAAAATGTAGACAGCAGTGTAAAGTGAAAAACCAGAAGTGCTAAGGAAGTCAATCATCTGTGACTTCACACGTTCATCCACACTTGGGACACCTATTCTGAATAATGATACGAAGTTTTTTTTCAAAAATATTGAGTGTACGTATGTATGTACATATGACTCGGAAGGATCCAAAAGGTATAAAGTGTTTAAGGCTGTAGGATACTGTTACTTAAAAATACAAACATTCTGTCGGTTTACTGTAGAAATAAGGCATTTATTTTACCTTACAATGTCAATGGTCCAAGCTGTGATGAGGCTTTCAAAAGCTTTCGTATATCCATGTGTGATTTTTTTTTTTCCTTAAACAAGACTGACCCTTATTGTTTCCAGTACTGTGTTGTGGTGGGCTGACCTTAGCCATCTGCCCACCCAGCTGCTCACTCAGTGCCCCCTCTCAGTGAGACAGAGGGAGAAAATAAAATGTTTCCATCTCGACCCCAGCTTGTGGGTCGAGATAAAGCCAGGGAGATCACTTGCCAATTACTGTCATGGGCAAAACAGACTTGACTTGGGGAAAATTGATTTAATTTATTGCCAATTAAGATAGAGTTGGATACTGAGTAACAAAGATATAAATTAAAACAACACCTTCCCCTTGCCATTCCTTCACAGGCTCAACTTCATTCCTTTCTTCCTGACTTCTCTAGCAGCCCACCCAGCAGCACAGAGGGATGGGGAATGGGGGTTTCGGTCAGTTCTCAACAGTTCATTGCTGCTGCTCCTTCTTCCTCACACCCCCGATCCAGCATAGGATCCCTTCCGTGGGCTGCAGTCCTTCATGACCTGCTCCAGCATGGTCCTCTCCATGGGCTGCAGAATACCTGCCCCACTGTGGTCCTCTCCTGCCACCCGAGGCAATTACCTGCTTCACCACCATCTCTTCTGTGGGCTGCAGTGGAGGCATATGGAACACTTCCTCTCCCTTACTGTGTGAGCCTGGTATTAATAATGCTGTTCCTCACTTCTTCGCGCCTCCCCCCCACCAGTCTCCTTCTCTGCCTGTCTGTCATTTTTGCCCTTTCTTGCACGTGCTCCCTGAGGTGCCACCATCTTTGCTGAGGGGCTCAGCTGTGCCCTGTGGTGTGTTTGTTGGGACCGCTGTGTCCGATGTGGGGCAGCCACGGCCTCTCCTCACACACAGGCCACCCATCAGGTGCACTCCCCTGCCCAGACCAAATCCTGGCCATCTACACCCAATACGTGCATATGGTAGGTTAGGTATAAATAATGAACAGACATAGAGACCTGTTCTGAAGTGAGCATTATGTGAGTCTCTCAGTGTTTTAGCTCCTTTTGCCAAATTCTTTGACTAGAGGCGTGTTCAATATATTACAGAACTAATAGAGTTTTTCTAATATTTTGCATTGGGTGTTCCATGATTTTGAGATTTCTGAAATATCTTGATTTGGCATCGTGTTTACTTTTGCCTTTATCAATAATGGGATTGAAATAGTGGCAAGGTGCTCCTGGCTATAAACTGAAATAGCCTTCAGAGACTCCATCCACAGAACGTGCTCCTTTATGTGGACTCACTGCTCTGCAATTGTTTGGCTTGAGCTGCAGGCCTGTGAAAAGATTGTGTATGAGATGACTTGGAATCCCGTATAGCTTTGATTTTTGGTTTTGCATCCTTAAAAGTAGCTCTGCATACACTAGTATTCTGACATGTCGTGATTTTCTTAAAAAAAATTAAATCATAAATTAGACTGAAGCAGCACAAGTATTCTGCCATTTTATTCCTCTGGAGGGGTGAAGTATAGGTATCATACAGGACGGATTGCACCTGTTCATTTTCACAACTGGAGTATCTATCTTCTTCTACATAGGTACTGCTAAAACACCTATTTCTTGAAAAGCTGCAGTAGTTTAGAAATTTGAATATAGCTTTTTCAGGCTCTTAACTCTTTGAATTAGTGTATGAATTCTCTTTCAGTGAAGTTAGCCTTTGTAAATGCCATTGTACTGGCCTGCAGGACTGGTAAAATATAATCATCTTGCTTACTAAATTTGAGCTTTTTTTCTTTGAGAAGAAAAAGCTAATCTAGGCTATTTTTGGTCAATGTTGATCAGATTATATATTTGATTCCATTAGGCTGTAGTGAGTCTTGGAACGAGAAAAATTGGTGGTCAGTTTGCACCTCTGAACTTGCAGCTCAAATTGGGTTCCATGAAATTAAAATCTAGAATATTTCAGTCTGTTTAGTTGGTAGTTACTTTTATTGTGTAAATGATCTACAAATGTAGTTCAAGAGGCGAGGTAAAAGTACATACCAGTAATGAGATTGATATTAAGATTTATATTAAAAGCAATACATTTTAATCTCAGTATTCAGGTTCTGCTGCTAGACTGACTAATTTGGAGATAAAGAAGAGAGGTTGCTATAAGTAGTCCTTTTTATTCAGACTGTTTTGAGAAGTTCTGATTTATGCTCATCCATTGTAACTCCTTTTCTTCACCAGTGCTGTAGCTCTGCTCTCTGTTGATGCTGACTGGGCTGCTGAGAAGAGGCACTTCATTCTTTCAGGGGATATCAGCAGTGGCAACAGACTGGAAGAACATGCTATGGATAGCAAAAAGCATTCCTTTTCTCTCTAGGAAGAGTACGCGAATAGTGTATTTTTTTTTCTACTGTTAGCCAGAACATTTGGTTAGGAATAACCTTGTTTTTTCTTTATGGCACTTTCAGAAAAACTTGTTTGATAAAAACATTCAGCAGAATGTGTATGCATGTTTCCAAGTATCATCTGAGGACACAGATGTGACAGTAGTGATGTCCAAATACAGGTGCAGTTGCAGCATGGCAAATACTTAAAAGATAATCAGGCTGCCCTCAGGAAATTTGGATCAGATTAGTACTTGTATACTAGAAGCTGTGTACTGAAAATAATAAAAAAAATTAAATAAAGTTATTCTTAATAAATTCTTAAGTTAGAAAACTATTACTGTAATTTTTTAAGACATATGAGTCAACTATGCACTACACAGGTCTCTGTTTTTTGTGGGTTTTAAGTTCCAGGGCAAAAATATAAAATCATCAGGTTCATACCTCTGTCCTGCCTTTGGTAAACACTGCGGGCTTCCTCTTCTGTTCTGGAAAGTAGGGCCTTTGTCAGCCTAGTGCTGTTGAATCCACAGACTTCATTCAGTGTTGCACCTGCATATAGGTCATAAAAGGCACAAGCAGTTCCAGAGAGGCTGGCAGAAACCAAATCTTTATGATAAGAATAGTGGTATATGGGAATTGGTTATGGGCGCTAACATTCAGACCACATGTATCAAGCTGTAGTAAGCGAGCAGGCACAGAGGCTGGCTCCTGCTTTGAGCCTCCTTTCCTGTGTATGAAAGAACTTGTTAAAAGTGAAGAATGCCTCTTTTATCTCCCTCTTCTCTGCTTTCCCCAACCCAGCTATAGTGGCTGTAACCAGTGCCTCAAGCGCTCAATACTCAGTTGTGATTTATCATACTCTCTTTGCAGGAAGTCTGCAGTCACCCTGTTGAACAATTTGACTTCGTGAGCGTAAAATGCTTTAGTGTATATTCAACAGATAATTTAAAGAATGCGTTTTAAAAAAAAAAAAAAATATACCAGGGAAGAAAAGAAACTATTTCTGATTAGGGTTAGGAGATCAGAATCTGGACTTCTGCACCTGGAAGGCTGTGTAAACATGGCTTGCAAATAGTTAAGCATGCGTCCTTCCTTCAAAAATAACTATCAGTTATATGTATATATCTTATATATATATATATGTCTTTATATATATAAAGAAGAGGTCTTTGACAGAGAACAAATTATAATTATCTATTGCAGCTGAAATATTTCCTGAATCTGGGACTGCTGGATACTATTTTAGTGTGGTTGTAAAACGCAGCCCTTGCCTAAGGGACGCTGCCTAACTTTGTGCCTTGTGAATGGCAACATCTGTTAGGAAACTGTTGCAGGCTTTTTGTTTCTATTGGGGGATTCCTAGCTGTATCAGTTCATGGGCATTTAAGAGCAGCACAAGATCATGCTGTAACAGGTGCTGGAGGCGGCTCTGTGGTGTCAGTTATTTTCTTCATTGAATATGAAATACAAGTTCCACCTTGAGTTGCTTCCATTTTATCCTTTGTTAATGCTGGATTAGGCTATTGCTGTGCAAGGTAGAGCACACGTGGTGAGCTACTGTGCATTGGTTTGGGAGCTAACTTCTAATTGAGGATGGTTACTTCAGTTGCTCAGTTTTGACTGGCTAAGCAGGAGGCTTAAGGTTGTAGACCAAAACATAGTTCAGAGAAAGTTCTTTCATGGAAATGTTATATGGTTGTTTTCCCTCACCACAGTACTCACACTTCAGTCTGAGAAAAATGTGACAACCTGTTTTAACTTCGCTGCAGCATATTTTTTCATGCATTGTTTTGAAAACTTTTTCTTATTTCTTGTTATTTTAGCCTGTGCTGGCTTCACCCAAGATTTTTTCCTCCCTGCCCCCCTTTCTGAAAAATCTTTGGGGTTCCCTTTTTAAAAATCCCTTTCTTTAAGCATAACTGAGCTTCCATGGTTATGATGTCTTCAATCTAGACTGATACTGTGTTCCTCACAGTGCAAGTGTTTGGGGTTTTTTGGTGGTTTTTTTTTTTTTTTTGCAAGTATAGTAAATTGTGGAACAATTTGACACAGGCTTTTAATGTGAGTTTTAGCTCAGCTCCTTCCCACTTCTCTCATTGCTCCCCTCTTCTGTTCATACAGACAATGAAAAAAAATCCTCCGTATGGAGGATGTCAAAGTTGTTTTTATACAATACAAAGTTTAAGTTCCAACCTGGATCAGGACCTTCTCTATTTGCAGTGCGGAGTTGGGCAAAATGGCTAGATTTGTAGCCCTTTGTTGTCATTCTTTGCCAAGGATCTGTTAAAAAGCATAACAAGTTCTCTTACAGCTGCCTGCGAAACCTAGTGCCTTGGCACAAACCCTTCTACCCACTAACTAAAATCCCAGGCCCTGTGGAGTGTGTCTCTAGATGTGTGGGTGAGTGGAGAAACAGTGAGATTATGGTGTTACTGTGGGAATACTATGAACTACTGGGTCTAAACAGTGTCCTTAGTCACTGGTTTAACTCTGTCATGGAATCTGTGCCTTTAATATTATTTGCTTATGCGTTGGAATAGAAACAGCTAGATTCAGTCACATTTTGGACATGTGTTATGGTGCTGGTGACTGCTGTACTATAGTCTATTCCTTGGCGTTTGAGAGAAATGGTTATACTCTCTATGATTTGCAGTTAAAAGTGGCATATCCAAACTGCTTTTTCCTGTTCTCAAGTGACCTTTGCTATCCCCTCCTTAGCTCACAATCTCAGCTGCAGCATGTGTGCTGCAGTTATGTCTCCTCTTCTTTTTTTTTCCTGTGCTCCTTCAGTCTTCATCTGCCACCTCCTGAGCACTTCTATGTGTTAAAGGTTGGCTTTAATTTACAACTTGGCACCTTACACCTTGTACTTGTAATTAAGGCACCTTAAAAAGGTTTATTTTGGGAGGTGCTATTGTCTACAGCCTAATAAATTTTTAACAGAGGCAATCACAGATCCAGTTACAACCAGGTTAGGTATTCACTTTTTTTCAGGCCAGGTGGAAAGAATAGTTGAATGTTTTTGTACACTGTGATAGGAGTATTTTGTATGTTCTGAGGTAATGAGAGCCTTTGATCTCCAAGTGGGGTCATGGTGAGTCTGAGGCAGGCTGCTATCAGGTGTTCTGTGTCTGGCAGCAGCTGTAAAACCTCTTTGTTATTATTGTCTTTTGAAATATGCTGGTACAAATATATATTTCTTGGGTGTGGGAGGTGAGATATGAAATTCTAATGTTTGTCTGGCTTGTTGTGGCCAGGACGTTTGGGAGGGATGTGTCTGTAGACTAGCCTGGCAGGTACGAATGGAAGAGCAGCCTGGTGAAAATGGCTGGAACTATTCATTGTTAAGTTGCAAATGCTGGACTTGAGAAATTTTGGGGGATATTTTTAGAAAAGAAGGTCAGGGTGAGGAAAGCATTTGCCAACGTGGCCTTTAATTGCAAGGCAATCTCATGTATTGAACTGACTGGAAGCGTGGATATGGAAATCCATATCCCCAATATGAACAAGGAGAGACTTCCAGCTGTCTAGTTTTATTGTGTTTAGAAAATTGGGACTTTCATGTAGCCTTTGATGACAGAGATAAGTGACTAATGTCTGTGTTCTGTCTTTATGAAAGTAATCTCAAAAGGATTACAAATGCTGTTTTGTTGCTTGGACAGAAAGTGGTGGTATTTTCATGACTTGCTGGTAATTACTAAGATGCTAGATGCATTACAGATGTTGAAATATTGCTGCATAAAATTAGTGTAAATGTCAATATATATCTCTCCTTGGTTTTGAAATTAAGGTGATTGCTATCTTTTTTTCTGTGTTGGAATAGGAAAACAAGGAAATACTACAGAAATGCGGATAGTTGGGAACAAAATCTGATTTAAAGTGCATCCTTTGTGATACTGTTCGTTGCAAATCCTTTGCGAGTCTTACATGATGGTATTGATATCAAATGCTCATCCTCCCTAGGAGGTTACAGCAGTGTTTTCTGGATTCTAAGGTCACTGTCTTATGAAATGTAACATGAGAGCTAGCACCTGTGACAGTTAACATGGTAAAATACTACTTCCCTCCACCCTGTACTCATAATGAAAGACAATATTGCTATAAACTTGTGGGCTGGGCATTTCACCTTTAAATTTCTAATCTAGAACTGGGGGGAAGTAGCTTAACAACTGATCTTTCCTCCCCCTCCCCCTTTTTTTTCTTTAGATGATAGCACTGAATGCCAAACTGCATCAAAGAAAGAAGAGCAAAACGACAAAGAAAAGAAAGATGAAGAAGAGACTCCGCTGCCCACTTACAAGGCTAAATCAATTGTTGAGAGTTGGGTTTGGGGCAAACAACCAGGTATTACAGCTGTTTTGGTCATTATCACTGAAGTGTTATGTATTCTATATTGATCACTACTTTCGTAGCATGAATCCAATGTACTTGGATCCAATGTACTTGCTGACAGATGCATCTCTTAGGTTAGTGGAGTAAGTTGGATAAGTGGTTAACTGTGATTCAAGTTAAACGTTTACTATAATTACTTTCAGATTTAGACTCATGACTTGAAGAGTCAATTTACACCTTTCATGCTGCTTGAAGGAATGATATACTGACTTGGAACAAATGCAGTTATACAGTGAAATGTTATGATGTCTTCAGGATATTTCTTTGCAGTCGCAGACAGTAAAAAGAAATGGCTTAGTTTCTGAAGCCTGAATTTTCTGCAGGCAATGAAGGCTTAATAGGTGATTTTTCTTTTTGATTTCATGGTCTGGTAGATAAGTTTGAGTGAATCATGGGAGGAAGGTTGAAATGGTTAGTTCAATTAACTGTCTGTCCTGACCTTTGCTGACAGTGATCTCACCTGTGATGGTTTGTGTGTTCACATCTTCATGTATGGCTCTACAAAACTCTGATTTTGATATTGAAGCCAGTTGAAGTTCCTGGCTGTTTATTACTGCAGAGCAGCAACTCATTGTCTAAAATTGTCCACGTTTAAAAATAGCGGATCAGAAGGAGCTTCGCTTCAGTGGTTTGTTTTACAGTTCTGGTGCATGATATTGCTTGGTTCAGATGTTGACATCTACAAATGCTGGAGACGTCTGTTGTGCCCCTTTTCCTTTCCCCTCACCCAGCAGCACTTGAAGATCCCTGGGAAAAGCATTGTCTCTTCAGTGCCAGAATCTGCATCTATGTAGGCCTGTTTGCTAGGGGGGTTATTTGTTTCTGTTGAGCCACAGGTCAGCTGCTAGTCTGCTGTCCTTTGCCCTGTGCCAGCCAGCTTGCTCCCTTTTCTTAAGGACAGGAGGACAGATGGACTTGCTGTCACTCTAGTAGTAGGACAGAATTTTGCAGTGTAGGAGGAATGAAAAGAATTGCCACTACAGTGGAAGGGAGAGTGAGAATTGAATGTGTTGAAGAGATGTAAGCTGAAGGTCACATTATTTTTGCTTTATATTTTTATTTAGTGTTTGTTGCTGAAGAGTAAAGTAGAACCGTTTTACAAAATGGTTATCTAAATGCCAAGTATTTTACCAAATTTCTCCCAGCTTACCAATGTGTTTGGGACAAGACCTGGCCTTTAAGCTCTCCCTCCAATTATTTCTTAAAAATTGAACAAACAGTTGTTTAGTTGTATGTATATTTGGAGTTTTCAGAAAGAAATAACTTACTCTTTTGTATTTACTTTTAGTGGTTATATATAGTATGGTTTATTGGCGCACACATAGGTACTTATTCTAGAAATGACTTATGAAGACTTATGTTATGAATTTGTCTCTGTTACCGTTTGTGCTTGGAGTTTGCATTACCTAGCTGTGACATACAAATCATTAAACAATACTACAAACACACCTGCAGTTTATTTATAGAAATGTTACAGGTGGCTTTTATTCATGATTGTAGGTAACTTTTTGTTTTGCATTTGTCAGAAGCATAGCTAGCAGCTGCCTTCTGAGCCATCCTGGTTTTTGTGGCTTGGTAATTAGTTTTGAGAAAAAAAAAATACAGATAATCACTTCAATTTTGATACTTTGTATAAGTGTTTCATAAAATGAGGAAAATGGTTTTAACCTTTTCTTCTGTCATCCTTCATAAAAATAAAATGAACCTTTGAACATTTGCCTGTCAAAAGCATGAAGGAACTTTTGAAAAGTAGAATTGTTTCTTAAATATATTGTTGCTGATCAAGTAAGAATTAAAGACTTACTATGTTTTCATTTGTGTTTAATATTCCTTTACAAGTAAGGTATAATTTGGAGATGTGAGCTTGGAGTTATTTTACAAAAAGAGCTGAAGAGGCATTTAAAGTCTGTGTTTCAGGTCACTATCCTGAGCTTTTTCTACTGAGCTGGATGATTTACGGTCTTACATTATGAAAATAGTATCTAGGCATTCAACGGTGTATATCTATGGTTTAGACGTGTTGTAATACAATCTTATTTTGCCAAGAAGTGTGGAGGATCATGCTGTTGAACTTCAACAGGCTAATTCAGGTCAGTGGACCTTGTGACATCCCTCCCCCTTGAGGGCTGAGAGATTCTGAGAGTTCACAAAAAAACCTGTTCATAAAATGTGTCGAGAAGCAGTACTTTTTGTCCTCTCCCAGTCCCCCATTGTTTTGTCATCCTGGCACAAGTTCAGAGAAGCAAAATGTTTTCCCTGGTTCTAATTTGTGCTGAGATCACTACTCTGCCTGAACAGGGCAAAGAGGTCATAGCTTTTTTTTGGAATGTTCTTATTATGCCAAGTACTGTAAAAATGTGTTAGATAGTAGTAAATACATGGGTAAGTTATTATTTGACTTTAAGGTGTTTTTCTTGCATCTTAGTGTTCATCCATTTCATATTCAGCTCTTAACTGCTGTGTGTTGAAATATTCTGGCCTCATTTTTGACATGAGTGCTTCTTTAAAACATTTTCCCCGCATCCCATTCCTAGCAGGTTGTGTGATCATTAACCAGTTCTTCTGATTCTTCCGAAAAATCTTGTTTTACTACTTTCATTAGTTTTCTTTTCGGAAAATATTTGCCTTTAAGCGTTTTGTGTAATCCGGAGAGAAGTCTAGGTGTTCAGCCCTGGATATGGGGAGAAAAAGAGGAAACCCTTTGAAGCAGTTGTTCAAAATCAACAGAAAGTACAGCAGTATTTCACTTTCTTGGGCTTCTTTTCTTAGTCATGATCTGCTTAATGTTGGCTATATTGAGTCAAACCTAAGGACAGGCTAGTCCAATGTCCTAACTGCAACAGCATAAATAGCAATAGCCAAGTGAATAATTAGGTCCCATGTTTATGATTATCTGTAGCCTATAGACTTTGAGCCAGAGGTCATTTTATGGGGGAATGTGAATGTGTGTTTGAATTTCCCCCCACACCTCAGCCTTTACTTTGCTCAAGTATGTGTGTGCATGGCATAACTTAATAGGGTTTAATATTTTTTGATGTTGATTTTTTTGCATTAATTTGTCTAGTCCCATTCTGAACTTTAGCATCCACAGCTATATGTAGCAAGGAGCTTCGCAATTCAGCTGTTTATCACATGAATATTGCATCCTCCTAGTCCTTGACTTGATTTTGGCATCTGTTAGTTTCACCTAATGCCCTGTTGCTCTTGTAATGGAAGAAGTTGATCCTTACTTGTCTTCCCCAACACTGATGAGGTGGCCTTTTTGTGTTTTAAGAATTCTGTCACAATCACTCCCCAGTTGTATCTTTCCCTCACTGAAGATCTTATTTCATGCGACTTCTTTGCATGCAGAAGCTATTCCAAACACTTAGTTCTTCTGTCTGTGTTGTGGTGGTTTTTTTTTCCCCTATATTTTTATGCCAGGGAAGGTGGGTTGGGAACTGTATATGCTACTTCAGCTATGGTACCTCATGGGTTTCATCAAATGACCTAATGATCTCTGGTTTTTGTGCTGTCTTGATACCCTGTTTTTCCAGCTGCTGTGACCAATTTCTTCTTGGATCTACCCTGTTGTAGTACCAAGATCTCATTCCTGAGTTGAAGATTGTTTGGAGCCCATTTAACAGGGAAAACTGGGATTTTGTTTCCATGGCTCATCAGTGTACATCTACCGTTTATTGCTCACTTAATTAATTGCCTGCATATTTTTATGTTTGGCTCTCATCTTTACTAATGTAGTACCAACAGACTTAACCTAAATATTTGTCTCCATTTCCACACAATTTATACATGTACGGAACAGCAGAGAAATTTACACGGGTTTCTGTGGGACTTGCTGTTGTTGTCACTCCTAAGTATATACCGGCTATTTATTCATATCCCTTGATGCATTCTATACGTGTCTCTATCAGCGTTAAGGGTTCTAACCCTTAACATTTAATATATATCACTATTGGGTGTTTAGAAATGTCTTCAATACGCCATGTCTTTGTAGATATAAAATCTGAAATGCAGTTTTCCCTTAAGATGAATACTGTTTCTTTTTTTGTTGTTGTGTTTTGTTTTTTGTTGCGGGTTTGTGGGTTTTTTTGTTGGTGTTTTTTTTTTTTTTGTCTTGGGGAAACAGCACTGGCTAAATCTTCCTCCACGCTTAAAACTGTAGAGCCAGCTCACTTTGATTGTGAGTATAGTTGAGTATTTATTTAATGCCACTTGAGGTCAGGTGACTTACTTCTTGGAAAAAACCAGAAACAGCTCAACTGGTGCAACAACTATGTGCGTAAAAACTTTAAAAACTGTTAAATAGATTATGATTCAAATTCACTGTAATCTGATCTCATTTCATATGTTTAGGGTACTGAATATTGCATACTTATAGATGAAGCTACTTTAAATTCACCTTAATTGCTGTCTGACTAGAAAATGCTACTTTCTACTTGGAAGTTTCAGTAGCAATACCACTGTTCTGTCTCCTCTGTAGGAAAAAAGATTACATGAGGAAATAGTGCAAATGTGCTTAAATGAATAAGCAATGTACAGTTGAAGTGGGAATATTATTTTCTTGTGTAATGTTTCTTGGTTTATATTAGCAGTGAATTAAACTATTGCGGTAGTAAATTGGTGTCATGCTGTAGCACTTCTGGTGTTTCCTCCTCTATGAGTTGAGAGCTTGTTTATGGTTGTGGCATCTTGTTTTTCCCACATTGTTAGTATAGCTGATTGTGCCAAGAAATGCCTTAGAGGCAATACCTAAGGGGGCAGGTTAAAATGACCCATGTGAATTCAGTGAGATACTACTGAGATCCATGTCACTACCAACAGCAGTAGAATCTTTCTGTGTTTGCTTTTTGAGACAGAAGGAGACATGCAGAACTTTCCTTCTGTAAGGGCTATTAGTTGCATGATTAAATCTAAATTTGTACTGTGTACAAAAGTAATTAAAAGCAGTCATGATACTGGAAAAAAACCGTTTTAACCTCCTTTATAGTGACATTTTCCACTTGAATATTATTTCTTGATCAATACTTTTAAGTTTAGATTTAGAAATGCTGATAAAAGAATGTTCAGTCAAAGGATAAAATTTGACTTCTTCTGTTTTACATTTCTTTTTTCAGAACTCCTTTGTCCCTGTTTTTTCTTGTACTTTCTTGACACTTGGGACAGATTTTAACTCACCTTCTCCCGCCAACTTGACAGCTGTTGTCCAGCTCCAAATATCTGTTTCGTTGCTGTTTATGCTCTTAAGGGGTATGTGTGTGTGTATGTATGTTTTTACACACACAAAGCTCAGTTCTTGCTATTTAGTTCTGTGCATAAGCATCAATTTAAACAGGTTTTGTGCATAATGTAAAACTTAAGCACCCAGCCACATAATGAGATGCATTCTGAATGCGTATGCAACTATTCATTATTTCTCCTGCTGAATACTAATGAGGTGAGGTCTGCTGATGGTCATCTTTTGAATAGTGGAGCAGACAAAAGGAAGGTAAAAGCTAAGCGGCCTTTAGGAATTATACTCTTTGTTTGGTATAAGATAGTTTTGGGAGCCTGTTTAGTTCGGTTTCTGGTGGAAATTACGTGTATGTGACTGCATTTTTGTGCACTCATTCTGTGGCAATGGCTTGCAGGGCTGTTGGATGCCTGTTAAGCCAAGCCAACTGCATCCTCTATCTGCTCTTTGTCCGGTGGAAATACCATGTAGTGGAAGGGGAAAGAGGAGACAAAATATAAGAATCTCTAGGAAATCAGAACACATTAGTCCTGCTGCTGACAGGAATCTGTGCTCATTATAACAGTAGATTCTTGTGACATTGTGTTTGAAATGTGTTTTGAGTTTTTAGGTCTGAAATTTTTCCAAACTGTAACATCTGTATTTGCCTTTACTAAAGCGAAGACAGAATTGTAGTTGATTCCTTTTTTAGCTTTTGTATTGTCTTAATTTGACTTTATTTGTTGACTTCATTGACAGGAAAGCAAAATAGCTTGCTTTTAAAATCACTTACTTTTAAAAGGGCTATTGTGAGGTTTTGTTTTGTGAAACATTGCATAGTCCATGGAACTGTGGACTGGTTTGGTATTAAAACAGAATTGAACCTTTGAGGTATTTAAGCCCTAGAGTAATGTTAACTTTTTTTTTTGGTCGAATGAGCCAGTTGTCCTATCAGATCATTGAATAGGATGTTGAGTATCTTACAGGTTACCCTCAATATGTATTGCTGAACCATTAGAAATTAATTGGTGTGCATATAATACAATGGCTAGCTTTAAAACTGGTACCGCTTGATGTGCATACGTTTTATGTGCTTCTGTAGGATTCTGTTTTCTGTGCGTTCAGAGTTTTTACAATAGTTTGCGTCACATATTACATCAGAACGGCTGGTGTGCCAATAACAGCAGTACTATGGTTAGATTGAAAGCGGTTTGCAAGGTATGCAGTTGACTTTTAGGGAAACTTCCTCATAAAGTAATTGCTGGAGGTGGTTTCTGCCCATCCAAAGTGTTTCTCTCCAGTAGTCCCTATGATAAACGTTTAACAAGTGTATTATTTTGAAATTGGGGGCTTTTTCATCTAATTCTTCAACTCTCAGAAATAATTTTAGAGGTTGTCCAGATTTAGGTAACTTGCCAGCCAGGAAGGAATGATGAATGCCGTAGTTCTGTATTACTTTATAGACTGCTGAGTCTGGCACCTAGCGCTTGATCCCGGTAGCACCAAACATAAACTCTGTCTTCCCCAAACATAAGCATTAATTAAAGTGCCTTGTTTTTTCTTTACTTTTCCTATAGATACGTAAGACCATAACGTAGGGAATGAATCTGCAGAATGAAATCGGTTGCCAAAAAGAACAATGTTAAGAAAAGCCTCTTCGTGAAGCGGAGAGTATGGTCATTTCATTGTTGCATCCTGGCGGTATTTAGAGGTTGATAGGGCTTTAGTGTTCAGGAAGGGAAGAAAAAAAAACCCGTATTTTTATCTCTTCAGATGGTTTGTTTAGAGGAATCATGAAACTGGCATTTTAGTATTGACCATGTTCTGTTAAGATACTCTGCAGTGCAGCAGCCGTGTGCTGCAAGATGCTGTTTTGTATTTTTGCTTGCAAAATAAAGGGTAAGGCACATCTAAAATAACAGCAGCAGTCTCAGAACATGTAGTTTATATTTTGTAGAAGTTTTTACTTCGGTGCAGAATACTTGTTAACTGACAAGTCAGTCAGATATGTTTTCACTTTACATTAAACCTTCTGAGTAAACTTCTATATGGCCATAATGTTAAGAGACATTATAAAAGCTGAACCAAACATATCAAACATGCCTTTGACAGGCATCTATTTTATTTATGTGTTACTTTACACTGTGATCTGAAGTAGTTGTTTGTATGTAACTTTGTACAACTTATGTAAGTTGTTTGTATGTAACAAAAGTATGTACTGATGCTCCACTGCCATACAGAATTCTTTGGGGAATTTGTAGAGCTAATATTAAGGGCAGTGTGGATTTTCTTATCATATTTCTTTTCGGTTTTGTAATATTTGTTGTTGTTTCAGTCAAGGTGATGCACCTTAGAAAAGGTATGAGTGGGTATAGTAGCTGCTATTGCTTTTGTCTTTTTAACGTCTAGACTGCAAGGAACACTTTTTAATCTATTCTTTCTTGTTGAAAAAATAAATTGTTCCTCATAGTCAGGTGGAAAGATGTAAATTGCCTCAGGGAAAGGAATCTAACACATTATGAAATAGTGAAATGTGAGTAGCAATGTTGAAAACAGGCTGGGGTGATGGCTGGCAGCAAACCCTAAGTGACTGTGCAATGTGATCCGGTGGCACAGAAGGCCGCTCGAATTCTCTGCTGGGTACACAAAGGTGCATTGCAGAGAGGGACAGAACTTTGAAATAGTTTATACATTTACACTTGCAAAAAAAGTTATGCCACGTGAGATACAATTTTCAACTCTAGGGACTACCATAAGTATGTCTAAATTTATGTAGCTTGGAGGCAGCTATTCCAAAAAATGTGTTGATTTTGTGGTTGGTTTGGTTTTTTTTTTTAAGGTTGTGTCCATCTTCTCACAAACATTGTCATATATATATGCAGACATACATTTTTTTTTTTTTTGCATACCCCTTAGCGAGGTGTCAGTTAAAACAAAGGTAGCAGTCGGGCAACAAATGTGGTTGGCTTAAGGATGAGTACAGTAATTCAGTGCGCCGCAGAATGGGGTGGCCTAGTGATCAGACCATTAATAAAGGGACAGAAAAGAACCCTTCTGAGAACGCACTTCCTTGATGTTTTTTTGTAGGAATTAAAGCTACAGAGAATGTAAAAATATACAATTTCCAAATTTTTATTTTAAAATTTTGTGGGCTTTTTTTTTGTTGTTGTTGCTGACTCTGTACTTGTTACCATCTGTCACTAGATTTCTAGGACTTTGGGCTGTTGACTGCTTTTTCTGCTTAGTGAAGAACTAATTCTCTAGTGCTGGTACATAAGTCAGATCTTTTATTTGCTAATAGTGCTTGCAAGCATCTTAAATTTCTGACATTATTTGTTTCAGAAGTTTAGCAGCTCTTGGCAGTGATCCTAGAGCTTCTGAGAGTAGTTTTATAACTTCTGAGAAACTTAAGATAAAGTGTACGAGTGCAAAATGTGAGCATACCCTTGTGGGGACTTGCAATGTTGTTGCCTGCACTTAAGAGAAGTCTGATTCTGAGATCTGATGATGATAAGAATTTACTGTCTAAATTGTTTTTTTGAGAAGTGTGAATATTTCCTATGACATTTTAATTTC
Source organism: Alca torda (assembly GCA_008658365.1). Classification (NCBI taxonomy): domain Eukaryota; kingdom Metazoa; phylum Chordata; class Aves; order Charadriiformes; family Alcidae; genus Alca; species Alca torda. The sequence continues at coordinate 142,585,450 of CM018076.1, forward strand.
AGACATGAAATATGAAGGTTCAGATGTGTTCACACAAAACCAGTTTTGATGATAAACTTTGTCTAAACACCTGTTAAGTATGATTTTGATTAATGTTGTGGGTTAGAAATGTGCACGTTAAATACGGAAACCGAGTTTCACTGGGTTTTGAGGTTCAAACTTCTGGTCAGTTCATAGTTTTCAATTTGTTTTGATTTTTCTTGGTACTGTATATAACAAAGATGAACACCCATAAAATGGTGTCTTTCTCCGATTCTCAGATGTGAATGAATTGAAGGAGTGCCTTCAAGTACTAGTGAAGGAACAGCAAACTCTGGCCACGCAAACTGCTACAACAGCGCTTTCAGCTATGAGGCTAAAGCAGAGGCTGGTTATCCTGGAACGATATTTCATTGCACTGAACAGAACAGTTCTTCAGGAGAATGTCAAAGTTAAGTGGAAAAGCAGCAGTATTCCTCTGCCTGCTGTGGATAAGAAAAGGTAATGACACATGCATGAACAAGTTAATGCGTTAGGAAAGTCATAGAAAGGTTATCAACCTGTATGTGAGCACTTCATGTGGTTTCTTCCTTCTTGTGAGACAGCCGCAGTAAAGAAACTCTTCTTACTTCTTAGGATGGTTTTCCATGGTGTTACCTGCCATGCAGTTTTCCTCCTTGGCTAATGCTTGCTTATAGTGTCTCTGTTCATACTGGTGGGTTTTTGTTATGGTACATTGTTGCAGATATTATTCTTTGAGCTGTAAGTATACTTTTATTGAGGTGTTCCTATTGTTCTACTCCGCTAGAAAGTATGGAGAAGCCGATTTCAGAACTGATGCTGATGGAGAATACATAGTTCTAATAACATTAATATATTTTTTTGTCAATATTTTCTCAGTCAAGGTGAATAACAAATTTCAAAATACAAATACAGAAGAGTTGAACAGTTTTCCTTACTTGGATGAGAAATGCTGTAATGGTGCAATTTTTATGAAACTGTTTCCAGAGAACTAACTGAATAAGAAATTGTCTGATTACTTTCCATGTCTAGATAGATTTTTCTATTTTTAGGTCAATAAGCTATCAGATGAGGCATTAAAGAAGCTATTCAGTAGCTGAACAAGGTTGCTGTCTGACAGAACAAGCAATTCAGCCAGGGAAATTTTTATGTTAGATTGTCTCTAGCTTCAAAAATGAAAGGAGACAGTAAGTAGATATCATGACTAGTTATTGTGGGATTAGAGTTCTGAAAATGATACCTTTCTCTGAATAGTCTGTTCTCTGAATTTTTTTTTTTCAGTTCTGATTAAAAAGAATGCTGATATATTTAAGTTACCAGATTGCTAAAAGTGCCAGTTTAAATCTTTTCTCTTTTGAAAAAGTCGTAAGCAGTTCATTTTCTTTTGATGTCAGATTAAAAAGAAAACAGAATTGTTGGTGTCTTTCTGAGAGGAAGCAGTAGGGAATCTCCTGTCATTAAGTACAAAGGAAAGCTTACTTAAATTAATGTGACTGTTTACATAAAAAGAAAAGTTAAGGCAAATGTATGCGAGTCCAGTGGATATTAATAAAATAAAATGTAAAGAGAGATTTGTAATATGGACACTTGAATGGAAAGCTAAGAAATGATAAAATTAATGGAAAGAATTATCAGTAATTGAAGATTCATTAAAAAAAATAGCCTATAAGCATAGCTTATGCAGTCCAAATTAACTGAAAGTATAAACTTCCTGAGTAAATAATGAGTACATGAAGTATCTTATGTACTCATTATTTTGAATACACCATTATAATTTCACTCTGCGTAACTATAGGCACCTTTTTGATGGCAGTCAGTTATGCCAGTCTAGTTTATTTTTTCTTCTGTGAAGTTTTTTGATGTTGGGAGTTGAATTGATAGTTCTTTGAAGTAGCTGAAGCTGAATTTTGGTTGTTGACGTTTTGATGTTGATCACCTTCATTCTCAAGAGGCAATTACAGTTCTTTACAAATAAAAATTGTGTAATTATATATGCATGCATATAGCTAAATTATAAAATTGTCAAATATTCAAGTTATATAAATAATTACTAACATATATATATTATTATTATATAAATTATATCGAGACAATGCATATATAATTTTATTTAGCCCAAGACCTGTAGGCAAAGGTGTAGAAGGACTTGCACGAGTCGGATCCCGAGCAGCACTTTCATTTGCATTTGCGTTCCTTCGTAGAGCCTGGAGGTCAGGTAGGTCTACTCTGTAGCGTATTGCATATATTTTTCATTAGAAGACAGATGATTTGTTAAAAGCGTGTGTGTATTAAATATTTGCATTGAACTATACACTTATAAACGGTAGATTTGCGTAATTGTGTTTTATGTTTATGTGGTATTATGCCCAACAATACTGTTGCTGATTGAAGCCATCCAAGCCAGTACCAATGCCGTGTTGTGCTGGAATACTTTTATGCTTAGGAAGGCAAATTAAGATTTCATGAAGAGAATGTATTTTTAATGCTAGGTTTCAGAAAAGTTAGATTTATTCTTTAGACAGTGTCGATCCAATGTATTACTACATGATATTAGCAACTTAGAAAAGAAGTTTGGAGCAGTAGTGTGAAACTTGAGTTTGTGTTCTTGTCAGAGGTTGGCAGAATTGTCATCTGTGCCACCTTAACCTACCTGTTTGTCTCAGTCTGTGCTTTTTGTTCAGGTGGCAGCTGTTTGGTTTGCTCTTTGTCCAGCCAGCCCTGGTAGTTCTTGTGATTTCCTCAGCAGATGCATAGTGGGATGAGCTGGTTTAAGAGTTGTCCCCTTTCTGAATGTGTTTTTTGTGAAGCAGATAGTTCTTCAGAAGTCTTGCAATCAAAATATTCATGTGAACATTGAGAACTTTGTACATAATATTAAGTAGCTTGTAAGCTTGAGGTTAAAAAAAAAATCCACAAAACATTGTATACAAATACGTGTATAATTTTTGTAAAGATGGGAGTGTAAGTAATATTACTGTGTTCCTCAGGTGAAGATGCAGACCTGTGCAGTGAATTGTTACAGGAATCACTTGATGCACTACGAGCTCTACCAGAGGCATCCCTTTTTGATGAAGGGACTGTATCTTCTGTTTGGCTAGAAGTGGTAGAAAGAGCTACTAAATTCCTAAGGTCTGTTGTGACTGGGTAAGTTTCTCTTTTTGAGCATTGCTGAAGTAGCTGTTAAATGGCAAACTTGCATCTCTTAGCAGCTGATGGTATAAACAGAATAGTTTATGGAAAATTAAAAAGATTGCTTCCCTTTTCTAATGTTATACAAGCAAGCAAAAGATAGATGAACTGTTTAAATGATGGTCTTTAAATACGATCTAGTTTCTTTGAGTGTTTAAGAAGAATCTGAATTTGAGTATTCTGCATAGCTGCATGTAGACTTACCTGAAAAATAGTGTTTTGCTAATGTAAATTGTATCCCCATGAAGAGTTCTTCGCTAGTACAATATATGTGTAGACTTAATTGTACCTTTCTAGTATAGTAAAATAATGCAGACTTCCGTGCATTATGAGGGAAAATGCACTCATATTGGACTTTTCCCTGTTATTTAAGGAGGCTTAAAGTTACCCTTTTACAATAGTTACCAGAAATTAATTGTCTTTTGAGTACTGGAACTACATCCTTCTCGTGAATATCATAAAGAATATTTGATTTTCACCCGTGAAAATTTTTCCATGTTCTTAGCATATTTAATAGAGCTATGGAGTAGATAGTGAAGCCTGGGACAATTTTAAAGCCTAGTTGCCACTCTTGCATGGAATATGGCAGCTTTTCTTCTCAGTTGCTTTATATTTTTCTGTAAGCGTAGTGGTTCTTGGTGTGTTGTGATGCTTTTGTAAGCAAATATGTATTGTTTCCAATTACTTGTTAGTTACTGTATATTGTTTGTATTTTAGAGATGTACATGGAGCTCCCAGTACCAAAGGGCCAGGAAACATTCCGTTACAAGACCAGCACTTGGCACTTGCCATATTGCTAGAACTGGCAGTGCAGAGGGGTACACTAAGGTGAGAAGCATGAGCTCTGTGATTTTTAACTGTCACTGTCTGTTGGAATGGCCTGAGCAGTGCCTGTCTTCGGTTTTCATGGGTTTGGGTTTGATGTAGTAATTATTGTTCAAAGCATATGAACCTTTTCTGTAATGCAGTGGCGATCAAGCTCTTATGTTACCTAGATTACAAAATCCATTTGATATTTTGATAATCTGTTTAAAAGGGAAAGCCATGACATCTGATATTCTTAAACTTCAAAATGTAGAGATTGAGTGGTATGAATAACCTAAAATAATGTTTTGACGAATGCTTATTAATAGAAGATGTAAACTTTTCCTCTTTCAGCCAAATGTTGTCTGCAGTTATGTTGTTGCTTCAGCTTTGGGATAATGGAACGAGAGAAACAGATAATGAGCGATCTGCACAGGGAACAAGTGCACCCCTTCTACCTTTGCTACAAAGATTTCAGAGCATAATATGTAATAAAGATGTGCCCAATACTGAGGAAGAGATTCAGGTACTTACCCTTGGATTATTTGAAAGGGGCATTATGTTGGTATCAAATTTCATTTGGCTTGCTAAAGTAATTATAAATTATCCAACCAAATTTAGATTTACTTTGGTAGTAGTGTTTTCCATGTAAGATGTGTATACACCACTGTTGTTTGGTTTTCATGCGTACATTTGAGTTTCTTGAGGTAGGAGGAATGTCATAGTATGGTTAGAGGTAAGCATTGTGTTCCAGAGTTAATGTTTTTGTAATAATTAACTTAGAGATGTGGCCAGTTAACTGTTCTGCACATTTAGATTGTTTTTATTTAGTTGTGTTTGAAGTTAATTGAACGATGACTCTTAGTGAATATTATTGAGGTTGATACAAAATAGTAAATCAGTTTATTATGCTTGTAACTTTCTATTATATTCACAATCTGACTATATTTTCTCAACATGTGTGTTTTGGAATTTTCCTTTACTGTAAGAAAAAGGATGTGTGGAGTTAATTTAGTTCTCTTAAACTTGTGCAGATACTCAGCATGTCTAACGTATTGTATAGTAGATGTATGTGTAGTGGCATAGGAATACCTTGAATATTCTTCTGACTGCTCTTTTTTTCCTTTCTAGCTCCTGACTTACCCTCTGAGTCCAAATGAAAGTTTTCTAAGGTATCTGACTTTACCGCAGGACAATGAGCTAGCGATTGATCTAAGACAAACAGCTGTAGTGATCATGGCCCATTTAGATCGTCTAGCCACCCCATGTATGCCTCCTCAGTGCAGCTCTCCTACATCTCATAAGGTAACTATTTGAAACATCAAATTTAGTAAAATGTTTTTCCTAAAAATGTAACTGATTTTCAGTTTGGAAGGAAAACAACTCCTAAGATTCTTGAAATTTCTTTTTGATTTTCACAAGTTAACATTGAGTTGCCTAAATTTGTCTTATTTTGGTATCTTTTATTACATCAGTACTTTGGAGTACAATTCTATGGTGTGTGAACCATTCAGAACACTATGGCTAATTCTGCCATATTTTGAGCTGTTCCCCGTGTTTGTCAGAGTAAATGCTCAAGACCTGACTTTATAAATGTTGGATGTCTGACGTATTTAAAAAAAAAAAAAAAAAAGAAAAAAAAAATGGTAAAATTCCCAACTTGAAAAATCCCTGAACACTTACTGTAGATATTTATAGCTTATTTAGTAGCAGACTAAACAGAGTATGATTCATGCAAGTCTTTATTTTTCGTATCTTCTAATAGGTAAGCTTTATTGACTACTGGCAGTAATGACTGTCACAGGTTTAAGTATATTTGGCATATAAAGGTTTAAAAAATAATCTGCTCTATGCATTCACTGAATTCCGTATTTCAAAATTAGTACTTACAGAATTTCTTATTTTCTAGGGATCTCTGCAAGAGGTCATTGCTTGGGGTTTAATAGGTTGGAAATATTATGCTAATGTGAGTGGTCCAATTCAATGTGAAGGACTTGCCAATCTTGGCGTTGTGCAGGTTGCCTGTGCAGAGAAACGTTTTCTAATATTATCTAGGAATGGACGAGTTTATACACAAGCGTACAACAGCGACAGTCTGGTGAGTTTTTTTTTAATGTGTTTTTAAAAACATGTTCTCTTCTGCATTACTTCATAGCTCCTTTAACTATTTACAGTACCTTGGAAGAGTAGATGGAGGGATACTGAATGTTGTGAGCTTCTGTGTTGTTGTTTTTGAACTTTCAGAAATAGTGGTTTTGATGTCTTGTACTGATTTGATGAAATGCATCTGGTTTCTGTAATTTCTATGGGGCTAGAGGTTCTGAACACAGTGATAATTACTTTTGTTGGTATGCTGGCCTTAGTAAAAACTGTAGAAATTGACAGATACAGAATGGATTTTACTTCAGTGATGTAACACGGTGTCCAAACTGTAGTTTCTCAAACAAAACTATACTGTACCGGAAACATTTGTCACTACGATTGCCTGTAAGGTTAAGATAAACACCATTTTCATATATAATGAAGACCTTATAAGCATGGGAACAAAACCTCTGAGCATTGTTTTTGTCAAACTCAAATAGTAGATTTGACCTTTTTTTTCTTTAAAACTTCACATCATTAATTTAAGTGCACAGGTTTGATAAAGCCTTAGGAAAACTGTACCTGGTTATTCTGTATATAGGCAAGTGATATTATAAACATAAGCGGTTTTTCTAAGTGTATTGCTTTTGTTTTGTTCACAGGGACCACAGCTGGTGCAAAGTCTAGCTTCCAGAAATATTGTGAAGATAGCAGCACATTCAGATGGGCATCATTATCTTGCTTTGTCAGCAAATGGTGAAGTTTTCTCTTGGGGTTGTGGAGACGGTGGAAGACTGGGCCATGGGGATACAGTGTATGTAATAAAAATAATCATAACATTTATTTGCCAGTGTTCTTAATTGTAGTAAAAACTGTTTAGTTGTGTATACAAGCACATTCAGCATTTGACATCCATCTCTGCTACTGAACAGAAGTTGCATTGTCCCTGCATGTTTTCTCTGCCTGTAATATTGCCAGTTCTGTATTGATGCTACTTTCTGAAATACTTGTAGATAGAGGGTGTAGTAGTGGTTACACTGTTACTAGGCTTTTTATTCATGGTTTTATGAGTCCACAGCGCATTTTCTCTAGGAGCATTGACTCGGATGTCAAGAGTGGGGTCATCATTTCCTATGCAGTCATGTTGGATATATCGTTCCTTTTTTCCCCTGTGTTAAACAGTAACATTAGCGTCCTGCTTTTGTGTAGGAGCAGTCTTCTACAGGGGTATTCTGTACAAGTTGTACATCAACATATTTTAGAGAATTTAAATGTCTTCCCCCAGTGCTGCATTCCCTGTAAAGCAAGGGAGTTAATACACAGCGGTTAGTGGTGTCAGTAAACGAATTGTTTGGTTATAGCAATTAAAGATAATATTTTTATAGTAGACAAGTATTTTTAAAAACACTGCATTAATTTAACTGGAAATAGAAATCAAAACCATTCTTTCAGTGGTTTCTATGTTGTTGAAAAATCTGAACTTAATTTTTGGCTTATAGCGCTATATATATCTTGATACTTCAGACTATAATAAGGTTTGCAGGTAAAATTGCAGCAATTGTTTTCTAACAAGTATGCCACACCTTATCTACTCATCAGCTCTCCTTTTGTGAAATATGTTGCCTTCTCTTTCAAATAGCCCTCTGGAGGAACCGAAGATGATATCTGCTTTATCTGGAAAGCAAGCTGGGAAACATGTTGTTCATATTGCATGTGGAAGCACCTATAGTGCAGCCATTACTGCTGAAGGAGAGCTATACACATGGGGACGAGGAAACTATGGCAGGCTTGGTCACGGTATGTTACTTGATATCCTAAAGTAGTTGTTTGTCAAAGAACTGTTTAGTGCCCATGTCAAATGATCTTTTATCCAACTTACCTAAACCAGATTATGTGGTTTCACATGAATTGAAATAGTTATGGGAGCAATTGTCTTAAAAGCAGTAAATTTGTATGAGTTCTGTAAAAATAAGCAGTTGGATGGAGAAGATAAATATACACTGTTCTCTTCCATGTGAAGCAAAGACTGTCTCATGGGTTAAGTCCATACTGGATACCTAAGAAGCCATATGGGAGCTTAGTCATGATGCTCAAATCTGAAAACAAAACCAAACCAACCCCCCCCCCCCCCCAAAAAAAAAAAAAAAACCCAAAAACATCCAAAAGCAAGCAAAAAAAAAAAAAAAAGCCCAAACAAAAGAACCTACCAGACCTTTGTGGTTTTGCTTCTCACAGAACTATTTTGTTTTGAAGGTTCTAGTGAAGATCAGACCATCCCAATGCTGGTCACAGGGCTGAAAGGACTCAAAGTTATTGATGTGGCCTGTGGAAGTGGAGATGCTCAGACTCTTGCAGTTACTGAAAATGGTTAGTAGCAAAATATAACTTAACACTTTAAGTAAGCTTACCTTTTCTTCCTTTCCTTCTGAAGATATTTATACTGCTGACATTATGCTTATTTCTAGTGGCTTGAATTCTGTAAGAATTAGAAGCTGAAATTCCTTCTGGGGAAATGTATATGTGCATTTATACATTCTTGCATATAACGTGTGCAGATGTATTTCCATGCATAGATCTGCAATATATTCATTATGAATATGCAAATATGTATTTCCATTTATGTTAACATTTACATGGGTATTTAAAATATATATACTATGCACACAAAATATTACATATATGTACATATGCATCGAAATTTTATACATTATTATGTAAGTGCAAGCAGCGCATATTGACACAACAGTCAGAATTTTGGGTAGGAGAGTTGTCTTTGGTAATCTGTGGGAAGTGCCAAAGAGAGGCTGTATTGGAATCCTACTTCCCAGTATCCCTGAGCGAGGTGCCTAGGGTGAGACAGATTCAAAATCTGAATTTCACTGTGTGAAGTTAAGCGCCAGAGTCATCACTTAGGAAGCAGATAGCTGTTGGAATCCAGTTGTTCTTTTAAAATATAGCTGCTTATGGTGATGTGCAGTATTTAGAAACTTAAAGGTTTGCTCATTCAGGAAATGGAAACCTGAACGGAATTGTTTTTTTCTCTTGGTCTCCTTCTTTTGTGCTTCCCTTGCTTATCATAGGACATTAGAGACTAGCTTATGCAAGTAGGGAACATAAATGCATCAGAGTGTAAAACAAGACTTTCTTTTTGGGTGTGCATGGGTTTACCATTCCTGAACTGTAATTGTATTGGATGCAGAATGACTTGACTACTTCCAAGTTCCTAAATTAGGGCTTTGATTTAGTGTATTTCAAAAGAATATGATAGACAATAGCACTTGTAATTTCATTTTGTGAAATGGTTGAATGACAAGAACTGAAAATGAAGAAAACAGGTTTCACAGACAATCTGGCCATTTGATATAGAAAAAGACTTTGCAAGTTCTTATAAAAAACACCTTAAAATAAAAGAAGGCCGTTTTTAACTAAAGATCATACTACAGTCTTGATTTGAAGTAGATCTTGTGCTTCATGTGTTTTTTAAGGACTTTCTGTACACTGATGAATTGTCAGTGCATGTTATGTGTTACGCTTTTTATGTTTAATTTTAGCAGCATGTAAACTTCTCAGATCTTTCTCTTCTTTCTTACTGTCATGAACTATTGGAAATTAATTAATAACTGCTATTCTTAAATATAAATTTGAAAACTGTACTTTTATATAATCTCAGATTTTTAAGAACTTGCTTGTCAAACCAGGTAACTTCATTACATGAAAAAGCAACACAATATTTTTTGTTTTCTTCCTCTTAATTTAAAGGCCAGGTGTGGTCTTGGGGTGATGGAGATTATGGAAAACTGGGAAGGGGAGGCAGCGATGGCTGCAAGACTCCCAAGTTGATAGAAAAACTTCAAGACCTGGACATTGTGAAAGTACGGTGCGGGAGTCAGTTTTCTATTGCTTTAACCAAAGATGGCCAGGTCTACACCTGGGGAAAAGGTGACAATCAGAGACTTGGGCATGGAACAGAAGAGCATGTTCGATATCCCAAACTGCTGGAAGGCTTGAAAGGTAATTATCAGAGCTGGAAATTTTCCAAAGTTCTTTTTGCTGTTGTTGGAACCTTTTACCAGAGACTAGTGATCTCAACATTAAGAATGATGGTACCATGTATTCTGTCATAATTTATACTGGTTGCATTGAAAAAGGTAATAGTGCACATTGCCCATCGCTTCTGCATTTATACCATTAGAATTCTGGCAGACTTAGAGCCACTGTGTTATGACTTCTTTAAATGCTGCTTGTTTTGTGTTCTCTTTTTTCTCACTGCTTTTCTTTTATTAGGTTCACAGAAATGCTTATTTAAAACATGTATTTTTGCATTGTCGTGCAAATAAATATATATTTTATATATATGCTTAGATTAAGGCATGTGAATCGAATACATGTAAACAAGTAATGTCATTGGAGTTGTGTACGTGCCAGTATTTTTGACTAGGTTGTAACAGAGTGAAGATTATTTCTTGCATTTGTGAGAAACCTGAGGTTCTGTAGGAGAGGATGAGGAAGAAACCTCTTATTGCTCTGTCTTTCCTAAAATGGTTGTTCATACATGATGAATGATCTAATTGAAAGTGGCTTCTGAACTAATAACTACAATATAACCTTACAGTCTCGTGTTCATAGGTGGGGAGATCTTTTAATAAACCTTTCCTGAAGAGGTACCTGATTAGAAGGGATACAAAATAGTAGATTTTTTTTTTTTAAAAAACTTGTAACTTTTATACTTAAGCTCTTCAGAATCTTTAAATATTTCCTTGGTTTTTCTTTTGGTGTACTCTTCCAATCCACTACTAAGGCAAAGGTGAGACTCTTGACATCCATAATGTGTTCATAGTTAAGTATGGTTGTAATTAGCACTGTTTTCCTTATCTCTGATATTTTTCTGTTAATGATTGTAATCTTTTAAGTTGTATTTTCAATATTTGACTTTCTATCAGGAAAAAAAGTGATAGATGTGGCAGCTGGATCTACCCATTGTTTAGCACTGACTGAAGATAGTGAAGTCCATAGCTGGGGAAGCAATGACCAGTGTCAACATTTTGATACTTTGCGGATCACCAAACCAGAGCCCGCAGCTCTCCCAGGATTAGACACAAAGCATATCATTGGAATTGCTTGTGGGCCTGCTCAGGTAAGTTGTATTTTTGAATTGTTAATTGCTATTTGTCTTTGTCTATCACTGAGACTAGTTCTGTACATTAATCCTAGTCCCTCCTTCTGTGCTTGCATGACTTTTCTTATTGCTTCTTGTTCTGAATAAATGAAGTCTTGGAAAGAAACAAATCTGGTGCAGTTCCTCTGCCAAAAAGGAGTGACTAGATTTCCCCTCTGTTGAGTATTCTGAGAAGTAGCTATTTACCTGTTTTGTTTTTTGTCTGGTACAGCAGTTGAAGAGTTGTCAAGTAGAATGTTTCCTGCAGCAAAGATAGTGAGATATGTGGACTGGCATAACAGCACTTAGGGAAGTGTGATAATTCTTTTCTGGGATTGGTAGGGTTTTGTATATGTTTACAAGGATGTAAGTGGAGAGGTTTCTTCAACAGATATGCTGATATTATTTCTGCATCTTCTATTAGTGTTCGAAGGCAGATGTTAGCTTTACACTCCTGTCTCTAATCAGTGTCATCTTATATTTGGGAAATAACTGCTGAACTTTGTATATTGTTTCCATTTAATAGAGTTTTGCTTGGTCCTCATGTTCCGAGTGGTCAATAGGCTTGCGGGTGCCTTTTGTGGTGGATGTTTGCCCCATGACATTTGAGCAGCTAGATCTTCTATTAAGACAAGTGACAGAGGGAATGGATGGCTCCTCTGACTGGCCCCCTCCTCAGGAAAAGGAGTGTATGGCTGTGGCAACATTAAACCTTCTAAGGCTTCAGGTACCTTCAGTTTCTTACGCATTGAGCAGTCGTTGGACTAAATGTTTCAGTAAATTGCTTGGATGAAAACAGTAGACTTAATGTGCTTTAAAACATTTCTGTTGATTTAAAAAGTGAGATGAGTACAACACCGCTTTCTACTGTTTGAAATTTGGCAGCTAGTGGTTGGCTTTTTCTTCTCAACAGCTTTTGGATCTCATTAAAAATGAACTTCAAAAATAAAATGTAAATGGATTAAGTTTTGTGTACTCACTCAACAAGCCCATACACACAAAGATTTTGAGCATTTCTAAGAATTTTAAGTAGCATTTTTATGAGTGAATGTCCTCTTTAGAAGGTATCTGACAGTCATTGAAGATGTGCTACTTTTCCTAGCGTACTGTAGCAGAGTAGAAACAGTTTAGATTGTTCTTTAGGTTATTATAGTTCAGAGTTGTAGGGGATATAGTTCCTAATCTTTGAGTATTACTTTAAATTCAGTACGTATGTAGGCAAGCCAGCGTTTCCCTTTAATTTTACAAATTCACAGATGAAAGTTTCTATCTTGGACAGTGAAATTACTCAGTTGGTCCAGAATTGACTTATTCTTTTTCTTCAAGTTCACTTCCCTTCTTAATCAAAATTTGCCTTTTTTTTCCTTTTTTTTCTTAAGCTTCATGCTGCCATTAGTCATCAGGTGGATCCAGAATGCCTTTGCTTAGGTTTGGGCAGTTTACTGCTCAATAGCCTGAAGCAAACAGTGGTAACATTAGCAAGCAATGCCGGTGTTCTTAATACTGTGCAATCGGCCGCTCAAGCAGTGCTGCAGAGTGGATGGTCTGTGTTACTGCCAACAGCAGAAGAGCGGGCTAGGGCGCTCTCAGCGCTCCTACCCAGTGCAGGTTGGTCCTAAGATTTAAATCTATTTGTTTTGTGCTTGCATTTCTAGTTTATTAATATCTTCTTCCATTCTTAGTTTCAGGAAATGAAATGAATGTAAGTCCAGGCCGTAGATTCATGATTGACCTCTTGGTGGGCAGCTTGATGGCTGATGGAGGCTTAGAGTCTGCACTAAATGCTGCTATTACTGCAGAAATTCAGGTATGTTTCAGCAGCTTTGCAGTTCTGGATAAACGGAATAAGACGATTTATCAAGTGTTCTCTGAAGTTTGTGGATTGACGTTATGTTCTTTTGGTATGAAACTTGTGCCAGTGTTTGTATGGAAGCATGAATCCTATTCTCCTTTTTAGCAGAGTGTTTCTTTTCATTGCCTGGAATGATGATTCTAACAATGATAACAATTTTTTTTTGTAAAGATCTGTAATAGGAGCATAGATTTACAAAGTGCTTTGTACTTTTCTGTGGGATTCTTGAGTTCTTCACTTCTTTGATGTCACCCATATCTCTCCAGCAGCAATTTCAGCCTTGTTACTTATGAATTCAGGATGAATGAATTCTTTGCAGCATCCCAAATTTCTGTTTCAGTCTGGTTCAAATGTTTAACAGATAAAGACTAATTATACAAAGGATAAAAGAAACATTCTGTATATACTGTCTTGTCCATTTAGCCTCTCAGAGATGGGACATCCTCTGCACGGACTGCTTTAAATTGCCATATTTGTGTATGGCTGTGAAAACAAAAAATATGCTTTCCCCTTAATTTACATTGTCTAAAACCTGGGTGAATTCGTTTCCATATGGTTCTGTGTGACTATAGCTCAGTAGCAAATCTAACCCAGGTTCTTCTCCAGTGGACTGGGTTTGTCACTTTTGTAAATACAGAGTAAACATGCTTTCAGTCATGAACTGTGCAGCAGCTACTGGCATGTTTAAACATACATAGAACAGAAATCAATTGTTAACTTGGTTTGGTGGAAATTGAATTTGGAGTTTGTCTACTCTTATTTACCTTCACAACCCTCACATCCCCCTTACTTTTTATATTATAATTATTTAAAAAAAAAGTGTGCCCATGTGGTTGTTATGGAATGTACAATATACATTTGTCTGGTAGGAATTGTTTCATTTCTGGCATAGGTAAAAAGTAAGTTGGTCTTGTAATAATGAACACTTGTTAGTAAAGTGCTTCATAATCACAGTGGAAGTTTGTGCATTTCCTTTAACTTGATTTACTTTTTTTAGGATATTGAAGCAAAAAAAGAAGCACAGAAAGAAAAAGAAATTGATGAGCAAGAAGCAAATGCATCAACGCTTCATAGGAGCAGGACTCCATTGGACAAAGACCTTATTAATACTGGAATCTATGAATCTGCAGGAAAACAAAGTTTGCCGTTAGTTCAGTTAATTCAGCAGTTACTAAGGTAATTGCTTTGAATTTGTCTTTTATTTTTGTACAGAAGATCTGTTTAGATGTTTGAGGAACTAGTGAACTAAAGGATGACTAATTTTGGTTAGCAAGTAAATAGCTTCCTGCTAGCATTTTAGCTCCTCAGAAATCAAAATATTGAACATTATCCTAGCTTGTCTATAGTTTTGCTATTTTATGTTTGTGAGGGAGCAAAGTTCTATACTTAATTACATGATTTTAGAAGGAGTTACTGCCTTGCTTTTATGGATTTTGATACTTCGGTACTCTGAAAGTCTGTGTAACAAATATAGGACAAACGTTCAAAAGCCTGTCCTTACGAAGTATGAGAATTGGTGAAAATTTATTTAGAACTGAAGGAGTTCTAAGGAGACTGTAGGAGGGGCTATAAGTGTGCAAGAAACCTGAATTTTAAATTCTTGCCACTGAGAAAGAATTGTGAATGCATGACAAACAGGGTGCTGAGAACAAATCTTCTTTATATCAGCTACAGTAGTATTTAGTATGTAGCATATATAGCAGGAAGTAATTACGAGATTACTAAGAAGTTTATTGTGCCTTTTCACTTAATTGTGATGGTAACCATGTAATTTAGTCAGTACTGGGACTCTTTTGAACTTAGTGTCATGACTTTCACTGCAGCCTTTCAGTGAAAATTACCAGATTATGGTTTTTATAGTGAGTGATGACAAAAAATACAAAATTGATGTGTTTTATAAATTCTGTTAAACAAAATACCTCCACAAAATCCATTGACTTTTGGGGTATTGTGTTGCAAACAAGGGAGCATGCTGCAAAAAACTTTGCATAGGTTCCTTACATATTTGTGTGAAATTCTGGCAGAAGCTTAACCCGTGTTTCTGTGAACTGTCTTCACTGTCAGCTCCCTTTAAGTACTTCACATACTTCTATCCCAATTAGGAACATCGCTTCACAGACGATAGCTAAACTAAAAGATGTTGCTCGTCGTATTTCTTCCTGCATGGACCATGAACATTGTAGCAAAGAGAGATCAGCTTCTCTGGACCTGTTGCTGCGTTTTCAGCGTCTACTTGTTAGTAAACTTTACCCAGGAGATGGTGTTGGGCAGGTCCCTAATACATACAGTAAGTTATTGTAAAACAAATAACACCCCCCCCCCCCCAAGCATTTCTGTAATACGTCTTTTACAGGATAGCAATTTCTTGTTTTAATTTATCTTCATGTCTCATCTATCAGCTGGTTTGCTGTGTCTGTCTGAAAAGTGTTTGAAAGTAGTTTCTTTAAATTGTTTTCTGTAAAGGAAAATTTCTCTTTGGAAGACATCAGGATCTATATAATAAAATTTTTATAAACTTTTAAAAAGATTTGGTTTCTTAATTCAGTGCTAATACTGAGTGGCTGCATTTCAGACAAGTTTGGCAGCTTTTGAAATCTGTTTCTTAAATATGACTATATGTGGTGGTTTTCTGTGCTCTTCCTCTTTTTTATACAGGTCCTGACCTCTTAGGTGTTGGTTCTTTACTGAAGAAATACACTGCTCTTCTGTGCACACACATTGGTGATATACTTCCTGTGGCAACCAGCATTGCTTCTACTAGTCATAGGCATTTTGCAGAAGTATCTCGTGTCGTGGATGGAGATTTAACAGGTATGTTTTTCTTTGCTGTCCTTTCCTCCCCTTCCACAAAATTACAAAGTTATATGGTACACATTTCTGCAGGTTCTAAATGACTAAAAAAGAGTCAATCTTTTGATTGACAGAAGAGGAGGGCAAATTTGATGGGGAAGGCAAGACCTTTCTACTGAATAAGTAATAGAAGGCAGAATATGTTGCTTGGTGATGTACCTCCATGGTACTATAAATTTAGGTCTTGAATTAAATCTGATTGTCTTCTGTGTTTTCCCTGTTTTAGGCATTCTTCTTCCGGAATTGGTGGTTTCTGTAGTGCTACTCCTCAGTAAAAATGCTGGATTAATGCAGGAAGCCGGTGCTATCCCTTTGTTGGCTGGCTTGCTAGAACATCTAGACAGATTTAACCATTTAGCCCCTGGAAAGGAAAGGGATGACAACGAGGATTTAGCATGGCCAGGAATAATGGGTATGTTCTAGTAGCATCTGGACTGTTTATTTATTTATGTTTTCATAAAGTAGCTATATAAAAATGGTGACTATTGGTGGACTATTCTCAGGAAGGGAATTCTACTTCACAGTACAAATTTTTATTAATTCATATGGCAGTATTTATTTCTGTCAAATTCTTAAAGAAGTTATGTATAGAGGTAGAATTAAGCAGAGTACAAATGCAACTTTTTAAAGTAGTAGTTCACATCATTTTGCTTTTTGAGTAGGAAAAGTTGCAGTGAAAACATTAAGTAGTACATCTACACGTTTTGTTACTAAATTCTATCTGGAACATAAAGGGAGAGTAATGTGAAAGCTTTGAAAGAAGGAAGTTTTCTTTTCCCAGGGCACTTTATAATATGGGCTATGTCTGGGGTGAAAAGAGAAGCAGAAAATGCGCATTTCTGACTGTGAGCATTTTACTGGTGGAGGGAGGAATGAAACAGGGTTGGCATGATCCAAGAGAGCTAAGGGTCCTACAGCTAGACAGTAGTGTGTTGGGGAGAGCAAAAAATATGTGAAAATTGAATTACTGGTCTAATAGAGCAAACTGAGATGAAGGCACATGTGTGCAAACATTAATCTGGTGTTTCTTGCCTGGATGAAATTACCTGTAGTTTGAAGTAGTTTACTGATATGTAGGTTGGAAGATTTCAAACATATATGTAACCTTCCTTCTTTTACTAAAAAAAAATTATGGATTTAAACTGAAATTAAATATACAGCCAATGCCTTTCAGGCAGGCATGTAATAAAACTGAAGTAATTTTGAGGGAGAACAGACTAGAGCAGTGATTTGCCAGAACACCAGTTGTTCTGCTCCACCTCCAAACAAAGCAGCCATGTAGTTGGGCAATGCTAGGTCTTGGACAGTGTGACATTGGAGATCAGTGCATAAAAGAATACAACATACACATAGTTTAATTGCATGCTGTGTAGACAGGAACATATTAATAGCTATTTTGACTTCAGAGCATATCGAAAGACAAGCAGCCTTTTAATAGAAGTGAAGAATTTGTTTAGGTAACTATTAAAAGAATGTTCAGAAAAAAACTTTGCTTTCTGTTTTTCTGTTGATAAAGTCTCTATTCTGTTTCATACCTGTAGGTTCATTTTTTACTGGGCAGAGTTGCAGAAATAACGAGGAGGTAACACTTATACGTAAAGCTGATCTAGAGAACCACAACAAAGATGGAGGATTTTGGACAGTGATTGATGGGAAAGTGTACGATATAAAGGACTTCCAAACCCAGTCTTTAACTGGCAGTAGCATACTTGGTGAGAATCAGAGTCTGAATTACAGACACTAATTACTTCTGTAATGGCATAAGCAGCTTTGTAGATATTATACTGACTAGCTTATCCTTTCATTTAGCTCAGTTTGCAGGTGAGGACCCAGTTGTTGCTTTGGAAGCTGCTTTGCAATTTGAGGACACGCGGGAGTCAATGCATGCCTTTTGTGTTGGCCAATATATGGAGGTAAAAATGTTATATATTAATGGATACACACTTTCTAAAGTAAAATATTCCTTTGTTTTCAAAATTCTTGTTGAAAGCTAGAACTGAGTTCCAACTCCTATTTCTTTTAATTAGCCTGACCAGGAAGTGATTACAACACCAGATCTGAGTACCTTGTCATCACCTCTAATAGACACAGAAAGGAATTTGGGTCTTCTCCTTGGACTGCACGCTTCCTACCTGGCAATGAGCACACCACTTTCTCCTCTGGAAGTTGAATGTGCCAGTAAGCAGAACTTTATTTTGTCCTTAAATAAGTGATAAATAACTTGCATGTCAAAGCTTGCAAGAAAAAGACACAGGCCAAATAAATTAACTGGAAATCTTATACCTCTTTAGTTTTGCTGTCTTCTGAAGAAGTTCTTTATTCTTAACATTAATTAACACACTCATCAAGGTCCAATAATTTAACAAGGTTTAAATGAGGATTAGGTAATTTTGAACAGTTAAATATCCAGAATTTTGTAATAGACAAGATAGAATATTGGAAGAGAAAGGAAACTCTGTATCAGTTATTTCACTAGTTTGTGTTCAATTAAGAGTGCCTGAAGCATCTGGTGTTGGATTTTGTCTTGTTGGATATCTTAATTTGGTGAATAGAGTGTATAATTCAATATTAATCATATAAAACTAGCTAAAGCCCTATTATCTTAAACAGGTGATGGCTGCCCTGTTGTTTAACAGTTCCTTAGTTGCAGCACCCTTTTTTTCCTGTGAAGAAGTTTCAGCAAATGGAAGAGCAGCTAACCTTCTGTTTTGAGCTGTGTATGCATTTTATTTGAGGGAATTGTTACATCTTGATAGCTTAATCTTTAATCAGAATATACATTTGTGTTTTCTTTCTTTTAGAATGGTTGAAGTCATCTATCTTTTCTGGAGGCTTGCAAACTAGTCAGATTCATTACAGTTACAATGAGGAAAAAGATGAAGACCATTGCAGTTCACCTGGTAACACTACCCCAAATAAATCAAAACTATATACATATCGATTAACTTTGAGTGACCATTCACAACCTTTTCTCCAAGCTATTGCAGATAATAATATTCAGGATCACACTGTGAAGGTAAGCCCTCAGCAGTTCTCTTCACAAAAAATGTTGCCGAAGGGAGACAGTGGTGCACTGAAACAGTTTTGTTGGTGTAAATTCTCTAAAAGTTATAACAAAACAATTGTAAAAAGTTATTTCAGACTTACTTTTTGTGAAAGGAGTGGCTAAATACTACTAATGGAAAAAATTTGCATGTTTCACTTAATAGCATAACAGTAGAGTTTCTTCTTTTGAATTTGAGTGGAAGAACTAAAAAATTTACATGTATTCTTACAAAAAAAAATTAATTATGCATTACTTTTCATGTCAAGTTTTAGTAGTATTGATAGACCCTGCTCACCTCCAGTGGAACTAAGATGGAGTTTTCTTTGTCAAACTGCAAATGTGTTTTGTGTGTCAGGTGCACGTATGCCTTTGTGTTAAAGTCCCTTTGTGCCTTGGGGTTCATGTTTCACCTAGTTGGAATCGCGGATGTTATGAAAACCTCTAAGATTTACATTGATCACTGTCCTCTGTAATGCTTTCAGATTTTCTAACCCTTTGAGTTCAGTTCATTTATCAAAAAAACACCAAATAAGTCCTTGGGAGGACAGAATAATGACAAGTCAGGAGAAGACCATTAAAAATAGTGTTAGGTGACCTGGCTTTCTTAGGAAGAGATAAAAGCAGTAGAAGCTTTGTTCCTTGAGCCACATAGCTCTTCATATAAGAAGAATGATGCAGGGTATTCTTTGTAGTGTTGGGTTATAATTACTATGTATTAAATAGTGCATACTGTGTGGTGTATCTCACTTCTTAATGTTAGTTCAGATTGTGGAGATTATTCTGTGTTATGTAAATGCTGGCTGCGGTATTTTGGTCCTTTCGTTGTATTTGAAAACAAAGTTAAATAGAGGCTGTTGTGTGTTTTTGTAGGACTTCTTGTGTCAAATAGAGAGATACTGTAAACAGTGTCACTTAACAACACCAATCACATTCCCTCCTGAGCATCCTGTGGAAGAAGTAGGACGTTTGTTATTATGTTGTCTTCTGAAGCATGAAGATTTGGGTAGGTAGGCTTGTGGTATAGCTGTCCCAGAACACATTTTGGACCAGTTTAAACGCTTCTGTGGATGATTTTGGAAATGCATATTCAGAGATTGTCTTTTCCCCTTAAGGTCACGTAGCACTGTCTCTTGTTCATCCTGGTACCCTTGGAGTTGACCAGGTAAAGCACAAAACCTTACCAAAATCTGTAGTGGATGTGTGTCGTGTTGTCTACCAAGCAAAATGCTCACTGATTAAGGTAAGCCTCTTACCTGCTGAAGTTTAGATGTGTTTTGATGTGTTTTATTAAGAAGCTATGTATCGTTCATTTTGTTGTATATTAAACAGTAACCTAATCTTTCAATGGCTTTTCTAGACCCATCAAGAACAAGGACGTTCCTACAAGGAAGTTTGTGCTCCTGTCATTGAACGTTTGAGATTCTTATTCAATGAACTACGTCCTGCGGTTTGCAATGATCTCTCTATAATGTCTAAATTTAAACTTCTGAGTTCCTTGCCCCGATGGCGGAGGGTAGCTCAGAAAATAATTAGAGAAAAAAGGAAAAAAAGAGGTAAGGCAACGTTAATGTTGTATTTTCTTTGAAACAATGAAAATCTCATTTCAAGGTTTGCAGCTCTATATTTGAGACTCTTGTTAGCTAAAGCACCAAAGCCTTTTGCTTTCTGCTGCATTTTCATGAAGTTTTAGAAATCAATGGTTACACGTCAGTTCCTACAACAAAAGCAGGCAGACAAGAGAGTCAAGTTTAGGGGAGGCATGCTTCTTTCTGTTCCAGCATATTAAAAATGACCCATCAATATCAGTCCCTCTGAATTGGTTTTAGTAAAGTTTAACTAGAAGTGGCATCTTATTAAAAACCATGTTTTATTAAAGCAGTGTAGTCAAAGAACTGTTTAACTGGAAGTAAATTAATGTGGTGAGCAAACGCTGAAGTGCTTTTGAAGTTGGTCTTTAAAGACAAAAGCGCAGGTATTACTAGAGCTAATTTGATGATAGTTGAAGGTAGAGTTCACCAAGAGTACATTTACATTTTATTACAGGCAGATCTTAAGCATTCTGTATGCTTAGGTTATCATGCAAAACTAAAAATGTGACACTGTAAGATATGACAAGTTACATCAAAGAATAATGTTTTTATTTCTAGTGCCAAAAAAAACTGAATCTGCTGATGTGGAAGAATCCAAACTAGGAAATGAAGAGAGTGATTTGGAAGAATCCTGTGTGGTACCTCACAGTCCTGTACCTATAGAGAAAAGGCCCATACCAATCAAATCACCCAAGGTAGGATATCAGGTTTTGAATCAACTTTGTGAATAAAAACAACACGAGGAAAAAAATTAGCTAAAGCATGATTGCTATAACAGACAATATTCTGATAATGGTGTTTGGGATGTATATTTGGCACATTGTTTTAGTGAAACCTGGAATAATTCTTAAAAGTAAGCTTCTGTACTGCATATTTAGAATATGTAAAGGTAAAAATTTTTAGATTATTGGTAATCTTAGAAGTGCTCAAATAAAGCTTCATTTCAAAATAAAAGGTTTTGACGGGTGACTTCCTCTTTTTTGAATATTAATGCATTTGAAATTTTATGTAGCAATTGTAAACAAGATAGTGAGTTACAAATAATACTAAGCTCTTTCCTGGCTTTGAAGAGGTTTCGTCTTTTTTTTCTTTTTTTTTTTTTTTTTCTTTTCCCCTCCTTGTGTTTGAAATTTGGGCATGGCTTTACATGAAATAACTTTATTTTCAGTAGTTTAAATTTTGCTTTAACATGCTACCTTCCTGTTTTGCAGGATAAGTGGCAGCCGCTTTTGAGCACAGTTACGGGTGTCCACAAATACAAATGGCTGAAGCAAAATGTCCAGGGCTTGTATCCACAGTCTGCCCTCCTTAACACCATTGTTGAATTTGCACTTAAAGAAGAGCCAGTGGATGTAGAAAAAATGAGAAAATGTTTATTAAAACAGGTAAAATGGATGAAAATGGGCTTGCATGTATTAGCAGTTTACATAAGTATGACAATTTTTTTTTTCTCTTTTGCAGTTGGAAAGAGCAGAAGTTCGTTTGGAGGGAATAGATACTATTCTGAAATTGGCAGCAAAAAATTTTTTGCTCCCATCTGTACAGTATGCTATGTTCTGTGGATGGCAGAGGCTTATTCCAGAAGGAGCCAATATAGGGTAAGACTTCTTGTTGTTACTGCGTTCACAATTCTTCAGTAAGAAAAAAATACTTATTTTTGTTGTTGTTTTTCTACGAAGGGAACCTCTTACCGACTGCTTGAAGGATGTTGATCTGATCCCACCGTTTAACCGAATGCTGCTAGAAGTAACTTTTGGAAAGTTGTACGCGTGGGCTATTCAGAATGTCCGGAACATCTTGCTAGATGCTAATGCAAAATTTAAAGAATTAGGTGAATCTCATTTTGTTGCTGTTGGCTTGGGAAAAAACTGTTTTAAATGAATATTGTTGCATTTTTTTTTTTAAAGTTCCCAATAATTGGGATCCTAAAATCAGTTCCCTTGGTTTGTGCTGAGAAATCCTATGACTTTCTGTCTATTTATGTGTTGTTCCACTCCCCTCCCGTTCTCCCTTAACTCACTTCTTGGTGTTTAAGAGCATGTTGCTGGTATCCCAGAAACAGGTCACTAATTAGTTATTAGTAACATTTTGCCATTGAAATCTAAATTAGAAAAAGTTTCTTGGAACTTCAATTTGTAAGTTCTTAAAGCCAAGCAGGGAATAAAAAAATATTATAATCCATCAAACAAATCTATAACCTGTTTTATTGTAGCTCCCAAATGTCAGCTGACTTTGTTATTTATATTACTGTTCAATTAGGTGTGCAGCCTGTTCCTCTACAAACAATTACTAACGAGAATCCAGCAGGACCAAGTCTTGGGACTATTCCACAAGCACGTTTTCTGTTGGTCATGCTCAACATGTTGACGCTGCAACACGGTGCTAATACCTTGAGCCTCCTCCTTAATTCTGGTATGCTGGCATTGACGCAAACAACGCTGCGACTGATAGGTACGAGATCTTCTGGTTTCTTGTTTGGAAGAAAGCACATGTTTTATAAATCTGCTGTGTGTTAGTGCACCCAAAGTACAGAATTACTTCAGTGCTTAAAGATAGTACTTAATGCTATTCACCTTTACTGCTGATACAAAAACCACATATAAAAGCACAATTGAGATGGAAGTTAGTTTGACTGTAGCCTTTATTCATTCATGATTTTTCTCCTAAGCCTTTGCTTTGGCCATCCTTTGCTAGAATTTAGGAGTGATAGTGTAGTTTTGGTAGGAACATTACAAATAAATTAAAAACGGAAAATTAAAAATGAAAATACTAAAAACTTCCTACTCCCTCTTCATTCAGTTTCATTTGTTCTAGCTATTAAAACTGTTCTCAGCCTGCATATCTAAGCTCGAAACTTTCATGGTTTGTGGTGTTTTTTGTCATGATTCAAGTTGGCCAGCTTTTTCTTTCTTGGTTGTCTTAGATAATAGCAAATATTTGTTCTCGTAACTAGTACTGAACTGGAGTGCTCATAAAAAGTTTTTCCAAAAAAGTTCTGTTAGGAGAACCATTTAGCCGCTTTACTCATCATTACAATCGCTCTCTTATTTGTCACTTACTTTTGTTCAAAAAGTTTCAAAACCGTTATATCCTAGTTTCCTCATCTGACCGTTAAGTCAGCTTTCCTGTTTGTTATTGCTCTTATATTGCAAACCTTATGTGCCTTAAAGTTTAAGTGTGACAAAGGTACATATAGAAACCTGTAGCTGGTTTTAATTTTTTTTTTTTTCATGTTTTTTCTCTTAGGACCTAGTTCTGACAACACTGAAGAAGATATGAGTACCTCTTCCCGTGGAGCTTCTGCCACAGTCCTAGAAGAGTCAAGAAAGGAAACTACACCTGTTCAACTCCCTGTTTCTGGACCAGAGCTGGCAGCCATGATGAAAATTGGTACCAGAGTGGTGAGAGGGGTAGACTGGAAATGGGGTGATCAGGTACAATTTCTTTCATACAGGTTTGGGTGTTTTAAAATCTAAAGTCTGTATTCAGTGGACTGTCTGTGAATTTTATGTTCAAACTTTAAAGGTAATTTTAAATTTCAAAGACTTGGAGAATTAACATAAAATCTATTAATAATTTGTTAAACTTCTTTTTTGGAGATCAAAATTCTTTTTTGGTGAGAATGTTTTAATTCATGATTTAACAGGAAATGAATGCTTGCTACAATATTATACACTTCCAACTAGGTGTGTATGGGACTTAGGTAGTACATAGTAAAATAGATGTAAACATGAGTGTTGCTGCAGAAATCAACTGCGGTGATTTCTTTTGAAGATCGTGAAATGCTTTCCAACTTTATGCTGGATTTTGAAACATTATTGAATGTTTATTGCCTAACCATTAAGTTAGCAGCAAAAAAGAGCAATTGCATTATTATTTTATGAACTTTGGATACAAATTATTGTTCATTGTGGAACTTGAGCCTCTCTCTTCTGTCAGGATGGACCCCCTCCAGGTTTGGGTCGTGTGATTGGAGAATTGGGAGAAGATGGCTGGATCAGAGTGCAGTGGGACACCGGAAGTACAAATTCTTACAGAATGGGGAAGGAAGGAAAATATGATCTCAAACTAGCTGAACCGCCTCCAGCAACGCAGCCCACAACAGAGGATTCAGACACTGAGGATGATTCTGGTAAAAAGCAATTTTTTTTTTTTTTTTAATAAAAGGGTTTTAGTTGGATTCCAAAATTGATAATTCATAACAGGAAAAAGCTTCTTTCACAGGATAAAATGCTTCATCAAAGAAGATTAATATAATAGGTGTACATATCTGACCAGAATCTTTCTTAAGATATCTTTACCTTGAGAAAGGAGGTTGGAAAGGGTGGTATCATGTTTGTTGCATATTCATGGGCCAAAGAAAACAGTATAATCCAACCAAAATAGTTTCAGTTACAGATACCAGGAGGTATACGTTTTAACGTATGTTAATGCCATTCTAAAATGTGTTTTTTATATGACTTAATTATACATCTAGTCAAACTGCTTCCCTTTTCTTGGCACTGCATTTGGAATTTCTTTCAAGTTGTGTACTGCTAGAGAATAACTTGAAAATGTCTTCACAAAGTATCTGGTTTATATTTTGCTCTTGCAGTTGGAAGTAAGGAATCTTCTTCATGTCAAATCATCTTAGAGAAAATATTTACAACAAATTTCTCATCTTGTTTGTTTCAGAACTCTTTGTGAAATAGATTAGCTTAATATTAATGTATTCCTTTGCCTTTTGTGTCTCCCTTCAGAAGGAGAACAAGTTGAAAGGAATCTCCACCCGACTTCCATGATGCTTACAAGTACCGTGAACCTGTTGCAGACGCTGTGTCTCTCTGCTGGTGTCCATGCTGAAGTCATGCAAAGTGACGCCACTAGGACTTTGTGTGGTCTACTTCGTATGCTTGTGGAGAGTGGAACAATAGATAAATCAGGTATATTATTTAGAAACAGTCTGACTCAGCTGTGTGCTTCTGTTTTGTGCTTTGTTGTCTTGTAACTTTGTAAATCTTTTGTTACTAGTTTTTAATCTTTAAGGCCAAAGGCTATATAATGCATTTTCAGAGCTTTTAAAATCTTAATTGTTAGCAAAAGCAACATAAGTGATCTTGAGCATTCTTAGAACATTTAGCAGTAAAAGCAGGAGAAATGCCTGAGATGCGGATGCTTATGCTTGGCTTAGACAATGAATTTCTTACCAGTCTTTTTGAGGAGAACAGTATGACTGGATGTCCTGTTCATTTCCATAGCTCCTTTGTAATTTCAGAAGTAATGCTAACTACTTTGAAATGAAGAAACAGTATAACTTTGAGAATTGTTTTAAAGGCATATTTTATAAAATTAGTTGCAGGCCTAAATTGAAGTTAATAGTTCATGTAAAGTTACTAGTAGCTCAGTGTTACGATTTGTCCAAAGAAGCCCCATGTAGTATGTAAAGAATTATGTAGCTGGCGGAAAAGTCAACTGTTATATGTATATATCTTTTTGTTTTTAGCTTCCTTGCCAAATAAATTAGTTTATAAAGAACAGCATAGGAGTTGGTGCACGTTGGGATTCATTCGAAGTATAGCACTCATGCCTCAGATGTGCAGCACTCTTAGTACATCTCAGTGGATAACTTTGCTAATGAAAATTGTTGAGGGGCATGAATCTTTCACTGCCGCTTCACTACAGAGACAGGTAATGTGTGTATTTCCAAATTACTTTGATAGGCAATTAATTTAGTAGACTTTAGTTGTCTTTAAAAAAAAGAAAAGGTGTATTTTAAAAAAACAGATGGGAAATGTCCTTAAATCAGTTTTTAATTAATTGGAAAAAAGGTACCATGTCTTCTTATACTTAGGATTCATTGTTTTAAATACACATCTGTAAGTTTTTGAACCTTCAGGGCACTAGAGACTCTCTTGTTCTGTTGAAAGCCTGAAAGTTTTGCACAGGTGAGAGGACAAAACAGTGTTCCAAAAATGTGTTCTGGAAACTCCCATATAACGTTTCCTAGAAGTTGAACAAAGAAAAGAATACCAAAAAGTTGGCTAGGAAAAATGTGCAATTTCATGTTAAAGTTGTCAAATTTTGTATTATCTACTGTCCCTCCTTTTGTAGTAAACTGTTACTATTGTTTTAATTACAGTCTCTCTTAAGAAGCTGTATCTTTGCAACTTATTTTGGTATTGTATATCTCTTGTCCCCTTCTGCCTTTTCTTTTTTTTCTTCTTTTTTTTTTTGTCTTATTTTCTTATTTTTTGTGGTTGGTTTGATTTTGGGTTTTTTTTTTTTTTTTTTTGCCTTAGCATATTATAGTGCCTTTTTCATGAGATTGAAAAGCAACCTTATTATGCAATAACTCTTCCAAGTTTTAAGGCTCAGGGATCAAAAGATCTTCTTAATCTTTTCCTTGATAAGGCATCATCATTTTTCTAACTAAAGCCTTGTATCATAAAGGCCTTGGCATTTTTTGTATGATCTTCCAGCAAATTCTTGCCAATATTTTTAATATGATGAGACTTCTGTCATCATCCAGGACTTAGTGCATTAGTCATCTGTGCTGTTCAGGGAATACTCGAGAGAAATGAGCATTTCTCATGTACCAGCATCTAACTTAATAAGTAAAAGACCTGGAAGTTTTAGAAACACGCGTTATTGACAGAGGTTTACAAGCGAGAGGTATATCTTCACTGTACTTTGTCACTTGTATTGTACTGGTCTTCTGAGTAGAAGATGAGGAAGCTCAAAACCTGAAATACTCCTGTGCACTGCGCCTTCCCTGTGTTCCTCGCCAGTCCTGCACTGAGTGTCTAGGTTTAGAGATGCTGTTACTTCTGTACTGTGTCGGAGGCCCTAGTTTCACAGTAACGGGTCACTGTGGTTGCTTTTTGCCTTCTTGTATCATTCAGCTTTATATCTCATGATTTTTAATTATCGTACCTTCATTCCGGAACACTTGGAAACTCCGTACTGAAATACATCTTAATACTAAGTTCTGAGTATGGAATCCGAATAAACCTTCTCATTCTGTATTCCTATTTTTCCTATGTGTTTTAGTCATTTACATTGTTTCCGAGTGTGTGTTTGTCTCATGTCCTGAGTATTGAAGAGGTTGAATTCACTAATATAATGTGGCAATAACATTGTTACTTTGAACTGGCACAACTGCTTTTAAAATATTCCTTAGCAAACTGAACAGAAGATCGGTAGCTCTGTCATTTCCACATCCGGAAAGAAATCAGCATTATGGAAAGAACTACACAGGAAGGCTAACTTTTAAAATGTCTTTCTTCTGTACTTAGTGTGTTTGAGAATTTCTTTAATATTTGGTGACTTAGAATGGAGTAACACTATTTTTTTTTTCTCTTTTTAGATCCTTGCTGTACATTTATTGAAAGCAGTACTTCCATCCTGGGATAAAAATGAAAGGTCAAGAGACATGAAATTTCTCGTGGAAAAACTGTTTGGGTTTTTAGGCAGCCTGCTTAGTACTTGTTCTTCAGATATCCCACTACTCAGAGGTAGAGGAATTTTCCCACAGTGGCTTATTTTTGTGTATGGAAAATGTGTGCGTTAAATTGATAACTGTTGTGCAATTGCTTTGTCTTTTCAGAATCTACTCTGAGAAGGAGAAAGGCCAGGCCTCAAGCATCTCTAACTGCCACTCACAGTAGTACTTTAGCAGAAGAGATAGTGGCACTGCTGAGGACGCTCCATTCGCTCAGCCAGTGGAATGGACTCATAAACAAGTACATCAACTCTCAGCTAACCTCCATCACCCACATCTTTGCAGGAAAACAGTCAGAAGGGGTAGTTTCCACGTTTTAAAATAAGCTCATTTTTATAGCAATATTTATTTTGAAATTATAAATGTTAAATGTTTGTAAACAATATTAAGCTTAATTTTGAAACCATTTTTCTATTTATATATATATGTATTTATGTTTTGTAATTTTTAAATTGAACTATGTGTGATTAACTTTGTATTTTAAAGCAGATAGATAGAAGTGTATATTTTCTCCCTACAGTTAATTTTACTGTTCTTTGTTAGGCTCTGCTGGATGACTACTTCCCTGACACTGAGAATCCAGAGGTGGGAGGCCTAATGGCAGTGTTAGCGGTGATTGGTGGCATAGACAGTCGCTTGAGACTGGGCGGACAAGTAGTTCATGATGAATTTGGAGAAGGCACAGTCACACGCATCACCCCAAAAGGGAAAATCACCGTACAGTTCTATGACATGCGAACATGTAGAGTGTGCCCGCTGAATCAACTAAAACCAGTAAGTTCGTTTTATTGAGGCTTTAATACAGGGAAGGGTATTATTAAAGACCCTGATATGGTGCCAAGAAAATATTTGTTCTTCATTGGGTAAATATATTGACATTCAACACATACAATGCTCTGAGTGCAAGTGCAAGATGATACTCATACGAACCTCTCTGCGGCCTTTAATGCCTGTCCTCATTTGTTGAGGAAGTGAAAGGGGGAAGGGATTTGAGCTGATGTCCTTTAACTTGAGGTAAAATCTGAAGTCATGACAATGTGATTCATAGCTCTTACATGAGAGGAGCTTATTTATTTGTCTTAACTTGATTTGCTAACTAATGTAGAAAGTTGTGGCTGTTTTCATTTGAATCTTCATCTCAAGCTGGTTAATATAGCTTTAGTGAAAGCAGTATGGTCTGCTTCAGGGACTGCAGTTCTTTGCTCTGACTCTGTCTTGTCTTTTCACCAAGTAGACCTGCAATTGCGTGGTACAAATACAGGCTTAGGAGCTGTGTAGGGAATAGAAATACTCTTCCGTTGTTTCTGGTCAAGAGCAGTAAGACAAATGATACTTTTTCTCATCTTCAGTTAATAACTATTGAAACTTTTGAATGATTTTGTAAAATTTTGGAAAATGCTTATCTTTGTTTGTTTGTTTTGTCTTGTTCTTCTCCCACTGTCTAGCTTCCAGTTGTGGCTTTTAATGTGAACAATTTGCCTTTCACTGAACCTATGCTATCCATTTGGGCTCAACTAGTAAATCTGGCTGGAAGTAAAATAGAAAAACAAAGAACGAAGTCTCCCAATCAGGGTCTTTCAGGTACAGTTGAGCTTTGGTTTTGTTTTGTTTTTGTTTTTGTTTTTACATAGATGGCTGCACTCTGGAAACACTACTAATAACAGCAAACATACATAAGAATAAGGGGTTTCTGGAACCTTACCTTTTTTCTTAGTCAACATTGAATAGTATGTACTTAGAAGACAAGTTTAGCTAGGAGGTGAATTGCTCTGCACTGTAAGTGGAATACCGTTTGTGCTTTAGGAAAAAAATGTGAATAAGGTTTGGGTCTGGACTTTTTGTATTGAATTGCTTAAAATACTAGATGCATGTAGCAGCTGCACTTACTGTGCTATATATCAGCTGTATGATTGTCCAAGATGTGTCCAGGAAGACAGTGTTTGTAATACCATGGGTCATAGGATGTATGTAGACTTCTTTTCCAGATGCTGTTCAAACTACCCTATATCATCAGTATTTCACAAGCTTTCACACAGTGAGTTAACATGTAACCTGATTTTTGGACTGAGATTGTGAGAATGATAGCCTTTCTTCTCTAATACAAGAGATTCGTAGTGCTCATGGCTGCTTAATATTTCTGATAGGTCAAGTGGATTTGGATCTACTGCGGTGCCAGCAATTAAAGCTCTACATACTGAAAGCAGGCCGAGCTCTGCTTTCTCACCAGGACACACTAAGGCAGATCTTATCTCAGCCAGCTGTTCAGGAGTGTCCATTAAATCCTGCAGGTATGCTGAAATGAAACTTGAGTATTCTGCTCTTTATTTAGGTCGTAGATAGAGTATGTGACTGTAACCCTTGCTAGTGGCAGTTGGAGGGTAGAAATTAGGTTTACCCTCTAAAGACATAAAATTAAAAATTAAAATTCAGGAATGTTTTAACCTTCTATATTAAAAGAATTTTGACTTTTTAACTTAAATTTTGAAGATTAAGTGGATCAAGTGTATGAGCTTGAACTATTGGAGTTAGCTAAATTTGTAAATCTTCTAGAGTTAGTAAGTTTTGTAAGTAATTTTAAAGTAATTTCTGTGGGTTTTTTGCAGTGGTTTCTTTTTCTGCTTCAAAGCTTCAAGTATGAGTTCTCAATTGCCTTTCCTTTTTCTTCAAATGGTTTGTAGTTTCCAGTGAAACATGTACAAGGATACAGTATCTTAAGCATATTCTTAAAAGGAGTTTAAGGAATTGTAGTTCCAATAATTTGAATTCATTCTCTATATACATTCATTCTATGTATAAAAATAAAGGAAATAGCTCTGTCAGCTTTCAGGATAGCTGTTGATGCCCTTACAGTTTATATTAATTCTTCAAGCATCTGTGAAGCATGTAACGTCTTTAAAAATATTAACGTATTTTGTTAAACATTGTTTCATAAACAAACAAATGTTTATGCCAACAAGAATACAAAATCAAATACAAAAGTTGCAGAATCGTGAACCAGTTGATTCAAAAAAGGTGTACTCTTTTGAAAGGACAGTGAATACCTTTAGGAATCTCTTTCCAAGACATGTATTAAACGGGGAAATGACTCAATCCAGAAAGTATGCACCATGATTTTGGGGATCAATGAGGTTGTTGGTTGTCTGTCTAAAGTGGTTTATCCTGGAAGGACCTCTGTGTAATAATCCTATCGTAACAAGGTGAAGATACTTGTGCAAATTCACTGTCTGCTGAGCAGTTTCTGCTGGACACATTCTAGGTGTATTTTAGTAAAACTATTTTTTATCTACAAATTTCTCAGTTGCTTTTTTTGTACGGAGATTCTGGCACGTGATTCCTGTGGAAAAGAAATGTGGGAGAAATAGCAATATGTTTGATCAACCATTAGGCCCCAGAATGAGTCTCCCGATTGACTTATAATACATGGTTTTGCTTAAAATAATGTTTTTGTTTCAAGAGGATGGAGCAGTTGCCTCTCCCGACATAGGAGATATGTCTCCTGAAGGACCTCAGCCTCCCATGATTCTTTTACAGCAACTTTTGACAGCTGCTACGCAACCATCACCTGTGAAAGCAATATTTGACAAACAAGAGCTTGAGGTACAGTCTGTGTTTTCTGCTAATAAATAACCTAATAAGTCTTTCTAATTCACATTCCAATTAGAATAGACTAGACTAGACTATTTCAGTTGGAAGGGCCTTACAGCTATCATCTAGTCCAACTGCCTGACCACTTCAGGGCTGACCAAGTGAAACCATGTCGATAAGGGCATTGTCTGAATGCCTCTTAAACACTGACAGGCTTGGGGAATCGACCGTCTCTCAAGGAAGCCTATTCCAGTGTTTGACCACCCTCTTGGTAAAGAAATGCTTCCTAACGTTCAGTCTAAACCTCCCCTGGCACAGCTTTGAACCGTTTCCACACATCCTATCACTGGATCCCAGTGCCTGGCGTTACTCCATCCTAGATGCAGAATCCAGCATTTCAACTTGTTAAATTTCACCCCATTAATCATAGCCCAATGCTCCAATCTATCTAGGTCCCTCTGCAAGGCCTCCTGTCCCTCAGTAGGAGTTAGTGGCACCTCTCAGTTTGGTATCATCAGCAAACATGCTAACTCCAGCATCCAGATCATTAATAAATGTATTGAAAAGGACTGGCCTTAGAACTGAACCACGGGGAACACTGCTGGTGACTGGGTAGAGCCCTTTGGGCTCTGCTTTTTAGCCAGTTCTTCACCCAGTGCTCTGTGAACCTGCTCATCCCACAGATGGAGAACTTGTCCAGAAGCATGCTGTGAGGGACAGTATCAAAAACCTTACTAAAATCCAGAAAAACTATATCCACCATCTTCCCTTCATCCACTAGGTAGGTGCCCCTACCGTAGAAGGATATCAAATTAGTTAAACAGGACTTTCCCTTTGCGAACCCGTGTTGACTGCCTGATGATTGCATTATTCTTTAAATGTCAATAGTACTCAGTATAATCTTCTCCATAACTTTTCCAGGAACTGAGGTGAGACTAACAAGTGTGTGGCTCCCTGGGTCTTCCCTCACGCCCTTTTTGTAGATTGGAATAACGTTGGCTAGCTTCCAGGCAGCAGGGACCTCCTCAGACTCCCACTGAAATTGAAACTTACTAAGCTATACATTCAAAAAAAAAAAAAAGGGTGACACTGAACCCTTTTTGCCCAATAACCTTTAATTTCAGGTACACGCATACACACGAAACACACTAAATATGCTTGTTTTACATGGACTGATTTATTTGTTCTCATTTAGGCTGCTGCTTTGGCAATATGCCAGTATCTGGCTGTAGAGTCTACACATCCTTCAACTCCGGTGTTTGAAGACTGCAGCTCTAGTGAAGCTACAACACCCATCACAGTGCAACATATTCGACCCACAAAAGTGAAGAAACGCAAGCAGTCTCCCATTCCACCCCTCCCCATTGTAGTTCAACTTATGGAAATGGGATTTCCTAGGAAAAACATAGAATTTGCACTAAAGTCTCTGTCTGGAACTTCTGGAAGTGCTTCTGGATTACCAGGTATTTCATTTACTTAAATTAATGATGTTAGAAAGAGAAGGAAAGTTGCAAGCAGATTAAAATACTAAGGGATAATAGAAGGGAGCAATTGCTAGTTCTCTTTTTGGATGCTATCTTAAGAATGTCAGAGAATCCCTTAGTGAAAGACTGAGGTTTTTTTCTGTATTAGGAGTGGAAGCCTTGGTTGGCTGGTTGTTGGATCACCCTGATGTTCAAATTACGGATCTCTCTGATGCTGATACTCTATCTGATGAATATTCAGATGAGGAAATAGCAGAGGAGGTAGAAGAAGCTGAAGCTGCCTGTCCTGTGGTAAGTATCAACTTACTAAGACCTAAGTCATGCTAGCTGGTTGCAAATTTTGTAATTCTTTCCTTTTGTGAGCTTGGTTAGAGTACATTCTGCTGTCCCAAGCTTTCAAAGGCTGTAACAAGGACCACATTTGCTGTATGTTTCTAAGGCATGTCATAAAAGAACTCAAGAATGATCTATAAATAGGTTATAAAGTGCTGGGTCCTGCACTTGGGTCACAACAACGCCATGCAGTGCTACAGGCTTGGGGAAGTGTGGCTAGAAAGCTGCCTGGCAGAAAAAAACCTGGGGGTATAGGTCAACAGCTGTCTGAATACGAGCCAGCAGTGCGCCCAGGTGGCCAAGAAGGCCAACAGCGTAGAATGATTTAGATTGGAAGGGACCTTAAAGGTCATCTAGTTCCAACCCCCCTGCCATGGGCAGGGACACCTCCCACTAGACCAGGTTGCTCAAAGCCCCATCCAGCCTGGCCTTGAATACTTCCAGTGATGGGGCATCCACAACCGCTCTGAGGAACGTGTTCCAGTGCCTCACCACCCTCATAGTGAAAATCTTCTTCCTACTATCTAAGCTAAATCTCCCCTCTTCAAGTTTGAAGCCATTACCCCTTGTCCTATTACTGCATGCCCTTGTAAAAAGTCCCTCTCCAGCTTTCTTGTAGGCACCCTTTAGATACTGGAAAGCTGTTATAAGGTCTCCCCAAGAGCCTTCTTTTCTCCAGACTGAACAACCCCAACTCTCTCAGCCTGTCTTCATAGGAGAGGTGCTCCAGCCCTCTGATCATCTTGTTAGCCCTCCTCTGGACTTGCTCCAACAGGTCCATGT
Organism: Alca torda; assembly: GCA_008658365.1. Classification (NCBI taxonomy): domain Eukaryota; kingdom Metazoa; phylum Chordata; class Aves; order Charadriiformes; family Alcidae; genus Alca; species Alca torda. The sequence goes on from CM018076.1 coordinate 142,619,682, forward strand.
CTTTCCTTTGCTGTGGGCTCCAGAGCTGGACACAGTACTCCAGGTGGGGTCTCACGAGAGTGGGGTAGAGGGGGAGAATCACCTCCCTCGACCTGCTGGCCATGGTTCTTTTGATGCAGCCCAGGATGCAGTTCGCCTTCTGGGCTGTGAGTGCACATTGCTGGCTCCTGTTGAGCTTCTCATAACCAACACCCCAAAGTCCTTCTCCTCAGGGCTGCTTTCAAGCCATTCTCCACCCAGCCTGTATTTGTGCCTGGGATTGCCCTGACCCAGTTGCAGGACCTTGCACTTGGCATTGTTGAACTTCATCAGGTTTGCACAGGGTTGTCAAGGCTGTCAAGGTCCCTCGTGGCTTTTATTAGAAATAGTGTGGCCTGCAGGACTAGGGAAGTGATCATCCTGCTCGGCACTGGTGAGGCCACACCACTGGTGAATACTGTGTTCAGTTTTGGGCCCCTCACTGCAGGAGGGAGTTCTGGAGTGCATTCAGAGAATGCAACGAAGCTGGTGAGGGGTCTGGAGTGCAAGTCTTATGAGGAGCAGCTGAGGGAACTGGGGTTGTTTAGCCTGGAGAAAAGGAGCCTGAAGAGGAGACCTTATCCCTGTCTACAACTACCTGAAAGGAGGTTGTAGCGAGATGGGGTTCAGTCTTTCTCCCAAGTAACAAGTGATGTGATGAAAGCAAATGTCCTTAAGTTATGCCAGGGGAGGTTTAAATTGGATGTTAGGAAAAATTTCTTCACCAAAATAGTTGTCAAGCATTGGAATGGGCTGCCCAGGGAAGTGGTTGAGTCACCGTCCCTGGAGGTGTTTAAAAGACATGTAGATGTGGTGTATAGGAACGTGGTTGAGTGGTTGTTTTGGCAGTATTAGGTTGATGGTTGGACTTGATGATCTTAAAGGTCTCTTCCAACCAAAATGACTCTGTGATTCTATATATTATATGTATGAGTAGCACAGGGGAAGAGTGGAATGCAGGTAAACGTTTCACTAATGGTAGCTGTAAGTATTGCTGGTAGTTGGTCTCAGTTTCACCTAGTCAGTGCTATAGTGTAATATTTGTAAAGGACTTTTTTTTAATTATTTTTATTTTTTTTCCCCACCTCCCTTCCTTTGGTCTGAAAAACAAACCTATGTTAGCTACAAGGAATGACTGAGGAATTAATGAATAAATGGCAAAAAGATGTCAGTGAAATAAATTAGCTTTTTCCTTATAAAAAGTATTTTCACTTATTGGTGATAAAATGTCCTTTACAATGCTTATTGAGTGTGTGGCTTTCATGTGAATTTATATTAGGCTTCTGTTGATTTTTCAGGAACAGTTTCAGTAAGGATTTGCCGATAAAATGAAATAAGTTCTGTATTTCTGTTTATTTTTTTAAGGAGTTATGTTGAGTTTTCTGGCACATGTGGGATTTTGTAATTGAAAGGAATGCATTATGTTTTGAAGGAAATTAACTTGACATTGAGTTCTGATATCTTTGTCAGTGGTGCAGGGAGAAACTGTGCTATATATTGCCTCGAATGAAAAAACATTTAATGCTCAAAACAGAGCAAAGTTTTCTGAAAATTCTCATTGCAGATGGAATGCAATAGTTCTCTTAAAATTTTTTAAGTTGATCAAATCTTGACAGGGATAATTTCTGATAACTACAATGTTACCTTTTTCATCAGCCTGTTTTTCTAAGGGAATACTTTAAACCCCATTGTATTATATAACAAAAAAACCCCAGTACTGTACTTTAGGTAGGAGATTACAATTCACCACTGTTATTTTTGGTTTGTTTTTTTTTTTCCCTCTCCAAATAAGCAGCCGAAGAAGTGGAATGGGAATGTGTATCTGCAAGGCTAAGTTGATTACTCACAAATCCTCTTCTAATTTTCTTTGGCAAGCAGATTACATAAAAGCAACTTGCAGCTCTTTTCACACGTTTTGAAAATTTGCAGCTATATTCCTTGTCAAGTCATTTTGGAAACTAAACTTTAATTTAAAGTAAAGTAGATCATAAATTTTAGCCTTACGGTGAGTGAGGTGACTTGTTTTTGGCATGCAGCTTATTTATTATGTGTGTTTGGTTTTGTTGGGTTATCTTCAGTCTCTGCTAACAATTTTATTTATCTGAATTGAAAACAATTCTTGTAACTGTTATGTGTTTATTTTGGATTTTTTTTCCAGTCAAGTGGTGCTGTTGTAACTGAGAGCCAGACCTATAAGAAACGAGCTGATTTCTTAAGTAATGATGACTATGCTGTGTATGTGAGGGAGAATATTCAGGTAAGCATGCATGATAATTAAAAGCTCTATATGTACATGTTGAAACTACTTTCCTTCTGGTACAAAAATCTTTACATAGCTGTGGTATTCTATTGTCCTTTTTCCCCTAGGTGGGGATGATGGTTAGGTGCTGCAGAACCTATGAGGAGGTTTGTGAAGGAGATGTAGGCAAAGTTATTAAATTGGATCGAGATGGATTGCATGACCTGAACGTACAGTGTGATTGGCAACAAAAGGGTGGTACTTACTGGGTCAGATATATCCACGTTGAGCTTTTAGGTGAGTTCACTGCTGACTGCTTTTTAATAAAAACCTGAATGATACACTAAGGGAGTTGTATTTTTTGGGCAGAAAAACCCACTCGCTATATATCTATTCTTGCAACTGCTAGGATTTCCACCGCAGAGTTCTGCATCTCATATCAAGATCGGTGACAAAGTGCGTGTGAAAAGCTCCGTTACCACACCCAAATACAAATGGGGATCAGTTACTCATCGAAGTGTGGGAGTTGTCAAAGGTAATGTATATTCAAAATGGGGCACGGGGAGGTAATAAGATTGGAAACCACACAGACTTTCTGCAGTGTTTAAGGAGACAATCTTATAGACACGCTTACAAATCACGCTGTTTTGTGGAATACTGCATGATGATAAGAGTATAGAATGCATTTGATGTCTGTGACGAATTTATAGGCACGTACTCTGTGGCAGCCCATTTGTGTTCATCTGCTTTTTGAGCCACTCCATTCACATATAGTAAAGGTCTTTGAGAATCTGTGCAGCTTCCTGTTGTAGTTCTCATTTATACTTTGGATGAACCGCAAATGGTTTTCCTTTACGAAGTAAATCTAACTTGAAGACTTCATATGAAAGTGAGGAGAAAGTGGGACATGTGAGTGTCAAGCTGTAAGGGATTTTATAGGAATAACCTGTGGGGCATAGAGTCTTTGAAGAGGTACAGATTTTGGTGATACTATATTTGTGCTTAGAAATAATCTCTCCCTTTGGGAACTGTTTTTAAAAAAATAGATGAAAAATTCAGAGTCAAAGAATTTAAATAGAATAATATGTATCTTTAAAAAGTCTTTAAAATTCCCTTTCTCTCTGCCTCTTTCCAGGCTGATTAGGTTAATGCATAGTTCCATTAGAATAAAAGACTACTTTTGAAAGCTACTTTTATTATGTATTTCCTCTCTGATGTTGCACTGGACACTTTCTGCTTCATTTTATAGAGATTTGTAACACGTTGTATTCTTTGCATGTTTTTGTCACAGCTTTTAGTGCCAACGGAAAAGATGTCATTGTAGACTTTCCTCAGCAGTCTCATTGGACTGGCTTATTGTCAGAAATGGAACTGGTCCCCAGCATTCATCCTGGAGTCACGTAAGTGAGCATTTACATTTTTCTTAATGTATACAGGTTATCCTTTAGCCTTACCATCTCGATTCCATTATCTTGACTGATGTTACAATTAACTTGTACCATGAAAACTTCTAGAAATATATTTAGTCATTGTTTTTTTGTGAAATCAGGTGTGATGGCTGTCAGATGTTTCCTATCAATGGGCCTAGATTCAAATGCAGAAACTGTGATGATTTTGACTTTTGTGAAACCTGTTTTAAAACCAGGAAGCATAACACCCGACATACTTTTGGCAGAATAAATGAACCAGGTAAGTTTCACAATCTAGGTGTTTATTAGATTAATTTTAAATGCATTGAATTTGTGTTTTAAAGAAAAAAATTTAAGTTTTGGCTCCTTAACATGAGAAAATTAGTATTTGGACTGACCCTCTAGATGACAAAACATTTTTAGCAGATCATAGGACTGCTACAGTCGCACGTGGTGGACGACACCTCTTTTTACTGTTTAAAAAAAGTTTAAAAAATGTGGCTACTTGAAAGTAACTCTTTATGTTAGAACTGAGTTTTCAGCTACATCAAGAGTAACAAGTATAATTCTTTAATCCTCCTGCCTTTTGCTGTCAGCCTAAACGTAGGTGAATGGAATCCTCATGACAGCAGGTGCAGCCTGAAATACCAAAGATATCTTTTTACACCTCAGTTGCTCTTCAACAATTTTGCCTATCAACGTGTGATGGCTGTTGCCTCATTTTCCTCCATGATGTGGAGACTCCAGAAAGGGAAGGGAAGGCCTTTTGAAAGACTCATAATCAGAGTTTTTTGTTTCTAGGGCAAGACCTGGTGCAGCCATTTTAACTCCAGAGCATTTGGGTTTTGTGTTGTTATGCAAAACTTACCTGACACTAGCTTCTATTTCTTTTCTCTCCGCCTGTCTAAAAATCAGTCTGATTCCTAGTATTTGCAAGGTGATGCTAGCTTCTGGGCTAAACCTCATCGTGTTTACATGTAGCCAGTCTAATTGGTTTGGAAAATTAATAAAACTGATTCCCTACTAGAAATTATGACCATGCATTGCATGTGTGTGATGGTTTGTCTAAAGGGCAAGAAAGACTTTCCGTGAAGAAATCAGTTACATGGTCGTACAGCTGGTATGGTGTGAATCTGTAATTCATCTCATGGCCCTGGATAGGGTAGAGGAGCTACAATATCCTTTTAGTCAGGCTTTCTAGAAGCTACGAAGATCTGTGAAGGGAAGTGGGTTTTTGCAGGGAGGAAGTCAACAACTCACTAAACCACCTTATTCTTGAACAAGATTGGGAATTTTTGAGGGTTGCAATTTAGCTGTGTCTATTCTTCTCTAAGGGCTTTCTGTTGAGGGTTGGATGGATATTTTTCATATGATATGGTGGTGTACAAAATTGATGTGCTGTGAGCCTGTATTTTGAAGTGTGTATCATCATGAATTTTGATTTGTATTTCAAAAGGAAGGACCCTTACCCTTTAAAGTCACTATTTAGTCAAGAATGTTAGTCTTTTAAGGATTCTGTCAGTTTAAAGATCGCATGTTTTATCATTTGATTTTAGGAATTACTCTTAGTGTCTTACATTCCTGAAGGGAGTAATTTTCCTTCATTTTTTAAAGTTTATTTTTTACTAAATTATGCATGGTTTCTTGGTACAAATCAATCATAAATGTAAGAGCAGAATGTGTGACTATCCCAAGTGATAGGCATTAAAACTTGTAGTCAGGTAAAGTGCTTGACACTCCTTTAAAAAAATAAATCTTGAGCTATGCCCTTTAAGCGTGAGTAGTATTACCATACCTATGTGTCATGCTTCTGTATTCTACTTTCAGACTACATACCTGAAATCTTTGATTTATTATATTTCCTTTCACATTGCTTATGGGCTTAATAAAAGCAATTTTCTTTGAGAGGTACATGGTTAACATTTCATTTAACCCTGCAGGTCAGTCTCCAGTGTTTTGTGGGCGTTCTGGAAAGCAGCTGAAGAGACGGCATAGTAGCCAGCGGGGAATGTTACTGGATGATTGGTCAAGAATAGTTAAGAATTTGAATGTCTCATCCTCCGTGAATCAGGCTTCACGTCTTATTGATGGTAGTGAGCAGTGCTGGCAGTCTTCTGGCTCACAAGGAAAGGTAACTTTAGCCGTAACTGGTTTATTCTGGCATACTTTCTTCTTAAGAGGATAAGTATTTACCTTAGTGAAATATGTTTGTTTGTTACCTTCATCTAAGATAGAAGAGTAGTAAAAACAGACATCTGAAGTACTTTTTTCATAGTTAATACGCCTCTCTTTTAAGCTGTGCTTTATCTTTCTAATTATTTTGTGTGAATTATAAGGAACTAGTGTGATTTTTGAAACACAGGGTAATTACTTTATTCTGTACTTGGTTATATGGTTAGAATTGCCTTTTCAGTATAATAGCTGATGACAATTGTTCTTAACAATCATATTGATTATATTTTACTTAAATGAATTTGTTGCAATTCGAAAAGCACCTGTGTTCTTACTTGCTGATGCTGTCTCCAAGCACGCCCTCACTTGCATAGGATCCTAGAATGTCCCGAATTGGAAGGGATCCATAAGGATCCTGAAGTCCAACTCCCTGCTCCTCACAGGCCTACCTAAACTAAACCATATGACTAAGAGTGTCTTCTAGATGCTCCTTGAACTCTGACAGGCTTGGTGCTGTGACCACTTCCCTGGGCAGCCTATTCCAGTGACCAACCACCCTGTCAGTGAAAAACCTTTTCCTAATGTCCAATCTGAACTTACCCTGACACAGCTTCAGTCCATTTCATTGTGTCCTATCACTGGTCACCAGAGAGAGGAGATCAGCATCTCCCCTTCCACTGCCCCCTCAAGCCTTCTCTTCTCCAAGCTGAACCAAACCAAGCAACCTTGGAAGTCTTGCCCTTGAGACTTTTCACCATCTTGGCCTGCCCTCCTCTGGACACTAGTAGTTTGATGTCCTCCTTATATTGAGGTGCCCAAAAATGCACACAGTATTCAAGGTGGGGCTTCACCAGTGCAGTGTAGTGTGGGACAATCGCCTCCCTTGACTGGCTAGCTACGCCGTGCTTGATGCACCCCAGGACACGGTTGGCCTTTCTGGCTACCAAGGCACACTGTTGACTCATAACTCAACTTGCCATCAACCTAAATTCCTAGGTCTCTTTTCACGGGGCTGCTCACCAGCCTCTTGTCCCCCAGTTTGTACATATAAGCAGGATTGCCCTGTCCCAGGTGGCGAATACAGCACTTGATCTTGTTAGATTTCATACGGTTGGTGATTGCCCAGCTCTTTAGTCTATCCAGATCTCTCTGTAAGGCCTCTTTACCACCGAGGGAGTCCACAGCTGCTCCTAGTTTAGTGTCATCAGCAAACTTGCTTAATGTACATTTCACTCCTGTGTCCAGTTAATTTATAAAAACATATAAGCATTGTTCCGTAGTTTATGGTTTACCAGTTTTATTGGCCTGCAGCACTGCTCTGTGGTCAGCCTAGACACCGGCATTTGCGGCTGGGCTTCTGTCCAGCGTGTTTTGAGGCTCTGTTGATGGCCATGCTGAGAATATCCCCAAGTACCCTTCCTTCGTGTTGTCTACAGACTGTAACCAAAGATTTACATTACGTTGCGTTTCTTGACCTCCAATGGTATTGTGCTTTCTCAGTCTTCTAAATGGTGTTGCTCTGGGTGAAACAAATCATTTGCTGCACCTGTTTCTCTTGTATTTGGAGGTTGGCCAGGCAAGAAGTTCATAAAGTCATTTTCCTTTGGCTAGTTCGCATGCGTTGCAGCTGTTGTGTACCATTCACAAATGTTTTTCATGCTTTCTTTTATTCTTGTTAACTGTATGGTGGTCCTAACAATACTGTCTGAAAATGAAATTCTACATGTTTCCCCTAGCACTGGATTCGCTTGGAGATTTTTCCAGATGTTCTTGTTCACAGACTAAAGATGATAGTGGACCCTGCAGACAGCAGTTACATGCCCTCTTTAGTTGTAGTTTCAGGTAAGTGTATATTCTCTGAGAAGTCTGCAAAATATTTTTTTTTTTTTTGTACGTTCAACAGTAGGTATTTATCTGGTTTCAGTTAACATCTATTTAACACACATAGTGCCTGTTTATGAAACAGACACCATATCTTAAAATGTTTTTCTTTCCACATTTTGTTTTCTAGGGGGGAATTCCTTAAATAATCTTATAGAGCTAAAGACAATCAATATAAATCCTACAGACACCACAGTGCCTCTTCTCAGTGATTGTACAGAAGTAAGTGAAGTTTATGCAAGAATTACTCTTGTATGCAACAGAAAGATATTTTGCTGCAGAGATGGGTGAAAAGCACTGTTGTGATTAATAAAGCATGGTATTTTACTTTTCTTCTAAATTAGCACTATTTCTGGCAGTTCAGTAAAGCTAATTATCCTGGTAAGTTTTACCACAATCACAGCGTAACTCTATTATAGCCTTAGTAGTAAAGATATTTTAGGTTTTTTGATGTAAATCAAGATACCTATGAACCAAGAAGAGAACCCAATAAACTTAAATTTGGGGATAATTTTGGTAGGTGATAAAGCTTATTTTGGATAGTAGTTCTGATCTTTTTCAGTAACAGCAAGGAGGAATGCATAATGAATTTTTAGAAGACTGGAAGTGAAATCATTCTCAAATTAACGAGGCCATATGTTTATCTTAAAGTATGAATTATGGAGGACTAAAAAGCCAAATATTTAAAGTTACAGATTCATTTTTTTAAAGTGAAAAAGTCAAGCAGAAGTCCTAATTCTTTCCTATGTTTTATGAAGTTACATAGGACCCAAAAGATGGCAATTTAGTTTCATTGCTGGTTTTTTTTTTTTCTTAGTACCACAGGTATATTGAGATTGCAATCAAGCAGTGCAGAAGCTCTGGGATTGATTGCAAAATACATGGCCTCAGCATACTGGGACGTATCCGTGCCGAGGATGAAGATTTGGCCGCAGTCCCTTTCCTTGCTTCTGATAATGAGGAAGAGGATGATGATAAAGCTAATACTGGGAGGTAGGTAACTCCACAGGGGCAAAGGGGAAATGATAAAGAACCTTAGTGTCTATATATTCCTATATATATATATGTATAGGTATATATAAATATATAGTGTCTATATTATTGTAAGAAGAGCAGCTTAATTAGGCTGAATGGTAGTAAAGAGAAATCAGTATCTTAGTTTGTCAGAATTGTAAGTAGGTCATCTGTTGATAAACAACTTCTTTAAGATTGTCACACATTTTGTACAAGTTTTCTGCTTCTGCAGTATACTTGGAGTTGAAAACCTAGCTAAAAACTTGATGTGTTTATATTTGGTATGTGGCATGTGTATATTTATCACTGTTCAGCAAAAAGTTCTGGGTTTTTTTTTTTTTTATTTGTTATAGCCACCACTTAACTGTGGTGGTGTAGTTTGAGTACTGAAACTGTTCCAAACTCTAAAATTGGTTACTACAGTAAAAACAATGCCTATGCTATAGCATGCAGGTTGCTAAACTGACTTTGGTTTTTTTTTTCCTCAATATGTTCAGTCTTGTTAGAAAGAAGGCAGCTGGGCTTGAATCGGCAGCTACAATAAGAACCAAAGTTTTTGTTTGGGGACTGAATGACAAAGACCAATTGGGAGGGCTGAAAGGTTCCAAGGTATGTTCGTTGTTTTCATACTTCAGTATAAAACAGTACAAAAAATATAACGTATGAGTCTCACACAACTCAAAATTAATTCAAGTTTAATCAGAATTTTAAAGTTTATTATCAAAAAAGTTTATTATCCAGTTTGATTTTTAGCAGCCATTTGTTTTAGATGATAGTGAACTAATTGTTCTAAATATGTGTAGCACTCTATACATACTCGGTTTCTTCTGAGTTTGTGTGCATGAAATGAAGATATTGGTGAACTTTTCTATGCATTACTTGTACCTGGAGCTGGTGGAGTAATCAGAAAAAAAAAAGTTGAATTCTGATCTTTTGATTGGTGTAACTTGATTACAATTCAGTGTAATTCAAGAGGAATTTCAGCCCTGTGTGCAGCTATTTATACATAATTTTTAATACAGTGCAAGATGGAAGATACATAGCAAGTGTTTAATCAGTTGAAGACATCATTAATCTGAAAAGTACGTTAAGAGAGCATTTCTTTAATTTACGTTTTAAATGAAACGTATACTACTGTATCCACAGAGTGCCTTTCAAGAAACGAAAAGTTACCAGTTACTGTATTGTCCATCCTGTATTTTATTGGTGCATAACGCCATTAAGGCTTGAGTGCAAAAGTGCAGTTTCCAGTTCATTTTTGCTCCAAACATGTTCAAAGCAGAATTATGGCTGTGCTTGACTGAAGTGCTTCCCCTCCATCTAGAAAAAGGGAGAACTATAGGACAGTTGAATGGAAGAAATGAGGAGATAAAAAAGATAATCAGATAACTCTATGAATCTGAACTAATTCTGTAAAGATTAAACTTTTTTGAATGGAAAAAATGTACTAACATGAACTTGCACAGTTTATCTTTGAGGTCTTGACAGTTATTATTAAATGCATAAATGGATTAGTTAGGATAGTAATACAAAACTAATTTAAGGCTTTTCAAATGTTCTTCAGACTTTTTTCCCATATACTGTAACAAAGAAGTCTGTTAGAAACTTTATCTCTTTAGCTGCGTAAAAATACATAACTAAATACTTAGTTTTATTATATAAGGCATTATGCCAGGTTTGAATGTATGTTGATTAAAAACACTTGAAAGATGTCTGTATATATATATGCAGCTTGATCCTTATTTATATAATATTTTTTTTTCCTCAGGTTTTGTATTTATCATGGTTTCAGTATTAAATGCTTTTTCTTGGTTTATGTGTTTTGCCTGGTGTACATTAACTGGTATGTGTCAAGTGTCCAAATAATATGGGGAGTTTCATATATTAAAAAAAAAAGTACTTGTTAGATTAACTGGTTTATCACTTAAGAACAGCTCTTCTTTTTAAAGTATAAAATTCTAAAGTGTATTGTAATGATCTTTATTTCTAATCTAGATAAAGGTCCCTTCCTTTTCTGAAACCTTATCTGCCTTGAATGTTGTACAAGTAGCTGGAGGATCCAAAAGCCTTTTTGCAGGTAATATAAGTTTAAAATAAATATAATTATTTAAGGTCAGAAACTGATTTCCAGTTGTGAAATATTAATGGTATTTCAAACTTTTTTTCTTCATTTTAGTGACTGTAGAGGGTAAAGTGTATGCCTGCGGAGAAGCCACAAATGGAAGGCTGGGTTTAGGAATATCTAGTGGAACTGTGCCTATTCCCCGCCAGATTACAGCTCTCAGTAACTATGTGGTAAAGAAAGTGGCTGTTCACTCAGGTACTGACTAGTGCTATCCGTATGTATATAAACTTAACGTAATAACCTTGAAAATAGTTGCTTTGCAATTTTATTGGGTGCTGTGATGCCCCAGCATATCTGATACTTTTAAAATAAATACAGGTTATTAAATTCTGTCTGTTGCATACAATGACAGATTAAATCTAATGGTTGTGTTATTAAAATCTATTAATTTAGACCATAGACAGTTTCTTACTTGCTGGAAGTTAAATTTGATAACTTCTGAACCATGTTTCAGTCTGAACCAAAGAAAATGTTTTCATTTTTGAATATTACTAAATGGTAGGTTTGGTTTTGTTTTTTCTTGCAACATTGAAAATAGCAAATTGAGTAGTTATGTCTCTTTTTCATGTGCCAGGAAACGTACTCTCACAAAAATTTTGTGTTTTAAATTAAATCACATAAAAACTCTGAAGAAAATAAGTACTGTGTATTCAGTTGAAAGGCTCATACAGTTACGTTATAGAAGTACAGCAGTGTCAAATTTCTGAGACTTTTGCTAGACTTGCTGCCTGCTTGAAAGCTTGAAAACTTAAATTTATGTTTACTCTTTTAGGTGGCCGGCATGCTATGGCATTAACTGTTGATGGAAAGGTATTTTCATGGGGTGAAGGAGATGATGGAAAACTTGGTCACTTCAGTCGAATGTAAGGATACCAAATTTGTCTATATTTCAGTAAGAGAACATTTGAGTTGGATATTACAACACAGCTGACCACCACTATTGACAATGACAAGATTTTTAATACAATGGGAATAAAAAATTGTGTTGTGAAAAGATATTTTTTTTTCCAGCATTGTGGGTCAATTTATGGTGCAGCACTTGTAGCAGTCTTCAGTCATTTAAAAAGGAGGTGTTTAATTAATATAATACTTGGAAACATATTTAGTGGATGAAGGCTTTAATAGTATTTTTGAATGTCACTGATGAAAATGCACACTTCTGGACATAGAGTTTTTGGTTACTTTTATAAGGTAAGGTTTACAGAGGTGCCTTAAGGTGTAAAACCGTAGCAGTTTCACACTTCTGGGCTGTAACAGTTCATAATGTAAGCCTGACAGAATTTTGTAGCCCTTTTCTTTAGACTTCTGTTCACAGACTTGTTAGCCAGAAATATATTTCTTACACTTTTCAGTAATACATAGTATAATCCTCCATAGGACATCTTTGAGGAAAATGTTAATTGTCTCAGGACTTTTCTGTATATGCACCACAGAACAATGTTTTGAAAAGAAAAAAGCCTTGATAAACATAACCATGGGGAAATCTTTTTTTGTCATTCTGATATATTTTGAAGACATGCTCAGAATGTATAAAAAATTACAGTGACCAACTGAGATGGTTAATGTGTGACAAGAAATAAATGTTCATTGGGGCATGTGTGTCAGATCAATGAAAAGGGAAGTTCACATTAGAGCAGTATTGTTGTTTGTTGTTCAACTGCCTCATGATTTTCTCACTTGTAATAAAAAAAGTGAGACTTGGAACTCTTGGGCAATTCATGGGACCAAATTTTCCGGAGGCCGTGCATCATTTTATAAAATCTTAATAGTGGCTCTGATGATACACAGTCAACGTTAGAAAACCTTGAGTTGAAACTCTTCCCTGAATTTGAAGGATATTGTAACCATATGAATAATAAATGTTTCCAGTACTCTTATAGAAGTCTAACAGTAAATTCCAGTTCTAAAGTTGGGATGGGAGTGTCATGTCTTGATCTTACTGTCTGGTTCTGTGCTTCTGACAAATTGCTCAACTTTGGGCAATGATAGAATATCAGTTTTCACTTTGTAGTATTCACTTTTTAATGATTCATCACTTTGGCTTTGTTACCTAAGTTTTGCAGTGTATGCATAAAATATTTCTTTAAATAAACTTTGAAGTACATTAAAATTGTTTAAACTTTAGATTTGTGGTGCTGATAAAGAGTATGTCTTGGAACCATAATGTTACGTTGTATTTTATCTTTAACTTACTGTTAGTTATTACACAAATTTTTTTTTATTATGAAGGTTGGAGTACATTGTGCACTTCTTTCATAATTAGCATAATGAATTCTTCACTCATTTTCTGTAGGAACTGTGATAAACCCAGATTGATAGAAGCGTTGAAAACCAAACGCATCCGTGATATTGCTTGTGGCAGTTCCCACAGTGCTGCCATTACCTCTAGTGGTGAACTGTATACATGGGGTCTTGGAGAATATGGAAGGCTAGGACATGGAGATAATACCACACAGCTGAAGCCTAAGATGGTAAAATAAATGTTTCTTGTCTGTGATGGAATGTGAATGTGTGTGTTTGAAGCTAAAGTAAAGCCAAAAACCATGAAAGTAGTATGGAGGCATAATTTTGGAGTGATCTAAATGAGGTTTTGGTACACATACCTCTAATAACAGGCAAGCTGTTTCAGAAAGGCCAAAAAGATCCAGTTTCTTTCTCGGGAAGTGATATGGAATGGCTAGTGCTGTTTTGAACATTCATGTACTGCATCTGTTTTGATGCGTAGCTGGAAGCTACTACAGTCATTTAGTGATGTTGGATCCTGTGTGAGCAAAGCTTGATAATCCTTTGCTAAATGGCATGCTCAGGCTGGGCACAATGACGATCAGTCATAAGAGCTTGAAAATGTCTGTAAGGTTTTAAAACAGAATTTCTTTGAAACGTCTCACTTACTTTTTCTGTTTTGTAGGTCAAAGTGCTCCTTGGCCACAGAGTCATTCAAGTTGCTTGTGGAAGCAGAGATGCTCAGACTCTTGCTTTGACAGATGAAGGTAGGAATATCTTGTTGCAGAAGCTTTTTAGCATGTGGGCATACTGTGATCATTGCTTGACCTGCAGCTTTGTGTTTGTTAGGTTTGGTGTTTTCTTGGGGTGATGGTGATTTTGGAAAACTGGGCCGAGGAGGTAGTGAAGGATGCAACATTCCTCAGAACATTGAAAGACTGAACGGCCAAGGCGTTTGTCAGATTGAGTGTGGTGCACAGTTCTCATTGGCACTGACCAAGTCAGGAGTGGTATGGACATGGTATGTTACATTTGCCAGAAAGTATTAATAAAACAATTGCAAAGTATGTGTTGTATTTATTGCTGTTTGACTGTCTTAACTCCATCTGTGCCTTATCTGTGTGCTTCGCGTTTTAAATTGGCAGCTCTTCGAGACAAGCTGTCATCTGTTCAGTTACTCTTAACAGTGTGTCTTGTAGCATGCTCAGTTGTGTATTGTACTCTGTTAGGATGCCTGGGTCTTAGTGAATTAGTGGAGGATCATTCCCTCTCTTGAGAGCAATGGAGCATGTGAAGGAATGTTAATTCAAGACTTCGGAGTGGAGCAGGGAAAAAGAGAATCGGAATTGTAGTCTGGAGTGTGTAGCTTGCAGCTAAAGCAGAGACTGAGAGAGTAAAGATGCAGCAGAGTAAGGAAGCAAGCTGAAGTTCAGAGAACTTCCTTGGAAACACAGGGTCTTTGCAGAGCTCCTTGGTGCTCAGAAGGCCACTGAGTTGTCAGTAATGATGCCTCAAAGCAAGAACTGGTATGAGATGATCACTGAGAGTTATTCAGAAACCCTTTTTATTTTTCTTCTATTTGGCTGCTTGCTTCTGCTTTGTTTTGAACACAAACCTGGCCTTTTTGAGTTTATAAACCTTTCTGTAAAATTCAAGAGCTTACTGTATGGCAGATAACTTCAGAGCTCTAACCAGACCAAGGCCTTACCCCATCCTTCTGTAATTAGACTGTGACTAGTTTGATGTATATCAAAGCTAAGAAGACTTAAAATGGTCATTTTTGTTTTATTATTTGTCAGCAATTGGTCAATTATCAGTATCGAATGATATGAAGAGAAAACCACAGACTTTCTAGAAGTTACTTCTATTCTTAAAAGGGAGACAAGCTTTTAGCAGAGATGTTGTTTCTTAAGAGTGGCCACTGGAAACAGTATTTGTCTGTCTCATTTTTCCCCCCCTTTTAAATTATTTTTTCTTTTTTGTAGTGACAAAAGGAGTAAGAGGAAAGGGAATTTGGCAGTTTTTAAGAACTGCAAAATTCTTGTCCATTCCTTCCCACAGTTTGTCTTAACACCGTTACGTCTAGTCATAAAATCTACAGCTATTTCATGACATTACAGGACCACAAGGAGATTTTTTGGGTCTGTTTCTGCTGTGCATGTCTGCACTTTAGGATGGCTGAGTTGCTTCTAAACTTTTATTCTTATCTTCTTTAATTTGTACTCATTTGAGGGAAAAATCACAACTTCTGTGTTACAACTATAGGTAGGCAACAGTACTATGTATCATATTCACCTGTAGCATAACATAACCTCTCTTGAGGAAAAATTGGTGGTGTTGGTAGTGAGCAGCAGAACTGAGTGAACAGTTACTAAAAACACAGTGGAAAATATCTCAGGGGTTTTTTTGTTCTTTATTGACACTGTAGAGGCATTTTAAGGTGTTTACATTACTTTTGCATGTGGTATATTTTTAGTGCAGTTTGTGTATAACAATTTTAGAACAATTTAAATTATGGAGGCTCGAGAACCTATATTGAGGCTCGCAACAGTGTGAACTCAATTCTGAAAACATGTTATTTCCCCTGTACTTTTAATGTGAGTATACTTGTCAAAGGGGCTGTTATTGTTAGGTTTATTCTCAGTAGTATAAATCTGTCTAACTCTATCAAAACACATCAGTTTTGGAAGTATTTATAATTTCAGTGTTTCTGCAACAGAGGAAATTCAATGTAATCACAGTTGCACTACATACAAAAAATAGTCATAATGCCTGTTCTATCCTGAGATGAAAATTTATGGAGTCATAGAACTGCAGTTATCCTCATTTTTAGGCCTTTGTAATTCAGATTTGGAGAATTTGCTAGTTGGTGCTTCTGTTTAATCCCAGTGATAAATGAAGTATTTTGATTTGGGAAGCTGCGTTGACGAAGGAATGTGTAAACAATATAATTGTTTTGAATTTTACGTTTTCTATCTCTTGCAGGGGTAAGGGCGACTACTTCAGGCTAGGCCATGGCACAGACGTACATGTACGAAAGCCACAAGTTGTGGAAGGACTGAGGGGTAAAAAGATTGTGCATGTGGCTGTAGGCGCACTCCATTGTCTCGCAGTTACTGACACTGGACAGGTACATGGTGCATCACCCTTCTTTCCCCTTTTCCCTTGATCCAGAAAGGAATAAACTAACCTGTTGAGAAAGAAGAGTGTAATGGCATTGGTGCTGATTAAATGGAATAAAAATTTCTAATGATAATTATTTGCTTATTAAAGCCCTGAATAAATATAAGCATGATTGTAATTTAAAATGTACTAGCTTTCATTATTATTATTGGAGTTTAAATGTTGTTGTCGTAGTACCTTTTGTAATATTTTCCTAGTTTATGTATTATCTCATGATCAGTGTTCTGCTTCTCACTCTTGAAATGCAGAAGCAGTCATCATATTCTGGACAGATTTTTCTGCTGTAATCCAGCATTATCATTGTATTGATTCAGATCTCCAACGTAATTACTATGCAACTAATTCTTCTAACTTACTGTTCACTGTGAACACTGAATAACTTATAAATCAACTCATGATTTATGAATTGGCAATAATGTATGAATCATCTGATAAAGTGCTAATTGATTTTTTTTTCTTTTACTGTATGATGATGCCTGCATTAATTAATGGGGGAGGAGGGGAAATCATGGCAATAGGTTCCCTAAAGCATCCTAGGTTAATAACACAAATCGCTAATATTACTCTGTATGAGTTTTTAAGAAAACAATTACATGAGTAAACCAGTGAAGCAAAGTAATATGTGGAAATGTTTATTGGCAGGTTTATGCTTGGGGTGACAATGACCATGGGCAGCAAGGCAATGGAACTACTACAGTCAATAGAAAGCCCACTCTTGTCCAAGGCTTAGAAGGCCAGAAGATCACGCGGGTTGCTTGTGGGTCTTCCCACAGTGTAGCGTGGACAACTGTGGATGTAGCTACACCATCTGTTCATGAACCAGTACTTTTCCAGACAGCAAGGGACCCTTTAGGTGCTTCTTATCTTGGTTGGTATTTATTGCCTTATTTTGTGGGTTTTACTCATACCATTGAAGAGTTAGTTGTCGGTGTGGTTTAATAGGTGATAGAAGAATGCAGAAAGAAAACTGTCTTTCAAAAACACACCACAAAACAACAACAAAAACCATACACACCTCTAAAAAAAAAAAAACCAACAAAGCCCCTTCCTGCAGTGGAAGTTGTAAAGAAGTTGTTCAGAAGTAGCATTAGTTTGAACTTTTGCTTTCTTGAGGAAATTGAAATGCAACATGCTTTATCAAACGCCCCAAAGACTTTGTTTTGATATGGGATAGACCTTATGGAGGTAAAGGTAGGTGGATGCTACTGTAATATTTGTTGTCCTACATGTTACCTGTTGCTAGAATTCTTGATGCTAATGTTGCTTTTTGTTTTTAAGGTAGGTGACTTAAGAATTAGGAAAGCAAAACAGCAATGTTTTGTGTTGAATATAAAAACACCAAATATTTTGCTAATTAAGCTTTTCCATGAACAAGGCAGTGTATTTAAGAAAGAGCAAGAACTACATATCAAGAATATCTGATTAGTATTTTTAAGAGGACCTAATAAATATTGGTGCTATTTGAGAAATTTCTGTGTAAGTAAAGCCTGTTTTAGATGCTGATTGCTTAAATATTTATATCTGTATTACCTTAATCTTCATGAGTAAGTAACAAGGTGGAACACTATTTTATGAAAGCCCTTGCTGCAAAGCCTCAGGATTGCCTTTAATGTTGTAACTGTAGACACTGCAGTTTAAGAATCTACTGTAGAGTTAGTTTTACAGTCATCTTTCTGACTTAACAAGAAATCAGATAAATCAGTTCCAGTTACGTATTACACCATTAAAAAATGGTGTAATTTTTCTTCTCTTTTTTTCCCCTTACTCCAGGTGTTCCTTCAGATGCCGATTCTTCTGCTGCCAGTAACAAAATTAGTGGAGCAAACAGCTCCAAGCCGAATCGCCCTTCCCTTGCTAAGATTCTCTTATCGCTTGATGGGAATGCTGCCAAACAGCAGGCATTATCTCATATACTGATGGCATTACAAATCATGTATGCCAGGTAGGCATGCAAACATTCTTGTCTTTTGCAGAGCAAAAGGTGACACAGCTTACCATCTATTATTAGGGTCTCTTGAGTCAGGTATAAATTGTTTCACTAGTTTGGGCTCCTCAGTTTAGGCCTAAGCTTCATTTAAATTTTCTTTTGCTGTTGATGTTAGCTTTATGCTGTTATGTTTTCTTTACAATAAGAAGCTCCCAGTGCCTGGGGAAGAAATATTTATGTGGCAATGTTGAAGTAAATCATGACAGATGATGTGGAGCAAGCAGTGGGGGGCAGGGTGGAGAGAACAACTTTACAGTGCCCTTCTTATTGTTGGTAGAGAACAGAGTATTTGTGCTAAAACTTATAAAGAGGAGTTCATGTGAAATAGTGGCTTTAAGAGCTGTATTTAAGCATCAGGCCCAAAGGAGAATGGCGATAAGCTACTCTCTAAATTCCAGAGCTTGGAAACCTTTCCTTATTTCATTAAGCAAAACAAGGGAGTATAACGACATTTATGTTGATCTATCCTAAATGGTTTCAGAGATGCAGTTGTTGGAGCGTTGATGCCTGCAAGTATGATTGCACCAGTAGAATGTCCCTCTTCATCACCAGCCCCGCCGTCAGATGCTACTTCTACAGGAAGCCCTGCAAATGGAGATGAATGCATGCTTGTAGGGGATATAGAAGAGAGGCTGAGCCCAAACCCATGGCAGGACAGGAGAGGGGAGGTGAAGTGTCAAATGAATTTTTCCAACACTCTTTAACAGTAAAGCTGAAAAATACTGTCTCGTTTAGTTTGATAATAGCAGACATTAAGCAGCTGTTTCATGCTGTAATTTCTGGAGTGGGTACTCTGTGTATGTCAGATTTGGAAAACCTTAAATTTTAACGTGAAATCAGTTTAGAACTTTCAGAATATACTGTGTCATTTAAATGTGGTTGTGATGTATTTTAGAGTTAACGTGAAAACATTAACCGTTTGACCAGATATCAAATTAATTTTATGGGAATGATCTTTTTTTTTAAAAAAAAAAAGTCAAGACTAAGAGAATCTTTGACAATTATTTAACAAAATGTAACTGTAAATTTATATCAACTAATGTAGACAGGAGGGCCTGAATGGAATTCTACTGTGTTGATTCACAACAGCTAACAGAAGCAGAAAAAAGAAAAGGCTTGCTACTGAAGAGGTCTTTTCCTTTAACACGCTATTAATTTGATGTACATTGTCTTCGACATTGTAGAAGGGCTTGTCTTCTACATTGTAGACCTTTGTGCAGGCACTGATGTTTCATGGTATGTTTTTGCAGCAGCTGGCATTGAGGGGGTTGTTGGCTGGTTTGTCATGCTGGGAACATAAAATAGAAGCTAAAAATACAGGGAGTGAATCTGTTGGTTTTGAATTTATGGCTGTTTTAAAACTTCTGCTGTCTTTGAACATGGGCCTTCTAATAAATAATTAGACTCTTAAAGGTTTTACAGTATCTTTTTGCAGCTTTTGTTAGTTATTATTTGTTTTGGCTAGGTTGTTTCTTCAGAAGATGCTGTGACACCGTCTGCTGTAACTCCCTCAGCTGTTGCTGCCTCTTCCCGACCTTTCATTCCAGTCACAGATGATCCTGGAGCTGCCAGTATCATCGCAGAAACCATGACAAAAACCAAAGAAGTAATGTTGTCAATACCTTCCTTAAAACTTAAGTCCTTACCATGTTTTTATCAAGCAGTTTTGCTTTTTTTTTGTGTGTGTGTGCTTTTAAAGTTATTCTATAAAGGACTACATTTTTAAAATCTATCTAAAGAGGGATTTATATTTTTTTTCTGTCCGAAGTTAAAGGAGGTTGGTTTTGGGAAAGCTTTTTCACTTGAGAAATAGATGTAACAATAGGTTAATTTTGGAACCATATGATCCCAGATTTATGAATTGTATTTTAAACTACCTTTAAACTTTTTCATATGAGTTAAGTTGTCCGGATTCAGGGAGCTAATTCTTTCATCTTCACTGCCTAAATATTTCTGCAATTTGTTTTGTAGGATGTAGAAAGTCAAAGTAAAGTGTCTGGCCCAGAACCGCAGTACTTGGATGAATTTACTAGTCTCTTAGTACCAGACGACACGCGAGTCATGGTCGACCTGCTGAAGCTTGCTGTGTCCAGCCGAGCAGGCGAAAAGGGCAGAGATGTTCTTTCGGCTGTGCTGTCTGGTATGGGCACAGCTTACCCACAGGTCAGATGTTGTTTCTGTTGCATTTCAACTATCTCCTTTTTATTAGTAGCTTACTAGAATATTTTCTTGTATTTGAGCTGCAATTCAACATCCTGAGAAACTTAATACACATGAAAATCTGAGTTGAACTTAAATGCGTGTGAACCTTAATGATTTTAATGGAAATATTACATGAATACATGCATGTGCTACAAATGTCAGTAGCAGACTATTTCCTCGACTTGTCGTGCTGCAATTGAACATTAAAATAGAATGTTAATGAACTGTATTTATGTATTGGATGAGTGGCTGTGGTTGGAATGAAGCTAAATTAACCAAACCCTGTTTCCTGGATCTGTGGAATTTAGTTTAAAAAAATTGTGTTGGTTTTGTTTTGCACCTGAGTTTATTTCTCAGTTTGCAGTCATTATTGCTAGCTAAAAATGCTGTTAATACATTGTTAACAGTATAGTAATTCTTCTTAATTTTTAAGATTATATTTGGTGTATTGAGGTTTCTAACTATTTGTGAAGTATCCATGAGTGTGGGTTTTTTTGGGATAACTGACAAACAGAATTAATGAATGCTGTAGTATTGGATACCAGCAGCTATATGAAAGAGTGTAACAAACCATAAATTATTTACAGAATATCTGCTTACAGTAATTTTGTGTTTTGCAATATTGGTTAAATATTTATACCTTTCATTAATCTCTTGGTCTGTGCTTTACAGTTTAGATTTTACCATTTTGTTTTTTTTTCTGTAAAGGAAGACAATTTTTGGTGTTGTCATTTACTTACTGGAAACTTACGTTGTTTGGCTTTTAGTTTTAGGAGTTTTTCTAGCTTTAACAGCACCAAAAAGAGTATTTTTGAATGAATATGATGCCTTATGAATGAGAATTCAGAAAACCAGTGATTTCTTTATTTATTTTAAATTTAGAAAGAATGGTAGTCGGCATAGATTTCTTGGACTAATCAAACTTCATAAAGTGTGTAATTTTTCTTTTGTTAGGTTGCTGATATGTTATTGGAGCTGTGTGTTACTGAACTAGAAGATGTGGCAACTGATTCACAAAGTGGTCGCCTGTCTTCACAGCCAGTTGTGGTAGAAAGCAGCCATCCATACACTGATGACACATCTTCTAGTGGCACAGTTAAAATACCAGGTATAGAATTCTTAAGAGTTACATTACTAAAATTCAGTTAATTTCAAGATTGCATGCATATTTTTTTTCCTAGCTTGTGAAAATGTGTACTGAACTTTCAAAGCCATGTTATGTATCCTGTCGCTATAATAAAGTATTTCTTAAAACACATACTGCATGAACATCTGATCTTGTGAAATACACATTTTTGGCTTCACTGGCTGTGACTGCAGCTGTATATCATTGCTGTTTTCTGTTCAGTTACGAAGCTGAGAAGGACTGAGTCTTTTTCAGTGTCAGTAATTGAACACCTGTCTTCTAGTCTTAAGCGTTAGGGAAATACTTTTGTGTTTTAACTCTGTCTTTTCATTTAGTGCTTCCTTCAGTATGTTACCTAGTACTTCTCAAAAGGTACAGGCAACAAAGAGCTATTTGCCTTAACTGTAAATAGACATTTTTGTCTGTTGCAGCTTTAGTTTGTAATGTTCTGTCTGCTAGCCCCTACTTACGTGGTCTTGCTACGTTGCAAGCCTTTCATAGAGAAGAAATTACAGACAAATAATGTCATTAAACCAAAGGAAGTCATTTTTATTAGTGAGTGCTATGGCTTCCAATCAACTGTGTTTGATTTCGTGTGGATTTCCAAAATACTGCATTTGTTTGTGGTATTGATTGCTCTGTAGAAATGTGTGAACTCTTTGTTGCTGTTTAGGTGCTGAGGGACTGAGGGTAGAATTTGATCGCCAGTGTTCTACAGAGCGGCGTCACGATCCACTTACCATAATGGATGGTGTCAACAGAATTGTTTCCGTCCGATCAGGTTATGAGAACTAGTGCTTTTCAAAAATGTCTTGTGTGATTTGCTGTTAAATGCTGAATGAAGGGTACCACTGCCTGCCACTAACTCATTGTGAGGGATATGCCAACAAAAAAAAAGGAAAAACTGTGTAAATTGATACTCTGTTTCAAACTGAAAAAAGATGTAGGATCGAGACACAGACATGTGAGAGTGATCTTGCATCTTTGACTATAGAGGATCTCTCAGGAGAGCGTGTTGTCATGCTCTTCCTAAGAGCAGTTAGAGTGTAAAAAAAAAATCAGTGTTTAGCACCCCTGCCAACATGTGTGAGTTTCTGTATAATCAAAGTATATTTTAATAAATAGGAATGCAGTTGGGAAAGGATACTTCTTTTGTTAGCTTTTTTTTTTTTTCAAGTAATACTTAAAGAAATTTGACCTTTCAAACAGTCAAGACAAATGCTCTTCTGCTGTCGAATGCCCAAAATAAATAATATCTAGACTCTCTCTTTCTGTTTTCTATGCTGGCGTATGTATGTGACACTATGTGATATCTTCACATCTTTTATCCTATTATCTCTGATCTCATTTTTAAACATGATTCATTTGCAGTAGATTTTAGAGGAATATTTTTAATCTTACCAAATTTTACATTGAACTTACCCATAGATCACATCATGTGCAAGGGTCTTGGTAGTTAGTACCTGTGCTTAACATTTCTGGGCAGTTATGATGTGGGCTTTTACTGTTGACCCTTTTTTCCCCAAACTGTTTCAGATGCACATGTGTTTCATTACTGAGATATTTCTGATTGGATTCCTGGTTGGAAAAAGCTGTAAAGCCTAACTTAATGTATGTGTTGTATATTTTCGTAATGTGAAAAGATAATTTGAAAATTGGACAATAGATTTTAGTAAAATCTCATAATTGTCTTTTGAATGTGGTGTTAAAAGTACTGAAGGTAACTGTTAGCAGTGCTAACTGAACTATTTAAGACTTAGGTTTTGTTAGTGTAACATCTTTGTAGTTACGTTCACGTGCTCCACATTAGCTTTTTTTCTTGAAGACATTTATGTGGTGTTTATAATAAATAATCATGGAGGGAAGTCGTTATGGATGAGTAGCTTGTATATTGCCTCAGACAGTATAGATGAATATGTTTGTATTACCTACTGTAACAGGTCGTGAGTGGTCAGATTGGTCTAGTGAATTGCGAATTCCAGGGGATGAACTAAAGTGGAAGTTCATCAGTGATGGCTCTGTGAATGGTTGGGGATGGCGATTCACTGTTTACCCTATCATGCCAGCTGCAGGTAAGCTGTCATGTATGACGTTACAGAAGGGTGAGAGAGTAGCTTTACTTCCTGTTTAGATTCTACAGTTGCATTTGTTGCATGGTATTTCCATGCAAAAGTTCAATAGTTCATTTACATTCGTACTAAGAAAACATCTTCATTCATACTTTTTCAACGTTTTCAACAAAGTGCTGAGAGGTACACTTGTACATAGGGAAGAGATACAAATATTTTGTAATCAGTCTAGTTTGCCTCTTCATTGGTGAAGAGAGGATAGTTTTGAGGCACAGTTTGTCTGAAATTATTTATTTTTTATTTTTTATTTAATGCATCTGTTCTGGAATTAGTTGAATTATGTCATGAAAGTACCTCTTTCTTTCAGTCCCCTCAAAGGGCGGTGGAATGGACCAACTCAGATGCAGACTGGCACTCTAGACTGCTGTGTTTGGTCAGCTAAATCCTGCCTATGTCTGTTCTTATTTCAGTCTGTTCTTATTTGAAATCTTCCCCGCCTTTTTTTTATTTGTTTTTGTTTTTTGGTTTTTTGCAGGCCCTAAAGACCTTCTCTCAGATCGTTGCATTCTTTCATGTCCCTCAATGGATTTGGTTACGTGTTTGTTGGATTTTCGCCTAAATTTTGCTTCCAACAGGAGTATAGTTCCTCGCTTGGCAGCTTCTCTTGCAGCTTGTGCTCAACTGAGTGCCTTAGGTAGGTGTAGTCTTAAAATTAATTCTATTTGTTTAAAGTTAAAATGATTGTTTTGAGTAATTACGTTCTTTGTGTGCTAATGTTTCCTTAGCTGCTGGCCACAGAATGTGGGCCTTGCAGAGACTACGGAAACTGCTCACAACAGAGTTTGGCCAGTCTATTAACATCAACCGGATTCTAGGGGATAATGATGGAGAAACACGAGCTTTGGTAAGAAGGCAGCGATGCTCTCCTCTTCGCGTTTTTCACATTAAGATGTATGTTAAGCATTAAAATGATAGCCCCCGTGTACATTTTTGTTGTTAATAGCAAAATAGGAAATATGCAAATTTTGCAAATGTGCCTTCTTGCACAGGTCTACAAGTCTGTAAAGGTACTCCATTTTAGAAAAAAAAAATTACTAATCCAATACTGTATAGATGTGGTATTGGAATTGCCAAAAAGTGATAGGAATTGGATAGTATTGGGAAATGGATGGAAATGATAATTCACATAGCTAACTGTAGTTTGGGAAGTTATTAATGTTTTGTCACGGTTATCTAAATAATGTACTTTGTGTAATATACAGGAAGACTAACTTTGTAGTTCTGTGGTTTCTCTAGAGTTTCACAGGGAGTGCTTTAGCTGCTTTGGTTAAAGGTCTTCCAGAAGCTTTGCAGCGACAGTTTGACTATGAAGACCCCATTGTGAGAGGTGGCAAACAATTGCTCCACAGCCCTTTCTTTAAGGTAATGGGTTACAATCAATAAAGACTTCATTAGTATAGTTCTGGACTTTGTTGTGAGACGTGGTAAGCACAGCTAGTCCTATATCAGAAACACTTTCTGACAAAATCAGAATACTACTTCTAAAAAGAGAATCTAATGTACAAATACAGAATAAGGATTACCTAGCTAGGCAGAAGTAGGTAGTCAGACAAATGTCTTGGGAGTACAGTAGGCTACACTTTTTGATAGGTAATTTCTGAGTTCTCCTAATGGAAGTGTTGTATATTTTTATTTATTTATTTAAATACTCTGAATATTTTATTTACATCTATTTCAAACAAGTAAGAATGCCTTAAAGGAAGGCTATTCAGTTTTGGACCCTGTACTTCAAAGTAAAAGCAGACAAGCTGAGAAAGTCCAGAGAAGAGGAACAAGGCTGAAAAATCCTCCCATGTAGTAACAGTTAAACTAAGACGACCTATCTGTCTTAAGGAAAAGAAAGTCTTAAAATATGTAAAAGTTTATACAGAGAACTACTAATCCATTCTTCAAAATCTACATCAGAAAAATTTCTTTGAAATTCAATCAAATTGAAAATCGATTAAAAATTGATTCAGTTGCTGGAAGGTCGCAGTTTAGAAATGGAAGGTAAAAAATTCAGCACATGGTATTTAATATAGAAAAGTTAATTAAACTAGGAGTGTTTTTTCATAGGGAGTTTGTTGAAGATTTCTGGATGGGAAGAGGAAATTAGATATGCAACCATGTGAGATAGCGTGGGTATGTTTGATGCTGCCCCATCAGTGAGGGTAATGAAGATGGCTCTTAATGTCCTTTGCACTTTACGTGTCTTTGAGACTGTGTTCAGGCCCTACCGGTCTATGAGCTGTTCAACTACATCAAATGCGTATTAGTTTTTATTACACATTTTTGTTACATCTCTAAAGTGTTTTTTGATTGTCTGCAGGTGCTGGTGGCGCTTGCTTGTGATCTAGAGTTGGACACTCTCCCTTGCTGTGCAGAGACACACAAATGGGCCTGGTTCAGGAGATACTGTATGGCATCCAGGGTTGCAGTGGCTCTTGATAAAAGGACACCATTACCTCGTCTTTTCCTTGATGAGGTACTGCAGGAATATTTTAATGGTTCATGGAACATATGAAAGTGTTTAGTTTAAAAAGATTCACTGAGTTTGATGTATTTTATGCCAACTGTTACAGGAGAAACTGATAGTTTGAATAATGTTGTTTAATCCAAAATATTTTTCAGGTGGCAAAGAAAATCCGAGAATTAATGGCAGATAATGAAAATATGGATGTTCTTCATGAGTGCCATGACGTCTTTAAGAGAGAGCAGGATGAGCAGCTTGTCCAGTGGATGAATAGGTTATTTCTTTCAGCTGTCATTGGTTTGGTGTTGTGATGCTTCATTGTTGCACAATGATATACTGCACTTTTTTGTGACTTCTTTTAAAATCTTTTAAAATCTTGTTTGTTTTGCATTTTCTGCAGACGACCTGATGATTGGACACTTTCAGCTGGAGGCAGTGGAACTATTTATGGTTGGGGTCATAATCACAGAGGACAACTTGGTGGGATTGAAGGGGCAAAAGTCAAAGTCCCAACTCCATGTGAAGCTCTTGCTACCCTTAGACCGGTGCAGTTAATTGGTGGTGAACAGACCCTGTTTGCAGTGACTGCTGATGGGAAAGTAAGTCACTTTCAAATGATCGTTTGTCAGAGTGCCTTGGAAAATTTCATCCTAAGTTAGAATGGGTTTGGCTAAGTAAAAAATAATGTGCGTAGCACAGATCTTTTATTTTTAAGTTAATTTTTTTTTTAAGAAACTGAACTGTACCAACTCTGCCAGTGCAATCTTAGGAATTCACTGTACTATAGCATTAAATGCATGAAACAAGATATGTATCTTAGTTCTTGATTCAAAACTGTGATCAGATGTTGGAAAGCAAAGCTGAATACAAGTAATAGGCTCACAGTGTCCCATAAAACAGGACAGACAGTAAAATCC
Organism: Alca torda; assembly: GCA_008658365.1. NCBI lineage: Eukaryota > Metazoa > Chordata > Aves > Charadriiformes > Alcidae > Alca > Alca torda. Next base: position 142,646,759 of record CM018076.1, read on the forward strand.
GATGGTGTTTATGTCTCTCTGACAGGGGAGAGGTGTAATTGGAATCTGAGATTGTTCACTGTTGGCTAAATGTCTGTAAGGTAGATTTTGCAGGATCTAATGAGCAGGTGCTTAAGTCCTGAGTGAAAAGGAGCACCATGCAGAGAGTTTAGTGTTAAGTATAGGAGAAAAAAATAAGTTAATGAATTTGAAGAAGTCTTCATTTTGATACAGATGGCAGCTTTTTGTTAAGAATGTGATTGAGAATTTTGGCTAGAGCTTTGTGTAACAGTTAAATTCATCTAGTGAGATACTGTAATGATTCTGTCCTCAGCAGTCAGTATCATCCTTGTTTATGATTCACAGAAGGATAAGGGACAGATTGATGACATTGCTTGACATCATTATGTTGAGAGAAACTACTTTCAGATCGAGAAAAAGAGAGCGAAAAGCAGTACTTAAAACTGTATTTATGGGATGGGAGGGGAAAAAGCAACTGTGTTTAGGTATGCATATTCCACAGAAGAAAGAAAACTAGAATAGTGCTGTTTTTCTGAAAGAGACCTACAGGTGATATATAATTTTGTAATGGTATCACTCAAGGCTATGGTTTCTTGATACTTTTACAAAATCAGCTGTAGGATTTAAAATTAAATCCTTTAAGTCAGTGACAGTTCATATTGACTTGAATGTAGCCATATTTTCACATTTTTTTGTGAAATATTTCAAACTATTTCTTAATTTCCATAAAAGGATATAGAGGCATATAAGAAATGTTTTTTTTCAGGCTTTCCTTTAACTGTATTCTAGTACATATTCATTAAGAATTCTTCTCTACAACTCTAGTGAATGTTCTTTAAGGGGCAAACAAAATTAAATTTTGTTCTTCGCTTTAAAGCTGTATGCCACTGGATATGGAGCAGGTGGTAGGCTTGGAATTGGAGGAACAGAGTCAGTTTCTACCCCAACTTTACTGGAATCCATTCAACATGTGTTTATAAAGAAAGTTGCAGTGAACTCGGGAGGAAAGCACTGTTTGGCATTGTCGTCTGAGGGAGAAGTTTATTCTTGGGGTGAAGCAGAAGATGGTAAACTTGGTCATGGAAACCGAAGGTAAGTAACACTTTGAAATGCTATTTTTAAAAACTATTAATGGGTACTTATTATAGTTGCTATGTATTTGAAGTGCTGTATGAGTACTGCCTATATGTAGAAGCCCGTGTTAAGTAGTGATATGGAAATGTACATTTTCAAATACAAGAACCACAAAGAAGTTTTCAGATAAACAGTTATTCTGATTTCTGTAGTTAGATATTTTGTTCTAACGCATCTGTGGATGCTGAAGTTCAGTGGCTTTCCTTTGGGATCTGTCTTGTAGGTATGTGGAACTTCTAAGTGCTTTGGAGAGCGAAACTGCCATTCTGCTTCTGATCTCCACATGTGTTGCTGCCTACCTTAAAGGAGAAGTTCTGGTTTTTTGGAGATAACAATGTTCTGATCCAAAAAGAAAAAGGGATGCTGAAGTCCATGGGGGGCAACAAAACATTTTATGCTAGAAATTATTCAATGTATCTTAAATTGGATTGATTTTTGCAGGGTAGATGCTTAGCTTTGACTAGATTTTAATGGAACTGGTTTTGCAGTTTCAGCTTAGCTGTAATGCTGTAATATAACATATGGTAAAATACTTCTAGCTTTTATAGGCCTCTAAAAATACTTCTGAATGACTAATTAAACATAAACCTTTAGGACGTTAAGCTGGAGCAAACGCAAATACTCAGTTCTTTTAGGTGTCCTCATACTCATTTTAAAAACCTCTCTGCATACATCGGTAAATGTGAATGGTCTATTCTGAAAATTTTGTCAAGACAGATATTTTCATTTCAGCCCGTGTGATCGTCCTCGTGTAATTGAATCTCTGAGAGGTATAGAAGTGGTTGACATTGCTGCTGGGGGAGCACACAGCGCATGTATTACAGCTGCAGGAGACCTTTTTACATGGGGAAAAGGAAGATATGGGCGCCTTGGGCATGGAGATAGTGAGGACCAACTGAAACCTAAACTGGTAAGAAACCATCTGAGTTCTGTACAGCCTTAGTCAAGTTCTTATCATCTCATTTGTAATTTTTTTGCATTTCTGCATATAAAGAATGAAAGGGCAAAATGGTGGCATGAACTTGTAAGAAATGGACAGATGCTTTAGAAAACAGGAATGGATTAGAAGAATAAAGTGAAAGTGGAGCTGCAAAACTTTGCTAGAGGTCATTAAACCAGCTCATAAGGAATTTGCTTTAGAGAAGACTTAGAGAAAACCCCCCATCAAACACCCCACCCCCTAGTAAGTAAATTCCACCCCTTCACGTGCGTAGTTTGCGCTGAACGTAGCAAGTGAGCTCCTTACTACTGGGCCCCCTCATGGTTTACTTCCTGGAAAATATATCAGTAATTACAGTGATAGCCACTTAGTCACTCGCAAACTGCGTTTTTTCCTGACTTAATGATTATACTCTTAATTCTCATGACTGAATACTGAGATGTTACTGAAGTATATACAAAGTTAATAAGAATTCAACCTAAGTAATTATGAAGTATTTAATTGCTATTTGCTAAACAAATTAGAGTTACGCAATTATTGATGAAGAAGATAGCTGTTTCTGTTTGATTCTTAAGTGGTAAATCTGAGAACCTGGACAGTATTGAATGAGTATACTGATTAGCTGACAAGTTGTAATTCAGACCAACGTACTGTAAGAGCTTTAAGTCAGAATAGTGGTGTTAAGAAAACTGCCCTGCCTTTGAAATGAGAGTTCATTTTTCCACCTGTGTTCTCTTGCTGAAAATACAGCAAAGAATAAGATTACATTAGTTGAATCAAACTGATTTTTAGTTTGTCATTTTTATTCATAGCTCTGTGCATATATTTCTATTCATGCAAGCATTAACTTTTTTCAGTGCTTGAATTTGTGGGATGAGGTATCATATGTTCTTAGTCCACTGAGAACCTGTCACCTGTATGCAGATGTTCTTGTTGCCCTGCCTCCCAGAAAACAAGGTCTACCCACCTTTTCTATACATCTTTATACATCTTTCCCCCCTCCATGTTCTTGATCAGTATGAAACTAGGTAATCTGTAGATGAGTTGAAGTATGTGAAGTTCCATGCTGCTTTGGATGATGGATTGTGCTACCTGTAGTCTATATCCAGAACGGGTGAGGATGGGAAGGATGCAATATAGATGGGTCACCATCCTTTTGCTTTGTGAATCCAAATCCCGTACTTGATCACTAGATGGCAGCATTGCAAAAGATGTTGATTAAATTGAGATTATGATGCAAGTGCTAGAACATTGTAGACTAGTAAAAGAGTATTTGAAAATAATACCTTTTTTTTCCCTTACTGTATGCAGTAGTCACCCAGAGAGCCTGAAATTATTTAAACAGAATATAGTTCTTGATAACCTTGTGTGTTTTGTATGAATTGTTTTCCTTTATAGGTCAAAAAAATGTAACTAGTTCACCAATTAAAAAGAATAAGTAGATATTTAAAATACATAGTTAGTTTTCATTTTGCTGGTTTGAAAAGGGCAAAGCCCTTTGATGACTTGCCTTCATTTGCTTGTTCCTGTGGTACTTCAGACTTGTAGTTCCAGCAAAGTACCTCTGCAAGTTGGGTTTGTCATGTTTTCTGAAACTAAATGACTAAGTCATTTATTGTGGACAAAAATGGTTGATTTCTTTACAGGTGGAAGCTCTCCAGGGCTACCGTGTGATTGACATAGCCTGTGGCAGTGGAGATGCACAGACACTGTGCCTGACTGATGATGATACAGTCTGGTCCTGGGGTGATGGAGATTATGGAAAACTTGGCAGAGGAGGCAGTGATGGTTGTAAAGTACCAATGAAGGTATCTGAATGTGATTTTTTTCATTGTTTTAGAAGCCATGAGGTTGATGGAGAATGCTGAAGACAGCTTTGTCAATATGTGCAACCTTCCATGCATCTTGGGACATCAGGATTCTTCTGATTGTTGTTAACAATGAACTTTGTAGCCTACAATACCAAGTCTTTAATTTTGTGCTGGCTGTTAAAGTTGCACTGGAAGGCTTTTTTCTTTAGAGAACGTTGCTGGTTCCAGCAATATTTCTCATTTTAATTTTGGTTCCTGTCAAAACATTACATTTTGCCAAGAAATCTTCACATTTCCGTGTGTTAATAAATTTCCATAGTACTGTTGAAGTCGTAACTTCATTCCAGAAAGGGGTATCAATTGATTAGAAAGTAATCTTATATTAAATTAAACCTTTCATGTGAACGCATGGTTGACTTGGAATTTCTTGATATGTTACGAATGAAATACATGTAGCCATCTAATTTGAATTACAGGACTTGTTATGAATATGAATGTTGTTTGTGTTTGAGAAATGTATGTGAGTGTCCCTGTGTATACCTATGCACTGTGCATTTTAGATTCTTAGTCCAGAATTGCACTTTATTGCCTGGATACAGGTGTCCCCATTTTCTTTCCGAATGGACAAAGTCTACCAGCCTGTCCCAAATAACAGGTTTTTTTTATTGGATAATGTAATGCAATCTGAAAATAGCTTGTTTACGTTCCATCAATCATCAATCCCATAGGAGTGATGCTAAAGTGGCATAAAGACCTACACAGAATAAATAAGAAGAATGTACTGGAGGTTTAAAGGTTTTTGCGATGTTGACAGAATCACATCCGTGTCATACAAACCATGGATGATTAATGTTGAGTATTTGGAGGCAGAGCCTTCCGTTTCTACTTAGGAGCAATTGCTGAGTAACTATTGGCAAAACATACTAGAGACGATCTTCAACAGTTTGCCAAATCTGAGCTTCTTTTTAATGTTTAAGTAGTAAATGGTAGAAAGATGAAAGGAGTAGAATTCTGTTAAATGATCTACATACACATTTTAATTTATAAATATGCATATAGACACACGCTTGCACATTGTATTTTACTTAAGACAGCACAGTTTATGAAACTATAGTCTCCTTAATTAACTTCGATTTCATTTGATATTATTTTCCTAGATTGATTCCCTCACAGGCCTCGGAGTGGTTAAAGTAGAATGTGGATCACAATTTTCTGTGGCTCTTACCAAATCTGGAGCAGTATATACGTGGTAAGTATTTTGTATTAGTTATTTTGACAGTCTTAGATGTAACCTTGTCTGCAACAGGTACTAGTGTTGTACTGCCTTCATTTTTTTGATTACCTTTCCCCCATCAAGATATTTTTTGAATTCCTCTGTCTTGATTAGCAATAAAATCTACCACTTTGGGGAACATTTTTATAGTACCATTGGAATGAAAAATCAAAGTATTTTGTCTTGGAGACCTAAGCACAGAGTTGTCATTCCAGGCATTGACCACTGCAAGATGCAGAAGTTCAGGGAAGTCAGTAGACGTATAAGCCTGGAGTGTCGTGCAGGGTGGAAGATGACAGCATAAATAACATTTTCATATTTTATCAAAATCATGTCTAGCTTGTGGTGGCTGTAGTTCGAGAATTTGATTTTAGTTCATTGGTTTAATCTTCCTCTGCCGTTCCAAATCTTGTAGTTTAAATTACTAGACTTCAGTGTTCAAAAAAACTAAACAAAATACCTTCCCAACATCCTTCTGCCCAAGGTTCCGGTCTCTGAGGTCAGTAAACGTACTGGTTTTGCAGATGAATGCTTCTAATACTTGGCAATTTTAAGAGGAAAAAAACAAACAATCCCCTGCAAAAGTGGTAAAAGGACCTACTCAGAATAAGTACAAACAGCACATTTGGAGGTTTAAGAATTTTTTACTGTATCAGCAGAATCACATCAATGTCATATGAGCTAGGGATGATTAATGTTGAATGTTTGGAGAATATTTTGGAATTGGACTCTTTATAAATAACATCTACAGGCCAAATATCAGACACAGTCTATCATTCTGTTTTCTCCACAATTAAAACACAGTTTTGAAATGTTTTACCTTCTCTGTGCAGGGGCAAAGGAGATTATCATCGGTTAGGCCATGGATCTGATGACCATGTCAGAAGACCACGACAAGTGCAGGGACTGCAAGGAAAAAAAGTCATTGCAATTGCTACTGGGTCTTTGCACTGTGTTTGCTGCACTGAAGATGGTATAAAAATCAAATAATTTACTTAGTTCTCAATATTGAATTTGAAAAAAATGAAACTTTAGTTTTCAGCCAGCTGTTGGTAGGTTGTCCTTGCTAAAAATGCTGGTCCTCTATGTACATGGACGCATTTTGTGTTTGCAGATGTCGCATATTTCGTGATTAACAAGCATGTCATTGATTTAAAACGATCACATAAAACCAACTGAAGAGTTTGTTTCATACATGCTGATGGTCAAACATAAGTATAGAGCTCTAAAAGTAATTACAGTTTGGTTAAGCAGTAGAATGAATGGATTTGGCTTTTTCTTTTTTTTTTTTTTTAAAGCGTCTTTTGAGCCCGCTGAGGTGTTTAACTTGCTAAATGAAGCGCTGCACAAACAATATTGCTTCTCACAGAGCAGGTTGAGATACTGAATATTCTTTGTAGCAGACTCACTCCCACATTTAATTAGCAAGTCTGCACAATAACTGAGTGTGTTATAGGTATTAGTGAAACAGGATATAGCTGCAGAAAAGGAATACTTAGAAAGAAGGTTGCTATTTTAAAAGTATTTTCCAATTATTTTGCAACAGTAAGCACCCATTTTAATGTCCTCTTTAGTAATACAACCTCTTATAGGATCTTTTCTTTCATCTCATCCAAAATGTTAAGCCTTCTCTAATTTTTTTTTAACATCAGGGTTTTTTTTTTTTTGCTATGAAACTATCGAATACTGCCTGTTTCTGGTGTATGTGTTGTTATTCTTCTGCTTCACCATTTCCTCCTGTTCTGGAACAGAACTTCTAAGTTATACAAACTATGAGGAAATAAATGCATCTTATACTAGCTGCTCTACATAGACCATGGGCCTAACCATATCACTTAAGATTTATCTGCACTAGATAGTGGATTTCAAGATGGCCAGCAGTCCTAGAAATCTTGATTACAGTCTAAAGCCTAATTCGGTGAAATGATTTATAAATGCTAATTTAAAAAAAAAAAAGGCAAAAAGCTTCTATCTTAGCTTCAGAACAATTAATTATTTTTATTGGTTTAGGGGAAGTGTATACATGGGGAGATAATGATGAAGGGCAGCTTGGAGATGGAACAACTAACGCCATCCAAAGACCACGCTTGGTTGCAGCACTTCAGGGTAAAAAGATCAACAGAGTAGCCTGTGGCTCGGCACATACTTTAGCTTGGTCAACCAGTAAACCTGCTAACGCTGGCAAGCTGCCTACACAGGTAATATTTTTGGCTTATTGCATTCAGATTTTAAACATACTTGGTATGCTTATTGCTGATCTTTCAGTAGATGTACTTCCTTTCTAAATCCCTGCATAAGCACAGTGTGCTTTGATTTGGCTTCGAGTTTGAGCCAGTTACTTTGTTTTACTTCCATATTTCCAAAGAAGGATTCCAATTTTCTGAGGTGAGGATGACTCTTCATTCAGTTGTTAATCCAATGCAGAATAGTAACTGAGTTTGCAAATTGGCAGGAATTTTAATTCTGTATTCCAGCTATGAAAATCGTATTTCTTCCAAAGGATTGTAAGGATTCGTTGCTTGCTTTACGTTGAGAAGATTGGTTTTTTGATTTCTCATCTTTCAGCTATAATGCCTGGGTGTAGTGGTGACAGGATGTAAAATGTGTCTGTTTATGGATAAAGAGAATTGTAAAATATGGAATAGCGAGAATAGTCTAGCTGTCATGTTTCTAATACTTGTTTCAGTTTAGATGGATACTATTAGTATCTTTTATAAACAACTGAACTCCATGAATTAAGTTCTGATAGCGTGAATAAGCAAATACCTGAATTTCTAATACAAATTTACCTACAAATCTTACAAATTGTTGTTCTGTTTAATAAAATAAAAATATATAATAATTCTAAATGACATTTGGATATCATTGCCTTATCATAGGTTCCTATGGAGTATAATCATCTGCAGGAAATCCCCATCATTTCATTGAGAAACAGGCTTCTGCTGTTGCATCACATTTCTGAACTCTTCTGTCCTTGCATTCCAATGTTTGATCTTGAAGGAAGACTTGATGAAACTGGCCAAGGACCCTCAGTTGGGTTTGACACATTACGGGGAATACTGATATCACAGGGAAAGGTATTTATCAGAATTTTTTAAGGGAATGATTTATTACTGTGAGTGAAATATACCGTTTAAACTGTTTCTGAAGAAAACAGAACTATGTATCTCAATTTGTTCTGTAAGTTGTATATCAAATATTTGCATTCTGTTTACGCAGACTTCTTTACTTGTGAGTGTGTTCTTTTTATTATGTTTTCCTCAGTTCTTCATCATAGTCCTGTTGTGTGTTGATCTTAAAAATAACTTTACACTGCAAATCTTCAGTTTGTAGTATATCTGAATTCTTCTAAGTATTCAGTAGATGCTATCCTGGAAAAAATGTAAGATAAGTATGAAATGGTCATTGTCTGCTTTTTGTATTTCACTTGTCATCATCAGGTGATATACTAGTTGATCCAAAGCTCTGTGCAGGTACAAACTTGTTTTTAGACTGGGCTAAAAGTGAAGACAGAGTATCTAGGAGTTCAGTCTCAAATTGGTAAAGAAAGTGGATTTTTATAGTTGTAAGTATGAGAAAATCTAGATAATTATAATTCTTGAAGGCTACAACAGTTATTCAGAACTTTAGATATGGAAAGCCTTTAAAAACAGAATATGCCTTCAGTATGATCATCAATTTTGGATCTGAATTTTCTCACTGTTGTAGTAACTTGTCTAACAAAAAAATGATAACCTTATATAAACAGACAAAATCTGCTGGGAGATATATTTGAAAAGAGAAGCAGTTAAGTTTCCCTCTGCAGTGCTCTTCTGTGTCCTTAAATAAGACACATGGCCTGTGACTAGACTCCTTGGCATGTAATGTCTCAAGTTCTCTTTCTCTAGACTCTAATATATGTAGTAGAGCCATAGAGCTTCGCAGACTCTGAGAAGACTACACATTTTTCATCAAAACCTAAATTGGAAAAAAGGACAGGGACATCCTAGCTATTCTGTTCATGACACTTTTATATGTTAGTGCTATTAATAGGGAGTCTTAAGGTATATGATGTTTAGTATAGGAATGGGTGTGCAGGAGGCACGTTCAAATAATTTAAGAGTCTGCAGAACAGTTACAGAAAGGCTTCATATATAAGATAAAATGTGATATCAGGTATATTTTATGTCAAAAGCATTCAACAGAGACACCAGAAGTTCAGATGCCATATTCATATCTAGGCACGTGTCAGGCATACCTTCAGACATTCTGAAGACTTAAAAATCTTTTTAAAGCTTGCTTGAACCTGACAGTGTAAGATTTGATCCAAATGTTTAGTGAGAGTACCTCAGATAATTGAATTTGTGTGAAAAGTTTACTTTTTATTCTTATTTGTTGTTTGTTTATTGCCTTCCATAGCAAGATCATCTCGTCTTTGGCTTTTTTGATTTGTTTTTCTCTGACATTAATTATTCTTCATGTACATGTATTATTCTGGTATAAACTAATTTATAACTGCACTCAGAGACACGTTGGCTGCTTAGTAATAACTGAGTCTGGGTGAAGTACAACCTTTCGAGACATGGTTTTGAGTCACGCAGGAGAGACTTTCTGCTTTACTTTTCTAGTATCCTGACTGTTTCGGACTTCAATTTTATTAGGAGAAATAACGTGATCCTTAACTAACATATCACAGCTCTGTCTTCAGTTGCTTTTGTTTTAGTATTTCAAAGGTACTTGATGCTTGTTTCCATTTTTTCTAAAGAAAGACTCAGGTGGTAACACCTTTCCTAGTGATTTGTGGTGTACTCAGAAAGAAATTGCTGAAGGATAGTATTGCAGGATCACTTTCTCTGTTTTACTGGAGTCTTTCCCCCCACCCCCCAACCCCCGCCTGGAGTTGAACCAAGTATGTGTTTATCTGTAAAATACATGCAGCTCTCTTGATTGCAGTTTTGCCACTATTTTAATTTTTTGTATTTTCCTCTTTTAGGAGGCAGCTTTCAGAAAAGTTGTGCAAGCAACTATGGTGAGAGATCGTCAGCATGGGCCAGTTGTAGAGCTCAACAGAATACAGGTATCTTAATCTGAAGTTTTAATTTTAGTATCTGTATGTTCAGCTCAGTTCTATGCATTTGTCAAGTCCCTTTATCTTTCAGCTGTTTGGTATCTAAGTACTGAAGAGTTGAATTTTTATCGGAGAATCAAACACTGAAGAAGTGAATGCAGCAAGGGCTGCTCATTTTCTTTTCAGTCTGTTTTCATCCACACTGTGGTTGTTGGAGGGGGCAGGGGACACACACACACACACGCGCGTGTTGGCATATTAAGTGAATGATTTAGACTCTAATGAGCAAAGTATTTCCTGCTTGACAAAGGACAGCTTTTTCAGAACTACATTAGATAATTTAAGAAAGTAGCAATTCTTACTTACCTTTCCAAATGGTCACATGAATTATTCAGCTGTTGCTTTCATAACAGAGAACATGAAGAAGAAAAAAAAAAAAAGAGGCAATAAAAAAACCCAGCCTTGAATATAATGAAAAATCAGGCTGATATGCTCTTGTCCTTTGCTGGTCATCACATGTGGTCATATTGATTGCAGAACTGTTTGATACAAAAAGGCTTTTTTCCTTATCATTGACGTTAGAAAACGTAATGTTGTGCCTTAGGCCAGATATGTCTTTTTTTCCATAGATATTTCTGTAACATAAAGTAGTAAAACATTGTGTTCATTTAAATGGACTGAATCCTGGTCTTACAGCGTCCTCATGCATTTGTTTCCCTAGTGGTGGTGTTCTTCTTACTTTTCATAATATTAAAAAAAAAAAAAAAAAAAAAAAACCAAAAAAAAAACCAACCAGAAAACAACAAAACAAACCTACTCTTTGTAAGGTTAGAATGGAGAAATTGTGAAAATTTTGACTAATTAGTTTTCTCTTAGTGGACAGAAGTACATTCTGTTGTGGCTAGACCCTGCTCCTGCTTCTTTGCCATTTTCTATGGGCACTGAATTTCTTGTGGTAATGTTATGTCATTAAAATGTGTTGGTTTAGTTTTTTATTTGGGAAATTGAAGCTGAACACAGTGCCACGGATTTTCTCGTTACTTTGTATGTATGTGAATTCAGAAAGTCCAATAAAGCACTGCAAGTATTTAAGGCAGGAAACTAGTGAGTGGGTTTTGGGCTCGTTTCCAAGTGTCCCCCTTCTACTGTTGAGTTAATTAATTAAGATAGGCTTTCTTTTGTATTCCAGTTCATTACTTGAATCTGTCTTGAAATCTGGAAAAGAACTGGTAGTTGCAGGGCTTCCCTTATTCATAGCTTCTGGGGGAAATGAAATACTGCTGTAACACAAGCCTGTCCCAGATTTAGCCAAGTGAAGGCTAAAAAAGACCATGTTCATAATCTTGGCCTGATTACACAGTACCAAGTATGGGTCACGATTTTTTGAGTTAGCTTTTGCAAAGAATGAAAATGCAGATTCTTAAACTGTTTGGTCCTTTATAATATTTAATTGAAGATTCAAAGTGGCTTTACATAGTCTCAGACAGCTAATTGTCAATGTTAAGAATTTTCATCTTATTTGCAGTTGTGAGTTTAACTGCAGCTAGGCTTTAAGATCCCTTTGCTTTCAGAAGACTCTTCTTAACAGTTTATATACTTATATGGTGCAGTCGATTCACTTAATCTTCCTTCGTGTAAAAGGAACAGATGAGTTGTTAATTTAAAGTTGTTTTTCAGATGCTGACTTGTTTTTTAAAATATTTCCTCATCTGCCTTGTTGTTCAGTGGTTTCTTTGGAAGTACCAGAACTGGACACAACAGCTATAAATTGCGGTGTAAAAGCAAACCAAACACCACTCCTTTGTCCTGAGATCAAGTTTTACATGGACCAGGTTCCTTTAGAGTAGGTGACATTCACCTTACAAACTACTTGGGCCCTGGATCTTTCCTGTTGGGAGCCTTGTGATAGTCGGACACAGTAGTTTTGTGTAGTTTTCTTGCTCAAGGTATGTGAAATACAGTGGTGATGGCTGTACTGCAACTTGCCCAAGTGCCAGCCTGGTATTTCTGTGGCATAAAACTGAGGGTGGATGTTTCATGCTTTGAGGTGTAGCATGAGGGCAAGCTTGAATGCACAGAGGCAGTTTGAGACACTGTTGGAGGACTGTGTAAGGCAGAAGAAACCAACCTTGATGCAGTTTTATCCATACTACTTTTTGGGAATAGTCATTAAGTGAAATGTTCCAAAACAGCAGCTGGGCCTTATTCTGGAAAGGTGTGATAGAAGACTGAGCCAGAAAGCGAACCAGCAGTTACATGTCTAGACAGGGCTCCAGTGCTCAAGTTTACTTACTGAGCCTCTCACCAGCAGATCAGAGTTACCTAGTATTTAAGTACCGTTGTAGCTCATGTGGTTTCAAATGGACGGTGTGCTATGACCTATAGGCAAACACATTCATAATGCTGTTAAATCATATCTTGCCTTTGGATGAAAGAGATTATCACAGCAGTTGAAAGGAATTTCCTCCTTTTAAAAGGGAAACAAATTTCATTTGTTAAGGACAATGTCTAGTTTCAGAAGTGTAATATTGCAAAGGGTCTCCTGGTTCAGTGTTCTGTACAGTCATGGGAAGAATGTCACATTTATGGATATATGAAATACCACTTTAAGAATAGCTTCTTCCTTCTCACTAGGCCTCCTTATCAAATGTGGATTACAGAAATCTCACTAGCGTGATGATTAAAAATTATCTGATCTTAAAGTAGGCACACCATACCAGTGAATGAATGATTTGTTCCTTTGAGTGTTGCACTTCAGTTTAAATACCATTCCTCCATCCCAGTTATTGTCTTCTCCCTTATCAAATGTGCTTTTAAAGAACACCCATTTCATTTTCCTTTCATTTACAGTCTTCATTTTTGTACACTGATCAGGCTAAGCTTTTCTTGTCTACTTGTGTCAAACGATCTTTCTCTACTCCTCATCATTTTAGACTGTATTTTTTTCTGTAGCATTTCAGTTTGAGCACAGATAACTGAAACCCCAAGGTACAGGTGAGACTGTATCTGTGCTCTTGTAACTATCACACTGGTACTTCTCTGCCTCTTCTGGAGATTGATTTCATGACATATCCTTGAATTGTGTGTGTTTTCCTCATAGATAGATCTGTGTTCTACGTAAATAGTACATATTTTTCTTTTTTTAGCTTATTCCAGCTAATAAGCTGTCGTCTTTTTGTAAATGTATTTATTAGTCTCTGAGTGCTTGGCTTTATGTACTGCATTTCTCCTGAGTTCTGCTGGGTTGGAGAGAGGCCTACAGGATGGCCAGTATTTCAGTGGGTACTCTCGCAGGCTGCTTGAGGCACAAATATAAAGTTTCGTTCTTCAGATTCAGATTGAATTTTGGTCTTCATCACTTCAAAATTCTTTAACCAGATTACAAATTGACTTGAGTGCCTCTCCCCCTTTGTTGCAGCGGTTCTGCTCACAATAAGTGACACTCGCTTAGGCAAGTTCTTGAACGTGATTCTTTCACGCTTCACTGTGTGCTGCTTTTGAACTGCTGCATTTCTCTCTAGTTCAAGAAAAGTTGGTTTTCCACTGATAGCTAACACCTTCTGATTGCAGACTGTTCTATGAAGATCCTTTTTGGGCTCTAATCAACATATTAACTTGTTTTATGCTAAAAAGTTACCAGCAAGAAGGCTGGAACTGTATTTTAAAAACTTGAGACGCTGCATAATCTGTGTTTAATGAGGCAGGTGTTCAGTGAGGGTTATATCTGACCCTATTCAACCTATTCAGTAAAATAGATTTCACAGAATACTTATTATGTCTCTAAAGGGGATGATTTGGAAACATGAGCAAGATGCTGTGCTCTAGAACTCTACAATAAAAAGCTAAAACACCTATGATGGATTGTGGCCTGAACATATTTGTATGATTTTTTGCCATTTTTCAGTGAAGTGTTTTACTCTTTGCTAATAAACTAATAAATTTTAATATGGGCATCTGTCTTTGTCAGCAAGCAATATAATAAGGTACTGGCATAAATGCCAATAATCCTCCTTGGTATTCTTACATTGCTTTGTTAAGTCAAGTTTTAACCATTCCTGCATCTAAATGATCAGATTAAATGAAAATTCTGTTTTGTTAGTAAATAAATACGAATTTAAATGTATAATAGCAAATGTGCATGCCATGCTGTTCAGTTCAGGCAGGATTACTTGCCTTTTTATTGTCACTTGATTAATTTGTATTTTAGGTCTGAGGTTTGAAAAAACTGAATTAACTACTGCTTTCACAGACCTTCTACTCATACTTTCCTCTTTTTAAGAGAAGACTCGGTGATTTCTCAACTTAAGACTTCTTGGGCATGCAAATTTCTTAGAAATCTCTTGAATTAAAACCAACTTGTGTTGATACAGAACATCTTATACGTGAGGATGACTTGAGTGTGTCAGCCTTTCAATAAAACCTGAAAGAAATCTGGTGGATGTTTTATTCAAAGCATTAGCAGTATGCAGCATCTGAACAATTGGATTTTGAGATGTACTGTACCTTGGAGTGGGACCAAAATGAGATGAGTCTGGGTTATTTCTGAATGAAGTGTCTCATGGATATTGGTGAGCTATGTGCACTGTAGGAGTCCCTTTGCAGTCAGGGCAGGTTGAGAATGTAAACTGCAGAACACCAAGGCAGGGCAGGGGGGAAATCTTGCATTTCTCCAGCCTTCTGTTTGCTTTCTATTTCTTTCCTCTGCATACTGGTGAAATGCTTTTTGTATTCTTATCCACTTTGTGTGCATCTCTTGCAGCAAAATATGTGGGATTTTCCTTGCATGCCATTTCTTGTGGATCTTCATCAAATCTTAAAATACTCTTTTTCTGTAGGTGCCTAAGAAACAAATTACTCTGTGTGTGTATATACATATGTATTTCGGTAGTGCTTACTCATTTCTAGAGGCTCCTAGTAAATATCACAGATGCATATTTAAATATTATCATTAATGAATATAAGAAAAACCTGTGTTCAGTTTTCTGGCCAACAACACAACCTCTGTATGAAAAACTTGCCCAGATTTGACAATTGAATGTATGAGTAGAGATAGAACGCATTAAGTGGCTTGCAATCCAGAAAAACTGAATTTACTAAGGCATTGGCTGCTTCTTCAGAAAAGAACCTGGGTGTTCTGGTGGACACCAAGTTGAACATGGGCCACCAATGTGCCCTTACCATGAAGAAAGTTAATGAGTGTCTTGGGCTGCATTAGGAGGAGTGTTGCCAGCAGGTTGAGGGAGGTGATCCTTCCCCTCTACTCTGCACTGGTGAGGCCACATCTGGAATACTGGGTCCAGTTCTGGGCTCTTCAGTACAAGCAAGACGTGGACATACTGGGGAAAGTCCAGTGAAGGACCACGAAGATGATTAAGGGACTAGAGCATCTCTCCTATGAGGAAAGGTTGAAAGAGCTGTGACTGTTTAGCCTGGAGAAGGCTCAGGGGGCATCTCATCATCTCATTAATATATATGTTTGCATACCTGAAGGGAGGGTGCAAAGAAGGGGGATCCAGGCTCTGCTCAGTGGTGCCCTGTGACAGGACCAGAAGCAGTGGGCACAAACCGAAACATCGGGAAACGCTTTTTCCCTTTGGGGGTAACCAAGCAGTGGCACGGGTTGCCCAGAGGTGTTGTGGAGTCTCTATCCTGGGAGATATTTGAAAGCCATTTGGACGTGGTCCTGAGCAGCTGGCTTTAGGTGGCCCTGCTTGAGCAGGGGAGTGGGCCCAGGTGACCTTCAGACATCCTTTCTGACCTCAGCCATCAGGTGATTCTGAAATAGTTCTGTGCTCCTAATAGCCTGAGATTTTAGGTGCTTTCATCCTCCTGGAGAGGATCGGGATACGTAATAGGAGTCTGTGATATCTAGGGATGGATATTAGATAGTACTGAAAAATAATGTAGCGCTGTAATTTGGAATTTTGTTCCTCCTCTGTATATGTCACATATGCGATATACACTGTGGACCTCTGCAAATATTGCACTGAACACATTAGTATTTTATAAACGTTAATCTTATGATCTGATCTGCACAGAGATGCCAGCTGAAATACATCCTTACAGTGATTTTTATAATGTGCTTCCTCAATAGGTAAAACGTTCGAGGAGTAAAGGAGGACTGGCTGGGCCTGATGGTACAAAGTCAGTGTTTGGACAGATGTGTGCTAAGATGAGTTCCTTTAGCCCTGATAGCCTTCTGCTTCCTCATCGTGTTTGGAAAGTCAAGTTTGTTGGTAAGAGGGTTCTCCACCCCCCTACCCCCCACCTATTTTGCACTTAACATTACTGTTTTCTTCAGATTTACTTTTTTGGAGGACCTGAAGGAAGGAAGGGATATAGGAAAACAATGTAGGTGTGTAGGCAGAGGAAGGTGCTTAAAATGTTAGGAAGTAAAAAAACCTTGTAAAATTATTTTATTTAAAAACCCCTCACAATTAGTGGAAATGTGTCTGTAATTGTCCTCAAATTCTGGGGGCAGCTCTTTTGCTTACAACAAACATTCTGCAAAACCTAAACCTGTTTTTCAGCTGTCTGAATTTGTAAATAATCCCAGCTAGCTGGTTTTACTGGTAGGGTTGTTTTTACAATTCACATATCACTTTGAGCTTTTTCATGAAAAATATTTTAGATTGAAGAGCTTGTATGTAAGATATATAAAATATATCTACTTTAAAATGTCACTTAGGAATCGCATTGCTTTGACTTTCTTTTCCTACCTTTATTCTATTTTATTTTGATCAGTGTATAACACAAAAATGTTAATTACACTCTGGCAAAATAGTATTTTTGACACTGTGATATGTTGTATAATCTTCTAAATAATACAGTTTACAATGTACTGGAAATTTCCAAATATAGAGCAAAACATAAAGGGTTTTCATATGAACAGATAGAACAGTGTAGCTTTTGGTAAGCTCTTGTTTAGTCAATGATCCCCATAGAAGGAAATACAGTTTATTTCAACACTTCATTTATTTTTGAAAGAACATTTAATTTTGAGCCTTTTTTCTTCTCCAAGGTGAATCTGTGGATGATTGCGGTGGAGGTTATAGTGAATCAATAGCAGAAATGTGCGAGGAGCTTCAGAATGGGCTGACCCCTCTGTTAATTGTGACACCAAATGGAAGAGATGAATCTGGAGCAAACAGAGATTGTTTCCTATTAAATCCTGCTGCCAAGTCACTCTTGCATATGAACATGTTTCGTTTTCTTGGTAATTTCTTAGCAACATTGTGACATGCTGCTTGCATTACGTGATCAGAATATTGGGAATCTAACAAAAAAAAAAATATTATTTTTAAACTTACAGGTGTACTTTTGGGCATTGCTATCCGGACTGGCAGCCCTCTGAGCCTTAACCTGGCTGAGCCAGTGTGGAAACAGCTTGCAGGAATGAACCTAACAATTGCCGATCTCAGTGAGGTAAGTAGGAAGTTTCTGAGTAGGATATAACTTACAAAAGACAAGCAGATTCTAGCATAAATTTTTCTCCAGCAGTTGGCTTCCCTGGTTTCTATATACTTGTATTTTGATTGGCCTTTTACATCTTGAGCCAGTATATAAGGATGACTTGTACTCGCTGCTAAAACCGCAAATTTAAATTGTTCAAAAGTAGTTAAATAAGCTGTTTGATTTCTAGAGCATTCTCAGATCTTCTCATGGGTTTGACTAGAAAAATGTTTGTGGTTGAGCTCTACTTTCAAGTAGACCTTTCTGTAGCTGTTACTGTCTATTGTGCCAAGATGCAGTAACTGATTGGGTACACGCGCCTACACTGTTTTTGAAGTAAAATAAAATTAGTTCAAACTACTACTGAAAATAGTTTGTACCCATATACTGAACATCACAAACTTTCCATTTCTGTTTACTGAGCTCAGTAAATGTGGAGTAAGAGTTACGTCTTCCTTACAAAAGAAGAGTTCCTTCTCAAATACTGTCATATAGAAATGTACTTACTGTAAAAGCATGGAGTCAGTTGCTTGTCAGTAAGGGGATTCCTTTTGTAGCAAAACTGGCATTGGACTTTGTAGATGTGATTATGTTTTTAAACTTTAAATCAATTTTCTTATATAATACAGTTTCTTGGCAAATGCTCCCCAAAAGAATTGAAATCTAGAACACGTGCACCCTCCCACATCCCAGCATAACGAAATTGTGTGTAAAATAATGAGGCATTTTATGGCTTTGAAATTCAGATAGATGGGTTATGGTCAGACATTTGACAATGCTTTTGGTAGGTGACACATGATGCACTGTTTTTGGTATGCAAGAGACACTGTTATATAGTGCTAGTAAACTTGACTTTAACTCGGACTTGTTATTTTCTAAAGGTTGATAAAGATTTTATTCCTGGGCTTATGTACATTCGAGACAACGAAGCTACTTCAGAAGAGTTTGAAGCTATGAGTCTCCCATTCACTGTGCCTAATGCAAGTGGTCAAGATATTCAGTTGAGTTCCAAGTACACCCATATTACACTGGATAATAGAGCTGAATATGTGAGGCTGGCAATAAACTACAGGTTTGTTGAATAAGTCATTCAAATTATTGACATGAAAAAGATTTTTCTTTTAAAAATATGTAAAAGCTGTTGAACAATATACTACTTTCACGTCTTACGTACAAGTATTTTAATATTTTCATGTGATTACAGTATTGATTTTCTGATTTCTTTTAATCTCTCCAAGGAGAAAACATTAAACTTAATTTTTAGGAAACAAAATAAACTAGCAGATATGTTTCTAGATTTTAATAGCTGTCCTGACAGAGCAGTTCTGGAAGCCAGTTTTATAGGTGGAGAAACGCCCCATCCATCTAGTTCTTCCTATGTGATAAAGTAGTAGGCTTGATCGTTAAGTTCTTTGTGAAGAGAGCTTAGATTTAGTACTACTGCTCCCACAGTTTTTTGTATCATCAGTTGCAGCCAAGAGCAGTCCCAGATGAATTCTTACTATATTCGTATCAAAGCTGGAATACACAAAACAAAATGTTCATTCCCTGGACACCATAAAATAAGTCTGTCACCTATGTGCAGGCAAGTAAATTCCCCCACAGGTGCCAAAAGCTGAACATTGCACTGAAATCACTGGGAAATAATTGTTCAGTATTTGAGAAGACAGACCTTTAGTTACTTAAATACCTAGATATCTAATACAGACAGGTACTTCTAAGAAGCAATTGTCGGCATCTTGTTATGTGAAGCAGTGGGCCTAGTGCCTATTGAATTATGGAAATTTAGATAATTTGTATGAGAAACTGATTTACAGTAGTTGTATTCTCTCCACCACAGTTAACTGTTTTAGAGAGTGCTTGAGCAAGACTGTATCATCGCTATATACTTGCTTATTAGTTTGTAGTTATAGCGTCTGCCAACAACTACTTGAATTACAGTCTTTGTTGTTGGTTTTTTTTTCCTCTCCTCTATTATTGGTGGTTATGAATTAATACTTAAACCTATTTTTAACAGTAGAGGGGAATTTCATTTGGAATGGATAAATGATATGTCTATATAAAATCTTACATTCCTTTGAAGAAGTGATTTTGTTCTCTTGACAGTTCTGGCTATTGTCAAAGGACGTGAGCAATTCTAAAGCATTTTACAGTTAAAAGTCCTTTGGGAGAAACATTGAAATCTTTAGATTATGTATCAAGTTTTTTAATTGTATGAAGCCCTTGAGAGAAAAACTAGTACCTGATTAGAATCCATGTGAAAAAGTGGATGCATAAGACCAAGTTTGTCCTGACATCTATCTTTGTTTTGGTGATGATGAGCCTGAGGACGGGACTTGTCAATGATGCAGATCTCTGCTCTGCAGAGCTCTGTAAAACATCTCAGAAATTATTTGCCGAAGGGTGGTGGGGAGGAAATGCAAAACACAAATCATGGGTGGCAGCAGAAGCATTAAAGTGTTAGACTTACCTATGTCTCTCTTGAAATACAACTCCTGTCCTCAAACATCATGTCATACTTCAGACCCATTTTTTCTTTTACCATAACGTCTGTCTAGTGTTGGGAATGTTTGAGGGCAGAGTTTCAAAGCACAGCCGTTCTTTTCCCAAGAATTTGGTTGCTTCCAAATGGGATGTTGGTTTGTTCTTGCCAGACACAGCACATGAATAATACTGGAAATAAAATATCCTAAATATTGGGATGTACCTCTCCATACTGAGCTTGCTGTGCAATATGAATTGGTGTGGAAGCTGATAGAAGTCAAGTATCTTATGTGATAAATATTTATTAATGTTCCCTGGCACATAGCTGGAAACTTGAGGGGAAAGGTTAAAGTTTCCTTTATATTACGGTAATTACTAGAAATAAATGCTAGAAATGGCATTCACAGAAACTCTGAAAATGTGTCTCTGCAGACTTCATGAATTCGACGAACAAGTTGCAGCAGTTCGTGAGGGGATGGCCCGTGTTGTTCCTGTTCCTCTACTTTCGCTCTTCACAGGATATGAACTGGAAACTATGGTATCTGTTTCTGCTTTGCTACCTCTGTCAGACTAACTTGGATTCTTCACTTATATCTTACTAATCCAAAACCCGTCTTAAATACTATCTACAGTGATCACTCTGTGATTGCAAACATTTTGTCCAAGGAAAGACTAGAAAATGTTTTATTGGCCTCTTTGTATTAATAAGGTTATTCTGATATAGCTGAGCAGTGATGTAATGAATTATTTCTGGAAGAAACAAACAAACAAAACCAAAAAAACCCACAAAACAGGGACCTAAGAGGTGAATTGCAGATATTTGTCTGAAGTAAAATGCTTAATTCTTTATGTAATGAACCTTCTTTCATATTCCTGAATCTTTGTCCCCTGATGGGTAGATGTATATTTAGTGCTATTGTAGTAGGAGTTGATCCACAGCACTTGAATATTTGAATGTTCCTTTTATCAGTGTAAAATCTGATGAAATATTTTAAAGGAATGGAGGGAACAAATTGCCTGTAATTGATTTGATCAGACTCTTGTAGCCTATCACTATACTTTATTTTTCAGGTATGTGGAAGCCCGGATATTCCACTTCACCTCCTGAAATCTGTAGCAACTTACAAAGGCATTGAACCAACTGCTTCCTTGATACAGTGGTTCTGGGAAGTGATGGAGTCCTTCTCCAATACAGAGCGATCTCTCTTCCTGCGTTTTGTGTGGGGCAGAACAAGGCTGCCCAGGACTATTGCAGACTTCAGAGGGAGGGACTTTGTTATTCAGGTAAGGTGTGTGGGATGGGGTGTGAGGGTTTTATTTTAAAAAGCTGGTAGTGGACAAGTAGTAGCATGACATGACAAGAGAACAGGCTGTTTTCATTAACCTGTTTATGCCACATTACATTGTAGATTTGACAGTGCAACAGAGACCTGTAATGTTTTTCTCTCTTGACTTGGGCAAGTGGATATTAGTTTCATTTCCCAGCCATTTGCTTTCTGGATTTTGATAGATTTCCACTGTCAGTCATCAACTGTTTTTGCTGGCATTTATTTAGCATTTCATTCAGCTCAGTAATCATTTCAGCTAACTTAAAAAAATCCCCAGTCTTTAAATCATATTTTGGTATTTGCTGAAGTAATATAATCTTTTTTAGGTGGTTCCCAACTACATATTCATAATCAAAACAGCTCATATATTTCTGTTTTTACTTATCTGCTTAGTGTAGGGAAAATGGATTTGGTCTTTTCATTGTTCTTTTAAGAAACTTCAGCATCACCATCACAGATCTAACATGCTGTTAAAAAAACCCTCAAGTATTATTTTGATATTTATTTGTGGTTTGGACAGTGAATAAAAAATATTACACTTTTTGTTTTCAACAGGTATTGGACAAATACAATCCTCCAGACCACTTCCTTCCGGAGTCATACACTTGCTTCTTTCTCCTGAAGCTGCCCAGGTATTCCTGTAAGCAAGTACTAGAGGAAAAACTGAAGTATGCCATTCACTTCTGCAAGTCCATAGACACTGATGATTATGCCCGGATAGCGCTGACAGGAGAGCCAGCTGCTGATGACAGTAGTGATGATTCTGATAACGAAGACGCGGATTCTTTTGCTTCAGATTCTACACAGGACTACTTAACGGGACATTAAAAAAAATAATATAAGGGATAGTTGTCACAAGCACTGAGGCAAAACGCCAAAATGACAATGCAGCCAAGGACAGTTTAGGTCTCAGAATATAGTGTGTAGTCAGAGGGATGGTAATCTTCTGAACATGGGGAAAGTGTGTTTGCTACTCACAGTAGGAGTTAAGGGTTACAGCTTAAACCATCAGCTTAGAATAAATGGCACAGTATATGGGCATTTAACATTTATTTTAAGGCTGAAAGTGGCCCCCCATAATGCTGCACTACATTTAGAACCTTTGTGTTTACTGAAGTGTTGTAAATGTTTCTATAAATATGTAGTGCAGCATCCAAAAGGCAGTGAAACCTTTAAATTGTGGGTGCAATAGGTTTTTTTTCATATTAAGTGTTGTGTTCTGTGCATCTTCTTGATTGTATATTGGAAATACTGTGCAACAACTGAATAGTATTATAAATATTTCAATTAACTTTACTAGAAGTTTGTTAAAAATTTTTGAACATTGAATTAACATTATTCCTTGAAATTCTTCTATAGATAATAAAAATGGCCAATAGTTTCACCTCCACCCCTGGTTTGTATATTTTAGCTTATGCATTATTTATCTCAAATTTGATACCTTTCTGTGAACAGCATCATAATTCCTATCATGGAAAGTGTACTGTATATACTTTGTGCCATGTAAATGCAAAAGTTATAATTTCCCTCCAAATAAAAGTTCTGCCACAGAAAATAGTAGTATGTGGTTGCTTTTAATGGTAATGCAGCTGTTGCATGGGATGAACGTTGCAACAGCTGTACTAAGAAATGTTTGTGCAGTTTACAGCTGTTGACCAAACGTTGCTGGTGCTGCTCCGCCAGTGTAGTAGGTGCATTGCTGTAGGCAGAGCATGAGCAGTAGTAAACTCAGAGCAAGACTGCACAGTTCGTTAATGGTAGTGATTAGGTTCGCTTTGCTTATGCAGTTGTTCATAATGCTGCTGTTATCAGTAACGGTAAATTTGTTCTGCGGCACCTGGGGAAAAAAATTGCTTTTGAGGAAGTGTAAGCGACAGACCCTTTCCAAGTACCTGAATGTGAGTAGAAGAGTGTGATGATGCGTGTGTAACATGTTGCCTCTGAGAAAATTAGATCGTTTTACAAGGCTTGGTGACAAAACATTGTGCATCCAGAGTAGCCTGTTTGAATAACTCATCGAAGTCAAATGATGTTTGGGCAGGTGTTATGTGTTTACTACATGGTGTACGCACTGTTTTTTCCAAGTAGGAAAATAAGATTTAGTTGTGCCAAAGCACTAATATTTTACTTTAAAATCCAGCAGAAGGTGATGTCATACTGTTTCTTCACTAATTATTAGGTTGGGTATATGTGAATATTTAACGTTTTACAATTAAGAGTCGATTCTTTTTTTTTTTTTAGTATGTGCATTTGACTTCTATTCCAGCTTTTGTAAATTTAAATATTAACTGTCGTCATGAAACAAGTTTCCCTGAGACATACTTGGTATTTCAACATAGTGGTGAGACTGTCTATTTGTTGTTAAGATATCTGAGTTTTGAAATTCTTTAGCCTTCTAGGCCTCTGTTTAGTGCTGAAGATGTCTTGCAGTAAACGCTCCTGTCCTGATCCTCTGTCTTGCTGGAGATTCCAGAAGTCATGCCTGTGCACTGTCCTCCCGATTTTCTCTGCTGATGAAAATCACTTGAGTCTTTTTTGAGTCTTAAAAAAAGATGCAAAACCCAAAAACCTTAAGCAACCTCTTTTATCTTTGCTGCTGAATTGAATTTCTCCTGAGGTAAAGAGGGGAGAATCTAGTACAGAAGTGCTCATGTGGTTGTCTGCTGTCCCTTGCCATGGTAACACCAGAGCCCCCGTAGGCATCCGGCTTGATCAAAGAGATTCTGAAGCCGGCTTTTCAGGAGATGTGATGGATGAGTCATGCCCAAATGCCACAAGCCCAAGGACTGAGACCATTTCAAAACCCGTTTCAGGCGCTTTTCTTCCAAGAAAAGCAAAAAAGGAAGTAAAACGCAAAGCACTTTACATTTTTAGTTAGTGAACTGTGTAAAAGAAGGTTTTTAAGCCTCCTTTGCTTTCCCATCCTAACAGAAGAATCTCAGATACCCTTTTACAGTGCAAAATGCTTGTCGCCTGTGGCCTGATCTACAGCATTTCTGAGTAGCCAGTTCTTGGAAAACCATTGTTTCAAGTGGTCAAAAAATGGGATTTACTCTTAATTGGCTTTTAGATGCGAATGCCTAGTCTGAGAAGGAAAAGGACTCAACCTTGCAAATGAGGACTGTGTTGCTAGTGCTCCCTTTCCCTTCTTCATGTCACTTCCCTGTAAAACCAAAGATGATGGTTTGATTTATTATAAAGTTTTAACATTATGAAATTGCGTACGACTGAGAGAAAAATCCCTTCCCATGTTTGAAATGACTCTTCGTTGCCTGGGTAAATTCCTGATACCTCTAAAACCACCTGTGAATGAGGAGAGAAGGTCTTTGAGCCCCACTGGGAAGTTTAGGGGACATGTACCATTTATAATCACGGTATTTGTTCCTTAACATTATGTTAGTCAAAGAAGTCTTCAGGCCAGCGTATAGAGGTATGTGCCTCCCCTGCAAGTGTCTTTAGCATCAGACAATGTTAAAAACTAAATGATGCAGCGCTCTTCTAGAAAAAAGGGAGGCAGTGGCTTCCAAAGATCTCATTGATAAAATATTTTCATTTTTTTACTTTAAAGAAAATGTACAGATGTGTGGTTTCCTGTAGATGTTGCCTTTCACAGTTAATCTCCTGAGGAATCTTATAGTTAAAAATTTTGGTGTTAACATGCCAACGCGGTTCTTTTACTCAACTGGGGTTCAAGGATGTGAGATTGGTGGAAAAGTTACTCAATTGTGGAGTCACATCCTCAGTGAAAACCGCAGTGGAGCAGCACAACTGTGGATGTGACACACAAACCGTTTGTGAGTCGATGCTCCTAATACTTGGAAAATGATTCTGCTGATTGGCGTGTCTGTCTCAAATGTGAATGTTGATGGCGTATCTGCAAGGCACCTTTCTTCAGCTTTGCGTTTAGTCATCTGATGGCCAGCGAGTAACACCGTGCAAAGATCTCACAGAAACACAGAGTGGAATTGTCTCGGCTGTTTCCTGACTGTGGTCATCCTGGACCAGCTCTCGCCAACGAGTCTGGGTGTGGTGCGCTGCTGTCACGACCTGGACAAGGTTTCTGCAGAAGCATTTTGAGAAGCTTGTTTGGAGGATCTGGAGTCACACACGTGATATAATACAAAATCCTCTATTGTGGTCTAAAGATCTCTTTTGTAAATGTGTCAGCGTTAAGTGAAAAGAAATTAAATTCTCATTGGGCAATTGCGTATAATCACTCCTGGTGACAAGCCTTAATAGGGACGGCGTACAGCGCTCCTAGAAAATAAAAGTCTGAGATAGGAATACACTTTCTTATTTCACTGTGACAACTTCATCAGCATGTGTGGGCAAAAAGTGCCAGTGCGGTTGGTTCCATCTTGGTGGTCGGCTGAGCTTTGTTATCCTGTTTGGCGCCAACTCATAGGAAAAGCAAATGCAAGAAAGCGTAAAAACAAAATGCACGAAATTAGGATGATTGCAGCCATAGGCGGCTGCTCTGCCTTCTTTGCTCTTTACGAAAAGTTTGACCTGTGACCAAGACATGACAGTTAATGCTTCTTCCCAAACCAGCGGTGCCATTGCAAAGGTCCAAAAGGAGAAAAATTAAAGAATGACCAAGTAGATGAAGCTGTGATTATTCTTCCTGGAAGACAGACTTTTGAATGAATTCTTCTGTGTAAAGTATTTCACCACTATTTTGAAGAAAAGATGCTCTTTAATTTCAGATACTGATCTGTTTTGAGCAAGTTCTTTCTGTAATTTCCATCTGATAATTTTCCTAGCGTTTGTTCTGATATGCTTGACATTTGTGGCATGAACATGTGATTTATCAGCCACAAATTATCAAACCATTCTAATGCTTTAACTTAGTAGTTAACAGATCATAGAATTGTAGAATCATAGAATCACTTGGGTTGGAAGAGACCCTTGGGATCATCGAGTCCAACCATCAACTCCACTCTATAGTTCTCCCCTACACCATATCCCCTAACACCACATCTAAACGAGTCTTAAACACATTCAGGGATGGTGACTCCACCACCTCCCTGGGCAGCCTATTCCAGTGTCTGACCACTCTTTCTGGGAAGAATTTTTTCCTAATGTCCAGTCTAAACCTACCCTGCTGCAGCTTGAAGCCATTCCCTCTTGTTCTATCGCTAATTACCTGTGAGAAGAGACCAGCACCAACCTCTCTACAATGTCCTTTCAAGAGTTGTAGAGAGTGATGAGGTCTCCCCTCAGCCTCCTCTTCCTCAAACTAAACAGTCCCAGCTCCTTCAGTTGCTCCTTATAAGAATTATTCTCCAGGCCCTCCACCAGCTTCGTTGCCCTCCTCTGCACTCGCTCCAGCACCTCGATATCTCTCTCGTATTGAGGTGCCCAAAACTGGACACAATACTCAAGATGAGGCAGGTTTGCTTTATTACGGCTTTTGATACTCTCCCTTCCTTTGTAACCTTCTTTTATAGGGAAACTAAGAAGATCTCTTAAAGGAGGTAGAGGTAAAACTGCAGGCAAAGTGTGAAGGTCCCTCCTAAACTGGAAAAGCTTTTTGAATAAGAGTCTTGCATGTGTCCTTCCTGGTTCTCCTACTTAAGTTTTTCATCAGCTGCATCACATCGACTTAGAAGCACCCCTAAAGATGAGCTAGAGAACAGCGTCCATGTCCAAAATGAAGCTGACGGGAGATGGGTTGTCTGACCTGAGCAATGCAAAAGTCTATGAAGTGCTGTGCGTAGAAGGAGGAAGGAATCAAATGTGTGAAACACTGGGGAGGCCAGGTGGGGTTTGGGCTGGCCCTAGTGCATTGCTCTTCTGTGTTCCTGCAGAGGACGGGGGATTCCTGGGGAGAACTGGCTGGGCAAAACCAGGAAGGAAATGGGATTTTTTTGTAGTGAGAATCAGGTATCTTCCTTCCTGTGATCCCGGGGGCTGCTGCTTCCTGGCAGAGTCACTGACCAGGCTGCTGTCTGTGACACTGGTGTGACTGGAGTTACCCCTGTTGGGCAGAGCCCAGTTGCCTTTGGAATTTTTCATTTTGGAGCAAAGGAAGCCATTTTAGTTGCAGATGTGGATCTACTGTACAATGAGTCGCCAACACCAATAGGAGAGATTAGGGATTTAGGCTGGTGGAACCCAGGGAACAGTCACTGCAACAAAGTGACTTAATTTAATAACATAGACCTGTCGTATGATGGACCATACTAAAAGTACTTAAAGCCCCCAACCATAGCTGAGGTTGGGCCCACACGGAAAGGATTTCTGCAACGTCTGACAGACTTTGAGCTTTTTCCAAGGTTTTCCACCTGCAGGGGTAGTGGGCAAAATTTTCTATGTTGGGAGCGGGCTATACTGGCAATTCACACATGGATACTGGCTTTTCCAGGTACTATGATGTATGTAAATGAAGCTGTGGCCTGCAGCTTCATGAAGAAGTCAAGAGTGTGTGTAATCCTTTACCTGTGCTCAGTGCCAAAAAGCGTAAGGATTTCTTGATTAGGCAATGCTGGCAGAGAAAAGGATGTGAGGACAACAGACCGAACAATTCAGCAATGACGAGTAGTTACAAACGGGGCAAGTATCCTTCCAGTAGAGTTTCATTGGCATCCAGAGGCAGAAAGTCCATTTTAACTTGATAATGAGTAAAGCTTTGGCTGGATTACTCCTGGGTATTCCCTAAGACACAAGCGTCCTCCCCGGAGAAAGTACAAAGGGAAGTGCATCTCTGGCAGTGTGAGAAAACAGAGAGGAAGGAGAGGTCAAAACCAGTGGGAATGTCTAATGCAGATAAGCTGGATAAAAACACCATGGTAAATCTTTCAATATGTAAAATGTTGGGATAAAAGAGGAAATGCCTGTCGTCCACAGTTATCCAAAGCAGGTTGGAAAAAAATAGTATCCTTACAGCAGAGATGCCTGGCACCCCATCCTACCCCTCCTGCTTTCTAACCTTAGACATAGGTAAGCACTAGAATGCCCAATCTAGGCAGACCATGAATTTTGGTCAATATGAGTTTTTAAAACCTTGTGATCTCCATCTCTCGGTGACAATCTGGCGATACTTGATCTACCTGCAGTCAGGCAGCTGCCCAAACCCATTTCTTGAGTTCTTTCAGCTTCTTCGTTATTCCTGCAATGCTTGCTCTATTCACTATTAGCTTCTCCAGAAATGAATTTCTAGTAAGTAAGTAGAACAAACTTCTCAGTGGTACCCTGTCCATCGCGTTCTAACCAAGCTGCCTTGAGACATCCAAACTTATTGTAGACAAGACCCTTGAAATTTTTATCAGTTGCTACAAGTGAAGACACTGAAGCTTTTCTGCTGCCCACTTTTCCAGCATGGACCTGCACTGGCTCACCAGGATCTTTTCTTTTTCAGTAACAGCTTCCTTAACCAGATGCCAGCTCCTCTTCGTATACAGCTCTCCCTGACCCCATCGGGGCTTTGCTGATCTTTTAGGATGGAGACAGGCTGCCATTCTGAGCTGCGAGAGTCCTTTCGCACCTTCCTGCAGCTCCAGCCAGGGCTGTGTGGCCGCTGGGGGGATGCCGCAGCGCTGGCTGAGCCTGGTGTGGTGGGACGAGCGGTCCCCTCCGCCCCAGGTAAGCCTTAGCCCTCACAGCGCCCCAGCGCAGCAGCCGTGCTTCTGGCTGATGGCCCGACAGCGTGACTGCTCACAGTGGGGTTAGATGGAGGTGGGTGCTGACCCTCTCTTGCCAGCGCCCAGTTTAAGGCAGCCCCGTGGATACGCCTGTTGGCCCCGGGGGGGGAGAAAGTAGCCGGTGGAGCAACGAGGCAGTAAATGACAGTCCTTCAGGCAGCTCTGGGAGCAATGGGTGAGTTAAGCCGTCTCATTGGCATTTTGCTTTTTGAAGGACCACCAAGTCTGCAGTGAACTGCTAGCGAAAGCCGCGCGGAGGGCTTTCCCCTCCGCCTGCCCCTGCCCGGGCTGGGCTGCGGTGCTGCTCCCTCGGGGCAGGGCAGGCCCCTACACTGGATGGATGAAGTGACTCCCTCCTCGCTCCCTGCCCGAAAGCTGTCGGTGGTTGTTTTTTCAACGGGATCGTTTCCTTTCTCTGGTTTATCAGGTGGCTCCACGAACAATCGCACTGGCCCAGTAAGATGGGGACAGGAGGAAAAGCACTGCTAAGCCAGCCCTGCCCGTGAGTCCTTCTTATCGTTCCCCTTTAGCAGGCCCGAGGCTGCAAATACCTGCCAAAATGCCCGCTCCCCTCCCAGAGGCAGGGGCTGCGTGCTGGCCATGGCCGCTTCTTTTATGGCCACAGGGAGGGAAGACCTGCTGAGCTGCGAGCATGTTTCTTGTCGGCAAAGCACAACCTCACGGAGAGCCACCTCTCTGGCCGCTGGAGATAGATAGGGATGTGTCAAGGCAGGATGCTGGAAGCGGTGGGAGCACATGGCTGCGTGTGGGGAAGGGTGAGGAGGCGAGACTGGCTCCATCATCATCCCCAGCAGACAGATCCTCCTGGTGCTCCCCCAGGAGGCACAGAAGCCATGGACATGGGATGCCCCTCGTCCATCAGGTGAAGCGGGTGGTGCTGGGGGAGCCCCTGCAACACAGGGGTTCCTGGGCTCCTCTGGCATTTTGGAATTGTTTGCAATTTGTTTGCAATTCATTTTTTTTTTCCTCAGTATTTCTGTCTTGTGGAAGCCTTTCATCTTGATCCTGTTTACAATGTTTGTATCCTAGGCGGCTCCTTTGCTAGGATAACCTGGTGTTGTCGGGTCAGGGGGCTGGAAGTCCAGCTTCAAGGCTTTTACTGTTGGATCAAAAACACCACGGCCCCGTGGCACGGGTAACTAATTGTTGTGTAGGCTTATTTTACCAATTCAAACTTGCTCAAATGATTACTGGTAAAGTAGATGTTACCAAGCTCAGTGTGAGGTTAGTTATGGTCTGTCCCGGAGCCAGGATGAAGCTGACCCAAATTTTGCATTGTGGGCCTTGGCTACGTCAGTGGGAATGCCATCCTGTGGCCAGGTGACTAGTCTTTCTAGCTTGTTATGCACAAATCCAAGTTGTTTGTTGTGAAAATGGGAACTATTTTTAATGGCAGCAGTCTGTTTAACCCTTTTTGTGCACTGTCAGAAGACAAATATATGTGTCAGGGGAGGAAAGCCCCTGGGAGTAAGAAGCATGTTTGTTATAAAATTCTTCATAAAAATAGGCAAGCACGACTCCAGGTGACAGTTTTGGCTCCAGGTGAAGTCACTTTTGTCTTCAGTCACTGGGTTTACCTCTCAGTCTTGGTTCAACAAATAAGACTGCCTGCACGCTGCAGGATGTGGATGTTTGCTTCCAAGATGGTCTTGCTTGGTCCCAGGCATTTTGCAGTGGTGTTAAGATACCCATGTGTAGGCGCGACCACAGGAGGAGAAGCCTGTGGGACATTTTCAAGCTTCCTCTGTGGTTAAGGCACAGGATCGGGAGTCAGGAGATCAAAGTTCCTGCGTGGTACAGCAAAGCTATCTCAATACATAGGCTGCATTGATAAAAGGGATCTCGTAAGAGCACTACACGCATTTCTTTGATGGGGGCAGGGCTTCATTCTTGCCGGGCGGCACACTGCAGAGAATTGGCTCATCCCACCTAGAAAAGGCTGCCATCCCAAAAAGGGAGCAAGGACAAACAGCTCGGATGCTCACTGGTCCGCTAAATGGTAGATCACTATGCCCATGAAAGTAGCCTCAAAGTGGTGAGCACTGAGTGGGAAGAGGAAAGAGCAGGCAACAGGTGACTGTGCTTACCTGTCACAAGAATTGTGTCACACCATGTCACAAGAATTGGGAAGGATTGCCTTTATATGTTTATAAACAAATTAATGTTGATCTGGGAATTGTTTTCCAAAGACGTAAAAGTTAGAGGCTGTTAGAGACAACTAATGGAAAACAGTTTGAGCAAATATTTCTTTGCAGTAGCTGGTCACAGAACAGCTCACATGCTCAAAGCGTGCTTTTGGGATATCCATTTTGCAAGGCTTTGAAGGCAGAAGTGGGGAGGACAAAATCCCTAGCTAGAACTTGCTTACAGCTCTTTAATTTGAAAGATAGCTATACAAGCTGTTTTCCTCCATTTGGGAGTGGTACAAACTGTCTTATCACCTTCTCATCTCTCACAGAGAGGTGACAATTGCTGCTAGGGCCTTACGGGAGGCAGTAAAACAACTGCTCTGTGGCACCTCTGGGAGATTTAGGTTACTTTATGGTCTCAAAACTACTCTGAGACAGTAGAGTTTGCAGGAGGAGTCCCCTCTACCCATCAGAGCCTAGATCCAGCTTTCCTGCTGCTTTTAGGAAAGAGGTGAATTGCAACTACTGAGCACTCATTTACTGACGTGGCTGGTCTTGGGGTCATTTAATGAGTTTTCAGTAACTTGTCCATTGCCTAAAGCAGCAGCTCCTAATAATAACGTCATAACCATGCTACTGCTGTGTTGGGAGGGGTTGAAAGGTATCTGCTCTGGGTTAAACATCAACTAGTCAGAAAAGCCACCTTGGGGATGACAGACTGCTTTGAGAAGGGGCCGTACTATGTAGGGGTGGGATCTGGGCATGATGGAGGTCTTTCATCTGGCGAGTTATGAATTGTGATGAAGTGGAATGATGCTTTCCTACCATGGAGATGGACTTTGGGTTGCCGATGCTGAGCAGTCCTCAGCACCCTGTGTGATGAGATCCACCCTTCAGAGATGAGCACTTGCATGTAACTCAGAAATGTGAGGTCAGCTACGGTGCCTGGAGGATGCCCACGGTGACGGTGCAGAGCTGGTTTCCTTTGGGTATGGCTTTTGGTCTGATGGAGTTATGTCGGTGAATAGAGTTTTTAATAAATTGTTAATCAATCATTATAATCCTGCAGTTTGCTTTTATAGGATACTGGACCCTTAAAGAGGTGAAAAGTTCAGGTCACCCATGATAAGTTGCCTCTTAAAGAGACCTGACAAAGTCTGTGGCCGGCACAAAAACCCAATATAGCAGATAGAAAAGGAGAAGCTGAAAAAAGCCAGTGGGTATTACTGGGTCTGGACCTCTTTAAACAGCCCTGTTGATGTTAATGTGAAATATTTCTTCCATTCCCAAAGACACATATGCTCCTTTCCCATGGAGAGTAAAAGGTCAGAAACAAAAACTTGGAAGTGCAATGAAACAGTATCTTGTGAAACACACCTCTCCTCTGTTCAAGTCTGATGTGGAGACAAGGATTTATGGTGATATGGTCTCTTAGGTGAGCTTATGGGAGCCAGCTATGCTTTAAAAGCCTGGGAAGAAAATTCTCTTCACCAGTCTGGCGAATGTTGAGTTAAACCCTGCAGAGGTGGAGATGTTGCTGCTCAACCAGACTAACAGGACAGATTCTGTGAAATGGGGCTGGAATATGTTATAACTTTTCTAGCAGAATCGTATATGAAGTACGTGCGTATCATTAATTATTATTATGTAATTATTAATTATACATATATATGGCAAAAAAATTTGGGAGAGGAACGTATAACTTTGATAGGAAGAAAAACTGTTGTGAACCGCTATTAAACTTTACTGAAAAATCATAGCAGTCAATTACCTCCTCCTATGAAAAATTCAGTAAACTTCCCAGTTAAGCAGATTAGTTTCATGCCTGCTAGAGACATATTCTCTGCTCCGCCTCACACACACAAATAATGGCTCTATAACCCTATTTGAGACTGACATTTGCCTCTGCGTGGACACCAGCATAACTATCCTGCAGTGATTGTTCTTCTCACTCCACCCCAGACTAGTGCAAGGTGGGGAAGTAGAAAGGGGGCATTTGCGGTTACTCTGGAACAGATGTGGAGACCAGCATAGGTGCAGAGAGATGTAGAATTTGGAGCCACTCAGATTTAGTTCCTCTGTGGAGACAAGAGGTCTGCACAGATAAAGATTCATCTTTGTAATTGCCTCAGCTGAGTTATGATTAACCCTAAGGATATGGGATGACTTTTGAACATGAAGGTTCTCTTGTGCAATGAGTACTGTCTCATGCTTGTTTTGACGTATATGCTCATGCATAAAAAGGATGTTTCCTCTTGTAATTGCATCTTCTTATACGGAAAGTCATGTAGCGGTCCTGGTAGTCCTCTGTGTATCACCTGGATGCTGCTCTCCTGTCCTTGGGCCCCTGAGGCAAGGTATAGATATCCAGCTCTCCTTGGCCTGCGAAGACGGGCAGCGTTTCGTGTGTGGGGCGGCTGCGACAGTGGGGGCTACGGCCGGGAGTGGGAGCAGGGTCAGGCAGGCAGTGAATGTCACCTTTCAGGACGCCGAGCTGAAAGGGTACCATTGTTATCTGCATCCCTCCCCGACCACATCCCATGACCTAGTGCATGGAGCCTTTCACAGCGGATACAGGCACAGAGAAGAGGGCTGGGATGCGTGCCTGTCTCCTTGCCAGCAGTGTGCTGCAAGCAAGGATCAAAAGTTCATGGGTGCTCTGCTCTTCCTTGCTGCCCGCCCCCTGCTGCTGGTGAGGCACACTCAGTGCTGGGCTCACCAGTGTGACAAAACCTGTAGCTTGATATGAAACACTCGGAGAACTCCAATAGCAGAGTCCATGTAAAGCGTGGGGTAGGTTTGTTTAATATGACCGGGCACTGAATGACAGGACCACCACTACTGTCTTAGCCTCACCCTGAAATAAAAAGATCACAGAGTTGGCTGCCAGAGATGAATTTCTTCCAGTTTTCCTTGCTGCAGCCCTGCCTGGAGCAACTGTTTTTCCTGTGCGCTCCAGGAAGCGAATCTTTCATTTAAGTTTCTGAGTTTGTTTTCTTCAGCTCTGGCATATATCAGCACAGGCTTCTTGGATGGCCAATTCAAGATGGCAAATAATCAACATCCAACTATTAACTTGCCACCGAGTGGGCAGTGTTGCTGGAAAACTGTACTGTTCCTGCAGAGGAAACCAGCCAGTTATCACGTTCATTACAGCTGGATGGTTTGCAGGTATAAACTATAGACTATATTTCTCCCCACTCCCCGTATCTTCTACCTTTCTACTTTCACTTCTGAAGAAAGTTATGCTATTTCAGGTTGGTGTCCCTGTGTGCCAAAAAACAAGTAGGCGGCGAAGGAGACCGGCCTGGCTAAATAGGGACCTTCGGCTGGACCTCAAGAACAAAAGGAGAGTCTATGACCTTTGGAAGAGGGGACAGGTCTCTCATGAAGACTATAAAGATGTAGTGAAGCTATGCAGGGAGAAAATTAGGAGAGCCAAAGCACAGCTAGAGCTCAACCTAGCTACAGCTGTTAAGGATAACAAAAAATGTTTATATAAATTCATTAACAACAAAAGGATTAGGGAAAATCTCTGTCCCTTATTGGATGCAGAGGGAAACATAGTCACAAAGGATGAGGAAAAGGCTGAGATGCTCAACACCTACTTTGCCTCAGTCTTTAGCAGTGGAACTGGCTGTTCCCTGGGCACCCAGCCTCATGAGCTAGGAGACAGGGAGGGGAAGCTGAACGAGGTCATCACAACTAAAGGGGAAGTGATCAGTGACCTGCTACACCACTTGGATGCACACAAGTCTATGTGACCGGATGGGTTACACCCAAGAGTGCTGAAGGAGTTGGCAGACGTGCTCGCCAAGCCACTTTCCACTATTTACCTGAAGTCATGGCTAACCAGGGAGGTCCCAATGGACTGGAGGGTAGCAAATGTAGCACCCATCTACAAGAAAGGCAGAAAGGAGGATCCGGGAAACTATAGACCTGTCAGTCTGACCTCGGTACCAGGGAAGCTCATGGAGCAGACCCCCTTGAGTGCCATTACAAGTCATATAATGGACAACCAGGGGATCAGGCCTAGTCAGCGTGGGTTTACGAAAGGCAGGTCCTGCCTGACAAACCTGATCTCCTTCTATGACAAGATAACCCAATTATTGGATGAGGGAAAAGCTGTGGATATTATCTACCTAGACTTTCGAAAAGCATTTGACACTGTTCCCCATAGAATTCTCATGGAAAAACTGGCGGCTCATGGCCTGGGTGAGCATATGACCTGCTGGATCAAGCGCTGGCTGGATGGACGGTCCCAAAGAGTGGTGGTCAATGGAGTTAAATCCAGCTGGTGGCTGGTCACAAGTGGTGTTCCTCAGGGCTTGGTGTTGGGACCATTTCTGTTTAACGTCTTTATTGATGATTTTGATAAGGACATATAGAGTGTATCATCAGTAAGTTTGCAGATGACACCAAGTGAAGCGGGAGTGTTGATCTGCATGAGAACAGGGAGGCTCTACAGAGAGACTTGGATAGATTGTATCTATGGGCCAACGCTAATGGCATGTGCTTCAAAAAGGCCAAGTGCCAGGTCCTGCACTTGGGCCACAACAACCCCATGCATCTCTACAGGCTTGGGGAAGTGTGGCTGGAGAGCTGCCTGGCAGAAAAGGACCTGGGGGTTCTAATTGACAAGCAGCTGAATATGAGGGTAGCAAATGTAGCACCCATCTACTGGGGGGGGGGGGAGAGAGGGGGGGGGAGTTTCAGTTTCTCAGGACATAAATCAGGGTAGTGAAGTGCATTTGGTGTCTTCTCCTTCTGAACCATGGAGTCTTTCAGGTCTGCTCAGATGCTCAGCTGAATATGAGCTAGAAGTGTGCCCAGGTGGCCAAGAAAGCCAATAGCATCCTGGCTTGTATTAGAAATAGTGTGACCAGCAGAAGTAGGGAGGTGATTGTCCCCCTGTACTCAGCACTGGTGAGGCCACACCTTGGGTATTGTGTCCAGTTTTGGGCACCTCAATACGAGAGAGATATCGAAGTGCTGGAGCGAGTGCAGAGGAGGGCAACGAAGCTGGTGGAGGGCCTGGAGAATAAATCTTATGAAGAGCGACTGAAGGAGCTGGGACTGTTTAGTTTGAGGAAGAGGAGGCTGAGGGGAGACCTCATCACTCTCTACAACTCTTGAAAGGACATTGTAGAGAGGTTGGTGCTGGTCTCTTCTCACAGGTAATTAGCAATAGAACAAGAGGGAATGGCTTCAAGCTGCAGCAGGGTAGGTTTAGACTGGACATTAGGAAAAAATTCTTCCCAGAAAGAGTGGTCAGACACTGGAATAGGCTGCCCAGGGAGGTGGTGGAGTCACCATCCCTGAATGTGTTTAAGACTCGTTTAGATGTGGTGTTAGGGGATGTGGTGTAGGGGAGAACTTTGTAGAGTGGAGTTGATGGTTGGACTCGATGATCCCAAGGGTCTCTTCCAACCTAAATGATTCTATGATTCTAAATGAACTTTTCTGCCCCTCTGTTTTCCCCAGTTCTGCTCACTTCCACTCCTCTCACCATCCAGATCTCCTCTCTAATGCAGATAGGCCGTCACAGGGGTAGGAAACAAGAGGAAGAGCCAGGAGCATACAAGTAGAAAAATAACTAGAGGAGAAAGAATCAGATGAGGCAGATGAGGAAAGAGCCCAGGCACAGCTGGACTCAGGGTTCTCTGGGCCTGGTGTGCATCTGCTCAGTGAAGCTCCAGGAAACATGGAGAAATGGCAGTGCAGCTAAAGGGTGGTGCACGTGGACACTTGCCTGAGGGGGATCAAATTGTTCCTGGTTAGAAAGACCCCTTGCAAAGACATCTCCATCTTCCTCTTCACTGTGCAGGAGATGTAGGCATCTCTCTCCGGGGAACCTCTGAATTGTGTCACCTAAGGCTTCATCCCTCCTAAACCTAGGTGTCTAAGGCCAAAGTGTCCACATGTAAACTCAGTGTCTGTTTTCCCCATTTTGGGATGCGGAGGCTTAATCAATACAGTCACAGAATCACAGATTTGTAGGGGTTAGAAGGGACCTTCAGAGATCATCTCGTCCAACCCCCCTGCCAGAGCAGGGTCACCTATGGCAGGTTGCACAGGAACGCATCCAGGTGGGTTTTGAATCGCTGCAGAGACGGAGACTCCACCACATCTCTGGGCAGCCCGTTCCAGTGCTCTGCCACCCTCACAGTAAAGAAGTTTTTCCTCATGTTGAGATGGAACTTCCTGTGTTCCAGCTTGTGTCCGTTGCCCCTTGTCCTGTCACCGGGCACCACTGAGAAGAGCCGGGCCCCATCCTCTTGACACCCACCCTTTAGATATTGATAAGCATTGATGAGCTCCCCTCTCAGTCTTCTCCAGGTTAAACAGACTCAGGTCTCTCAGCCTTTCCTCATGAGAGAGGTGCTCCAGCCCCTTGATCATCTTCGTAGCCCTCCGCTGGACTCTCTCCACCAGTTCCCTGTCCTTCTTGAACTGGGGGTCCCAGAACTGGACACAGTGCTCCAGATGCTGCCTCACCAGGACAGAGTAGAGGGGGAGGATGACATCCCTCGACCTGCTGGCGACGTTGATACAGTCCTGAGAGTTTTTAATCTCATCCTGCAGTGGACTGTGGTGGGGATGTCCTTTTCTTAGACTCTGCTGACTACAACGACCCTTCATCTCCAGAAAATATAAGTGGGAGTTTAGACCTGTGGCTTTTGTGTAGACACATGAAATTTGCCATCACGAACCCCTCCCTACTTTAGGATGATTTGTCCATCAGAGGCGTCCGTAACTTTATTTAAAAGAGCAGGAGAGCGGTTAGGCTGGACACCCAGCTTTCACACAGCAATGGCAGCGCAGCGGGAGGGGAGTAGACAGTGGGTGGAGGAGCTGCCCCTTCCACGGGTAGAAGGCACTACCAGCAGGTTACTCCACTGCCCCCCTCCATTCCCAGCCCCCCAGCATTGAGCAAGCAGCACTCTCCTGCCTGGAAAGTCCATCAGGAATGCGAAAGCCCCTCTCTGTTGGTCTGAACTACACGAGTTTCACACAACAGCCAGACTGTTCGCAGGCACGTTATTCCCTACTGAGAAACAAGTCTTTCCTCCACCTCTGCAGTGGGGACTTGTTCAGAATACATGGGCTATGATCTTATTTTTTTATTTCTTTGTCTTATTTATCTTTTTATTTCTTTGTCTTATTTATTTATCTATTTATTTCTTTATCCTAACTTAAAAACCAGAAGTACATGGTAATTTTCTCCATAAAATCCTATATAGGGGGTGGTGGAAACCCTGCTTTTGCTCTGTAAAAAACAGATAATGAAACCAGAACCAAGCCTGGTTTGCTGCCCAGCTCTGGTCAGTATTGACCCATGGAAAACAAGAAGTTTCAAAACTCAGTATTGGTAAAATGGTTTGAGTCCAGACCTCAGTTAGCTCCTGTTTTGCTGTTCAGGCTTATGGGTGCAAAATCCTAAATCAAACTGAGGAACATCACAGTTTTCTCTCTGCAGTGATGTGCAAGGTTTATAGCTGCGA
The DNA here is from genome assembly GCA_008658365.1 of Alca torda. Taxonomy (NCBI): domain Eukaryota; kingdom Metazoa; phylum Chordata; class Aves; order Charadriiformes; family Alcidae; genus Alca; species Alca torda. The sequence continues at coordinate 142,685,526 of CM018076.1, forward strand.
TTTCATAATTTACTAGTATTTTTTGCATGTCTTTTTATTCCCATTGCAGATTCTTCTGCGAGCACAAGGTATGATGTTCCACGTAGTACGCCAGCGGCATGCTGAATGCGTTCTTTTCAGAGACTTGAGGCATACGCCATGCACCGCTTTTTCTAGTGCAATTATATGATGTTAATTTGCTATTTTTTCTTGACTCTACTAATAGAATTAGGGAAGCAAAATGATTTTTATTAACAATATAAGCAAATCCAACAACATTTAATCCCCAGCTTTCATACTTCCTATGCCCAGAGTGTTCCTGGAATGAGAACGTCACAAACCCAGATATGAGCACACTTTGGTGCTTGAAAGGCATTTCAAGGCATTGCAAGCACCAATAATCTGCCATTAATTTGGAGTGTTTCTGCCAACTCCATCGTCCACACCCATGCTGGAGTGTGGTCTTCTGTGTCCCGTTCACTCCTGACAGCCTGAGCCTGCTCCATCCTTTCAGTGCTCATCTGGATCTTTTTGCTGACACCTTGCTTTCTGCTTTCCAATGTTAATTTGTAAGCCTGTCTGCCCTAGCTGTCTACTGGTTGCATTCTCCCCTCTAACTCTTCCCCTCTGCCATCCTTTGGTTGTCTTGCTCGGAATAAATTTTTTAACAGCTGACTGGACTCACTGTATTGATTCAGCCTCTATACTCCAGCCTCAGCAGTGATACCTGCATCTCTATAACCCATAAAGCCATTCCCACAATTTGTGTTTCTCTTGTGCCTCAGCTTTGCTCAGACCCAGTTGCTGGCCCTACAGCTCTGGGAGTTGACCCCCACCTGCTTTTGTACATTTTTGCTGAAGTTCCTACTGTCCTTGCTTCACAGATCTAGGAAAAGAATAATAACCCCTAGATGCATTTTCCTGCCATATCTCATCTCGCTCAGGCATTAGCTCCAGTTTCTCAGGACATAAATCAGGGTAGTGAAGTGCATTTGGTGTCTTCTCCTTCTGAACCATAGAGTCTTTCAGGTCTGCTCAGCTGCTGTTCGCAAAGGATCTGCAGCGAACCTGCTTCTGAAAGCCCTTTCTACCATAAAGTGCTTATCTGCTTCCCATATTTGATTTGTCCCATGCATCCTGAGTGTCTTGAGTTCACCTTTATGTTTCCCTAAGGATTCCTTAGCTCCAATTTTTGATGCTGGGCAACTTTCTTCTGCTGCAGACTGGTGAGGATCACTTCAGTTAATCTCTTCAGTACACTTATCTGGGTAGACTTGACTCTTCCAGGCTTTTTATAGCCTGGGAGGGAAATGCTGCAGCTCTTTCCAACCTGGTGATGCACGCAGCCTTGGAGCTTTGGAAAGCCTGGAAGAGCACAGCGAGTCCATGGCATCAGCAGTAACTTGTAATTTCTGTGTGTACAGCAGTCTCCAAGTTATCACATATTTATATGTGGATTTTGGGTTATTTCTACATTTACCACGAAATGCCCTCACTTCTATGGCTTGGTCTCCAGCTAAAGTTTTATAGGAAACAGATGCAAAAGCATGAGTTTAATTTCCCATTTTACTAGAGTGCATGAAGTCACCAATTTAACATATAAACTTCAGAGGAAGCATTTCTTTTGACTTCTCGGTATTTCTGCCTGGCCTTCCGCTGTTAATATGGCTATCACAGTGATGTAGCACAAACCTTAATGGCAATGTACGTTAAATGAGGTGATGGGTGTTTGATGAACTCTAATGGCATAAGAGTTATGCAGAGCCTGCATCCCTTTGATGTGTGCCCTCTTGAAATACTACAGTTACTGTGCAGGTCAACGATGTCTTACTCGCTCCTTATCCTGTTTGCTGTCTTCTGTGTTGTACATCATCTGTAGAGAGGGAAACTGCATCTTTTTCTGTGTTTTTTTCAGCACCTCCTGCTTTGGGGTCCTTAGCCATGGATGAAGCATCTAAGCAATAGAAACATAAATAAATGATTATACATTTGGAGGTGAATAATTTATCTTTATAAAGGGATTCTTATTTTGTATCAGAATAATCTTTGAAAGGAGAACTGGATTCACTTGCCTCCATAAAACTGGATGGGAGAGCACCTGTATGTTTATAATCTATCTGCAAATAAATAATTTCATGGAAATTATGTCTTCTGTGATTAAAAAGGCCCATCTCATGCTGTCAGGTCTATTGCACATACTAGAGCAGTCAGGGAATAGTTGTCCTGTGATACTGGGGTTAGTTATAAATAGATTTGCATTCACAAAACATGACCAGGCACTTCTTGAGTTACAGGTGTGTAAATAACTTCCTAGAGCCTGAGCTATTTTCACCTTTGTAGGTGACAATTTAATTAAACTGGAACCTATTTTACAAAAAAAAAAGCACCCATCACATGTGCTCTACGACCTTAAAAGACCCCACAAACAAACACTGAAAAACACACTTTTGGGCAGTTAAGTACCTCCAGCAACAGCTCAAATGGAACATTTTAATAGAAACTGCACGATGGTCCACCTTATCACATTTCCTCACCAGACTGGTACAGTAAGCGTCCCTCCCCGGCAGCAAGAGGGAAGAGATGGGCCATGGATGTACATCCATGGTGCACATCAAATGAGAACAATGGAGATAACTATTGACGACCTTATGGATAATCCTGAGGGAGCTGGAAGCGTTCATCCCTGCCTTGAGTCTTAGAAGGTCAAAAAGGGTTACTCATCTTTCAAGAACAACTGCTTCTTTAGGAAGGCTCAGCCAGCAGAAAACACCATTACTACTTAATAATATACAGCTCTTCAAGGCAAAAAGTCAATAGCATCATTCTCTTTGTGAAGAATGAATTTTGTACTATTTTCCTTTGCGTTATTCTGCTTGTAGCCATCATATTAACGTAGCATCTGTTTCTCCACTTAGCATATACTGTATAGGAAGCATAGTTCATATTATCTTTTGTCTGTTTCCGTCTGATCCAGGCAAAAAGAGTTTGACTGGTGTGGTGCTTAATTAACGTTGCATTGAGTACTGGGTTGTAATTCGTAAATCTTCGAAATTCCAGTATAAAGAATGAGAATGAATGTTTGTTAGGATAATCCTTTTAGTACTTTCTGATGGCAGAAAAAGTTATTCCCCCCCCTTCAAATACGTCCAGTTTTTCGTAGCGAGAACTGTTAAACCTGCTCTTTTTATGACTTCTGTGGCGGTTTAACAATGGTACGTTTGCTCTGTTCTCCTCCTGCTTCCTGCCCAAACTCAGGGCAGACCGTGAAGTGTCTGCTCAGTGAAGCTAACCAGGGTCTGTGTACTCTTTCTCAATTTGCCACTTGTTACAACCATCTCAGGCTTTGGAAGAGCTGTGTTTGGGCAGGGAGTAACGGGTGCTGGGAGTAAGTGGAGTGCTAGTTCCTCACTGAAATCACATGATGGTAAATCTGGGAATTCCTGCTTCATTTATGAGTGTGCACAGGATGCAATGTCACTCTCTCCTCATCCAGAGATGCTTACTACAAAGAACTGAGCTGAATTCCACAGCGACGAAGTCATTTGCCTAAATAAACTCTCTATTCAGAAAACACCAGGCATCTTGCAGCTCCCTCAGCTGAACCAAGTCTTTTATTTTTAATATCTGGGCACCTTCTTTTTTTTTTTTTTCTTTTTTCATTTCAGAGGTTTTTATTTTCAAACAAAAGAACCGCCTCAAGAATTCTTCAAGAAAGCAGGTAAAATGCAATTTTTCTACAAGAAAGGTTTTCTAGAATAGCTGAATGCAGTTCTGTTATACCGAGAGGGGGAGTTTTAGTATGTGCTATAAGATAATATGTATTAAAAGTTAATCAAACTTTGCAAATAGTGCAGGGTGTCTGGACAACATTTGTATGTACCTGAGCATTCAGCATTTTATAACATCAGCGAGGTACATTGAGTATGTGTTATAAAATTCAGTGGTTCTTTTTGTTACATTTCCTTTCACCTTTACCTTGTCTCAAACATTAACCTTTCCCAGAATATTAAATATTTAAAATATTGTTTTAACTTACTTTACATTGTAGATACTTTAGGGACTCAAAGCTAATGCGACTTTTGACTTTTCCCCCCCCCCCCTCCTATTCTATTTATGTGTAAGAGAAGTAGTTCAGGCTTATCTTCTGGGCTAGATAGTCTGCAAAACGTGAACCTTTAGGTTTAAAAGTATGTTTAGGTCTGTGTGTTGAGATAACACATTGATGTTGCAGAGTGAATACGTCTCCAAAGTAAAATGGTTTAATAAAAAATGAATGAAGCAGCTATATACTCCCATTACTTTTCTGAAGCATTCCTTTTCATGGCTATTACTCATGTTGGCTGTATTTGTAACAAGCTGTTGTGATTTTTCCAATCATCTTGCTGGAGTAGTCTGCCAGCAAGAGAGAGGTCTGCAGACCAACAATGGGCTGGTCTGTTCTGCTCAGCCCTGCTTTGGCTGCAGGAGCAAGAGGGTGAAACTGTCCCACATCCCAAGAGCTCGAGATTTTACAAATTAGCTGTGAACATTTGGTTTTCAATGCAACTTAAGGCAAGAGGTCAGGGGATTAGTCACTTAAATGCAGCTACATAATTTTTGCAGGGAATATGCATATATGTATTTTTTTTTTTGAGAATGAAATCTGTTACTCATATAAAACACACGCTGAAGAGCTGTGTATTTCAAGAGATGTGGTTCAGCTAATGGGTAGGAATCCTTTTTTAATTCTTAATACAGTCATAGATGGAAAACAGACACTTGCGACCTGAACTCTCACAAAAAACGTTGGTCTTCTCACACACTGCCATTGCAATTCTTGGTAGCTTCATGAGGGAAACTCCTGAATTGTTGCCGAAAGCTTAGCTTTTGATGCAGACTTTTGATCTGATGGTGGTAGGAGGCTAATTTGGACCTCAGCAGTTCTCTGCTGAAGCGTCCATATGCTTTCTTCCGAGTTAAGCAGGTCACCATGAGTTAGTCTTAAGCATCACTGGAACAAAGAAGGGAAACCATGGATGACAGAATTGCTGAAATTTAGAGCTGAACAGATCCTGGTGAGTTTAATGAGAAGATTTGTCTGGGTTATGGGCTTTTCCTACAGCTAAATCTAGGAGGAGAAATGATTCCTCGCTGCAAGACTTCGGGGATGCTCTTTGAGTAGAAACAGAAGAAATATTTAGGCTTGGGGACACGTGAAACTGATGTCAAGGGACAAGGGAAGAGCAGAGTATTAGTCTAAAGGATTTGCCTCTGATTTTCCCTTCAGAAGGTCTGTTAAATAAAGCTAAAGGCTACTAGGAGTACTGAGAAATTTGAACGTTTGCCCACTTTTTCATCAGTAGAGAAATAAAGTACAAAATTACAAAGTATAAAATGTATCATGTAAGAAGAGCCTTGTTAGTTCAAGACAATGCAACAATTATTTCTATAATGTTTCCCAATAACAATAGCTGCAGAAGTACTGAGAAAAACCCCCACAGTTTAATGATTTTTTTTTTTTTCTTTCTGTGACTGGGTGCTTTTGCCAGATCACATTTTTCCTCTGAGGATTAACTTTGAACTGCCAATTAAAAGTTATTGCTAAATCCTGTTACAGCAGAAAGCCTTCAGGTTCTTATTGTTAAGATTTGGCCATTGTCTTTCTCACAGAATAGATTAAACTGCTGGGGTTTTGGTAAATTACTTTTGCACAATAGCCACATAGCCAATATATTTTTTAGTGGAAAACTAGCAACTGTATTCAGTTCATGTTATTTCATTCTATTAAAAACAAAGGCAAAAAAATATGAAATTGAGACAAGAGCAAATATTATCACAGTGGTGACTCAGCTTCCTCTTCAAGAGGTTTGCAAAACCCTGTCAACCTGTCCTACTTGCAAAAGAAAATTACTGAAATCTTTGTACCAAAGGTTGGATGACCTTTCCTACAATTTTTGGTCAGAGGAGCTAGAATAGTGTGATAACGTTACTATTTTCCAACAGGCACACGCTCTGTGTGTCACTGCTCTGAGCAGGGACACATGGAGCATTATCTCAGAAACTGCCGTGTGGTAATGGTGGGCAGATGTTGGTTTTTTTAATGTGGTCACTGTAGGATCATCATCCGCTGCAAAATCTGTGTCCAGCTAAGAACAGATCAAACGGAAAAAAGAGGAATGAACCCACTGATATTTTAATTTGCCTGAGAGAAGAAAGAAAACATTCTGCATTCATTAGAAGATTTGCATAGTGCTGCCAAAACCATCCATTCACTCTGTGATGTGTACAACATAAACGCAGTATTCAGCCATAAATCAACATTTGGGCTTTCATGTCCTTTGCATTGCCACGCTTTAGCCCTGGTCCTAGCCCTGTGATCTCGTTGAAAATATTGAAATTCTTGACCTCTGCAGGAATACAATTGCACCCAGTATTTTCCTATCAAAAAGGGCAGAAAATGGGGTATCTTTTTAGAGGAAAATATGATAGCCTAGAATGAAATAAAAGTTGCATTCCTGTTCAGCAACTGAATGGATGAAGCTGCTTCTGTGCAGGGTACATCTGTGTAGCATCTTCTGGTTGATTGACGGCTTTTTCTTGTATGCATTACCTTATTTTGGAGCCGTCTTCATGAAACCAATTGAGAGAAAATTTAGGCTGGTAGAAATCCTTCTGCAGCATTTGATGCTGGAAGTCTGTGGTATTTCAGGAGCCTATAAAAAAGAGTAAAAAAGTACCAAAAAGAGGACTTTGCTAATTGGTAGCATCAGCCTCAGCTGGGGCCTTGGACTTGTCTCTCAGAGAAGCTGGCTTTTAAAATGGAGCCTCAATAAGTGCACAAGGTACCTGATCCAGGGGCTGTTGAAGTCTCATAAAAGACTCTCAGTAGCTACATGGCACACGAGAAGGGTATGGAGGAATCTGTCCTCCACAGATTTTTATTAGTCTGCTTGCCATTTGCCAGCCTCCCCCCCACCATTGACAGCAGATACCCTGATCTTCTTCCATGGTCATATGTCACTGCAGAGGCTTGCAATGTCAGCTGGCTCAACACTGTAGAGGTCTCATTTGATGCTCATTGCCTTTTACTCATTTGCATAAACACATGACTTCTTTTACTCTCTTGAGAGGGCTAATTATTGTTGCATTTGCTTGATCTATGAAACTACCAGCAAACCCTGTGGGTGCTACGCTTGAGGTCTCCTCTAACCATTTCTCTTCTCTGACACAAACTGCTTGTAGCAGAGAACTTCACCTCCTTTACATGTATCATTACAATTATTAGTTTAATTTAATGTAGAAAATCCATCTGCTACATTTCTGTTTTAATTAAATAAAACATGATGAGCCTTATGACCTGATAACAGGTCATTTGATTATTCTTCTCCAATAGACTGGGCTATGACCTCTCTGGTCGCTTCACACAAAGGGACAGCAGGGTTTCTCGTTTGTTTCGCTGGGGGCATCTTTTTTGCACTAGTTCCCAGCTATTGAATTCAGCTCAGCCCCAACAAAACTGTTTTCTGCTCATATGGCTGTGGTGCCACAGGTCGCGGCTCAGCCACCAGAGGTTTGGATTTGGGGAACAAGGAAGTGCCTCATTCAGCTACTGCCACAGCTGGGCTGCAGTTCTCAGCAGCCTCACAGAGACTGCCTGCACAGAGTGCTTCTCCAGCAGGGGTAGAGGCAGCGTTATCACCTTTCCCTGACTGAAAGAATGACCCCTCAGAAACGTTTAGCCAAATATAATGGAGAGATACTTGTTCATGCTGGGGGTCCCTGCCCCTGCGCCAAAGCCAAGGCCTTGCTCCGGTCTTAGGCCTTGCGCTGGACCACATAGTATTTTCTTTACCATTGTTCATGGGATCATTTGTTAAAATCTCATATTTTTTTACCTGCCGTCAGACCAGGAGGACCTGAAGCGTACATTTTCCTCCCAGTCCAGCGGCAGAAAGCCAATATGGTTACATGACTTTCTTTTTGGATTTGTGGATTTGTGATTAGTGTGGATTTGTTAATTACTGCGCAGGCTGTCCCACGAGGCACAGCTGGGGCGTATTCTGTGCTCTGCGAGGGGCAGCAGCAGGGTGAGCACAGCAAAGTGCCTCTTCCAGCTGCCCAGTGCGGGAGCTGCTTCAGCGGGGACGCCAGGAAGTTTGCTGGAAGGGAGTTTGTTAGAAACTAAATCAAAGCAGAAATATAAGTGTGACATTTGGCACCACTCCCTGTTCCTTGAACACCCCCAAAGAGCGTTTATGGGAGATTTTCCCTCTGAAGAGGTTCTCTTTCAGAGGAGCAATGAAACACAGCATTTTGTAATTGCTTGTGCTGGAAATATTTTTTTTTTTTGTTATGGCTTTGTGGGTTTATAAGTTTGTAATTTCGCTTTTGAGCAGAACAGTTGGATTGGTTAAAATGCTTTGTGAAAACTATATTTAAGAAGTCATAACACAAGCACCACAAACATTTAAGATTTTTTTCCATTCCTTGGAAACAAGGCAGTGTTCAAGGTGAAAAATACCAAAAGGTACACTAAGTACAAATTGGCGAGGTGTTGCAACTGTTCAGGATCTAGCACTATAAACTACTCTCAAACTACTACTGCTCTTAAACTACAGCCTATCCTATGCCAGACATTAATCATAACCTACAGGCATATGCGTAGTAGAGGCAATATTTCATTGTATATAGAGACATCATCCAATAATTGTATGATTATGAAGGAGCCATTTTAACAATTGCATATCTATGCCTAGTGATTGATCTTTACAAACGGTGTCTGTTAATTTTGGTCATTGTGGCTCTTTGCCGCGGCAGTTAATTTTAGTTCCTAGTACAATTCATGCTATAGAAGTTGCTGCAAATTTCACAACACTGTGGAGATCTCATGGTAGGTCGGTAATTTAGAAATTTGTTTTAAGCAAGTTAACCAGAGTTCTGTAGGCAGAAATATTTGTCAAAATAGTATCATTTATCATCAGTAATATTCACACTATAAAGGACTTTTGGATATTTGCCATTGGTATTTAGGAATGTATGCAGGAAGATTTCTGGTTAAGGGGGCTGTTTAAAGCAAGAATAGGTTCTACCTGTTTGGTAGCTCTGGCAATGTGTTTTCTTTTACCTTTTCAAAGACACAATGCACCTTCATAAATCTCTGTTAATTATCTCCTAATTTCCTGATTAGGTAATTAAACTTTCTTGCTCTGTCTCACCAGTAGCAGGGAGAATTTTACCTGGCAGTTGTGAAGGACAGTGGGCAAATTACAGGGCCTTGAATTCAAGTATCACTGGAAAACTGGAAAAAACCCAAAGTGAGCCTTGAGATGTACGTGGATGAGACAGCTGTGCGCCTCAAAGCTAAAGCTCCTGAAAATTGGCAAAGGAGGGAGAGGCAGAGACACTTCAGCAGTGCTTCTGTAGGAAATGAAGCAGCTGAACATACTCACTCACTAATAGGCAGAAGAAAACTTATTGAGAGAGCCTTAAATGCCCTCAAACATGGCTCAAGCTTCAGTCAAGGACCTGACTTTTTCAACAATAAACTCCATCTGTTACAATCCATTGAAAGCAAGAGCCCCTTGGTTTTTTGTGCTGGTGTTTTATACTTGCTTTTATAACTGTTAATTTTTTTTTCTTTTCAAAATTGGCAGTCTTGTGCTTGTATGCCCTTGCTTGATTTACTTTAAAATTTCATAATGCGCTCAATAGGGCTAATTTAATTTATAAACTGATGTTTCACTCTGCAGATACAATTTCCCATTGAAATTATTTTTCCTGGTGCATTATACTAAGAAGCTCAGAAGGACATGAGAGAAAGTGCTTAACTATAGCCAGTAGCGGACAACTATCTTTCATCGGAGCTGGAGCTTGTCAAACTTACTGCCCACAGATGACTCTTCCCGCAACAGCTTGAGGGAGGCTCTGGTAGAGCAGGGAATCAGGGCGGGTGGGGAAATGGGGGGGGGGGGGTTCTATTCATAAATCCCTGCCTCCTCCCGCAGCGGATTTTGCATCCAGCTGCTCCTCAGACCGTCTGTGTCTAACCGGGAATGCCTCATCACTGTCTGAGGAATTTTACATAACGGTCAGGCCGGTCAGCTGAGAGGCGAGCGTCAGCCAAAGCCTCTCGCTGCTGTCATGTGCGCCGGGGTCTGGCCCTCGCCTGGTACGGTTTGCTGCAGGCATCACCCACTTGTGTTAAGCAAACATCCTTCTGGGTGGGCTGGGACTAGCCTACGGTGGAGTTTCAGGTGGTGGCTTGTGGGGATGGGGTGGAGGATAAACTTTTCAGAAGTGCCTTGGTAAAATAAGGACCTATGTTTTCTTTGAAAACTGAAGTTATGGATTGATAGGGAGACACCCAGTTCTGCCTAAACTTTTCCAGACAGCTAATTAGGCTTCTGTTCCTCAGAAATTGTGACACTTCAAAACATTTACCATTGGTGTTTAGATGAAATAAAGAATTTGGGAATGAGAGGCAGATGAAGACTCCCTAAAGGACAGCCTAGTGGATGCGCTGACAAGCGTGGCTGCAAGAGACACAAACTCCACACCCGTGTCTCCCAGGAACCATAACCTACTGGCTACTGGGAGCCCGTTCCCTTCTTACGTTGGGTTCGCCTACTCGGGGAGCGCCTGGCTCAAATGCTAGGCTGCTTTGGGTACGCCAGTTGATAGTGCCTTAGTCTATTATCTGCCTAACCAAGCTTTGAAGCCAAGCCTGGTGTGAGCAGGAGCTGGACTAGGCAATCTCCAGAGGTTCCTCCCGAACTAGACTGTTCTTGGTTCTGTGTCCTCCTTTGCTGTGGGTCTTTGGGTGGCTTCCAGGGAAAAAAGAAACTTCAAGCTGTGTCTTACCCACAGGAAACGAATGCCCTGACCACAGGCTGCCCAGTATCCTTTTTCCTGACCCAAGAGATATGCAGAAACTGGTATAGTTGACAAGTTTGAGAAACTGACGTAGCTCCAACAGCTTGTATTAGTAGATAGAAGCAGCAGAATACCCAAAATCAGGTAAAATGCCAGGCTAGTGGGACATTCAGATGCAAATCTAGTTTTGGACCAGAGATTTTAATCCAGTTCCCCTCTATTCCCAAAGAGCCCTTGGCCTTTCTGATGCTTTAGGGTCCCTCTTTCAGTCTGGTTTTAACAGGAATGTCTGCAGTTGTCCAGGAAAACCCTTCTTCTGATAAAATATCACTTGCAATGTAGTGTCTTCGCAATAGGAATTTTTGAATACTTGACATTTTCATTGGTTCAAAAGGTGGCTGGATAAGTTCATGCCATGGGAGTCCAACAAGGGCTGTGGAGAACAAAGCTGCCATCACCTGCTCAGGAGCTGCAAATCCTTGGAGACTGGAGAAGGCAGGACATGGGACTCAGGGCAAGGGAGGGTAGCTCCGAGCTACCCTGGGGTGGCCGGCCTGTAAGCATGGCCTTGGCTGTCTAGGAACAGATTCACTGAGCTGTAACTTAACCCTAATCTTGCTGCATTTCAGCAGCAGCGCTGTGATTCTTCCTTCACAGACCACACCCTAATATGATCATGTATCCTAATGACAGTCTTACAACCTAATGTGCATGTTTTGCAGAAGAAATGTTTTTGCAAACACTTCTTCTATATCCCTGACTTCAACCGAGGATGGGAATGAAAGGAGAGTTTCTTGTATCCTTGGGTATTCACTCTTTTGTTAGGCTGCAGACTTTTCATTGCATACGTAAGTTTGGGCAGCAGTTAGCGCATCGTGCTTGTGCCTGCCTCTGAGCAATTTTCCTAGCGGAATAAAAATGAAAAACAGGAAATGAAAGGAGTTTAAAGCAAGTAAATGTGAATTTAGACTGAAAGAAGCATCTTCTTTGAAAATGTAGATATAACAAGCATATACACATAACCACTTACAATTAAAACCCTTATTTGCTTTAAGAATGTAAGGGCTGTTCCTCCATGTCTGTATCCTCAGTGACCCCTGATGCGTCAGCATTTCATAGAGAGGGGCTGTCAGGCTGTTAGGGAGCACTCCTTCCCTCCTGAGCATCGTACAATGCTGTAACGTTTTTCTCCTGAAGAGGGAAGCTGAGTAATTTCAGTGAACAATATGGTCTTTGATATCAGTGAATAATCTAATGGGGTTTTTTTTTTAGGCACTGTGTGGTAATGAATTTTCTTCTTTTTCTCCTTGACATTTTCCATGCATCATCCTTCTTAGCTCCCAAGACCCACTAATCAGCGAACTTTTTCATGCCATCCATGACAGTTTTATGTGGATCTGCCTTGGTGGAGAGGATGCTCTGCCTTGGTGTATCCCTGAAGACAGTTGTTCAGGCGTTTCTTAACAAACGGTGGTTACAACTGTAAGTTTGTCTTTATAGTTTTTCTCTTTGGGATGTGGGTGCTAATTTTTGCCCACGTTTTCCTTTCCTCCATTTTATGTGAGTACCCGCAAATGCTGATTCCAGTCTTATGAGGGCTATTTTAATGTGGATCAGAAGTGCACATCTGAACTGAATGTCCCCACCACCTCCCTGTGCTGTGATTTGATTAACCTAGTGGAGCAGTCTCAGAGTACGCAGACTTTACTTTTGGCTGAAATTAAACGAAGAGAGGTGCTCTCACTGCTGTTGAGCATCCAGTCCACATGAGAAGACTAGGGCAAGTCCAAACTAAAACTTTCTGAGATGTGTATAGGTGGACTTTGGGTCCTCAGAGCCAATCTTTCATCCTACATATTCATTCCTAGTGTGCCACGTTGCTTACTAACACAGATGTAGCCACAGACAGCTTGGGGACTACTTTTGTTGTCTTTTATTACTATCTGGGGCAACAGAGCCAGTGCAGGGTGATGTATAAGATATTGTAACGTGCTTCTGCTCCTGCCTTCTCCCGGCATTTTTCCAGTCCAGGACAAATGTTCTCTCTTTATTAGTTCAGTTCTTTAATATATCTCTTTGGCCATGATGACAGCTGCTTTTGCTTCCTTTTAGACTGGCTGTGTGTGATGCACTCAAATGCAGTTGATGTTTCAACTCCTAATAGAACAGCAAAGCCTCTGAAACTCCTCACCAGGCAAAGGATGTTTTGCAGGAGCACTAGATGCTTTAGCTAGAGGCCAGAAAATCTCTTTCTCGATAATCTAAATGGTAACTGGCCATCACAAAACCAGAGTAACTTCATGTACAATCATACCTAACTTGGTCTGGGCTTGAGCCTGATGTATCAGGAGACACTTGTCATACACTCCTTTTTCTGTTTTCAAGGAATTTCTCAGCAGGTAAGCTCTAATTTTTCCAGTGCATCACTTGATCCCTTGTCTTTGTCCATCATGGGACATCTTTGGTGTTGTGTACACGCACTCTAGCACCCGTATGTGCCAAATATATGAAGGTTATAACTTCAGAGTGTATATCTTTAAAAAGGCTGTGTGATCATAATGCCCTGAGAATACCACTTTCTGCTAATATTTTCTGTGCATCAGATTTCATTACACGGCCCTTTTCTTGTCTTGGACATACACACTGTTTGAGCGCTAGAACGTGGTGGGTGTATTTGGGTAGGTCTCTGTAAGGAAATCATCCTAGGTGACATGTCCAAGATCCTGATGAAACTGTACATGTACTGAAGATTTTATGACTAAGGATGTCAGCAGTGACTCTGTTTTGTACATTCCCTCTCACTCCGTTCATAGCACTTTTTTACATCTCTTTCTTATGTTATTTTTTATGGCATTGCTGTGGCAAAATTCAGCAGTGGGACGAAGTCCCAACTCTGTCATAACATACGTGCTTCAGCTTCACTAACTTAAATGCTCCAGATGGAATAATGAACAATGGTAAGTGAATTCAACTGCATGCAGGTAGGCACTGTAATGAAACTAAGTTGTTGCAGCCTGGCTGAAATTACGAAGCCGCATGGTATATTTTTCTGTTTTGCCAGAGATACAAAGAAGGAAATACTTGTCATTGACTTCAGTAAGGACAAATTTCTTCCCATTTTGAGGGAAACAAGGTTTTATCCAAAGAGTTTTTCTAAAGCATATGGATAGGGTAAGCTTTAGATATGAATACCCCAAGAAGTTGTCAGAAGAAGAGCTAACATGGGACACTGAATGTGTCTGGTGTTTTGCAGTAGGTGCCCCTGTGGTTACCCATCTCCTGGCCTGACTCAGAGGTCCTGGTGACGACGGTCAGAGGGGCAGCTCTGGGGGTGGAGCCAACGTACTGTGACTATGCTCCCAGGTTTGCAGGAATAACTTGCTTTAAAGTTCCCATTCAAAGACTGTCACACAGCTCACGATTTCTCCTTTGCCAGCTTCAGGTGCTAGCTGGGCAGGTGGTAGCCCTTATCTGGTAGCTCTTATGATGGCAGTGATTTTGTGCTCCAATTCATGGGCAAATGTTTCTGGAGATGCTTTCTGTCTCATGGCTAACAGCACAGGCAGTCTGATATTGTCCCCAGTAAGCCATTTTCCTGTAGCTTCTTTCTCTAATCAGCTGCGAAAAAGGGTCTGAGTCCTACAAAACCCTCTGACAGCACAAAACCATTTACCGTGTACAAAATCCCCTGAGCTTAGAGCAGGCAGGGACAGGACTGCTGCCGGACTGGCAGTCCAATCTCTCTGCCTGAGAAGCTTGGTGCAAGCAGAGTAAGTGTACTTGGGATGCATTTTCAATTTAAAACAGAATATTTTGTTCTTTGCCTTGCTGACCACAGACAATGTTGCTGCTGGTGGATTTGCAATACTGTTGATGCTTAAAACCATTTTAATCTCAAATCACTACAAATTTCAGATGTCTGATGGGATTAAGTTTATTCATGCAATGTTTAGATGTAGGAGATCTGAGATAGAGGTTTTAAAAGGTTTTCTTTGGGCTGCCCAAGATGTTAGTGACACCAACCAGAGGTGACATGTTCTGGCTGGTAGGGCTCCATTTTAACCCCCTGCCCTCGCTTCCTCAGGCTGCACATGCCAGTTGATGCTCACTTCTCACACAGGTATTAGGGATTTGGAATGTGTGACGTACTGGCTTCTGAGTTTACGGTCTCTCTCTCTCTCTCTTGAGAGAGCTTGGCAAAAAGAAGGTTTTGAGGGGATCTTACTGTTGTCGTCAAAAATGAAAGGCGGTTATAGAGGAGATGGAGATGGGCTCTTCTCAGAGGTGCATGGTAAAAGGCAAGAGGCGACAGACACAAGCTACAGTAAGAAAAATTCTGCTTGCACATATGGAGCTTTTTCTCATGCTGAGAGTATGTTAGAACTGCAACAGGCAGAGGGAGGCTGAGGAATCTCCATCCTGGGAAATATTCAAAACCAGGGTCTACAAGGCCCTGAGCAACCTGGATTCAGTTTGGCATTAGCCTTGGTTTGGGCAGGGTTGGGACTAGAAGACCTCCACAGGTCCCTCACAACATGAATTATTCTATGGTGCATATCACATAGTAATGTGAGAAAGCAGCCTGCTCCGAGCTTTTTACCTGTATTCTGAGTGTTAAAAGGAAGCAAAGCCACTCTACGTTCACCTTCTAGAATCCCTTATTATGCCACGCAGTGAATTAAAACAACAGCATGAGTCAGTGATACGCTCCGCAAGACTGTTGGACAGACCCTGCTGGTGCTGCAGGAGAACATGTGTGCGCACATGGGCACTGAGGGGCAGGAACCTGCCTGGAGAAGGGACTTTGCCTTTCTGGCACAGCAGCTGCCCAAGGCTAGTGCTTGTGGATCCCACTGAGCTCCCCTTAGGCACAAGTGTCCATTTTAGCAGCTTCCCAAGGAGAAGCAGCAGGGGCTGAGGTTTTTCAGGTTTGGAACAAGAGCTGGGTTGATGAGAGGAGCACATAGCAAAGTCCCTGTCAAGTACTGGAAGCCCCTATTGGAAGGAATTTTGGCAGGTTCAGCAGCGTGGGGCTGGGAGGGGAGGCTGCTGGCACCAGCACTCATCTTCGGCAGCGTTCTTCTCCTCAGGGTGAGTGGGGGACCTACTCCACTGGGGCTGGAGTCACGAGGAGCAAAGATCTGGAGATGTCCCATTGGCTACAGGGGCTGGAAGGGAAAGAACAGAGTCACTCCTTCTCCTCAACCAATGGAGGGTTGGTTTTGAGAGTCTTCTGCTCTTACTGCTGCAAAAGCCAATTAAAATACAATGTCTGGCTAAACTCAGTATCTTCATTGCAAAAGCATAATGAGGCCTTTGCATTTTGTGTGTCTCTCAGCTAATGAGTTCTCCCCTTTTATACGAAAGCTCTGAAGACAGATTTTTATTATCTTTTTTATTATTATTACGAAAGGAAAAAAAAGATAGTCTGAATACAGTACCTCTCAGACATCCTGCCCATGTCAAGGGCTGCTAAAGCATGCAGAGTGTGATTACAGCTTCCTATTTCATTGCTGAAGTGGCTCTATAAATAACAGCGTTCAATGAAAATTGCTGGCAGCAGCATTGCTTTTTAAGCATGAAAACGTACAAAAAATCTCAATAACTAGATGCTTCTTTTCACCTTAGCCTCCTAAAGGTTTTATAGGTCCAAAAGGAACAGATTACTGTACAGATTTTTGAAACAACTTTTTCTACTGTGATAACCATTTCTGTTTTCCCGGGTTGTTATCAAAGATCTGCAAAGCCAAGGCCTAAAAATGAAATTCCAGTCGATACTGACACTGATTCATTTCCTGAGCTGGAAAATTAACCACAAATGATTCTGAAATCACGGACTGAAAGAAAATTTGTACAGTTGGACTTTCATAACTTTTGGGGCTCGAGGGGAACTCTCGACTCCAATGCTCGCATTTTTATCACACATTTGCACATTTCATCCAGTTTTCCAAGTGTTGGACAGAGTGGTGTGCCTTGTCTAAGCAGATATCCCAGTGATAACTCTAGTCAAGAAGACATTGCCAGGCTGCTGTCCTTAGTAGTTTGTTTCAGTAGTTAATCAATGTGAAGACTTAAAAAAAAAAAAAAGGTCATAAAAATTGTGCTGTATTTCCTGTCTGAATTTCTCTGGCTTCAGTTTCCAGCCATCAGTCCTTGTCCACTAAGTTCAAGAGCTTTTTAGTACCAGATATTTTCCCTCTGTCAAGGTGGCCTAGTAACTGAGTCATTGCTCCATCTTTTTTTTTTGAAAAATGGGACAGATTGAATACCTTTGGTGTTCCTTGCAGTAAGGCATTTCTCCAGCCCTTGAATTATTTCATTGTTTCCTTCTGCACTGTCTCCCTTCTTCCAAATTCCTTTCCAAAAGAGGAGCCCCAGCACTGTACCCAGCACTTGGTGGGTAACAAATTCTTACATGGAGGGAAAACAATGATCTCAATTCCTACCCACTACTTGGATTTACACCTTCAAGGATTACATCTGTCATTTTTTGCTACATGGAGATTGTAGGCATGCTTTGTTTGTTGAATGCTGGATCATTTTGCAGGGCCAGGGCTCCCTGCTATATAGATAGCTTCATTTCCTGTAAATAGCCTGCATTCCTTGTTCCAAGACCTATTATTTGCATAGGTGTGTTTGCAGAGATGCTTGGTCTGAATGAGCCCAGATGACTGCCTTAAAAGCAGTTTATAATCACAAAAAAAATGCAAATGGCAATGCCGTCCATTAAGCAAAAGGTATCTCAAAAATGTTGGGACATATAACTCCAAGCTAAAGGTGCCTGTATTTTTAAAGGGAAACTTCTCACAACAGTTCCAGCCAATGCAATACTTGGGTTAAGCAGCCGTTACTGGTTTTCCTTACATTTTGAGAGAATAAAGTTGTGCATTCTTTTACAAATGCTTTACATATGTTTGTCAGTCATTCACAGATTATAGACACCTTTTGTCCTCTTCATGTGAATTGGTTCTGTTTGGCCACTTATTCTCTGCTCTAGAAATCAACCCAGAGGTCCAACTTTTTGCCTTTAAGGAAACAGAGGAGAAACTAATTATTTTTTTTTGGTAAACAGATTATTCTGCCTCTACCCACAGACTGCTTTAAAGTCCCATGAATCAGGAAAAATGTTTAACATATTCAATGCAACACATTTAGTGAACACTTTTTTAAAAGTTGAATGGAATAAACATAACTCTTTTGGGATTTACTAAGCAATAAACTGGTTGCACTACAGCTCTGAGCATCAGACAGAATTGATTTACTTTCAAATAGCTGATATTAAGCTTTAAGACACAGACTACTTGGATGTCAGAGAAAGTTAACAATTTAGAATTTCTTGTTGCTCAGTTAACTCAGAACTATTTCTGCTGTGAGGTAATTTTGTGAACTTTGATAAATGAAGACTATTTTATCTAACAATTATCCATAATCTAGCAATTATCTTGTATGAAGTAAAAGAAACAAATGTCTGCAGTTTGATGTGCAATTCATACGTATCTTTGAATAATATGTCTCCTGAAGTACGATCCATGATGAAATTAAAGACTTTGGGATGCACGAAATTATCTAGTCAATGTCTTCTACTTTCTAATGGCTGCTAGGGTGAGATTTCCAAATTGTATCGGGGTATAGAAAATCCTGTATTCCAGCAAAATTGCTGTGAAGTTTAGATAGGTCAAATTATCTCTTTGAAGATAATAGTCCTTATTCCCAGCAAGCCTAGCATTCATTTACACTGCTTTGACTGTGAAAAGAGGATTTAGAATGAGTGCAAATGTATCATGCTCTTGCGTTATGGTAGGGAGAAGAGACACCAGTGTGAGTGTCAGGCCCAGCAGTTTTGTCTCCTTTCCCTTTCCTATTTGTACCTGTATCCCACAGTGGGAATAGGGTGTCATCTCCAGATTATGAGGATATTGACCAAGAGCACAGTGGAGCCAATTGTCACACAACAAGGTGATAGTTTCTTCCAGCCCTCTGTTGAGCTCTGTGACCTGCAAATTATATTTTTCAGGGGCTATTTTTCAATAGGGATTTCTAAAGGGAAAGTAGGATGATGGAGGACTAGAGCTAGAGGTGAAACAAACTCACCCAAACTCTTCGAAAGCTCAGAGCTGGCTGTGCCCATGGGCACAATGCTCACACAAGCTCAGGGCAGCTTGCTTGGAGCCAGTGTGCTGCCCGGCTCGACTACCAGGGTCACTGTAAGAAGTTTTCACTTCCATCTGAGCTGCTGGAGGCTAAAAAACTTTGAATAAGAATAAAGACAGAAAGGAAAAAGTGGGTGCACCTCTCCCTCCTCTCCTCTGTTTAACCGTCACGATGTCACATCGCTCTGTTAGTCAATGGTGAGTTTTTGATTGTATAAGGCTGTCATGTCACATTGGACTTAGCGTTTGAAAGCCAAAAATACTCGAGGGACTGGAGGATCATGTGGTTATTCTTCCAGCCAAGTTTTCCTCAGATCTTTAAGCAGCTGCTTCAGAAATACATTCTTGCTGCAGACCTTCTGGAGACTTGGAGGGATTCACAGAAAGGCTCACTAATGACTCTTCTGTGCAGTGAACTTTCTGCCCAGGAACGCACTGTCTTCCGCGAGTGCCAATGAACGTAATCACTCATCGGGGCGGTTTGTTTAAGATAATCTGAACAGAGAGGCCACCCCCAGTCCCTCTTTCAGGGAAACATACTCAGGTGTCCTCTCACGCATAGTCAAAACATTTTGGTGAGCAAAGGTGGTGGTTACTGTTACTACTGTGATGTGCTTCCTCAAAATAATTTACAGCTTTGCTGAATGAAACCTACTGGACAGATGTTATTTAGCACACAAGGCACACCTTAGCCCTGAGACAAGCTTAAACAGACAGTAAATCAGGGAACAGAAATCCCGTCTCTGTCTCTTTGTGACAACCCCTAAGCTGTGGCTTCACCCCCTCCTCTTAAATGCTTAAAGCAATCCCTGGTTGCTGGAACATTTATAGTGCTTAACCATTTTGGAGATTTTTCTTGCTCTTCCTTTTTATTGTGGTAGAAAAGCTCTGCTTCTGTGCTATACTTGAAATACCTTCTTCGCAGACATACCTAAATAAAATTATTCATAATTGCATTCCCATCAACAAGAAAAGAGTGTCTGCCGTGGGTGAGGGAGGATGAAACACTGTGGTCTCCAGGGATTAGTGCCAGAAAATGGAAATGCACCAGCTGCAGCATTGCTACTCATAGGCCGCCTCTTCTTCTGTGGATCGGGGTTGCTCTAGTGTCCTTCCCTTCCCACCTTTCCTCTGCCCATGGGACTGAGTTGCCATCATGATAGTTGCAGTCTCTCTGTGTGATTTTGACCTTCTGGCCCTGAGGTTGCAATAGTTCAGCCTTCCCCTAGGAGTCATGGATTTGGGCAACTTCTATTTGTAACCAAATCTCTCTCACAAGCAAAGCATTTCAAGCCTCTTTTACATCTTTGGTCCGAAACCGAGTGAAGTCAGTGGAAGGACTCTCACTAGCCTCAGTGCATTTTGGATAAAGCCTGGAGGCGAGGCTCACATTCCATACATTTTAGCTTGGATTTGGATTTTCGTAAGCTTTAACACTGCAGAAAGCTGCCAGCTTCACAAATCTACATCCCATAGCGTGTGCCTTCAGCCTCTTGGTTTTGTAAGAATGTTTTAAAGCTGAGAGAGAAGTTAGTTAATGAATTTATCAAGATTATAACATGAACCAGTGGCATCAACAATGCAGAAACACCAGTTTTCATTGAAGATGCTGTGTTTCCTTGTAGTGTGTGATTGTTTTTATCTAAGAAATATGAATATACGTAAAAGCAAGTTCATTTGCAACATGAGGCAGCTAAAAAGCTGCATACAGCAGTCGGGCACTAATGGAGTGCCCAAATCCAGAAAAGAAAGTTCTAAATATGCCTGTTTTCATTCTCACCCTTGCTTGCTCAGTGTATGTTCGGTCACTTTTTAATTCATACCAGAGCAGGTTATTAGAATAGCACTGAAATTTCTAATCCAAACTGAGGCTTATTAGCTCAATCAGGTCTGACCCTGTCCCAGCTAAAATCAAAGCAAAACTTCGATAGGAACAGAACCAAATCCCTTTGTCTGTCTGGAAAGAAGAATAAGTACTAACGATGCCTGAAATTCAGTACAGCTACATCCACTTACAGGATCACTGTCTGGCTCCTGGAATGCTTTGCCGTTTGCCGTGACTGTCTCAGAAGAGTATTATTTTTGCATTCATTGCTTTGTAAAGCGGGAAACAATTTTGTCCTGTGGTGATGATTAATTTCTGAATATAGTCATGAAACCATTCAGTACGGGAAGGAAACAATTTTTTAAAGAAATAAAAATATTTTTTTAAAAGTAAATAAAGACTCGAACTTTTTTGAGCACTGAATATGGAAATGGATCTATACAAAATACTTCACTAGCTCCCTTAATGTCCCCTTTTTGGTTTAATTATCTTGGATGAATTATGACCTGTGTCAACAAATCATGTAGCAATTATTTTTACCTGCAGTGAAGTAAAAACTCCAGCAATATTAGCAGGCAATGAAAAATTTAAATTAATTTTGAAAAGTATAATCATATATAGTACGCTGCTTTTTCTGCCGGTTCGAGTAATTGCTGCACCAAGGGGCATTTCACAAACCAAACACCAGTCTGAAATACTAGGACAAAGAGACCAGCTAAAAATTGTTAAGTCTATCTCACTGCTACCTCCGTTTGCACTTGGGTTCTGTAGGAAAAAGATGTATTTTATTCTGCTTTGCTGCTTGTTTGGAATAAAGGAGAAACCAGCAATATCGTGAACTCTGCTCTTCTGCACCTGTTGGTATTATCTTTTTTCATGGTACAGCTGCCGAGACATATGGAGGCTCTAATTCCTTTGTGCAAAGAGACTCCTTATCATCATCTTTTCCATGAAGTAAATTTAGTCTAACAGCGGACAGGAGAAATGTGACATGAACGCTTATTGCGTATCAGTATTCTAGCGGCTGCAGCAATTTCAAGCACCTGCAGTTTATCAAGTTAGAGATAAGAACGATTGACACTGTGGGAATAACAATCTTCTAGATATGTTATTCGGGGGGGCAATAACACATTTTTTCTGCACTTTGTTTTAGGGAGCTTGGTGTTCGGCTTGAAAGTTGGTAGAATTATCTGTTAAGAACTTGTAACATTTATTAGTAGACTATGGGCATAAAGCTAATAAAAACCCAACCTCTGATATTGGTGTTCCTTTTCCACTTGGCAACCTGAATTTTCTTTTTTTTTCTGAAGCAGAGCTGAAACTAGCCAGGCTTATTTTAATCATTTCAAAATATATTGTCAATTAATCAACCCCTTCCTACTGTCTTGCTTGTTACTAAAAAAGGAACATATAAAGACCTTTGTATGCACCGAATAAAGGAATAGAGCACTGATATGTCTTAGCCTGACATATTTGAAGGATAAAGAACCCAAAGTAAAAATAACAATGCCAGCAATCTGTAATAATCGATAAAAACCCCACTGGAAGACATTAAAGATTTCAAAAGACTCCTTCCTAACAGCCTTTCCTGCCTGGGTTGCTGTCACCCTGTGCTGCTGTCGCTTGCAGAAGCTGCGGAGACCCAAGACACTCGCAGGGGCTGCAGGGCCAGGTCTCTATCTGTCTCTTCTTGCCTGTCTCTACCTTGAGACCTCAGCAGTCACCCATGGAAGCTCTTCAACATGATCTGAGAACGTGAACTCTCATTGCTGGCCCATGACCATGTAACGATGAGTTATGGAAGTGCAACAGAGAAGTACCAAGCTCTCAAAAGTCCTGAGCAAGGCTAGAGTGATGGAGTTTGACTCATCAGTGTGAATCATTTCACGTTCTTGCACAGAGGCACCATGAAAGGCCTTGGGCATCTCAGCAGGCCATTTAGCTTTCTTGGGACATGGTATTTGCTGTTGATCTCATTTTTAAGAGAACACAAAACCATCAACCTTATGGCATAAAAAGCAACTCACATAGCTTAAGGAGAGAAGAAAAACCTCTGGGTTTACACTTGGGTCATAACAGGAAGGAAGCTGTTTTTCCTTTCAGCCCTGCCTGGTTTCCCAGCACCTCTTAATCAGAGCAAGCTGCATGTGCTGAATGGTCTCTAGCTATATTTTGCAAGTATCTTTTAGGGTCTCCTTCTTTTTTTCCCAAAGTAAGACCTAAACCAAAAAAAATCCCTTTCAAAGTTATACCATTTTCCTCCTGATACAGCCTGCTTCTAACACAGCCCCCTGAATCTCCAGGCTCACAGACTTAGATAGTATTTAGCTGCTTAGTACTTAGCTGCTTTTCGCTCCTGCTTGTCTAAGATGTGAGCACTATTTTGGTTCCAGTGAGGGTGCCTCACTGGCCCTGTGTGCAGACAAAGCAACTATCATGCTTGAGTAGCCTTGGCTGAATAAGTTGTTCAGTGGCTTGTGTTAATATTGACGTTCACCCTCCCCTCCCCTTTACTTGTGCAGCTTTCCAGTGAGAAATCTACTTCACTGTATGCACTGGTTTGGTGATGTGACAGTATTAAGTAAGTCTTCAAATGGCCAAACCCCAGAGCTGGTCCCAGTAACTGGTCAGCATTACTTGGCGCTACAGGTTTCATGTTCCCAGCGACTCCAGCCCCTGATGCTGATTTCCATTTGCTGGAAATTATCTCACTGAAGCTGAGACTTCTTTGCAGTACACGCCTCCCTCAGCCCCAGGTCCCTTGGCAGTCAGGGGGAGGTACAGGCATTTCCAGAGCATGGTGCATTGACCCTGTCTCGGGTGTCCACTGTAGCATGAGCTGGATGGGGACCTGGACGTCAGTGCCTGCCTCTCTCCATGGGCGCTATGGGGACCTAGGATGTAAAGGCAGTGGTGAGGGTGGAGGCTAACCTTACACTGTATTGCCACTTAGTTATCTGTAGCTGATTAGACACTTTAAAAGTCAGTCTGTTCATTTGAATGGGCTTTGGATTGACCTCTTTGACAGATGCAGTAAGAAAGCAAAAAGTAAATTACTGGTTTATCTGTTTGGGTTTTTTTTTTCTTTTTTTTTTGTTTTTCTTTTTTTTTTTTTTCCTTCTGGTAGCTGGGTTGTTTGATGATTATTATGCCTGCAGTGCTCCCTGCTCCTAATGACCAAGCTAATAGCTCTTCACTTATATTCTTCCTTCAGCAAAGGGTCCTTCTAAAAGGCTCCCCAAGCCAACTCCTTAGACAAAACACAGAGCAAGAACAGGGCATTGGCACACAGACATTCAGTGACAGAATGCTTTCTTTAAAAAAATCCGTAGTTTATGGGGATCTTTTACGTGGGGTATGGTTACAGAGGGAACCAAGTCTTTCAAACAGGATGATCACTGACTGCATGGTTGATGGTGGGAGTCTCTGTGCCAATGCCATCTTCAGTTGGGATGAGACTGATAGGATGAGACTCCCTAAACTGTTGTTTGGTTGGGTTTTAGTTTGTTTGTTTGTTGTTGTTTTTTTTTTTTCCTGGCAAATTCTTAAAATACAGCTGGCCCAACCGCTGTAGCCTGTGCATGACCCACTGCTATTGATTACCTTAAGACACTTACTTGAGATACATACACCTCCGACCTCAGCTGTGTAGGACTGCCCTATCAGATCATTCTGCGCATGCAGAAAACAAGTTTCTGCTGACTGATTAGAGGTGTTTTATCCCCATACAATCAGATGAATGCTGCAGCAGCCACTACCAGGGGGGTGACCCGGCGATGCCCAGAGCATCCCCCCAGCAGTGGCCCAGCGTGATACGCGCTTGCTCCGTGGGCGGCTGGGGCGGTGGGGGCTGGAGACCCACCTGTGACAACCGGCTTTAAAATTGGGGTCTCTAAGAGTTTTGGGTTCCTTTCTTTTTTCTTTTCTTTTCTTTTCTTTTCTTTTCTTTTCTTTTCTTTTCTTTTCTTCTTTTCTTTTCTTTTCTTTTCTTTTCTTTTCTTTTCTTTTCTTTTCTTTTCTTTTCTTTTCTTTTCTTTTCTTTTCTTTTCTTTTCTTTTCTTTTCTTTTCTTTTCTTTTTTCTTTTCTTTTCCTTTTTTTTTTTTTTTTTTCCCCCCCCCCCCGGGGAAACCCCATTTCTGGCCGCCGGTCAGGTTGCCAGCAGGGGTCAGCCTGTGCCCGCCTGTGCTCCCGGCTGCCGCCGGTGCCGGTGCCGGTGATCACGGGCTGCGGCTGCTTTGGGAGAATACCCGAGGCCGTCGGCGGCACCGAAGCTCTTTTTGCTGATGTTTTAGTGCTGCCCCGCAGAACTACCCCGCCAGCGTGCCAGGAAAGGCTTCATGCTGCTGGCACAACTCATGCACATCGCGCACGAAGCCCCTCCTGCCAGACAGGCACTGCTAGGCGACCCAGGAAAGACACGCTCTTCCTTGCATGTTTTGCTGGCAGGATGGTTTTTAAAAGCGTTGCCAAATTGTGTCAACACTGTTTTCTCTCTCTTACATCTGCTCTGGCATGTTTACTTGCCATACTCACTTCTCAGTTGCCTTACTTAGTGCAGCCTGATGGTTTTGTGCTTTCTTGGGATGTAGTTAGACAATACTTCTTCTTCCCGCAAGGAGGTCCCACTTGGGCTGCTTGCGTTTGCTCCTGTGCTGTGGTTCACTGCCCAGAGAGTTGCATTGATGCAGTCCTCTGTGGGGCTGCACTTAAAAAGGAAAACAACAAAGAGGTTTTTTTCTTTTGCCAGTGGCCTGCAGGTGGTTTCTCCAGAACGTTACTTTTCTTTTGTCTCATGGCCTATAAATGGTCTCCCCTATCAAGCTATTTGAATCAGGTCTGTACAAAAAGCTTGTCCCCTAAGCAGCCCTCTTTGCCATGACCACGGTCATCATGACCAGCCCCTGAACTTCCTCCATGCACCCTGTCCCCAGACATGCCAAGTGCAAGGTCCTGCACCTAGGTCCATGCACCTCGGATTGCCATGTCAGGCAATCCCAAACATAGATAGAGGCTAGGAGATGAGTGGATTGAGAGCAGCCCTGCGGAGAAGGACTTGGGGGTACTGGTGGATGAAAAACGGAAAAAGAGCCAGCAGTGTGCACTAGCAGCCCAGAAAGCCAACCGCATCCTGTGCTGCAGCACAAGCAGTGAGGCCAGCAGGTCGAGGGAGGTGATTCTGCCTCTCTACTCTGCTCTGGTGACACTCCACCTGGGGTACTGCATCCAGCTCTGGGGGCCTCCAGCATAAGAAAGACATGGACCTGTTGGAGCGGGTCCAGAGGAGCGCCACAAAGATGATCAGAGGGCTGGAGCACGTCCCCTGTGAGGCCATGTAGTACCTGGATTAGGAAAGCATGTTGCTCCCAGGCAACGTTCTCCCTCCTAAGGAAATGCAGCAACTTACTGGAAGCTGTGAAGTTCTGCCAGCTCATAATTGTGGTATTTTAGACCCGACAAGAGGCAATATAAGGTACCTGGGCTTTAATGGTCTGTTGTGTCTGGGAGCCACCACCTGGTAACAGCTCTCATGGGAACAATTTGAAGAAATTTCTTCTTGGGTAGACCAAAGGACACAAAGTTTCTTACAGCCCATTACCCTGCTTCCACCTGCCAAATAGCCCTCCCTGCAGCCCTGGGCCAAGAATTCGTGGGGAACGTAAGTAAGGAGTCTTACTCATCTTAGACAGGAATCTCAGGCAGTCTTATTTGTATGGCTGGTGCATAATGATGAACGTTTATCCACATCATTCCTCTTGCCACTGATGGGATGACAAAAAAAGATGACCCCAAAACCACAGAAGAGTCAGTAGTGACAACCCACTGTGGCCTGCCCTGTGGCCCCACTCTGCACACTATGCTCTGTTGTCTTCCCGCTCAGTCACGCAAGGGAGGGCTGCTCTGTGCAGTGTTATTCTGTGCAATCCCTAGCACCGCCCTATGGGATAATGGGGATCCTATATGTAGGATAGGCAAGGTTTTTGTGGAAAACAGATGCACTGGGACATACTGTGAAATCCCGTGTGTCAAAGTGATTTCTTATACCCTATATGCCCAATCCAGTCTTACCTCCTTCCTACAGCTAAACCACTTGCTATTTATACACGAGAAAACACACCAATTAAGAAATACTGAGAATTCTTGTTTGCACATCACAGAATTAGACACCACAATACCCTTCCTTTACTCAAAATAAATAAATATTAATAAGTGCGTTTTGGCAGTGGTAGTGTGGGAGCATGTGTGTGTATGTGTGGTATTTTGTTTTTAGATTGTGGCTCTAGGGATAGATTTTCAGATGAGTTTTCCTCTACCAGCCCCTGGGAATGGTTCTCCACTGTCCCCAGGATGGCAGGGTCAGGGATACGCGTTGCAATGGCCATGCAAGGACAAGTCTGCGATGGGAGGATTTCTGAGATGTACTGCTGAAGCCTTGCTCTATTTCTCTGGGCCACAGCCTAAGAATAAGGACTCTTCTCCCTGCTGCTGGGACCATTAAGGTGTCTTTGCCACAGGAGTCCAGTACAACATCACTGGTCTGACTTGCAGGGAAGCTGTCAGGAGATGCATATTTGGAGGGAGATGCATATATAGAACGTGCCTCGGTGTCATGTCTACCTTGGCGTACTCAGTGCGAGGGGGTGGGAGGTTCCTTGCAGCAGCTCGTACCTGTGGCCTCTTCAGTGCTCCTGGCACAGGGCCACACTGAGAGAGGAGCTGGGGCAGGAGACAAGTTTATTTAACCTCAGACGCTGTAGAGAGACTGCCCAGGCAGGTGAGGTTTGGCTTGAAATTTCCTTGGGAGAGAGGCTCCCTGGCAGATGCCAGCTCTGGGAGCTGAGTATGAGTGTTGCTTCAAAAGCCATGTTCTCCTTCCCCTGGGTGAGGCAGGCGTGAGGGCACACTCTGCTCAGCAGCACCCCACCCTCCCTCTCCAGCTAGTTATTTTTTAGCATTTGGGTTTCTGCCTGAAAATGGGAAGGTGACTTAGTGCAGAGGTAATGTTTTTTTCCAGTCTTGGTGGGAGAAGGGCTTTGATGGATACCAAGACGTGCAAGGTAGGAAACATGCTATTTCTGAGCATTACCTGGAACAGATGCGGTATTTCGTAGCCTCATGGCCCCTAAGATTAAGTTCTACTTCATTTTTGATTGCAAAAATGCTGTGCTGGTCTTATTTATACCCCGGAAAATAATGTTTCAGACGGTGATGTATTACCAGCTACATCACTTGCCTCCAGCATTTTGTTTTGCAACCAATAACCAGAAAAACTACACAAAGCCAAACCCCCAAAACTATACAAAGCCTCGTAAATAAAATAATGTACCCTGGTGATCTTACTAGCACCTGAAAAGTTGAAGAAAAAATGAATTCTGCACTAGTACATTAAAAGTGGATGTTGAGCTGCTTGGACTGGAATGAAAGGCATGAAAAGGGATAACAAACATGGCTTAAATACAGTATTAGTCCTTTTATAGTCAAACTCTGTATGGGTGGTTGCTGGATCAATTTCTAGCTGTGGCTAAAAACCTTTGCTGGTACATGGCTCCAGAGAGGTGAACCCAAAATGAACTTTCCTTGGATAAAATCTCGCCTCACCTTCACATAATATCTCACCTATGTCTCATTGCTGACGGATGCATTGCAAGCTAAGAAAAAAGAAGAAGAAATAAAAGTGAAGAAAAGTTCTGTAACTACAGAGAAATGCGGTCATTTGAGAATTTCTTGAATGGTAAATGCACCAATGTCTTAGAAGCTTAGATACCATGGTGACAGTTGCCTTAGCAATGTTTTAGCTACGTAGGTAATCACAATCAAACCTGTCTCTTCTGGGAAAATGATGCTGTATTATTTTATTTTTTGCAAAGCTTTTGTGAATGTGCAATAATGTGGTTTATGGTTTTGTATCTAGGCATCAGATTTTCTCTCAAGCTTCTTGTCCTTGGCATTCTTTTATTTTTTCATTGATGTTAATTATGAAAATAGATGTCTCTCATGCTAAGGCTATGAAAGCCTGACTAATGTAGTCTTTACTCACCTCAAGATAAAAAATCCTACTTTTGGGCTGGGACAGGATGAATTTTAGAGGTTGTGTTCAGGTTCGCATCTTTTAAAAACTAGTACAGCCTGAGTTGCTGTAGATTTACTGCTTAAGTTTCCACAGCCTGACATCACTTAAAAATCTGTGTATTTTCACTCAGACAAACCAAATGTTACAAAAAATGGAATAAGTGGGCAGATATCTCAATTATGATTTACAGATTGTCTAATAAAACTAGTATGTAAACATATAAAGTGAGACTGAAGACACAAGCAATTATCTTTTCCATTTGGAGTTGGAAGTTTTTGCATTTCAAAGTTATTTATTTGGAAGGAAGGCAGTTTGGGATTTTAGAACAGGCAAAACTGGTTGCCTGTTAGAGCAGCAGGCTACCAGAGGTGACAAGAAGGTGTTGGTGGGGCAGTGGTTGTCCCTGTGTAGTGTGTGTTGGCCCTCCCAGCACCTCCAGCTTCACATCCCATGGTGCAAGTGGCAAGCCTGGCTTTACAGGACTTTCACTCACTATTTTGTCTTAAATCATCAAAATTCAGTGCTTTCCAGGATATAGACAAGCCCTGGGGCAACTCAGTGATAGGAGCATGCTTGTGCTCCTTACACCAGGTGACAACGGGGCTTATCCCTTTAGGAAAATATCTGAGGGAGAGGCATTATCCTTTGAAAATTGAAGTATCTTCAGTGTTTCTTGATGTATGCCATCCATGTTCAAAAATGGGAGCCCTGTGAAGCCAAGTCCTGCCACCTTAATTCTTTCAGAAATTCACCACACTGTCCCTACCTCCCTTTTCTTTTTTTTCCCTTTCAAGAAAACCAAGAAAGAACAAAGAAGGCGTATTTATGCTGATGTTTTTCAGGCTGCTAATCATAGACTCATAGAGCAGCTCAGGTTGGAAGGGATCTCAAACGACCATCTGGTCTAGCCTTTCATGGGGAAGGGAGCATAGATGGGATAATCTATGACTCTGGTCACATCTTGAAAACCTCCAGTGATGGGGTCTCTTCCATGTTCCTAGGGAGGTTGTTACAGTGAATGATTGTTCTCATAATAAAAAAATTCTTTCTTATAGAATCATAGAATGGTTTGGGTTGAAAGGGACCTTAAAGATCATTTAGTTCCACCCCCCCTTCCATGGGCAGGGACACCTCCCACTAGACCAGGTTGTTCAAAGCCCTGTCCAACCTGGTCTTGAACACTTCCAGGGAAGGGGCATCCACAGCCTTTCTGGGCAACCTGTTCCAGTGCCTCACCACCCCCGTAGTGAAATGTTCATGTTGAGATGAAACCTCTCCTGGTGCAACTTGTACCTACTGCCCCTTGTCTTCTCCACGTGGCTCCCTGTGAAGAGAGAGCCTCTGTCCTCTTTGTAGGCCCCCTTTAAATACTGGGATACTGTGATGAGGTCATCCCTGGGTCTTCTCTTCTTCACGGAGAAAAGGCCTAACTCCTTCAGTCTTTCCTCACAGGGCAGGTTCTCCAGCCCTTTGATCATCTTCATGGTCCTCCCTTGGACTCCCCCAGTCTGTCTGCATCTTTTTTGAATTGTGGGGATCAGGACTAGATGCAGTACTCCAGCTACTGTGTAATGATGGGAAGAGTCGAGTTAGTCCATCTACTTGTAAGGACAGGTGAAGAAGATTAGGATATGAGAACTAAGGGCATTGGGAGTAGAAAGAAAAATAAATGCAGGACTGGAAAAGGAAATGCCACCTGGGGAAATTCTGATTTAGATTGCTTGGAGCCAAGATCTTCATTTGTGGTGAGTTGTATATTCAGTCTCTTCTTTCAGGAGCCTCCTTTCCCTTCTAGCCTGCAAGGCCACGAGAGCTCAAAGCTGCACAAAATCATCACTATTTTTTTTTATTTCTATTTCTAGTGATCTCTCCTGGTGGGACGGAAGCAGAGCCTGTTCCCTATTACTGTGTGTCCTGTGCTGAGATCTCCGCAGGGAGGAGCAGGTATGTGCTCCAACAATGCTGCTCTCCCCTGCCGCAGGGACATTGGAGGCTGATGGGCTCGTTTCCCAAGCTCTTGCTGTCCTCTGCAGTGGCTTTGGCACTTTACGCTGAAACATTCCCCTGATTAGACTCCACAGCATGCATTTAAGACAGGCTGATCTTTAATTCAGTCTTTGTGTCTGATTTGTGCACTTTGTGGGATTCTGAAGTGTTTTTTATAACTTTTCACGCTGAATTTTAATGATGAGAACATAAAAGCTTTTTGACTTTTATGCACTAAATTTTGTTATAATCACCATTAATAATCATATAATAGAACCTAATTTTCATCAAGGTTTGATTCACATTTCATAAATGCCACTGGCAACTGTCTTCATAAAGCTCGAGTACCTGCTCTGCTTAACGAGGGGCCGCCAGCTGCGGCAGAGCTTCAGGGTGACAGTGTTTTTCCGGTGGAGCCTGTGGGCTGGAAGGAGAGCGGTGGCTTTGTAGGAGCTGCTGCCACCACAGCCGCCAGAGAAAAGCCGTGTCATGATGGTGAAACAGTGCTGTTATAAGCCGGGAAGATGTTCTGCACCAGTGGCTCTCACGCCTCTGATGCAGAGATGATTTTGGCTTATGTTGTTGGATAGGCCAGTGCAAGTCTCTGGGAAATTTATGGGAGAAAATCACGGTAGATGTGGAAAAAGTAGAAGAGCCATCTCTTTATGTATTGCAATGGGTTTTATAATAGCTAATTTTGAAGTTGCAGGGAGGTTTAAAATGTTGGAATTAGTCCTGGTGGAAATAAACCAACAAGAGAAATATCCAAAGATGCACAAGAAACCTGCTTGGCATTTTTAACACGCTTGTACTGAAGTAAACATTGAGTCAATTCAATTTAGTCCTAATATATTTGTTTTCACTTTCTTTAGGAGAACATCCCCCAGGGACAGATGTACTTGGATAACAAAGATGACAGTACAATTTCTAGACAGCAAGAGATGGAGCTGGATCAAGCATCTTTACATCAAACCAGGGTGGCAGCCAAACCTGTGAGCAGAAGTTGCAATGATCTGCGGCTATTAAAAGAGTATCATGGCATGGTAGCGAGTCTTGGAGAGCCACAGACCCCCTGTGAAAAACCACCAATAGGGGAGGATGGCTGCATTGCTCTGGGGAAGGATTTCACTTCTGTCCCCGTGCAGGGAAGGTAAAGAATAAGGACAAACAGAATATTTTTTCTCCTAATCCGAAGTAATTTTTATTTCCTTGCTGACCAGATACGTGTGTTCATTGTGAATGTTGTTTCTCTCACATAGAGAACAGGAAGCTTAATGGGACATCAGAGCAGTCTTAATTGCCATGGGGTGTCACGGATCACCAGATTTCTGAACTAATCTCAGCTTTAATAGCAGCCATGGGCCAATTTTACTGTGTCTTCAAGATCAGATGCATGGCTTTTCTTCCCTACTTGGTGTCACCAAGTGTCATAAAACACACAGAGATGAAGCAGCGAACATGAAAATGTTCCACCCCTCCCCTCTTTCAGAAAAATGCATCGTAAGGCCGTAAACTGAATCATTACAGCTAATACTGGGAACACTAAAATTGCATTAATAATGCAACTGTGACAGCTGACACTTTACATATCAAGTGTACAAGGAGTGTGTGCTCCTTGTGTATCCTCTCCTGCATCAGGAAAAGTGCAGGTTTGGGGGCAGAGGTGCTAGTCTTTCTTGTTGCAACGTATACAACATCAGCAATTCTTTTTGTAAGTGTTTAGAAATATTTTATAGATCCCAAAATATTGCAGGTGTCTTTTTAAACCTTTCTTGTTCACACGTTCACTTTGTTAAACCCCTTTGATATCAGGATGTGTGCTCCAGCAGCAACCGCAGCATGTGGAAGCCAGCCAGGGTGGACTGTCAACCTTTTTTGGGTGTTTTTGAGAATTTGTAGAGGTGACTTGACAGAGCCTAAAGCGAGAGCAATACTGTACCTAATCTGAGCTCCTGCAGAGCACAGGCCTTGAAATGCTGACTGGGAAAGTCTGTATTGAGCACAGTGGTGAAGTAGAGTGCCCGCACAATTTCCAGAACCCGATGCTGAAGACTCTTGTTGCGCTGCTACAAGTCAGGAAAAAACATGGTAGGTTTCAAAGCAGTTTAATCATAGAATCATCTAGGTTGGAAGGGACCTTTAAGATCATCGAGTCCAACCATTAACCTAACACTGCCAAAACCACCACTAAACCCTGTCCCTAAGCACCATGTCTTTTAAATGCCTCCAGGGATGGTGACAACACTTAAATGATTCAATGGTGATTCAATGTTAAAATCAGAGGATATTCCAAAATCAGTTAATATTAAATAAAAATTCAAAAAATAATTAATTGCTTAATTAAAGTAGATCAGAAGTGTAATGCAGATCAGAATCCTGGGTAAGTCTTACCTGCAGTCAGCTAGACTTTTCATTCAAAGAACAGAATTTTCTTCTTATTTGTCTCCTTCCCTCCTCTTCGTGTGGTTCTCCACGGCTGTTTGGGTAGGGTGAGAGGTGCAGCCCTGGGGGCTCCCCACAGTTCTGGGCATGCTGGTCACATCCCTGAATTGCTGGGCAGGGCTGAGTCTGTCCTGTGCCCCTGCATCTCATTTAGAAGGGAATCTGTTTTTACTGGGAGCAAAGGAGTTTTGGAGCATTTTGTTTACTTCCCTGATCTGGGCAAGGGAGAGCCAGGCTAGCTGGATGAGCTTTCCTGCACCCTTTACTTATCTACAGTGTAAGTGTGTCTTAGAAGTCTACAGCAAACCAAGTCAAGGTTTTATGTGCATCTGAAAGTATTTCCATCAGAGTGAGAACTGGAAATCATTATAGCTGTGCTTTCCAAATATTAAAAAAATAATGAAATTGACAACTTGACCACAAAAGCCACATAAATCCTTTAGAAATGATTTTTGGAGTATTCGAGGATTTGTTGTGTTGACTAAGAGTTTTACTGACAGAATCAAATCCTGTAAAAGTGCTTCAGGATGTGATAGGGGTGAGTTAATGTCGTCTTGTTTTGAAAGAACATTGTAAGCACAATGCATATGTGAGGATGAGAGGCCGGCAGGGGAAGGGAAAGACTGAGTGCATCTGGAGGTAAGGTTTTTCTCTTGTGAATTCACATGTATGTCTTGCTACAAGTATGTTTACCAGTGCTATTTACTGTACTGTTAATGATCCTGGTACAGGAACAAACCCCATGATTGTGCTCTTATGGACCAGCTCTTACCTTTCTGGCTAAACGTCTTCCTGTTATTTTCCAATGGGTGATAGGAATTTGCGTACCAGTGACAAGCAGCTTACTGTGGACCTATGAACCACAGTTTGGAAATCATGGTCACAGGTGCCAGAGATGAAAAATACTACATCATGGGTGAGCCCACCTTCCTGCAAGTGTGGGCAGTAGCTCCTGGTCTTTTCATAACACCATTTTCCTGTTGAGGAAACTGTAGTCACTGTGCATGATTTAGGGATAGATATACAATTACAGAGCCATCCCCATGTTCCCTTACAGACAAATGTATATCTAATCTTCTACAGTAATATATTAGGGCTCACGAAAGGATCTCTTGAAATTTCTCCTTGTTGATCTTTACCTCTCTTGCTCCTCCAATATTGATTTTTTTTCTTGTGGAGATGAATCTTATCTGGCTCTTCTTAGCATGTATTTTAGCCAATGTACATTAGGCACAGTTAAAATACTGATGTGATCTGTGTGACCCCTCTGGTATGAGTAATTACCCTTAAATCATTGGGACTACTCAACAGAATGCAGATAAAAACATGGATAAACCTTTGCAGATTCATGAGTTTTTTGATTAGTTTCCTTAGAATGAGAATTAGCTTTTAATGTAAATTGTTCTTTTGCTTGCAAAGAAAACTACTAATGATTAAAAAAAGAGGACACCAAATCTTTTTTTTTTTCCCCCGTAAAGAACTTCACCAAAGTGGCATGTCTGTATGGTTTGTTTTAATGCATCTACTTAACTTAAATTGCTGAATTATCTTTCAGGGATAAGATTCCTGGGTTCTCTAAATTGTTCAAATATATTCTGAGACAAGACTTTCCAAAGAATCTATTTAACAGAACAGGGGATTTATCTCAGTTGCTAAAATTACCTTTCAGAAAATGTTCTTAAATTAACTAGGGCCCTTTCCCCAGGAAGGTAAATGTCCACCCTATTCTGGACTGAACATTTCCATTTGACTGCAGAGCGATCCTGTAGGTATTTTGAGGCTGGTGAGCCTATCTTCTCGGGCTGCCTGCCTGTCAAAATGCCTTCTCATTTACCTTGTGTATTGAAGAACAATACCTTCTGACTACAGCTTTTACTGTATTGCCTTAGGCTCTTTGAGCTCTGCATGAGGAGGTCTGGACCATCCACAGTGGTCGCTCCAATGACTTTGTCTTTCCAGAGCATCCTTCTCCCTGAAATAAGCCTGCCAGCCTTTCGTGAGCAATATACTTCCATGGGAAAAGCCTAACGGCATGGCTTTATGTCAACCAAATCTGAAATCCTCCTTTGTGATCCAATGGAAGGGGGTGAAGTCTGCTGTTTTCGGCTTAAGAGTTAGTGAGCCTCAAAGGCCATCTATAGAAATGAGATGAATAGTAGTCCTTAATCCCATGTAACCAGTCACTTTGTGTTGCTATTTAAAGCTATGTTACTGAAAAAAGAAGGGCATTCATTGGAATATAAAAGTGGTAGAAGGTGCTGGAAGAGGGAGGTAATAGAGTAACTAGACCCTGTGGCATTCATTTCATGTTGCCCTTTTGGTCTCTTTCTTTCTTTGATGCAATTGCTGGCTGTACCTCCTTTTGGTGGTCAGATAATAACATTATCTTAGGGAAAAAAAAGGTTGGCAGTTGTGCATTCATTATTTTGTGAACTTTTCATGTGAAATTAGACTGTGAAAGAAAGGTGATGAAACCAAGCCCTAGTGTTACTCTGCTGAAGTTATGTTTGGATGAATTTGGCCCGGGAATTTGCTGGTCATTTAATATGATAGTCCTTGGAAGTCTTTTTCTTTAATCTTTATGCCTCATTAAGAAGATTAATCTCTGGGATAACAAAAAATAATCTCTCTCTTTTTTTTTTTGAATCTGCTTGAATTTGTGTTTCATCAGGCAAAACTATTTCTCTCAGCAATTCTCCTGTCTCTCAGTTTCACTTACGTAATGCTCACTTATGTAAGAAAAAGTAAAAACAATCAACCAAATCCAACTCTTCCTTTGCCCTGAATCTGTGGTTCCAGGATCAGTAGTGACTTGCAGTGAGAAGGTCAGTGAGTTAAAAATGTCTATTGAATTCTCGGTTTGCAGCAACACAACGGAAAGATTGCAATTGTATTTCCTGAGAAGCTGAGTGAGGATAAGATGTTGTAGAATGAAAAGTCAATATGAAAGTGAAGTTATGCCTTTAGCAGTGAGGGATTATAAATCTCAATTTTGATTTTTAATTATGTTGATGTATTGCTACTTTTAAAGGACATTTATGAGACTTAGAATTAGATGTCAAGAAGACATGGTTACTGTCTAAATAAGTAAAATTTATGTGACGATTTAAAAGCTTCTTCAGACAGGGGAAAAAGACTGAGGAAAAAAAGAAATCAAAAACATTCAAAACACATTTTTTGTGTGTCCTAAGACTAATTTTAATCTTTGGCTATTAGAATAAAACGGGATCATCTTCTGTTCAACAGTCAAACACGGAAAGTGGTTATTTTCACATCATAATTGCATGTTTGTGTAGCAACCATTCTGATTTTTCATGTCAATCACGTAAACATCAGAGAAGAGTCCAGGACAAACAGATGACTTCACAGCAAACTGCCACATTCATCATTCTCACGTGGCTTCTGGCGATCTTGCTTGCTGCCTGAATGGTGACACTTCTGGCTTTCTTTCCATTTCTTATCTGTAGTGAATGTTTCTGAGTTGTGATTATCCGTGAGGGTCTTTAAATGCTATGAGACTGCAGTGAACAAATAATATTAAAGAATTTTTAAAGTCACGACTTTACTAGTTGGTTTAATTTGGTTCACTTGGATTTGAATATACCCTCTCAAGCATTTGTTTCTAACATGGAGGCAAGTGGCCGCACCACAGCTTGCCATGAGCAAACTGTGTAGCTCAGATTATAGCTCCCTACTGTTGTCCCTCCTACATCAAAAAATCATGTTCAAAACCTGAAAAACTCAAAAGAAGCAACAAGCAGCTCTAGGAAACCTTTAGCTTGAACAGTAGGAAATATAACAGAAAGACAACGTTATGCACAATAGGCAAATAAATGAGTTATCAGAAAGTTCTGCTGCCCCCTTCTAACTCGCTGTTCCCCATTTCCTACAAAAAAGCTTCTTGGAGTGGTAACAGGAGGAAGACAGAAATGTGGTTGCATGGCATAACTTAAGGGGAGAGTTTGGCTTCATTTGAGCAAAAGATATGTGTTTAGCAAAAGACTGTTTTTGACAGTTTTTGCTGTTAATGACACATATAGACACAAACCTCACCCATGATAAATTTCCCTGTGTTCAGAATTATTTAATTTCTCTGCTGCTGTGTACTATTAATCATCTCAGTGTTTATTTCTTATAATTATCCACAATATCTCAGATTGGTCATGTACTACAATTTCTGTCTTTTCATTGGCAGACTAAAACCACAACACTCCCATGTCGTCACTCAAATGCTTTTTGAGTCTGGCAGGACATTTTGGTAAACAAAAATCCCCCACTACTAATTTTTGTTTCTAAGTGCTCTGTTGAAAGGATTAGGGGGTACTAATTAAGTGCTTCACACTTTCTCACTGTCAGGCTAAAAACTGAACTCAGGACTCAGTGAAAAATTTGCAGTGTACCAATCTCCAAAGATGAAATGTTTCAATTGAGTCCCTGTGACATATTGCACAAAACTGTTGAATTTTGCAAGCAGCTGCTCTCTTCCTAATGGTTTAATAATATGGTTATGTGGGGTTTGTCTTCATTAGGCCAATTGTGGAAAGATGCCAGTAACATACAAACTTCAATCCTCTTTGGGGTTGGACAGCTGTTTCCTCATGTAAACCTCTATTTAAATGGAGGAAGGCTTTTAATGTCAGCAGTGATTTTTTTACAGTATAAGGTTGAAGGGTTAAGCCAACCAGACAGGCAGACTTTGAAAAGAAATGTGTTGCGCAGAGACAGTCACAGTTGAGCAGGAGGGCACGCATGGGGCTTAAATAGCTGATGTGAGGAGTAGCTATCAATGTAAGATGAAGTAAATATCTCAGTTGCTCAGTATCCCTCAATGAAGCTTTTTCTTTGAGAAACTATTCCATGTGCTTTGTTCCTGGCTGATGTGCGTATGTGCGGGTGGCAGCTCTGACATACTAAAAAAATTTGTGGGAATCAGAACATTGCCCCAGCAGGTAGTCAACTGATACTAATTAATAAGAATTCAGTTCTGTACCCAATTTTCTGCCACGTAGGTGTGCAAAATCCTTTTGCAGGGAAGAACAGTTCCGTCTTTGCTGATGGTGACTGGAGAGAAGAAAAACAAAGCATTGGAAATCCGGGGCCCTTGCATGTATTGCTACATCAACTGGACATGCGAATAGGCAGCCACTGCTGTTGGGCGGCAAATCATCTGCATGGCAAGTTTCCCACAGGCCCACGCCCTGCAGTTGATGGACTGAGCAAGACAAAACCTGAAAATGCATCTAGTTAGATGGGATTAGTTGAGAAAGGGCATCATGGAGAGGAAGTTGATGTTTGACAGTCAGTTTGACTATTTGGCTTTAAGGGTTGGACCTCTGTGAACCTGAGGTGGGGCAGGAGCCCATGAGCTTAGCAGCACACAGAAGGAAAAAAAAGGAGAGAGCACAGGAAAAGGACAGTTTAGTTTCACAGTCCAATCAAAAAAGGAGTAATGCTGGTGTGGCTTTTTTTACTCTAGGTGCCCTGATTAGTTACTTTATATGAGATTTGGGAGGTGGATGTGCAATTCCCACCCTGGTCCGAGGGATAGTAAACACACATCTCCTCGCTCTTGAGT
This sequence comes from Alca torda, assembly GCA_008658365.1. Lineage (NCBI taxonomy): Eukaryota > Metazoa > Chordata > Aves > Charadriiformes > Alcidae > Alca > Alca torda. The sequence goes on from CM018076.1 coordinate 142,724,403, forward strand.
AAGTGTATGGGCCACTAGGCTCCAAGGCACTCTTATTTTTGTTTTCGTTCTTTCAATTCATCCCTTCCTCTCTCTAAATAATGAAACATCAATTGAAAGAGCAACTATAACTCAGGTATTTTATTTTCCAAGTAAATTTCCTGATAATCAGTATTGTTTAGCTTATCTCCTCCTCTTCCTTCTTCTTCCAGTGACTATTATTCTGTTGAAAATATAAGGGCCTGAAGGAAGAGGAGAGGAAGGGTTTGCAGGTTATTGTCTTTCCTGGTAGCCAGGGTAGTCAGATGAGACCTTGGGTAGCTTAGTTCATACTGAGTATTTGCCAAAAAATACACCTCAGCCTCTTCCCCGGCTACTGGAGAGAAGCTGCTGAGCATGGACGGGGTAGAGAGAAGTCTGAGGCACTGGTGGAAGGAGAAGTGTCTGGAAGGAGAGTTATCAATAAAATGCAAAGGCGGTAGGAACAGTGAGCAGGATGAACGGAAACCCTTCCATGTGCTTACAGAGGGACACAGGTTGAAGCTGAAACGCACTGTGAAACACAGAGCGAGACCCAGGGGTAGTGAACTATGGAGTGAATTAGACAAAAGCAAGTTAATGTCGTGGTTGTAAGCCAGACTCTGATGCAGTCATTCCTCAGTTAGGGTAAAAAAATCATAGCTCCAGCCAAAGCTGCAGTTAACACAAGAGTAGGAAACTGTCAGCCCCAAACCTTGAAGTGAGCCAGCCAAGTTAATGGCACGCCTCACTTACGCTGATTGCCTGCACTGGTGATCTTACAAATGAAAATAAGGCATGTCAACAAGATGAAAACATGGAAGGCCATAATGCCTCAAAAAATCAAACAATCCCAGCCTGTAAGGGGTACAGAAAGCAATCTTTCCTTTCTTTCTTTTTTTTTTCTTTTCCATAGCTTACTCTTTGGAGCAGATTTTTTAGAGCATAGTTCTGCTTGGTGATAGAAATGTGCTTCATTCTGCCCAACACTTTAAATGCCTTTTCCATTAGAATTAATTAGCATCAGAGTGGTTTGTCTCGTGTTAGAAGCACTGGAAATCACTCCTCGGCCACAGTAAAATTTTCCAGGATAGTGGTGGTCATACGTTGAAAAACCGAAGTTCATGTTAAATTGAATGTAGTTGATGGAAAAATAGATTAATGCAGATGGAAGAAATTAGCCCGTGAATTAAAAAAAAAATAGGGTCACAGTCTGTAGTCTGGCAAATCATACGTTTTTTTTTAAAACCTGCTATCTGTAAGGAGCTCAAGTGATTTACTCTCTGAAATACAGCAAAAGCTGATAAATGAGTCACCAAAATGCTTACAGACAGTGACCAAGCAAGCAATTCGCTGCTTGATAGCTACTAATGGGACTGCAGGGGCAACCTGCAATAATTGTGCTAATGGACCAGCAGAAGTCAGAGACCACGCAGAGCTCTGTCTGCAGCAGGTCGGAGCTAAGTCAAGGACAGCACAGTGAGCTGGAGCCAGCTCTGTCAGAACTGAGTAGGTTCAGAATTAATGCACTCAATGCACTCAGGTTTGGGTTGGTTTTTTTTTTTTTTTTTTTTTCCCCTTTGCACATTCTTATATGATTTCTTTTGGGCAGGGTGAGATAGAAAACAGATTGGCAGTTACAGCAACCCACGGTTTTCAGAAATGCAGCAGGATACTGACTCAGTACTCTCTGTGAATTAGCATCATTCAGAAGCAGCTGTGAAAGGCTGAAGGTTTTGCTCACACTTTCTGAAGCGCTCCCTTTTCCACGCTAGTTGGTAAGGACAGTAAACACAGTCCATCTGCCATTCATTCCCTGGAATCCTTGAGCAGAGTTTTTGAAAGGACTCCCTTGCCTGAAGTGAAGCTCTGGCAATGGTGGAGTATGAAAGTGTTTCAAGATAACTGGCAGTTATATTGAACTGGTGTGTCTGGCAGGGCATCGCACTTGCTGTTTGATGAGGAAGTGCTATGCTATTGATGAATTTATTGTAGGAAGTCTAATCCTGGATTAATACAATACTTCCTCGAATAGGGTAGGTAGGTATTTCACAGTGACTTCTCTACCCACTCTTGTGGACTTATGTAATTTATTTTCTCTGCTGCTTAGAAAATACAAAAGTAAAGGCAACATCAAATATTCTTTTGTCTCTAATCTTTGTAGGAGTGATAGGAGCAACTCTACCTCCTCAGCCACGTCAATGACGTGTGAGCTGCAATCCGCTTTAGGAGTCTGTTGACAGCTGGTTCATCATGTAAACCTCTTAGAGTGAAAAGCATGAACCTGAATTTAGTGACTCTGTCTGAATAATAAACCCAGAATGGAGGTTAACAAGCAATGCACTTCTGTTTTGTCTGATGTGTCTTTAACTGTGCAAGTTAAACCAGCAGGGCAATGTCGTAATATTATACAAATACACTGTTTTGTTGCATCCATCGTCAGCACGTGCCTTCTTTGCTAAGACACTCTTTGCACTGTATGTTGTGCACCCCAGTGCTTTCCAGCACAGGCCAACAAGAGCAAATGCCCTGCGCAGAAGTAGTGCAATGGAATTTGTGTGTTTTAGACAATGTTTTCGACTCATGTCTACTTGGCTTATTGTGCCTAAATAATAAGCTAAGCCAGAACTGTAAGGAAAGTCTCAGAGTAAAAATTTTGAACATCGGCATGTGGAAAACTATTATTTTTAACCACAAATAAAATGGCAACATGCAGCCATTACAAATCTGTTCGTAGTTGTATAACAGTATTGAAGAGGATTAGAGGGCCAGAATTATTCCAACTAGCCTATGTTGACAGAAGACAGACTACCCTTGGCAGAAAAGAATGATAGACTGTCATAAGGATTTGTATGTATGGGCATTGTGCTAATCACAGTTTTGGACCTATAGGTCTGTCAACAAAAGTTGAAAGAGGTCCATTGATGTCATTAGACCTGTCATGCATTCCTTCAGCTGGAAATCTGATGTTTGTGAGGCAGAATACGCAAGAGCTCCACAGGAAAAGCAGACATCAAATCTACCAATTTATTTACAATTTAGACTAGGACTGATCATTTCATTTTCTTGATGTGTCAATCCAACAAATGCTTTAGGCTGAAGAAGATATGATGGAAAAAAGAGAATTCTGCCTTTTCATACTTGCTAAACACTGTGAATCTGGGGAGATTCAGGTCATAAATATAATGCTTTGAGATCATAAAAATTAAGTATTTACATCAGCTTCCTTATATGTAATGGAATTTATTTACTTGTATGCAGAATTAGTTGTCAGGATCCTATCTGTGTTGCATATGTATCTCTTCAGGGATGAGGTCTTCATGGTACCATGGTCTACATCACATTTAGTCTTCATCAACAAGAAAGTTGCAAGTAGGAGCACACTTTGTCTTGTTGAGGTTACAGTGTTTAGTTATTGACCAAAATATATTAATATATAAACTGGAATAACACTGCAGAACTGAGGCTCTAACCATAGTTCTTGCAATGAAGGACAAATGTTGATATAGTCCATCCTTCCTTTCTAAATCAATAGCCTTTTTAAAATTTAATAGGTCTATATGTTTTTGTCTTAAGTTAAAATCTGTTCTTTTAGCTCTGCCATGTGTCATGATATTTTTTCTCTCCAGCCCACGCTTTTTCCTAATGCTTCTGGAGGAGATAATTCCTGTAGCATTAGTTCTTCCACTATTCTGGTTAACTTTCACATTGCATAACCTTAAAATGGCGCAGAATGATTTTTTTTTTCTCTGTGACAATGTGCTATGAACTTCTGCTCATAGACATGTTGTTTGCTTGTTTTTTAAAAAATGTTTCTTTGCATTTGTAGCCTACTTTTAAGTGCCATGACTCAAATGCAATTCCATTTTTTTGGCTTTAAAGATGTTATTTTTGTGTAAAGGAACAACCATTGTTCTGTGTTGATTCTTGAGGTGCAGAAGAGCTACCTATATATTAACTTTTAAGAATGATGTCTGGTTATGGTCAGTTTAGTGCGTGCGTGTCTCTTGTCTTTCTTTTTTGTTACTTCATTTGTTGCTCCGCTGCCTAGAGTATCCACTTACTTTTCTTTTTCCTTTGCCTTTCAATATTGTCAGAGTATCCTTCAGTTTTCCTGCTGTGTCACGCTCTGCTGATAATTTCTTTTTGCAAACTGCCTGTGCAGGCCGTATTAAAAAGACATTTGTTAGTGCACTGGCTGTTTATCTTGGCAACAGTTTCTGGAGTTGTTTTATTCACAAGATACATGTGAGAAGCTGTGTTTTGTTAGTATTATACTTGATCCTACCTTCCAGCATCTGATGTGTGTTTCAGGCTTCTCTTATTTGAAGGTGCTGTTGATTCAAGAGCACTAAGGCTTTTTGATCCATTTGAGTTTATGATCAAATAGCTGCATAACTGCCTGGTCCAACACGTAGCAAAGAACAATTTGTTTTGATGAAAAGCCTGGGTTTTAAATGTTTTTTTTTTTTTTTAAATGTTTACAAGTGTTTCTGATTGAAAACTAATAGGTTATTCAGGCACTATATCTACCTGAAGAAACAAAACACTTGTCTTTAACTGTTTGAATTACCTGTGCTCCACAGCATCTCTGACGGTGGTACCAGTTACAGAGATCCTTGGTCTCAATTCTTCTGCTTTTGGAGACAGTCATATCTGTCTTGCTTCTTTACTGGGGTTCATTTATAAGGACCTGCTAGTTTTTTTCATCTGTCTTTTTTGCATAACAGCTTGGAGCCTTCTGCCTTGGGGAGAGGAAGAAGACAGAAAGAAGCTGATGACAATGGTCAGCTATGTCAGCATAGGATTTCCCCTTTTCTGCAGATAATCCTTTGCTGAAGAATTATTTTTTTTTTTTTGGTAACTCAGCAGCACTCACACTTTTCCTTTTCTCTCTTCTTTTTCTTTGGGAGCACAGAATGAGGTTTTATTTATGTAACCTCATGTCCAGATTGCCAGAAATGTTCATAGGTATGCAAAGACTTATTATCTGTATGGCTACTGAGCAGAATCCTACATTTTTTTAGGTGATCAGTGTCCAGAATTTATTTAGCTTTGGGATGGTGCTGATTTTTAGAACACACATAGCAAATATTATGGCATTTCTCATCAAGAATATGTTATATCAGGAGCAAGATGGAAGGAAATCACCTCTGTGAGACTATGGAGTAACCAAAGTGTCACTCTATATAGAGCCAAAGAGAATTCAGCGTCTGTGAGAAGCGAGCCTGGCATCTGTGTGACTGGGAGGGAAAATGCGCGTCATTGGTATCAAGAAATATGATATATAGTTAAACTGTGTTGCCGGAACAAAGCCATCTGCCGTGTAGGAAAAGGAATTTCCTTCTGAACTCTGAGAGGCATAATTTTGTTTTGTTGACTTTTCAGTGCACAGGAGTATGTTCTTACCTGCAGAAGGATTACATCTTAAATCAGGAGGCAGGGAAGCGGTAAGGGCATCATTATTCTTTGGTTTTGTGATCAGTTTCCCCACTTGGGGGGAGACTTGCCGAATATAATCTGCATGCTACTCTGCATGAGACAAGGAAATTGTCAGAGTTTCTTTGGAATGTATTATTTATAGTCCTTGGGGTTTTTTAAGTTTTTTTTTTTCTTCCTTTCTTTTTCTTTGAGAATCTCAGTTGAATGTGTTTATGGACTCAGATCTTGTGTTTCAAATTCATCTCCCATTGGCACTGCATCAAAAATCTGTGTTTTAAAGCTGCTTGTTAACATAAATTAGAGAGCTTCTTCTCTGACATTGTAGCGTTGAGGTACGTATAGATATCTGAGGCCTTTCAAGGCAGAAAAAGATGTCTGGTAGCAAAACAGAACCCAACACTCTGGATTGAGTTTCCTGAGGCTTGTAAATTGCATATGTTAACATGTTAAGATCTTAGTGAACCGCTATTGCAGGGAAGAGCACTGTCTTTGTGAGACAAAACTGCATTTATTCTTGGACGGTTTCACTGAATATTCTCCAAATGTAAGAGTAAATATTGTATTATTATCAGCTACCTTTTTATTCTGTTTGGTTTCTTTCATTTGGTCCTCTGGGATTTTCAGTGCTTTAAAAATTTTTGTCTCTGATATATCTTGAGGTGGAACGCAATGACCAGTGATGTGGATTTACTCTGTATTGGAAGTTACTTATTAGGAAGTTATGAGGAAATCATGTTTGGAAGGACTTGTTCATAGTTCTTTGTATTCCTAACGAACACTGAATAACTGTTTTTGGTTAAAAATCTTCTTTACCAAAAAGAGATTTCGTCTAAGAGCAAATAAAAAGTACTTCAAAAAAGTACCTTTTGATACACTAATATAGACACTGTTTGTGTGAGGTTTATACATTATTTAGTGAAGGAGTCTTTCTGTTAGCTCAAAGTTAGTTCTCCAGGTTTCTTATATAGTCAACATGGGAGATGGGGAGGATGAAAATGATTTGAAGAAGTCTTTCCCCTACCAGAGACTGGAACTATCCTAGACCAGACTTTTAGATGGCAGAAGTTATGAGAATAACCTCAGTGTCTTATGCTCAGCCAGAAGCTGAAAAGGAAATCTTAGTACCTCCATTACAATTAAAATAATAAAAAAATTAAATAGAATGGAAGAACTTCCATTGTAGTGAAAAAATACCCAGTATTTTATCAACTTAATAGTGTTATATCAATATATGATAGCTATATCTCCCCCTACAAATTAATTTTAATCTTAAAATTTTACTGTTGTTTTTTCTCTGCCTACGCTGAGTACTATGTCTCGTGGCCTAGCTTTGGAGTGAATTTTAGCATTTTTGACGGGTCCACTCCATGAGATCAGGGCCTACATAAAGGTCTTACAACTTGTCCTAGTTATACTGTAATACCTTATGAGACCCTGACTATTTACCAGATATGAGAGTTCTTGAACTTGTCTTGTTTCATTTTATTGTCACCAAAGGACAGAATGCAAGTCCCAACAAGCTAACAATAGCTGGAATCCATCATGTGTTTTTTTAAAACAAAGGTTAATTTGATGACAACTTGAATTTTTTAAGCTGTGCAGTGGCCTGCTGCTTGCCTTCTCCTCCTCTCTCTAACACCTCCCCAGGCACAGAAGCCAGTCATGTATTTTCATGTTGTTAATGAACTTTTTTGTATGTCTGTCTGGATTTTTTTTTTTCATTCTAAGCAATGGAGACACTTCGTTATTAGTGACGAAGTCACTTTTTTTCTCTAAAAGTTGCAGGTATGAATAATGTTATCTCCAAATTCTTGAAATGAAACACATGGAACTACAATTTTAAAATAAATGTTTAAAAAAGAAGGAAAATAGCTTCTTCACGATTTCATCTTTAAGTATAGCTCACTAATTACTCTTTTCAATCTCCAAAACTGAGGTGAGTGGCATAACAGTACTTTATAAGACTATGCGAGGCCAGAAGCATAATTACATGTGACAGCTTGTCAGTACATAGCTTGGATTAAGGAAAACTGTATCAAAATAATCCCGTCTCATCATCATGTAGGAAAGTATTCCCTCATCTGGGAAGGGGTCAATGGTCTTCTTTTAATAGCGTTTCCTTTTCTTGTATCATCCTTAAATTCAGCTAGTCTGAAAGTGAATCCTCATGCTTCAACATATGTTTCCCCAAACCTTTGAGACTAAAACATAAAATCACTGCAATGCTTGAAGAATAACCTTCTCTAAAGATGGTCACATCATCCAGTTGTTTCTCAGACCTATTTTTTGTTCATGTTTCCGTCATCCCAAGCCCCCCTGTTGCATCTTTAAGAGAACCTGGTCAGATATAAAGTTAAAACATTAAGTTGTCACCACTTCCTTAACTTTTGAGATTTTTGGAATTGCCTCACAGACTACAAAAATAGCGTGAAGCCCTCTTTATTTGTCATAAACTTAGTTAGCGTCAGAGTTGGTTAAGCTAAAAGGTCATCGTGAATGCCAAAGAGAAATGCTGGCATTTTAAAGCCAGGCTTGCATGATATGCTAAATTATTACAAGTGCAGCCATGCTTAAATTGTTGCTGATAAATTGCCTCCCTATAGCAGATTCATTTTTCAGTATGCCCTGCAGCATTTGAGAATAATACCTCTTAACAGGTTATCTGTGTAATCCATGGAGAACCCAGGGTTTTGGAATTTGGACCACTACCAATACTGGCTACTTCTGCCTGTTTCAAATTTGCAGCTTGCTGGCAGTCGCCAACAGCTAAGCTGTTTTGGCAGCATCTGCTCCTGAAATGTATTTTCTCCTTCAGATGGTCTGCAGTTATTGCATGCTCTCTCCTGTAGCTTACCAATTTTCTTTGCTGAAGCAGAAAATGGAGAGGAGGAATCAGCAGCTACGCTTTCTTAGTCCAACTTCTTAGTCCTTCAAAGAGTAGCCTTTTTGGACCTGCCCCATCACTGTGGCCCTTCTGGGTAGTCATGAATCTCTGGGCTGTCTCAGGTCCCTATCCCCATCCCCATCCCATCCCTGATCCCTTGCTGGGTGGTGTAGGACAGGCCCTGGTCAGGGACGGCACAGCCTTTGCAGACCCACAGTCACCGGCAGTTTAAGGATTAAGTACTTCCTTTTAGCTTCACCCATTGCAGTGGGGTCCTGGTGTGTCTAAGTTATTAACCATGTCCTGATGTCTTCTTGATGGAGATTTCCCCTGACAGAGGCAGGCAAAGACTCTTGAGGAAAAGGAGCTACCAAGTCCTGGAGGTATTTGAAAATTTAATTTTTCAGGGAAGATCAATAACCCTACAAAGCCTGATTTGATTTGTAAAAAAGAAATACAGGAAGCACTCTGTTTTCCAAGCTATTTCTGAACTTAAAATTGCCCTGCTTCTTAAAATAGCAGAATATTGCACAAACGAAGGAGGAGAGACCACTACCACATGCTCTTGCAGGACATTTTCACTCTCCAAATGCAGGAGAAGTGAATGAAGCAAGCACATTGTGTATGTCCTTCTAAAGAACCATTTCCATCTTGGAAAAGCTCAGCACACATTTCACTACCTCTTGCTTAAGCATATTCTTTCATTGCCTGGGGTCTTGGCATAGTAGACACTTCTCAATGAGACCTGCCAGTTGGCTGTGCCTCTTGCAGTGTCTTGCTGTCAGGTAGTGGCAGTGCTGCAATCCTCTGGGGAATCCTGTACAATCCTGACTAATAGGAAATTAGGAAAATCAAAAAGAAAACGAGTCCGTATTAAGTAATGCTTTCATTGCTAAATTTTTCTGACATCTTAATGGTGCATGCTTTTAAAGGGTCTAGAGGTTATTTGCTGATTTAGTTGAAGCTACATAAAGCAGTCATCAGAAAATGTCTGGAGCCTGTTTAGAGATGTGAGTTCTGGAGTCTTTGATCCTTCCTTGACTCTTAGTGTATCAGTTGACCATACTTCATTTGAGATGGGTTCCCCCATGACGTGCTACAACTGAGGAGAAAACATGACGGCAGGCTGTGTCTCTGTGTGGGCACATACATCATGATGTTGATGGATGTATATATACAGCTGCTTAGTACACAGTAAAGGTTTAAAAGCTGAATACTGAGATGTTGGTCAGCACAGTTTGTATCATGCAACCCTTGTCCAAAAGTGGACTTTATCAGAAACTGACAAATACCAAATCTGGTTTAAGAATGTGTTTCAAGTGCAGTCAAAAACTGGTATGGGGTTTTCTTTGTTGTTTTTTTGTTGTTGTTGTTTTGTTTGTTTGTTTGGTTTTTTTTTAGTAAAAACCTTTCTGTTTTTCATTTTATTTCTGCTTTGTGCTTGTTTACAGTTATGATAAGAGTAATTAGTTGAGTACATATGATTTGTATAAATGTTTTCTATTCAAGGAAGATGGTGCTTCTGAAATTAGGCTTTAGCCTATAAGAATGTAGAAATGATAAATTAAAGTCTTACAGTTATTAGTCTCCTGCATGATTAATTATCTCTCATATTCTTCTCAAGCTTTCTTCTCCACTAGAAAAACTTACTTAAATTTTTATTGTATTTGTTATAATCTCTTGTCTCAGTAATATTCCTGGACTTTAGTTTAGGAGGCAGCCTCACACTTATAGTGGTTTTAGTGACTATTAATTCAGGGACGCCCGCTAACTTCTCTTTTTTCCTGAAGAGATTCTGCTTTTAATGTTTTATACAGTGAAATTTCAAATAAGTTATGTTCAAAACTGTTGATGTTCTTGCACAATACTTAGGCTTCCATATTCACCTCTTCGATTCTGATCAAATCTTTCCCTTTGAATTGAGAATTATTGCTGTCTGTTGTCATAGAAATAGCTCTTTTACTGATAGTTCCGTGCATGACTTAGCTAATGGCAGATGAAACATTATATTAGCTTATGTTTAAAATGTGTGCTTTTTATTATAGGTAGTGAAAACGAATTGTGTGGCATGATTAATCTTTTCAATATAAAGCTAAATAATAGGTTCCAGCCAAACTTAGTGATTATTTTAAGTATTTGTCAGCTAACTAGGATGAGTATGTTTTTTTTCTTCCCCAGGTTCCGGTGGGATGCTTACTTCTTTTGGTGTCCTCTGCTGTGGCATATTTGGGATTGAAAGGTTGCTTATTGCTGAACAACAGTTCATACCACAAAATCTTCCTTTTCCTTTTGTTTAAAGTGGCATGTGTAAACACGTGAGGAAATGTCTGGAAATGTGGTCAGGGGGCAGGTCTGGTGCTCAGTGGTAGGAATTGAGTTCTCTCTTCAGACTTCATCCAAAGTCCACTGAAGACTTGGGAAGTTATTACCTGCAGGTAATGGAAGATAGCAGCGTGTTGCTGGTGGAACCTGCAGCAGCCTTCACCCACCAATTCTGAATAATGTCCGAGAAATTGTCAGCCCATCAGTGGGAGCAACTAGTCTCCCCCATCTCTTCCTTTCCTCTCCTGCTCTCCCTGTACCTCTCCATGTGGCCAGGAGGGCAGGAGAAGCCTGCTTCTCCTTGAACTGCCCAAATGAGTGTAGGGGTTTGAAGGTCAGATCTCTGCTGCACAGCTGTCGAGAAATACAAATTGCCACTAAAAGCCTTGCTCATGCATGGGAGCAGTGGCACAGACGCAGATTGTGGGGGCTTCTGCAGTAGATGCCCAGGGCTTGCATTTGGACCGTTGTATTTTTTAATGCTGTGGGTGAGATCCTTCTCCAGCTGCTGTAAGGCAGCTGTAGCTTCATCTGTGGACACCTCCATGACTTGGCAGAACTTGCTATATCATCTGGGGTGTGGACAATCCTCGTACAATGCTGATTTCTCATCTGGGTTACTATGGAGACAGTCAGAAATGGTAATTGCTTGAAAGATTAGGGGTGGGAAAGTATGACTTTGACTGCAAGTAACCAGCTCAGAAAACACACGCTTCCTCAGAACAAACCTATACTCCTGCAGAGAGCACCAAAATCTGTATCTACGACTGTCACAGCAGTAACTAAGTGGTTAAGAACACAGTCTTCTGTTTGAAAGATTTATCTTAATTAAAAAAAAAAAAGCACAGCTGTATGAAATGTGAGAATGAATGTGGCCACAGCTGCGGTTGTACAGGAGGCAGGACATAATCTTCTTTTCCTTATATCAGTTCTACATGGATCGAAAGATCCATGTATGAGTGGTGCTTTGTTTGAAGAAGTCCTTGTCAAATACCTTTTTGCATAGCTTTTGGGTTTAATTTTCTCCCATCACTTTTGAATTAAAGGGAAATGAGAATGTTAATTTTTTGTGTGAAGATCTATGTGCATATCTACATGTAAATGTATAAATATGTAAAGGGAATTATTTCATGTCTCTTCTCATATTTCATGCATAAAACGCTAATGATTTTTGAGTCTGAATCATGGGAGAAGAACACTGGACAGAACTGGTGTCCAGCTTACCAGCTCCTCACACAGTATAAATTCAGACCAATTTTTCTGTTCCTATGAACGGGTGTCTTCACAATGGGCTAATGAGCTGACCTGGTGATTAGCTCCTTGGTAATGTTGCTGACTTGCTCAGCAGAGATAGATTGCACTCCATTCTAGCATGTAGGTATGACCAAAGTTTCTATCTCTTTTGATTGTGAAAAAAAACCTGTGTAAACCGATCCTAGGTTTTGAAATGCGTCACACCGATATCTTTCCCTTATTTACACGGTGTCACAATTGCCAGCCACTTGCAGGGCTGAAGAGCACCAAGGATGATGCTGAGAGGGTTTCTGAGCACTGCAGACTTCCTCCTGTAGTAACAGGGGGTCTTTGGGACTTCCTAGGTTTTGCTTGCAGATGATCTCTGTTATCTTTTGATGAAGTGGATGACCAAATCGCACCAATAGTCTCTCTGCAGAAGTATGAAAGGCACAGAGGGTCTTGCATTCAGGGATGACTTCTGTTTTCATAATCCTAATGCTACTTTTTTGGGATGTTTTTTTCAACTTTTCTTTCTAGAGCTTTCAGCCTTCAAGATTCTTTTATGCCCTAATTAGCTTTATTGTTTATATTACTTTCATTCTCTAATTAGAGTAATCACATCACGGGGGAGCTGAGGCTCTTCTGCTTCTTTCCTAATTATTTTTGTTTTGTCAAGCCTGGCTGTTTCCTGCTGCTTATTCTTGTCTGTGTGTTTTTACTCTCTGCAAATTCATGTTGTCATGTACTAATTGTTTTCACTTTATCTGAAGACCTTTTCCATTTTTACTGTATTGGCCATTCTTGGCAATCTGTGAAGCTCTACAGCTCCATTTAAAAGTGGCAAGACCTATACCAGCAAGCGAGGATAACAAATGTGCAAAAAGAAAGGGAAGGTGATGTCTTTAACTAGCCTTCTGGATCCTTCACTTCAGGTTCTATCATTTAAACCACCTTCCACCAAACCTTTACCCTCTCTTTCTGGTTGCCATTGCTGCGGTTGCTTTGCCCTTCAGCACTCTTTGCAGACTGGTCGCTCACTCATAGCAGTGGTGAAGACCTGATGAGGAGGGGGTTTGTCAGTAGATATATGTGTGCCTACAGAACACAAAGCAGTGTTGGTATCAGCCTCTAACAATTAGAAGAAAATGGAAGTTTCTGTAGAAAGTTTTCTGGTTACTAATCTCAGATTTTGCACATGTCCTAGGAGGAAAAGAAGAAGAGTAATCGTGGAAAGGTTAATGGTGTGCACAATGTGAGGTTAGATCAGAACAGCCTATAATATATATTATTTGGAGCCTTTTTTGTGGAACAAGTGGCATCATTTTGTTTAACAGCAGAAACAGATAATCGGTGTTTGTGTGACTTAAATTTCTGAATGTACAAGTTCCAGGTCCACCATCATATTTTTTATTAAAATTGTCACTTTTGGATGCAAACTTTGAATGTAGTGGTATGCTGGGATTGGCCAGGAGCATATCAGTAGTGCTCAGTGAGCACACATTTAAAGTCTTGATAGTGTTTTTGCTATCCTTATGGATTCCATTTTGTAAAAGTTCCAGGTAATCTTTTATGCCTAAAGCTATGATAAGATAAGATTAGAATAGCACTTGCTTCAAAATACCAGAATTTCTATACTTAAACTCATTGTGTGACTGATATTCTCCTATTTAAAAAAGGAAGCGCTTTGATAGCTTCAGAGTATGCAATCATCTCTTCACAGATGAACTGTCAGTGCAATGTAGCACCGGAATTGTAATCTGCCCAGCATCTGACCTGAGGTACTGGATAATTCAGTCCCTCTAACTCATTCTTTCTCTTTTGTTGAGACTGCAAATATGGTGCTTACACCAGAGTTTGAATGAGAGTTGTGGCCACTCAGGGCTGAAATAATCATATCCAGTTGCTCTGCACCTTGCATGACTTCTGAATGATAACAGTACTAAACAAGCAAGCTGAAGCATTAACTGGAGCTTTTAATTTTGCAAAGTCTGAGTTCATGCATACCTTTATGAATTGCAAGAAATTCCACTCTTCCATTGTTTTATAAAGTTAAATACAGAGATCACTCTTTTGGGACTATTTAGAAGATTGAATGACCAGTCACCTTTGTATATTTATTTGGTTGTTTATGATTTTATAATTTCTTTCCCCCTGCAGTCCATCAACAACAGAAGACGTCTTAGGTTTCCTCTAGGTGTCTCTGGGAGTAATGAGATCTGCATATTGACTGTAGGACTATAGATTTCTTCAGGACTTTCTGGTAGTGGGCGACTGCAGTTTTGAATGGAATAAATCTGAGCGAGTCTGAATAATGGTGGTTTTGATGGGAAATGTCTCTGGAAGAGCCAGGTCTTGGAAAGTGCTCTAAAATGGCTCAATTATTTAATCTCTGCTAGAAGCCTGACCCAAAGCTAGACCCCTGTGATTGTGCTTGATTCTCTTCAGCTGTTTCTTAAGCTTTGGGATTTATATTTCAGCAAAAGGCTTCTTAGCAATGCTAAGCTGCAATATGGCAAGAGGTAGCTCACTCTCTGCTAATTATCTGCAGCACCAGACTTGACAGAAACTGTTTGGAAGGGACTGTGCAGCAGGAATGAAATACTTGTACTTCAGATAAAGCTTTCTTCCCTAACACACAAAGGGTGCTGAGGTTGTTGTAGAGATTAGTAGACTTCTGGTGATCCATGTCTCAAATGACATTTACAGGACAGAAATTATCCTAATGTATTTTGATATAACAGAAATTATGTTTTATGGAGTGTATTAATGTGAACTTCTATGAATATATGTAACTATTTACCTTAAGAATTTTGCCTCACTAATATTACAGTGTAGTTGTTCAACTGTACATTTAGGTGTCTAAAATATAAGCATGTGAGTATGAATTAGGTGTCTATTGCTCTTCTGGCATTCAGAGGGAATTTAATTGACTATTGTAGATGCTGCTTTAAGAATAAGATAAATTTCTCTTATTTTATACAGTAGAGTCCCCCATGACTATAAGGAAGTAACTACTATGACTAGTTCAAACTTAATGAAAACCTTAATTTAGGTGAACACCATTCTTAAAGATTATTTAACTAGCTAGATGCACTTGTAGCAAAACATTCTGTAGAACTGTAGTGAATCAATTGCACTGCAGACTTACTGTTCTTTTTCTTTTTTTTTTTTCTCTCCAAAGATATCACTTCAATTTTTCCAAATTATTCAGCTCAAGGTCAAAAACCACTGACTTTACGGAGAAGACACCACTACTGAAGGCTTCCTCAGAGGAACGTGGGTGAGTTACTTTCATTTTACTCGAAATATTTTTTTTTTCCCAAGCTCTCTTCTATTTAATTGTGCATGCTTCTTTCTTACATCCTGACACCAAACCTCCTGGGAAATAAAGTGAATGGCAGGGGTTGCGAGCAGAGAATTACTCTGGAGGAGCTTGAGTGGAAAGAAGGGGCTGTAAATGGGGAAGGGAAGGATGTAAGGTCTGAGGTCAGGGTGATTAGAGAGCCCTAAGGATGGGCAACTGCAGGTCGTGTGCTCTCATTTGCTCCATGTGCTGTTACATCAGGTGCGCTGGAAGACACAGCAGAACTATAGGCAGGGTCCTTGCAGGGGGTTTACACACCAAATCCTGAGGTCCATCTGCCTGGTGCCTCAGAGAGCTGGTTCTCCCAGGTGCACCTAAATGTCATGGGGTCTTTGTTTTTGCTCCCCAGCCTACCTAGCTGTGTCACCAAGGAGAACTCAGTCTGTACTGAGTAAATCTCCTTCTATTAATTTTTCCATTAAAATCTCTCACAGTGAACCTAAGGATAGGCAAGGTCAGTTGCATCTACTGTCTATTAAAATAACCACTGTTTTCTCTTATTATATTTACTGAAAATGTGTGACAGGTTGCAGTGCATGGCTCTTCATAATCCAGATTTTACCACAGATGATGATTCATGGGACAACAGCTCTGCAGATTTTGAGCAGAGGTTTCAACTGGGAAGTGAATTGACAAGCTTGTCCAGATCTGCTTCTGAGAAATATGAAATCTTGGACAACCTTCATGTCAAGTTCAGTTTATCAAAGATGAGGTCTGAATTCAAACATTTATTTATTTATTTATGTGGGAATTAGTTTTTAAATATAGATGTCTAGAAAAAGATTTGTTTTTTGCAAATGAATAAAATGACACTTGATATTTAGGCTATATTTCACCGCTGATAGTTTATAAATAAACCCTGGTGAAATGGATTACAGCCTCTACCTAATGACCAGTAACCCCTTGTTTTTGCAAGCATCAATCATGGCACCTATTCTAAATTTGTTAATAAATACTTTCTACATTGCTCTTAGCATTTCTTTGAAAACATTTCTTAAAAGCCCTTTGGTTGATTCCATCGCTTTATTCTTCAGTGTTTTGTTGCTTTTATGAAGTACTTCACTTTAATTAAAATATGTATCTAACATGGTCTTTCTGTAGTCATTATAGTAGCTTTTCACATACACAATGCCAAATCTAACTGAGCATTTTTCTATCTTTAAGTACATTAATATATTTCACTCTTTTCTGAGCATTTTTCTATCTTTAAGTACATTAATATATTTCACTCTTTACCTCAGAGTAGTCTTTTACCTCATTCAGGCATGGAGGAAATTGAATCTGTTAATATATTAAAAGATACCAATGTAATAAGAGCTTAAGTTCAAATTTTCTCAGGATATTTTTGCCTGTGATTTAACTAGCAAACCCTTTAATCTTGGATACGAATTCTCTCTGGCCCTTCCAGAATTTCACCACTTTATACTGGCTTGTTTTGGCCTCTGCTCTGCAGATTTGCTTGGAGCCCAGCACTGCATGTCCTCATCTCCGTGTTGATCCACGGAGCCCTTCCAATGAGATTTCCGTGCATCTTTTCCCAATCTGTGCGCTGTCTTAGCTCATCACTTCACAATTGTTCCCCTCCTTTCATTGTGCGCGTGGTATTGTGTGGAGTGCCACTCTCCTGCACTGCTGCCGAACAAATGGAGCAGGAGACTTTCAATGGCTGCAATTAGTGCAATATGAGCAGATGTGAAGAAGTTTGGCAGGCGTCTTTCTTCACCCTCGCAGTAGCTTTGCCTGGTATTTGACGGAACAAAGGCATCGAGCGGGAGTGTAGAATCAATTGTTTCCAGTATAGCGTAGGTTTATAATCTGGGGAGCAGTGCATTTCTCTGGCAGAACTTCCCGTGAAATATTTAATATTTTCATCGCTATAGTGCGGGTTGTACATATGGGGCCAGCTCCTTGGCTGTCGTAACTCAGCATAACTCCGCTGAGATAATAAATGGAGCTAAACTGCCCAACATCACATGCAGATCAGACTAAAAATCATTTGGCTTAGAACAGGGGGTGAAATCCTTCATAGATTTATACTTCGTGCCTTTCCAACTGAAGTCAAATAGGATTGCGCTGGAGGCATATATCAGCGCCGGATTTGGCACAGGGTTTGTACTTGCATCGCTGTGCCAGATTAGCGCTGTAGGAAGAGGCAGATTGCAAACCACGGGCGAGTCAAAGGCTGACCAATTCTCAACTGTAAGCTGTTAACAGCGATGCTTCCCTAATACAAAATGCCATGAAAACAAGCAGACGCGAGGAAAAGAGCCTTTTAAATTCCACATTTAGTAAAATAGCCATTTCCAAAACCTTTTTTATTATATCTTGCCAGCTCCTTTCAATGAGTTTCTGTTGTTTACAGGCAAGTGAATGAATTTATAAAGGCGTAATTAATGCATTTTGATTTCTCTTATGTCTTAAAATCAAGTTATTGCTGTTTCTTGTTTCAATAAAAATTTAAATTACTATTATTAGAAATGATAATTTTGAAGTGGAAACAGAAGATATCAAGTACATTAAAATGAAACCAGTCTGGACTGGGCTTTAATAATTCATACAATAACAAATTCTCAAAAGTACTTGAAATAGATCTGTAATGTGGAAATTGCGAGGATATGCAAGTAGGATAGAGGATACATGACTGAGCTGGCACTAAGTGTTTTCCATAAATCACACAATACCAAAAGAAGTTATCAGTTGTGAGGTGCTGATAATGGCTTTTGTTGTTATTCCTCTCTTTTCAAGCCTTTATTATCCTCTTCCCCCTCTCTGCTACCTTGTTTTTCCTTAGAGTAGGGCTACCTGGCATTTCTGGAAGAAGCCACCCAACTGGCTTCCCCTCTTCCTCTCCCTTTTGTAGATTTTTATACCGGGCAAAATTTGCGTAAAGTCAGTACCACTTGTATTTCATAGGCCACTGTAATGCCTTTGTACCAGTTTGTCTGTGGCAACATATTTTTATTAGCTGTTGGTGTTTTTTTTCTGCCTGTTTGGAAAATTCTAAAAAGGAAGGGATCTTTAGAAAACAATGGTTTTAAAAAATGGATCTCCAATTACTCATGCTGTTTTCAGTCAATGAACTTGATTTAGGGACTTATTTCCAGTCTGATTAAAAATTATTTCTGACTCTTTTCAGACAACTCTGCTATAATATTTTGTTCTATAGCACCTGACAATGCAGCTATTTATTGCACTGTTCCCTTCTCAACTAATTATCCTAGTAACTTGAAATGATTTCCTTTTTGCTTGTCATCAGGCTTAAATCAACCTTGCTTTTGTCATTCTGTCAGAAAAACAATGTTTGAATGTTTACTTTTTGAAAAAATTGAATAAGAACATCAATTCCTTCAATTAATAAAAAGATGTAATAAAGGCAAATCACCAGAAAGAGTTCTGTAAATTAAGATATCTGTGTAACGTACTGATGGGCAACAAGAAAATAATTAATTAAGAGTTGCCTTTTATGGTAAGATTAAAAAAATGGTAATTTAAAAGTGCTAAATCTTAAGATTTCTTACTTGAGAGCATTCATTTTCAACATCCACATTTTAATTTAGAGTTATTCTTGCTTAACCTGTTCAAGTAGTAAGCTCTGACACTTCAGAAAATTTGATGGCATCAAATCTCCAGAACTTGGCATTCCTTCAAAGGGCTCAGATGTGCTGCTGGAAAAAAAAAAAAAACCCTAATTTTGCTAGTTGGTTTATCTAGAGATGCTCATGAAGTATATTTGGTTTAGAGACACTATTAAAACTGGGAAATTCTTAATGCTTGTTCTCATCTTCAAACTGTCTTTTCCCAACACCTTTCAGGATATATATCAGAAGTCCGGTTTTGAGGGAGTCATCCATGACACCCCTCAATGCAACAAGCTGTGCTTTCTGCTCAGCCATGCCACCTCCCTGTGGTGGCAATGCTCCTCTGTCTCCCTGGGAGAGACCAGGGTGAGCTGATGGGACTCTGGGTCTGTCGGGGGCCAGCCATAGCAGCAAAGTGGCTCCAGGTCCCAGCACCAGCTCATGCTGCAGCCTGAGGGGTAAAAACTCCTTACCGTGCAATGAGACCCGGCTGGCAGCAAAGCTGGGGCAGGAGGCCCTTACAGTCACCAAGGCTTCCCAAGCCGCTGCTGACCCCCTGTAGTGATGTTCATACTCTGATTGGGTGACATATTATCATCCCTAAGTGATCACCACGATGCTTCTGAAATGTCAGAGCTATTAAGAGAACAGAAAAGATCTGTTTTAAACTAGCCATATAGTAAATACATGTTTCTTACGTTTCAGATGCTGTCTAAAATTCCTAAAAGTTTCAGGCCTTTTTATCTTTGTAGTTGTCTGCTCTGTAAGTATTGAATTAGCAGCCACCCTCATTCCTCCCATCCCCACCCCAGTTCCTTAGAATTAGTTCAAAACGAGGTGTGATATTTGGTCTTAGCTAACAAAAACATTTCTTGAGGGTGGGGGCAAGATGGCAAAAAAATGAAAATACTGTGCAGGGCCTTATGCCCAATCAGGTCACCGTGTGGTGCACTAGCCACCACCCTGGACAATGTGTTAGGGTAGGCAGTTGAGTTTGAGGAGGCAGCTTAAACTCAAATTTGTGTGTCCTCAACGGTTACTTGTTGAATTTAGGGTGAGTTTTTAGATAGCGGCTAACACCTGGGGAATGTTCATAGGAAAAACTGTGCTGGGGAGGATGCACCAGCAATCACAGTGCTCCACGCAGAAGGCCGTGAGGAGGTAGACAGCTCCCTACCAGGGCTGCAAGGGTCCTGCCCTCTGCTACTAAAATCTTCAAAATCAACAAAATCTTAGACTTTTCTCAATCAAGACTTGAGAAACATTTCAAAAAGTTGGAGTTTATCCTTTTAGCTGCTGTAAGGAACTCTTCTTTTGGCTAGTGGGACTTCTGTATTAAAGACAAAATAGATGACTCTGTATTTCCTCAGATGTGGGTGTTGCTTTCGAGATAGATCCTTAAGATTACAACTTTGTCCTAAGAGACACTTGGATAAAATACATTGAATATATGACTTTGGCAGTAAGTTTGTGGAAGGAATATTAGTCATCCTTGTTAAGTATCCCAGGGCTGCTTTTCAGCTGTGTTGGAAACATACTTGAAAATACTGAAAGCAATCCTACAATTTAATGTACAGTTTGAAAGAGTCTTATTCAAGTATTTGAGATAGGCTTAGCAGGTATTTTCCAGTTTTTGTGTTATTAATGTATGTTTTATTTCTATCCTTGCCCTAGGTTTTATTTGGCATTTATCCAGATCAAGGTGTGTCCTGGCAGATGTTGGCTGTGTCACCTCTGGAAAGCTTCTGTATCCTTTTTTCACTGAAAAAAAAAAAAAAAAGCTGAAGTTTCATTGATAAGCTGGTTGAATGGGTGGGTGTTTTCTGTCTTGTACCGTGAGAGGATTGGGTATCCTCAGAACCTGGGCTGCATGTAGACATGTCCTTTGATGCTGGCCACAGTCATCCTTCCTAGGCAAGTCATACTGAATGGCACCTGCTGGGGCACCTTGTGGTGTCCATCCCGTCCTTGTGTCCAGTCTCTGCATGAAGCCAAAAGTGTGGGAGTGGGTTGCAGAGTCAGTGGGATCAAGGCCCAGCAAATAGCTGGGACATGCTCCTGGCTGCAGCAACTGCACCCCAGGCCGGATGTATATTGTCATCTCTAAGATATCTATAGTGTATATATGGACATGCTAGTCAGTGAATTCCTTCAAAAGCAAGAAATTAGATGATTCATGGATATGTTTCCAGAACAGCTTAGCCCAGCCAAATGTATGGATTTGTGGATCACTTGATATTTTTCAGTGAAGGTGGAGATTCCTTTACAACTTTTCCATACAAAATGGCTCAATAGTGAATTTAAGTCCACAGATTGCCAAGAAATGTTCAGAAGAACAAGCAATAGAATAACCCAAAATAAAAATGATTCATTGCAGGTGAATGCAGACCTAAATGTGAAAAGTCTTTGAGGGATGGGCATTCAGTTAATAAACAAAAAAACCTTTTGCAAATAAACTACGTTTCTTGTTCGCACTATATTTCTAGTTTAATCAGTCTGGTCTGCAATCTGCTTGGCCCTTGTTCCAGTGATGTTAAAAGATGATTCACTGTAGGTATATTTCACAAGCCCCTGGAAGGTGTCCTGTTTGGAAAAGGTGTGGTAGGATTTAATTTTTGAAATGTGGACTTTTTCTATTTAACCAGGCAGTTCCATGGCTTTGAGCAGGGAGAGTCCATTTTAAATAGATTTGATTATTAGCATTCTCACTGTCAATAATGACACAATATAACACAGTAATTAGTAGGGTAAATGAGGAAGAAGAGGTTAGTGCTTGAGGCCCATTAAAAGTTATGATTTGGAGGAAAGCAAATGAACATTTAGTAAGACCAGTGGCAATTTCAACTGTAAACTCCCATCAGTATCCTGTTCACATCAATATTTTTGTCCTCCTTGAAACTGGTGTTGAAAGCTCCTATATATGTGTGGTGTTGAACAGCACCAGGGCTGTCATGGCCCAGTCTGCCAAAGGAGGGTGTATTGCCACCCTCCTGACAAAGCAAGTCTTTGAGTTCAAGTTTTAGTCAACTGTCACAGCATAACTTGAGGATTTGCCCTCTTTCCACAGATCTTGGGTTGGATCCGTCCAGTTTTGGGCTCCCCAGTTCAAGAGGGACAGGGAACTGCTGGAGCGAGTCCAGCGAAGGGCAACTAAGATGACTGAGGGATTGGAGCATCTCCCTTATGAGGAAAGGCTGAGAGAGCTGGGCCTCTTTAGCCTGGAGAAGAGAAGGCTGAGGGGAGACCTTCTTATGGCATATAAGTATCTAAAGGGTGGGTTGAAGGAGGATGGAGCCAGACTCTTCTCAATGGTTCCCAATGACAGGACGAGGGGCAATGGGCACAAGTTGGAACATAGGAAGTTCCGTTCAAATACACGGAAAACCTTCTTTATGGTGAGGGTGACAGAGCACTGGAACAGGCTGCCCAGGGAGGTTGTGGAGTCTCCTTCTCTGGAGATTTTCAAGACCTGCCTGGATGCAGTCCTGAGTCATGTGCTCCAGGAAATCCTGCTTTAGCAGGAGAGTTGGACTAGATGATCTCTAGAGGTCCCTTCCAACTCTGAAGATTCTGTGATTCTGTGAACCATAGCTGTTGCATTGTGCATGTTGACTCTGCAACCAGTTATTCCCTTTGCTTGTGTCAGGGAAATGCTGGTGGGACTGGGATTTGGGTACAAACAAGTGTTCCTGTATTTCACATTTTACCCATCACATTAGGATGCTTCGAGCCAAATAGCTGTCAGACAGTCAGAATAGAGCATTCCCCTTTCTTACTTGACAAACCTGAAGCTGAAACTTCTTAGTTTGTGTCACGTGTGTTGAAAACTGAATGTTCTGTCCCTGCATTCCTACCTGAGATCACTGGACTGGGGAAAAATATGAGAGGCAAGCAATCCAGGAAAGCTATGCTTCGTTTTCAAGGTGACCTGGTAATTCAAACAGAAGGGTCAAGGAGAAAGAGGTTCGGAAAAAGCACAAGCAATTCTGAATGTCATCTCACTGTTGCTGCCAGTCTTCGTTTGTACAGAAGTAAGCTCACATGGTTGTCCACTTTGTTACATAGTGAAGAAAGTATTGGCCTTTTTGGCTAGGCTTGGATAATGTTAATCATTGACACAGCAGTGTTGAAGATGCGATTTATGCTGGCTGACAGACTGCGGTATTCCCAGCGGACGGTAGGTGCTACTCTCTGTCTACAAGAATTTCATGGTAGGCTGACAGGTGTGCTGCAGCAGTCCTTGGCACAAAACCCTTAGATGTTATTACATGAGACTTCTTTGGGTGGAAAATAAGTCTCTTAGTTCATACGATGCCAAATTATGCAAATGAACATTCTTTACTCATTCATTTCATTCACCTCATGCCTCAAAAGCTGTTAAGAAGTGTTGAATGGGTACTAACCACTATATACTTTTTTTTTTTAATTTGTTCGTCTCATTTCTATTTCTTTCCAGAAATGCCCATGCACATTGATGTGTGTGTTATGGATGTGTGCTCACGCATATAATGTGTCTGCATACACACTGAAAAATCAAAACAAAGTTTGAAACTTTTTTCAAAAACAAATTTAGTGATCCCCTTTGGACTTCATATATTTCGTTATCTTGGTGCCACTTAGATATTTGTGGTTTTTCTGTCACGCCTCTTAGAACTCAGGCTTGCCCAGAGGCAGGACTTTCTGCCTGGCTGCTGGGAGAGACCACCATCTGCTGGCGTGGGGGTGACCTGCTTTTCATATGACACCTCTTCAGCACATTTCCACTTGCTCTAGTTCCTCTTTGTTTATGTCTGTATGCCTTTATCTTTTGACTGGGTTTACTCTAGCTGGTTTTCTTCTCATTATCTTCTTTTTTATTAGCCTACTTGTATCTCCCTTTGCTTTCCCCATCCCCATGGAGACAAACCCGGCATGTAGCACTGAGGTGTGTTGGCTGCAGTTTCTGAAAACAACATCTTGCCTCCTGTGAATTAATAGGAGCTTTTTGAGTCTGTAAGGTTATTTTTTTTTTTTTATTCCTGATTTCCCAATTGGCACCAGGTACAAATTCAGTGGATTTAGTACAGTTTTTCAAAATAGTGGTAATGTTCCTTTTTGACAACACTTGAAATTTATTGGCTTATAAATTCTAGCAGTCAGCTCTCTAATACTAGAAAGAAGTAAGTTTATACTGAAGCCTGGTAGAGGACCCTTTTCTGCAGGAAGCAAGATTCAATACCCCCATTGATGTAAATGTGTGAAGCATTTTCAGATCTTTTGCTCAAGGACTGTATGTTAAGTGGGAAGCATCAATAATTAATAAGATGATGTGCCTTCGGAAAACGGGTTATAAAAACAGAGGAAGAGATATAGAGTCTGAATAAATTCCAACATTTCTTAGTTTAGTTACATGTACCTATTCTAAGACATGAACATTTTTATTTTATCTAACTGTTTGGTCATTCAAACCTTTAGGTGACTTCTCTCCATTAACTAGTTGACCAAAAAGTGAATGAGAAATGTTCTTGTTCTTCTTCACAACTTACATAGGTTTTCAAATTTGAAGAGTCTTCTGAAATGCCAAATATACTCCATGTTTGTTCTTTCATTTCTAATAACTTCTGCCGTGATCTAAGCAAAATTTTAAATTTTTCTCCAGCAATGGAGAAACAGGCAGCTGGAGCAGAACTCTGCACTAACTTTTTGAATTGAACAAGGCTTTATGAAATTAAAAAGTAATGGGGATTCACGGATGCTACTAAGGAATTATGCAATCAAACTGTACAATACCTTGCTGTCTTTTAAAGAAGGGTTTGTCTCCCTGATACAGTGCCTTTTCTTCTTTCACTGTACCTGATACATTTATTGCTATTTCTACACTTCTCAATAGTAGAAATATTTTGTTTTTTACAAGAAAAGTCAAATCTTCTTCCAGCGCATTTCTGTGCAATGGGTCTCACGCCTACCTTGTTGAGCTGTGAATTTCCATCTTTACTCAGACAAGTGTTTCTGTAACAATCTTGTTTGCTCGCAACCTCTGTACTTGTGCCAGTTCCTGTTATAGGTGAGGGAAAGTTAAATCAGTCCAGGTGAAGCAATTTTATTTTCCTTTTTCAGACTTATTGTCAGAACTTCCTTCTCTTGAACCTGAAGCCTGATAATAACTGGGGAGTTGATTGTGAATTCTTTCTGAGTCTGGCCAAAGATCTTGCATTTTTATAAACATATTTTAAAGCCTTTCAGTCCTGATCTGATTGTTTGCTTTAAATGTTTGATATCCCCTCAGTAAAATTTTTGGAGCAAGGGCTGACATTTTGCAAGGTATATATTTGCACAGCACCCAGTGGGAGGAGTTCCTTACTCACTTGTGTT
The DNA here is from genome assembly GCA_008658365.1 of Alca torda. Taxonomy (NCBI): domain Eukaryota; kingdom Metazoa; phylum Chordata; class Aves; order Charadriiformes; family Alcidae; genus Alca; species Alca torda. The sequence continues at coordinate 142,749,577 of CM018076.1, forward strand.
TTAAGTGCAAAACAAACCTTAATGAAAATACATCATCTCAAGTCATGGCTGATCAGGCCTCTGGTCAGTCCAAATCCGACAAAACCAGAGACATCAAATTGACTAGTCAGTGGCCATTTTCACTGACTTATCTCCCTCCTCAGTAGCTCTGAGAGTTTTTGTCACATCCAGTCCAGGATTAAGATCTCAAATGCAGAAGGTAGAAGGTGTATCTCAATAGCAATAATATGTTGAAATTTACTTCATAGGCTAGATTTCTCATTTCATTTGTATTCAGTAGAACTATTTAGAACAATTCCACGTATGGAAGTTGGTGGGGAGGCTCTAGATCAAGCAGACATAAGATGGGTGGAGGTGCTGAGTTTATTATCAAATTCCTTGCTGAAGTTGCATGAGTTTGAATGATTGGTGCAACTCTGTTAATCATGGAGCAAGAAAAGGTCACTAGGAAAACTTATAATCATGCCATGACCATTAGTGACACTGAAAATCACCTTTCCCACTTCCTGAAACAGAGGTATATATATAAAGAAAGAAAGACTGCAAGGCAAAGATTATAGTCAGGTTTTAGCAGACTTTTCAGCTTCTATGGAAGTCCTGAAAATGTGCTCTTCTCCCACGGAGCATAAATTAACTTAATGAATTAAACAATTTCTCTAATCCCTTTAGTTCTTTTTCCCCTTTGATTTTTTTTTTTATTTTATTTTGTAACTCTAGTTCTCTACTGTCAGACATTTTCTCTACTGTCCATCATTTTTCCTTGCAGAACACATTTAAAAGTCATTTATGTTTGTTGATCCTGTTGGAAACATACTAAGCATTTTGGCCTGCAGGCAATGTTCAAGCTGCTAAGTAGATGGATGCAGACCGGGACCATGTCAGAGGCAGGCAAAAAAGCAGAATCTCAAGGCATCAGTGAGAAAACGCTGTAGAAAACAGAGTTTATTAAGGACTCACAAAACTTCTAGAACTGATGGAGCACAAAGAGAAAGGAGGGATCCAGTGTTGACAAAAACAGAATCAGATTGCTGACACTACTAAATCAAAAAAATAGTTACAGAGCATTCTTCAGATGGGGAAACAAATAGGTATAGAAAAGCATGTGGTTCAACTTGGTATATTGTGAAGTGATGCTGTAAAAATAACCTCATAAACTACAAAAGGGATAGAACATCAAAAGACAAAAGTGCAAAAAGTGGTGCAGAAATAACCCCAATTAAGGACAACATATAAAAATAGATGCTAAGACTAAGGCAAAATGCCTTCTTTAAAATGGTAATATCCTAGAGAAACTAGCATGGGTGACCTGGTCATAAATCAGGATCAATAGTATATAAGCCCCTCAGAAATTTGGTGAAAAATAATCAATAGACATAGTATTCTCAAGGTACATTTTACAGTAGGCAGAGTAGGTGATACATATAGATGTTAAAGAAAGCACGAAGTCATCCATCTGCATGCAAATATAACAGAGAATCTCTGTCAGTCACAGCTTTTCAGCTGGCTCTGTACACACTGAATTCATGGCATGATGGAGGGTAGAGCAGGGACTCAGTATTTAGAGAGTGATTCATCTCAGCTACACCTGAGTTAGTCATCCCAGGCTCTCTTTATAGTTAGTAGAGAGAACCAATGCTTCTCATGAGTGATTCCTCTCATCTTTGTGTAGTCTAAAACAAAGCAATGAATTCCATCTTGAAAGCACCCTCCTTTCACTGATTTTAAGGGAGTCACTGACTCAGATGTCCGCAGTACAGAAGTATAAACTGTGGTGAATGAATACCAACTGAAGCGTTCAGCCACTGCATCCCATTCCACCACGTTGTCTACGTAAGCTACAAAAAAAGTGAAGTGGCGTGAGGTGACTCTCGCACACCTTTCAATACCCTCTAGGAGCAGCTACTCAGAAAACCGAGATCAGAAAAAACAGCTCTCAGTTTTAGCGCTGAGCAGTGGACCCAGTCTGGTGCCAGATGTAAATACAGACAGCCCCTGTGTAATGGTGCACAAAGCATACACAAACCCAAATCCCTTGACAGGGTAATTCACAGCAGTAATATAATTTCAAGAATTGAACTCCATAAAAATGAGGCAGCTTAGCTGAAGTGAAATAAAAAATAACAGCTCTGGCTGTAAATCTTGTCAGGGAGATTTTTTGCTTTAAAGACACACACTGGAGGCCACATTACAAAAAAAGTTCAGAAAAGACAAAAAGTCACAGCATGGTTAAGTTGCAGAATAAAAGGGGATGTTGGAAGTAAAAAGTTCGTTTTTCCAAAAGTTAGTCACATCTGAATGATTAAAATATAGAGGAAATCACATTCTGGCAATTTAAGGGAAACTGAAAACCAAGATAAGGCAGAACAAAAATATTCTGAAGAGCAGCTTGATGAAAAAAAATCGTACTTTGATTCATATAAGCATGGCTGAAGTTTTTTCCTGGTTTATTTTGATTTCACCTTTCATAAAGGCTGTGATCTGCTGCAGTCTAACAATGGAATTATGACAGAGTCTCTAGATATTGTTTGGAGAAAGATAACTCTGACGGGATTTCAAAGCCTCAATGCAGACCAGTGAAGGATGTTCAGTTCCACTTCCAATCAAAGGAGAACCTGTTTTGCTAGGGCTCCTTCCAATGGTTTTATAAATGCACAGAAAGGAATGGAAAAACTCCTTAAGTACCCTCATCTTTATAGGAAAAGAAGGAAGGAACCACTCTTCTTGAAAATAAGGTTTCATTTTTTTCCTCCCTTTAATTTTAAGCATCCTTTATAATAGCTCCTGAATGTGTCATCTAGGTAATTACAGGATTTATTTTAAAAGTATTGCTTGAAAGGAAGCTGCCATAATTATACACACCTGAAGCTTTTCAAGACATAAATTACTGGCTACACTCCTAATAAAAGGCAGACCGTCAAGAGGTGTCCTAAATCACTGGGTTAATGACTTTAGGTCAGCAGGCCTTTTAGAAGGTACAATTGCTGTCTCTAGATAAAGGTATAGTTATAGTTCCAGTTGAGATTAATATTCTGTATTAATTAGGGCACAGAAAACTGTGATGCCAAATCACACTTAAAACCTTCAGAACCACAAGAGAACTGAAGTAATTTGTATTTATGCTTGCTAAGGGCTGTGTGTGTAAACTCTTCTGACTGTATCTGGTCTTCTGACTTGTTGCATCTTAGGTTTTTTTGGTTGGTTGTTTGTGGTGTTTTTGTTTGTTTTTTTTGTTTGTTTGTTTTTTTTTTTTGTTTGGTTTTTTTTATCCTTTCTTGTGCTATTCCTTTAAGCAAATATGTGCTTGGGATGTTCATTCTTAATGAATGGCATGTGAGTGATTGGTCTGCTTGCCATGCTAAGCAGGGTGACATTTATATTACTTTGCAATGTATTGGCTGCTCGCCTGCCACCAGATCTGCTAAAGAGATCTGTGAGAGACATCTCTTGTAGATCCAGTTATCCCTCTCGGAATGTGGGCAGATGCAACAACTCTTTTAAAGGTGAAGGACCCCTGCATAATGTCACAAAACTTTCCCCATTAGAGACTGGGTGGCCTTACTGGGGCTCGCTGGGAAGCAGGGCATAGCACTGCCCTTAGTCTCTTTTAACTATACTGTGTTTTTTCTTCTCCTGTTAAAAACTTTGAGTTCTGTGGGCAATAAAATGTCTTTCTGAGAAAATCGTTCTGGTAGGTATATGACCTTGTATGTGTTTATTTTTTTTTTTTTTCCAACAGACTCACTCTTTGTAGTGTGCTCGATTAAATGTCGGATGTTGAAACCATTAAGATACTTGAGCATGTGACTGAGTCGCATGATTTCAACAAAACATATATGTGTAAAATCAAGTCTCTTCTCTTAGGATTATTTTTGTGTGTGTGTGTGTCGGTGATGCCTTAGCTTTCTATCTGGTCATAGATAGGAGCAAAACAATTACAATATTGCTCTATTATAGCAACAAACGGACTGTGAAGAGTTTAAAAGCTCAGGCTTTCCCCCTAACCCACAGGGATGCTTCTTTCTCAACCGTGCCAGAAGTGGACTATCACAATACTAAGTTTAAATAGTCCTACATGTATTGGGACTAATAGAGCCAGACTGCCAAGGGATTTGTGGGTCACGGTTGGCTGATTTCTCAATTATATTAGACTAGGGATGTAGTTTGACCACACCTCATGCTAGATATCCAAGAGGGAAAGAAGGAAAAAGTAGATGAAGGAGCTGGAGGAGAAAGAATCTGTGAGGAGCTTGAACCGAGAGGAGCTTGAAAATATCTTTCAGATGTTTGAAAATTTGTGAGTAAAATTTTGACCAAAAAGCATATTCTCTGGCATGAATAGAAAGTTGATTCTGATTTAGTTTTCCCTGTGGTTGGAGTGTCCATAGTGTTTTCCCCAGCACGAATTCTGTGATGTTCAAATTGCTGAGCTGATGATGCAGCCTTTCATCTAGTACAAGCACTTAACAGAGCTTTACTTCTCTGTCTCTCTATTTCCATATGCTGTTTTTGAGCTTTGGTACATCTACAGTGTCATCTGAAAGCACTGATGATCTCAAAAATCACTAGGAAAGGACACACGTATTTGTTCTGAACCCATAACTCCTGTTTCCTCAGGAAACCTGGCCAAAACAGCGTTACTTGGTGAGGAAGTAAACATCCATTTTGTTCTTTTCATAGTTTCTTAAGCATTTTAGCTGAAGAATGCTTTTTTCAACATAAATTGATTAATCTGTGCTTTTTTCCCTGGAGTTTGTACAGCCTATACTAATTTTTACTGGAAAATTACACCTTAACGACTTGATTAACAGCTATGAATCTGACTGATTTTCGTGATTCTCCTCTGTTGAAATTAGACATAGGAGGCCCATTTGCAGCTGATGTAGCTGATCAGCAAACAGAGGAATACATTGTAGTACAAATCAGCCAGACTGAAGACACTGGAACAAGGAGAAGACGCCAGCAGCAGGTGACGGTCTTTAAATTTTCTTTCACTTTTTCTGAGATGTGTTTTATCACTTATATTTCCGTCACCACTGTGTGGATTACGTGGTTGTGCTTTTCCTTGCTGTGAAGTGTGTCAACATCAGCATTAGAAAACTTATTCTAATAAGAGTAAAGTCACATTTTCTTTTGTCTTTATAAGACTCCTTTCAGCTTCCTATATGGAAATTTCGTAAAACTTATGCCCCTTGACTGACACTTAGCGTGGAATTTTTTTTTAAAATTGGCAATGTTTCAAAAGTTGTCTTGGAAGGAAGGAACAAGTGTGAAGTGCCTTTTTGCACTCACTGAAATACATTTTCACATTTTGTTGTAAATTATTTTCTCAAACATGTGTCACATTTATTGGTTTTATTTGTCTTAAGGCTTTCTCATTGTTGATGTTTTTTGTAACACATTCCTGCTGCTGTCTCCCAGAGAAGTCGGTGAAGGAGGGTCTTTTACAGCCTGTCATGTATATCACTGAAAAATAAAAATAAGCTTCATCATTTAATAAATAGCATTGACATACAAACAACTCCCTCTCATTCTGTATATGTGACAGGGTGGCCTGCCTCCACCAGTGACCGCACAGCTGAACAATGCCCACAGTATTCCTGCTTACAGCCAATCTCATAGTCTACAGCAAAACATTAGTCCCACTACCTCAGCGTGGCAAACAATTCCGTAATGGCAATTACTCTCTTAAACTACCCACTCCCATGACGAGGAGGCTGCTGTAACCTGTGCTGCTGGCAGTGACCCCCAAGGAGCCTTCATGTTGCTGTGGGGTAGCCAGAGCACAGTTGGCTGCAGCAGCCTACCTCCTGCTGGGGTGCCAGTGGTGGTCCTGTTGTGACCCAAGGAGCAGGTTACCAAAATAACCTTCCCTGCCTGCATGCTCCTCAGGTGTTTCTCTGTGTCAGGTGTTCCAAGCTGACTGATTAAGATGGGGGTCTTTTTTTGCACTTTGTAGCATACAGGGTTAGGACCGGCTCAGGATGTAGGCTGCAATTAACCAAATTTGATGGTTTTTTTAAGTACCTTTACTTCAAAAAAAGAGAAATAGCTGTATTTATATTGAAAGAGTATATCTGGCTAAACTTGCATGAATATCAGTGTGTAGTAATAGGCAAAGCTTCAGAAAGTGTTTTCTGAAGATTTTTTGTTTCTTTTTGCTAGAAGGTCAGCAAACAGGAATTCTGTTCCCTGAAATTCTACCATGTCCTCTTCATAATGTCTGGGGTTATGACCTTGCTCCTGGGCCTCTCATTGTCTGTACTTCATATATGTTAGTTTCCTTCCCAGGCAGTCTTTGGGAGTGAACCATATTGTTGCCTCTCAGCCTGGCTGCCCTAGATGCTCCATATAGTCAATGCAGGAAGCGTGATTTGGCATCGCTGCTCTGGAACACCTCCTGGAGATGTCTCTCACTTCGTTCATCGAGTGAGGGGATGAGGACGAGTTTGCTCCAATCTGAGCTCCTGTAACATACCTAATCAGATGGAATTAATTTAGGCTGATGTCTGCTATGTCCTGTCCACAAAAAGTTCTCCAAAATGCACAGGAGATTGAACAAAGAAGTGTAAACTCCCAGGTCAGAAACATATTGCTTTCACTGACTTTTATTAATATTGCCAAATGTGACTCTTGCAGGTGGTATACAACTGGTCTCTACCCTTAAGTTCAAGAAGAAATCAGCAAATCATCACGACTAGAACCTTTCAGATACCAAACAGGTTGGCTAAGAGACTGGGAAATGATCCGTTGAACTATTACTTTACATGGACTTGCCTACATAGGAGTAGATAATGTTTTAAAAGTAATCTATCACTACCTGTTTCAGAAGGGTGGGAAAGGATGATTTCTCATTGCTGCTTAAATGGATTTACGAGGCTGGTTTGTACTTGAGTTACTTTACAAACTATGCTGTTTAGGGGGATAGAGTGAAAATATTTGAAAATTTGATTGCAATTGTAAAAATATAACACATACACATACGTTTAAAGATACTCAATATAAAATGCATGTAGCAATGCATAAATAAAATTAATCATATTTCATTCCATAAGTAATCAAAACTTCTTTCTTTAACCAGGGGCGCCGTCTCCATAAACATTCAAGCTTTCCTACAGGAGCCTGGAAGTGTACCTCTCTCCATGAAGCATCAGTACCTTCATGCAAACATAGAGGCACAAGTAACAATTGCGTCCATCATTTTAGTAGGTGTCTACGTGCTGATCATATTGGAAGTAAGTCATGTTTTGTCTTTGATTCCCCCCCACCCTGTCCTTATGTTGTAAATGGAGCACAAGGAAGGGTTTCATTCTTGGGCTTTAATATACTTTTAAAGTGTGTATATGAATCCTTGCTGTACCATCAGTGTTACTAATGGCAAGAATAAGATTTGTGCAAGGAAATTTTTTTGAATTGTAACTGATTTTGGCAAGTAATATTAATATTACAGTAATCTTGCGTATTTTTCTATTAGGTCCTATTAGTGTTTTAATATTTTAACAGGATTATAGTTTGGCTGTGAGAGTGAAAATAGGTCTGGGCTATAAAAGGTGCGAAAAATTTTATTGCAAAACCAATTAATTTCAAAACAGGTAAAAGAAAAAAAAAAGCTTTAGTTATTCCCTTCTCTAAGGCTCCTCAAGCTGTGAATGTAGTGTACTCTTCAAAGGTTAAACTGAGCACACTTTAATGAGTGACATTTAGAAATTCTTTTACTGTATCATTTAAAGAGGAAATGGAGTCTGAGTTAACATGAAGTCAAGGGACAGGGAACTTTAAACATATATTGCAACTTCATTGCAAAGCCTTGAGTTATGAAACCCAACAAAAATGCCTTGCATCAGCAGTATAGATGGAAAACATGCCAGAAATAGCACAGGGCTCCAATTGATTTCTTTGAACTGAAAACTATTCTTGTCTGATTATCTTGAAATAAAGAACAGATACGGGGTGGGGTAACAGTTGTGTTTTTTTTTTTTAATTCATGTGAGCAGCCACACTGTCAATGAGTTCTCCAAATTAAATCACACCTGATTTACACCAGTATGGAACAGAGAAGGGAATCAAATAAAGTCTACAAGGTGCTCCATAGTAAATATGTCCAGTATGCTCATTTTTCTTCCATATCCCTTGCATATTTTAAGCTTTTCATCCTGTTACCCATTAAAATGGTAGGATAGTTGAACACTTTCTAACCGAATATCAGTAATGGAGGCACACAACATGACAGATTCTTTAGACATTTAGACTACGTTGTTCAGCATTGGTGATTTATTTATGAAGCTAAAACTGCCTCTATGTACTTTATAAATGAGCAAAGAGATATAATATTAAGTGTGGAGAGGGACTGAACTATATTTTACTATATGTAGGTATGTAGCACAGAACCAAAATAATCTTTTAAATGCAGTTTCATCTAAAAACAAAAATTGCAACCCTTTAACAACTGAAAAAGCAACAGGTTTTTAATGTATGTAATGGCTGAGGTTTCGTGTTTACGTCCTAGAAAGCTACTTCGGAACAATTCATGTGTCAAATGAAAAAAAGGCTTAAAACTGAAAAGCAGAGCCAAGGATTTCTCCTGTTGTTTCTAAGAAAAAGCTTCAGAACAACTCATTAGCTTATTGTTTCTGTGAAAAGAGCAAGGAAAAAATTCTGTTGTTGGCAGAAAAATTATTTCTGCAAATTCAAAGGTAGAAATACATATTTATAAATAAACTTTTTTGAATTTTAAAATGTGGAAAGTCACCTATTGCATCATGACTTTTACTGTTTTCTCCGTAACATTTATGGGAATGACAGATGTTACAACCAGAGTAAATTTTAAACTATAAATATATAAGCTTGCAATAACTATCATAGAAAAAAAATTTGGCTGTTGTTTGGTTCCCTCGCGGATGTCTTGCAAGAGGTGGATGTTAATATTGTTAGAATATGTAACAGCGGCTTACCTTGTATTCAGTATGTTTAACTTTAGTGCCTGAAGTCCTGCTTTCTCAACACATTGCACTCTCTATTCCATTAGCAGTTATGGCTGTTAGAAAAATCAATTGGTGTTGCTGTAGGAGTGATCTCTCATAGATTTTCATTTTCAGAGTTGCTGCTCCCCTTCTTTTATCAGTCTTTATTATAGTTTCCCATGTTTTATTCATTATCGTTGGCAATACAGGCTCAACTTTAGACTGTGTGGACACCCAAATAAGCTTTAGAGCTATATTTTAGCATGTTTTCATATAATGGTGAAGAAAGAGGAAGTATTTTATCTGTTTCAACTCACAAGAGCAACCCGAAGGTGTGCTTCTTGCTCCTCCTGCACAGCCTTTTTCCCCAAACGTGAACCGTAGATCTTGTGCCCGCAACTTCCCCAACCCCACGGTCCTCATCTTTTGATCCTTCCTTCCCCTTCTCCTCTCGGCCTTTGCTACCTTAGTCAGCGGGGAGCGCTCAGAAGAACAGGCTGCAAGAGCTTCTGCCTCCTGCAGATACGGATGATGGAAAAAGCTGATGAAATAAGAGGTTCCAGTTGGACAATGAAGTGCATTTACTGTAAACTGTCATCTTCTCCGAACTTGTGCTGCTATAAAGACATGGGGTAAATTCTGCTTTAAGGCAGCTATTTGCCTCTATGTTGGCATCAAATTTTCAGGAGGTTAGTATATGTCAAGAACCAATCCTTGTCGGTGGAGAAGTCCGACTGTCTCAAGTTCTTCAAAAAACACATTAAGCTGTTGAACCTCGTTTCTTCAGGGATTTATTTTAAGTGTTGTTTCTTTTGAAACCGATTACGTGTTATGTATTCATAGAATACAAATATGTTTCTGGTAAAAGAAGATGCCTCTTTTTCCTCTTTCATTTTTAATGATATCTTTTTCATGCTTATCACAAATATGAATATTTTCTTACTTCACAATCCTACTCTGGCGCTTGAAATTTTGGTATATTACTTTTAATCTCTTTAGATGCACTTCTCATTTACATTTTCCGTTTGAAATCTGTGGGCTTCCCCCCCCCCCCCCCCCCCCCCCATGTAATCATTCTTTCCTTCGGTAACTTGACATTCATTCTCTTGAAATTGATTTTTTTCTTCAAATATTGATCAGTTGCCTCTTTGCATTTCAGTCTTCTGTTCCCTCTCCTTCTCCCAGAGGAGAAAGGAGAAAAAAAAATCTACTTCTTGT